>OX424575.1:133523863-134191363 GCA_949152435.1 Gastracanthus pulcherrimus | reverse complement strand
AACGAGGAAGCTGTCTTAGCGGCTGGCGACTGCCTTCTAGCTCGATATAAAGACAAAGAATGTCTCGAGGTTCGAGCGGGGCGCATTCTTCCGTACACCCTGCACACTTATTCAGGATATTCGCACATATGCACTCCCAGACACACTTTCATTCGCACACGCTCACATTCCTTACCCCTACCGCCCCTAGACTACGCTTCTATTTCGCCGCCGCTCTTCCTATTGTTTACTCTTTCTCTCTCACACTCATTCGCGAATCTCTCCCCTTCCTACAATCATCGCTCGCACCAATCGCTGCCTAATATTCTCACGTGTTTCAGTCGTCCGTCGCAGCTGGCTTCCTTTCGTGGGTGGAAAAAATATATATATATATATATATATATATATATATATATACATTTTATTTTAGCTGTTATTTTATTTCTTATTTTCTAAGGTCTACATAGAGGTGAGAATTCATTGTAATAAATTCTAATTTTTAACAACATTTGATATTGATAATCAATGTTAGTATTTAATAATATTGAATAATTTATATTTATTAAGTAAAAAATTGAGAGTATGAATTTAATTACAATAATAATGATCCATTTTATTTATTGGACTATCAAGGGTGTTACAATTTACAATTCCATATAAATATAAATTACATTTCTCGTGGCCACGACGCCAGAATCCTCCCATCCCGAACGCTTTTCCCCAAAATTCTCTCAGTACTCGATACCATACATACAGATATTCTCACACCCACTAAACACGTTCACTCCTCCAACATTCTCTTCCGTTTTAAATTAACGAAACACACTCACACACACACACACACACACACATACACAAACACACAAACACACACACACACACACACACACACACACACACACACACGCACATACACGCGAACACACAGTCACACATTTTTCCAAATTTTCCTTCAACACCACACTCCCACATCCTGCCACACGGGCACGCTCCTGTACCAGAGAAAAAGCGTGCCACAAGACGGCGCCCCGACCCACACCAAAAAAATCTCGCCTTCCGCGGCCGCGGTCACGCCGCACCCGAGTCTCCCTCACTTACACACGGGCAACCTCGCCCCGCGTCGTTCACCCGGCTCCGGTCCATCGCAGGAAAAACTTCGCCCCGCGAGGTGTATTTACCCGCCGTCGTGACGTCACATCTGTCTGGAAAAAACACCACCTACTCGCAGTCATACTTTTTCAAATATACTCTCACGACACACCATCATCCTTCCCTCCGAAAAATTTCACATAACTATATACACTCTCATTTAAAAAAAATATTAATTTTTCGATATACGCAAAAGTTTTCGCAAAAATTTGTAACATTTGAAATATACTTATACCGGTTCTCCTCCTCTGCCACACTCCCACCCTCATCCTACTAGGTCGGGACGCCTTCGCGTTAGGGAAAGTCGGGGACGACGCCCGGTCCAGAAAACTTGCCCCGAGACCCCGGCTGCGGCTCCTTAGAAAAACGTCGCCCCACAGCCTCGCCGACTTCTCTTCCCCCACCTACTCCAGAAATAACTCGCCCCGCCAGCGCCGCCGCTCCCCTCCATCGCAGGAAAACGATCACTCCTCGACGCATATCCTCCGCCTCCTGCCAGTTGTAGTCCGTGTTCTATCATCCATCTGTGTATTTGTCTCATGACCTAGTTCAGCGTTAGTTGGGCTAGTTATAGGTTGCGTTGTACAATAACCACCGCGATGTCGTCCGCGTAGGCTACTAGAAAGGCGCCTTCTGTCATTTTTAGTCTCAGTAGGCTGTCATATATCACGTTCCAGAAGTCTGGTCCTAGTATGGATTCCTTAGCGACTCCCGCGGTTATGTTCCTGGTTGTCCGTCCCTCGGTCGTTTCGTATGTTATTTTCCGGTCCCGTAGATAGTCTCTTATAACCTGCATCAGGTAGAGAGGCACCCTAAAAGTTTCTAGGGCTCTCAAGATGTCCACCCACCTGACCGAGTTGAAAGAGTTTTTCACGTGTAGCAGTCCCGCGAGAACTAACCGTCTGGCCCCGTAGCAGATTCGTCTTGTCGTTCGAGAGGCCTCGACTACCTCCCGAATTGCCCGTATCGTGGATTGGCCCTTGTAAAAGCCGTGCTGGTTGTCGGAGAACCCTCCGGCGGCTTCAATCGCGTCTATCAGTCGTGGTCTAAGTAGTAATTCGAAAATTTTGCCCGCGGTGTCCAGTAAACTCAGTGATCTATAGGAGGACGGCGCATCCGGTTCTCTTTTTCCCTTACACAAAAGAACCAACATAGCCGTCAAGCAAGCTACTTGCCGAAGAATTTCTCCTGGGATGCCGTCTGGTCCTGGTGACTTCCCAGATTTCAACGATGAGGTGGCTCTCAAGAGCTCCTCCTCGCTGAACTCCGGGACGGTTAGCGTTTGATCGTCGATGTGCTCCCCCCTTACCTTGTGGGTTGGGAAGAGCCCGTCCACGATCGCGTCCATTGTGGTTCTGTCCTTCAGTTCTGGTGAGCCAAAGGCCCCTAGTCTCTGCGTTACTATCTTGTAACTCAGACCCCAGGGGTCCCGATCTACGTCATCACATAACTGTTTTCAGCAGCGTATTTTAGAGTTTTTGATTGCGTTTACTAGTACTTTCCGTGCTGTCCTGTATTCCGCCGAGAGGGCCACCTCATTAGGGTTGCATTTTTTTCTCGCGCGGCTCATTTTCTTTCGACTTTTGATGCACTCCCTTCGCAGGTGGCCGATTTTGTTTATTCACCAGTACACTTCACGTCTGTTCCGTACTGTTCCTTTTCGGGGCATGGTCACGTTGCATAGCTGTTTTATTTGTCGCAACGTCTCGTCCAGCAGTCGGTTTGCCCTGTGTCTGTCTGTAAGTTGGTGCGGAACGATCTCAGCGAGTGCTGGTAGTTCCCACAGTAGTGTGGAGAATCGTTCCTTGTCCTGTTTCTTCAGGTTCCAACGCGGAGGTCGCTCAGGTGCGTTCCGTGGCGTCTCTGTATGGTTCGTCATATCAAAGACAATATACTGGTGATCGCTGGCTGTAAAGCCCTCGATCACCCGCCATTGCTTGATCTTTGGTAGGAGGCGGTCCGTTACAAAAGTGACGTCTAGTATCGAGTCTCCGAAGCCCGGTCTTCTGTATGTAGGTGTCTGTCCAAGGTTGGCTACAACTAGTCTCAGCCTTGCGGCCATTTCCAGCAATAGCCTTCTTCTTCTGTTCGTCTTTGTCATTCCCCACTCGATAGCTCTGGAGTTAAAATCACCCGCGACGACTAGGTCTCCCGGGAGATATCTTAGGGTGTCCTCCAATTTCTCTACTCTACTGTCAAAAGCATTAGTCGTGCAGTTTGGGGTAAGGTAGACGCTGACGTAAGTGACAGTGCCAACCCTGACCCAAAAGTAGTCATCCCCTGTGCCAAAGTCAGTGATCCTCGTCCTCTGCTTATCCCGTATCCAGATGGCCGATGTGCCCGAGGGGTTTGAGTACCACGATTTCTGTAAGTCCTTGTATTGTTCGCTAATTACTAGTATGTCAGCGTCTCGCTTTTTCGCGATTTGGGTCAGTAAAAGGTCTGCTGTCTCGCATCTGTGTATATTTCCTTGGAGAAAAGTCGTCATATCTTAAGCTGCCTCTTGCGCTCCTCCAACGCGGCTCTGGAAACCGCACACTTACCGGAGCCAGGTAGGTGAGCGGTCTCTTCTCACCCGTTTTCAGAGCACAGGAAACACGCCAGTGTTGAGGTCGGGCAGCCTTTCCCGACATGGTCAGGCCGCACTTTCAGCAACACTGACTTCTGTCCGTACCTTTGCAGTCTGTCTGTCTGTGTCCGTATCCAAGGAACCTGTAGCACCCGTTACTACCATTCTCACGCTGACGCGGCAATTCATCCATCCTATTTTTATGCGGCCTTTGCGAAGCAGCGTTTGAGCAACGCTATCCTCTACCTCGCAGACCGCTATGCACGTGTCATATTGATTCGGACCGAAAATGTGTACGGCCGGATCCGACCTGTCCTCCGTCTCTCTATACAGTGCGTCTGTTACGTCCTGCGGTGTTGTTACACAGTCAATGTCAAGAATCTCCAGTGTTACCCTGCGGGTGAGGTTCTTGACTTCTCCTTTCTCTCCTAGGGTTTTCTGGAGTTTCTTTTGGAAGTCGCGTCTGCTCTCCGCCTCACTGCGCAGTCGTACAAGCAGTCCTCCGTCTTTAGTTTTGCGGTAGCTCTGTATCTGTACGTTTGCAGGTTCGGGGTCCACGTTCGTCTTAAGCTGTCTTAGTGTTTCGGCGTAGGTCATCGTCCCCTTGGGCCTGATGAGGACAGCACCGCCGTTAGTCCTGTGATGCCGCCGGTCCCTACCATGTCCGTCGCCGAGTCTAGTCCTGGTCTGTTGCGTGGCTCTTTGGTTTTATTTAGTCACGTCGCCAGTCCTGTTCTGTTTCGGCTTGTTCTGTGTTTCGTGCAGTGTTGTCTTTTTCTTCTGTCTTCGGTTCACCACATTCACGAAACCCGAGCCGACTTCCACCCTTTGGAAGGCTTTCGCTTTCTCGGAGAGGTATCCGCTCACGTATGTAACGGTCCCGACTCTTGCCCACGCGTAGTCTTCTCCGGTCCCCCTGTCTGAGGTCACTAGGTCTCCGCGCACCCAAATCGCGGCTGTACCCATGTTGCTCGGTACCCACGACAGGGTTTCTTCGTGTTTGTATAATTCCGACAGAAGCATGACGTCCACAGCCCGCTCCACGATAAACTGCGGTAGGAGGTCGTGGGCGAGGCTGCTTCTGTGCATATTCCCTTGGAGGACTCGAATCATCTCGACGGATACTTACATGCCTGAAGGGTCGCCCTAAATACAGTGCAGTTGCCCGTGCCCGAAAAATGGTTTCGATTTTATGGAATCCTCTCTTCCGTTCACAAGAAACACCCGCTGTTCGCGTCTGGTCTTGCTGAGCATTCTGCTGCCTTGTGGCCTTCTTTGCCCCATTTCCAGTAGTTCTTGCTTCTATTTATGCCTTTGCAATCTCTTTTCAGGTGGCCGTACCGGAGGCATTTGTAGCATCGAGTTACTGTCACCCTAGGTCGGTCTCGGCAATTGTTTATCCACCCGATCCTAATCTTGCCCTTATTGAGTAACGCAGCGTCCGTGGTTTTGTCTACCTCAGCCAATGCTATTTTCATCATCATCATCATCATCATCATCATCATCATCATCATCATCATCATCATCATCATCATCATCATCATCATCATCATCATCATCATCATCATTATTATTATTATTATTATTATTCCCGCTCTAGGAACTGCAAGACCTTGTCGAAGCGCAGTACCTTTTATCTTATAGGACTGTCGGGGGTGAGGGGGCTTATTCAAACTGAGAAGCAGTTCACCCAAACTCACAATTACACACCAGCACACTATCACGCATAATACTATTCACGCTACCAAGCACTACACTCACCACCACACAGACATTTACTTCTACATTCATTATACTGCACTCATAACACGCACTACACTGGACAACTACCCAAACATCTCCTCTCGGGCGGTACGTTTTGCGTGAGTCTGATGCACAGAAAGCCGTCCGGACCGATTGTTCTCGCGCCTGGAAACGCTGGGAGTGCCCGGATCCCTGTCGGTTGTTCCCATCGGCATGGGCGAAGGGCTGATGTGAGCCTAGCTCTGCCGAGGCGGTTAGTCTTAGCGCGAGATCAGAAGCAGGCCGCTTCGAACCCTGATCAGGAAGTGCGTATTGGGCAGGGGGATCGGAACCCCTGTTGCTCCGGGCGAGTCCTGGTCCGTCCGTGTTTTTCGGGACCGGGAAAACGAAGGCTGGGCCTCAGAGATCTGGGGTAGGATCAGAGTATCCGTGGATGTACCCGCTCCTAGCTATTTCAGCCCGCCCCCCTACGCACGATGCGCCGGTTAACAAACAAAGAAAATGTCCCTAAAAACCATGATAAACGAGGAGGCAGGTAAACACCAAACCTGCGATGACGAAATGGTTGTGGAGCAGCTTGCTTCACAATCACTGCCGGGCGGCACACAACAGTCAAGCCGCCCCATAAGAACAGTCGAGGACTTCGTCGAGGTGGTAGACGAACTCCTTAAAAAAATGGAAAAAGGGCTAAAGAGGCAGCCTGGTGTCAATAATGACATCAAGAAGTCGATCCCAATGCTCGTCGAAGTTTTCGACAACTGGAGGGACCGCCTGCTCACCAACACCGAAGAGCAAGGCCCAACAGAGACTCTAGGAGCCGCGGCTATCTCCACTCAGCGGCCTCAAAATAAGAGGGGACGACCACAGAACGGGAACTCCGATAGTGCCGAGGCAGCAGTCATCGACAAGAAGGCTAGGGCCACCGGACCCTCGGAGGTTGCCGGTTTTGTGACGGTCCTGTCAAAGAAGGAGAAAGCTGCAGCAAAGAAACTGCAGCAGCAGCAGAGGTATCCGGAGCAGCAGACAAAAGAATAACTGCGGCTCCAACAAGAAAAACGCCAGCACCTGCGAAAAGAACTGCAGTAGAAACCGCAACAACAGAATCCCCTAACAGCCAGAACACCGGCTAACGAGACGAGCGAGGCTGCTCAAAAGCCTTCAATGAAGAAGAAGAGGAGGACGCCTAGCAAGCGACCCAAGGCTGTCCTGATTCGACCTAAAAATGAAGTCAGCTACGCAGAGGTTCTTACGAATGTCGGCGAAAAGGTCACCGCCGAATGCCCAACCACTGATTTTTATGCCAGAAAAACCAGGCGTGACGACGTCCTAGAAGAGTTGGGTAGAAGAAACAGCAATGACCAGGAGGTGGGGACTGTAGGGGACTCCATCAGGAATCAATGGGCCAATCGGGCGTCGTAAAGAACCTCACACCCAAGACAAACGTGGAAGTCAGAGAGCTTGACAGCCTCACCACCAAAGAAGAGGTGGAGACGGCGATCAAGAAGGTTTTTGAGGAAGCAGAAGCCTCAACTGAAGAGATCAGCGTTTCGCTGACAAAACCCAATACCAGAGAACAACGAATGGCCATCGTCGAGATGGACCAGGAAAAGGCAGAGTTCCTCCTTGCGAAGAATCGCCTGAAAATCGATTACAGGAACTGCCGACTGAGAAGATGGTAGCGGCTCCAGCGGTGCTTCAGATGTCTGGGTTACGGACATCAAGCGCGCGATTTTCATGAATGAAGCGCCGGGAATCAGTCCGATACCCCAACATAACCCAGGGACGTCGGATGGCTTCATGTAAATGGAAGAGGAGGGAGAAAATGGGACCCTTTTTAACCGGAAGACGCTCATTTTCTTTCATTTTATGAATGTCGCGGGAAGGGACAGGGATACTTCTCCTTTCCGTACGGAGATGAATACGCCGGTTCGAATACGCGTATAAATGAGACGGGTTAGATCTGACGTCCCCTCTTTTAAATTTGGTTAAGATCAAGGCAGCAGCGGTTGTTAAGACGATACAAGAATGGCACCACCCTGAGGTAATGTGATAAACGGTACCAGGGTGGGTTCCGCCAGAAAAGGAAAGGGTGGTAGGTTTTAGTGGGTCGGTTTGTGATGCAACAGCTGTGTAGTCTTTTCGCGTTTTTGTTTATTTTATTTTTCGTCCTATATTATACACACGCCGGATACATCCTCAACCAGCCCCACACTATCCGGCTGTGCGGACCCAGTCGGGTGTGCCTTAGGTGGCATTTCCTACATACCCTCGGAAAAAAATTGTTATTATTATTATTATTATTATTATTATTATTATAGATAATAAGAACTTTGTCCAGAAATCGATTCTGACTCATGGGGTCTCGGTTACAAGATTGCGACGGGACAGCTGAACGGTTTCTCAGCTCCCGAACCAAGGGAGCCAGAAGTGATGGACCGGATAATGGACGATCTCTTCCCGGACCATGAGAAGAGAATTATAGACACTGAGACTATAAGATCTGAGGATATAGCTCTCTTCACAGAGGCAGCAATCAAAGTGGTGGCTAAGTCTATGAAGAACAAAAAAAGCACCAGGACCGGATGGCATTCTTGCCGAGGTCCGGAAACTAGTAACGGCAGAGTGCCCAAAGCTCCTACTCGATATGTACAACAAGTGCCTCTGCACGGGTACCTACTACAATCAGTGGAAGATCCAGAGATTTGTGCTGACTCCAAAAGGCAAAGGTGACCCTGACAGAGGATCTGGTAATAGACGTTTGTGCATGCTAGAAACGGCAGGAAAGCTTCTAGAGAAGCTCTTAAGGACACGCTTACAGCAAGCAATACGAGCTGCCGGAGATCTTTCCCCTCAACAATTCGGTTTCCGACAGGGCCGCTCAACTGTTGATGCGGTACAAGAGGTAGTGAAGACTTTTGACGCCGAACAAAAGAATACACAATATTCAAAAGGGCTCATATTCGTGACAACTCTGGATATGAAGAACGCTTTCAACTCGACAAAGTGGAAGGACATTACCTACACATTAAATCACAGATTTTGCGTGCCGCCATACCTACTTCGAATTGTTAACAACTATCTCAAGGACAGGCGACTGATCTATGAGACAACGCAGGGTCTAAAAAGAAGAGAGGTAACTTCTGGAGTGGCCTAGGGTTCGATACTGGGCTCCGATTTCTGAAACGCCATCTACGATGGAATTCTGGCTCTGAAACTGCCGGATGGTGCGTTCCCTATTGCTTATGTAGACGACATTGCAGTTGTCATAACCACAAAGACCAAGGAAGAAGCCCAGAAAAAGCTAGACGAAGTCATGACGAAAATCCACTAATGACTGAGAGAATGCGGTCTTGACCTAGCCGTTGAAAAGACAGACGTGGTCTTTCTCACCAGAAAGCAAAAGAAGACCTTCGACAATATACAAACAATGAAGATAGGCGACCTGGAGATCCAGACGAAAGATTCCATCAAATACCTAGGAGTTCACCTAGACTCTAAGATGAACTTCGCAACTCATTTGTTGCAAGCAGCAGAGAAAGCCGCTAGACAGACATCAGCACTGAGCAGGTTGATGGCCAACATTGGGGGTCCGAGAATGAACAAGCGACGTCTACTAATGTCCGTCACACACTCTATTCTACTGTATGGTGCGGAGATATGGGACAACGTGCTAGACAAAGATTAGTATAGAAAAAGGGTTGCCACCGTTCAACGAGCAGGGGCGCTTCGTGTAGCGTGCGCTGGTCATCGCAGGAGTGATCCCGATCGATCTACTCGCCAAGGAACGACAATGAAACTACCTTAAAAAGCGGAGACTGATCGATTGGCAACGAAACGCGAAGAACGAAAGAAAACAATGATCGACTGGCAAGAAAGATTAAACGAAATATGAAAAACTAAATTTTAAGATTTTTTATTTTAAAAAAAATTGTGGCGTTCTTCTAGAATCTTAATATCACAATATATCACAATGAATGAGATCATAAAATATCACAATAGGATATAATAATATTTTTTTTATATTTCTTACCTTATTTTGACCAAAAAATGTTGCTATACTTTTTCCTCAAAAGTCCCTAGCTTTTCAGTTAAAAATCAAACAATGTTGGCAAAATATCAAAATATTAAAAGAAAAACGCATTTTTTTAACCTTTAATTGCCATTGACATATAACACCTTAGGGTCTAAAAATTTTTTTTACATACTCTGGGTATACATACCAACATTTTTTTAGAGTTTCAGGCATTTTCACTTTTGGACATACTCACTTGGCATGGAACCATCCTTCTACATAACTTTTTTCTCTATATAATAATGCATATTTATTTATTTATGATTATACATAATCGCGTATCATTATATATGATTGTATATAACTACATTAATTATTAATAAATATAAAACAATAATTATTTATTATATAAAGCTGCATGGGTGTATGCATGTTGATTGATGTGGGTATGCCAGTATATATGGATGATCAATGAGTGTGTTGATGAGTTTTAATGTGTGTGCAAATGCTTGTGTGTATATGTGACTTAATTTGTGTATACGTGTGTGGATTTTGTGATTGGGAGTGTGCATTTGCATACTTTTATTCGATATATATATGTACACGTGTGTGCACACATTTTTATAAAAATGTATGTTTTCATAAGTATTACTTGTGCACAAAATAATTATTTTCCGTATTGATAGAAATACCTACATAATAAAAATTTATAAACGTTTTTGCTAAATAGTCCATATAATTGTAAAAAAGGTACGCAAAACTTTTCTTATAATGTATAATGTATTCTATTAATTAGTTAATTTACAAAGTTCAATTTTCAATTGATTTTTTCACATTTATTTATATAATTTTAATTTTTTCGCCGACGGTGGACCTGACTTACAATCTAACTGTACTTCCTCAGTGATTATAGCGTATGAAACGTCATATTCATCTATATTCAACATTTTTCAAATGTTACCCTTCGACGGCCATTTTGAACTAATAAAATTGATTATTAGTTAAACTATTAAAATTGAGAAATCAGGGTTGTATTCTAGAGGCGAAAAGCTATTTTTTGATGCGTTAACATTTCTGTTAACTGGATTTCTGAATCTGAACTCAAATAATGCGCACTATAATGTATGTATGAGTGAGCAACAGCAGATTCAAAATCAGCGAATCTGATATCTTGCGTGTATATCTACATATCGCCTTAGCCGAGCGGACAAGACATGTATATCTATATACACTTAGCATTTTACCCCTGCAGGCTTTGGTTAGTAAACAACATCTTGTAGGAGCTGAAAAAGACTTTTTATAATGAGAACAATCATTCTCCCATATCTTTTCGATATATATAAAAATATTAGAGTGGATTAAACTTGGAAACAAAAATATAAGATATTTGAGGGTACTCCTACGTAATGTATAAAACGCCTCGAAGAAATTAAAGTTTATTTGAACAAAATCGAACAAAATATCAATCAATGTTTACTGTTTGAGAAAATCAAATGAAAAATTTAGAGTTACACCACTTTATTTAACATCTCATGAAAGAAAGAGTCACGTCGATCTTCTCCTTGTACAAAGTTTCTATGTAGATTAGAATGAGGAGGAGGAAGGGCAAATTAATAATAACTGTGAAAATTTTGAAGTGATAAATCATTATATTTGGATTAAGAATTTATCTCGTTTGATTTCCAGATAAGTATCGAAACATGATAGTCGAAAATATATTTGTAATCGATGTTTACATATCTTCTACAGTCAATACCAATTAGTATTACACAGACGAGACTGCTCCAAGATAAACAAGTGTCATGTGAATTTACCGAACTATGTTTATGCAGACTTTGAATGCATCCTGAAAGCTATAGAGAATGGAAACGCCTACCAGGCTAATGAAGCTTTCAGGGTAGGATATTACATGAGATGTAGTTACGATAATTCACTCTCGTACTATCGCAGCTACACAGGACCTAACCCCGCGAAGTGGTTTGCCGAGGAGTTGCTACAACTGGCTGAAAACATTGAAACAGTATTCTGGTGTCCGATACCTATAGATACACTGACCCAGGAGTAGAAACTGTTTTTTCAAAAAGACACAGAATGTCATATATGTGAGAAACCATTGGGACAGCAGAGAGTGCAAGATCACTATCATATGACAGTCAGGTAAGAAGATTCTCTTTTTTTATTATATAAACATAATATTTTATTTAAAATTTGATACTTAATATTTCATATATTGAAATGAAGCTCATAAGACATGTAATTTGAATTACCAAGACACTCCCTGTGTTCCAGTGATTTTTCATAATTTGAGTGGATACGACTCGCACTTTTTAATTAATGATATTGCCAATAATATACCTGGTAGGATTAAACTGCTGCCTATAAATAAGGAAAGCTTCATATCATTTACTAAATACATTGTTGACAGCGACATCAATTTCAAGTTTATCGACTCTTTTCGATTTATGGCATCCTACTTAGATAAGTTACCATCTTACCTTGAGGATTTAAATATTCTTAAGCATGAGTTCTCCAAAGAATTAATATTGACTGAAGAAAAATTCCTACTACTTCAAAAGACTAAATTCAATATTTCAGACTTAGGTCAATATTCAGATCTATATCTGAAAGCAGACGTGCTACTAAGACTTTGAAAATTTCCGGTTTAGCTGCCTCAAAGCATATAGATTAGATCCTGTACACTATTACACAGCTCCTGGTTTAACGTGGGACGCTATGCTCAAATATATGAGGGTTGTTCAATAAGACCTTAGAAAAAGATAGAAAAAAAATTTTTTTGAATAAATTTTTTTTTATTTTTCAGCATAATCTCGTTTTAACACTTTACATTTTTCGAACCGTTTTCCAATTTTTTTAAGCCATCCAAAGAATAGGATTTCGGAAGCTCCTCAGAATAGGCATTTGTTTGGACGATGACCTCCTCATTCGACGTAAACCGTCGTCCGCCAAGCCATTTTTTCAAGTTTGAAAATAAGAAAAAGTCACTGGGGGCCAAATCTGGCGAATACGGTGGATGTTGTAATAATTCGAATATTAGTTCCATAATTTTGGCCATCGAAACTTCGCAGGTGTGCACCCGGGTATTGTCTTGATGAAAGAGGATCTTTTTCTTTTTCAAATGAGGACGTTTTTCCTTGAATTCTTCGCTCAACCGGTGCAATAACGACGCATAATACTCTCCTGTTATAGTCTTTCCCTTTTTCAAGTAATCGATGTAGATGATGCCGCGTGCATCCCAAAAGACCGTGGCCATCACCTTGCCGGCCGATTTTACCGTCTTTGCCTTCTTCGGAGCCCGTTCACCTTCAAAAATCCACTGTTTTGACTGTTCCTTTCTTTCTCGAGTGTAGTAGTGTCTCCATTTTCATCTACAGTTATGTATTGACGCAGAAACTCCTCCGGATTGCGGCGGAAAAGTACCAAACTTTGACTGTTCCTTTGTCTCTGGAGTGTATTGAAGTATGATATTATGCATCAAAATGAATCCAAAACCTCGTTGCGGGATATTTTTGTAGGTCGTTTCTAGAGTAGAAATTCAAAAGAATCAAATTCCAAGCTGCTCCTACTTACGAGATATCGATATTTTCAATATTGTTCAGCGTACATTCAGGATTCAGGTGGTGTTCATGAAATAATTTCAATGGCGAAGGACTTTCAATCATATGTACAGTTTTGTTCATATATATATATATATATATATATCCTCTTGTTCAATATTCACAACCAGGTGTCGGATGTCATCTTGCAAGAAAAAAAAACAATTTCCTGTTCATAAGTAAAGGATGAGATACTATAAAGACATCGAGTAATTTAACTCAATTTGGATTACTGAAAATATTGTCTCAGTATGAGCCACTACCCAACGAAAACATGTTCTCATCATGAGAATAGAAAAAAATATGTGGGCCATGCGGAAAGAAAATTGTGTTTGGAAATATCGATCCGAAAAAGTTTTTGATAAATCAGAAAATGGAAAGGTTCATCAGAGAGCATATATCTCATGATTTCAACGTAAATGATGAAATATATCCTGTTGCTATTTGTAGATCGTGTTACCTAACGTTAATTGATGCAGAGAAAGGCATTTTTAAAAGCTCTATACAAAAAATTCCTAATTACAGGGATATTATTCTGCCGAAAGATACACGCACATCTCCAGGTACGTGTAATTGTTATATCTGTTTGACAGGAAGATTTACTGGTCATAAAAATGTTGTTAAGGGAAAGGGCCACAAAAGAAATTTGAATAATACAATTGATACTTCCACAGGGCTGTATGGATCATCTAAAGTAGATAAATTGAGTTCTACAATTACTGAGAGGCCATCAATTTCACACACTACTAAGCTCTGTAATATTTGTTATCAAGAAACTGGTAAAGGAAAACAGCATAAGTGTAGGCACTCTACAAAAAATGTGATAAAAATAATCGAAAAGTTACCGGAAAATAATCAGGAACAAATTGTTTCAGCCAGTATGAAAAAAAAGTCCATAAAATTGAGCCAGAAAATCACAGGAAGAAAAATATTGGTGTTCCTTTACGTAACACTCTTGGCAAAAAAACGGTTGTCGTAGTAAACCCTCATGAAAGAGAAGTTCTCCAATTTTCAGCTGAAAGTTTGGATAACTTTCGAGTCAATTCTTCCGTTTCCGTGAATCACATGAAAAAACTTGTCAATTTTATTAGATGCTATGTTGGAAAAATGTCCATTCCCGCAAACTATCGAGAACATATGTTAGCAAAATCAAAACTTTTCAATGACGTATATAAAAAAGCATCATATGAATTTGATTGTGTAAATTCACCAGTAAAACAGGTAAGATCTGCAGTTTTTGCGGATGTAGAAGAACTTCTCGAAGAAGTGATTAGTAAAAGTTATGGCCGACGAAGGGCAAGGATTTTTCAAAATCAGTTTCACAATTTTTCCAGAAAATTACTCACCTAAGTCTCATTCAGAATCAGATGCAGAAGAACCGAATGAAACACCAAGAAAACGTACTCGTTATTCTGATGGTGGTACAATTAGTAAAGAATTCAAGTTGTCCAGTGTACATAAGTTGATTTTGCTATGTGTTGTACCTCAAATAAAAGAAACGTACGACAACATCAAGTTATTATTCGACCTAACCAAAATTAATAACATTTCATTTATATTCGTATCGGACTTTAAACTTCTATTGATTGTAAATGGGCAACAAACTGCAACATCTTCTTTTCCGTGCCCTTATTGCTTTACTCCTCTCAACGATATGAGAGGCTATTTAAAGTCAGATGATGATTTGAATGATGAAATTGTCGGAATGAAAATGAAATTGAAAACGTACGGAGACTTGAAAAACGACTATAACAAATTCGTCCTTGCAGGAAATAACAAAAAGTGCAGCCGCCAATGCCATAGCACCATCAACTTTCCATTATTTCTCGAAGAAAATGATATATGTGTTTTTGAAAAATGCGTTATCCCGGAACTTCATATTCTTCAAGGGATCGTTAACCACTTATTTTGGAGTGGATTAGTTCGTTTGATAGGTCGAGACCGCGTTACAGTGGCCGAAAAAATTGAATCTTGTATCCAAAAACTACCACAGAGATGCATTCGAATGCAATGCTTGTCGGAAGCTATTGACGGAAGCTGATGCGCTGGATGATCAAAATATTTATAATGACGTTGGGCTTTTTTCGATTCAGCCTTATATAGCAGCTTTCAAAGCTATGAACAAGGTTGTTGATTGTTGTTTTACATCAGGAAAGGTAGGATTATCATTAAAAAATCATAGTAGTGAATTGCATGGAGGGTTGAAAAGTATAACAAATCTTTCCCAATCATTGAAAATTCACCTTACCCTTGCTCATATAGAAGAAAGTTTAAGATTCATAGACAATAATAATGGTTTTGGATTTTGGTTCGAACAGAGTAGAAAATCTGTACATCGTGAATTTTTTAAGTATTGGGGACGATACAAGAGTAATATAATAAAATAATATAATATAATAATATAATATAATAACATCAATGATAAAGCATATGCCGATCGATTATTTAAAGCAGTGGTCGAATTTTCCTCACTGCATATCTAATTATTTTCATAATTTACTTGATTACTTCTTATTTATCCTATTTTTCACTTACATTGAAATCACATAACAAATATAAAAAAGAAAAAAAAATTCAAAATTTCAAAAAGTTAAAAAAAAATTTTAATTTTTAAAAAATACAAAAAGAAGAGGCGCCATCTAATCACTACGTCAACGTCATTGGTTCTGAGCTAGGCTAAAAGTGGTAAATAAATAGATTTAATATTTTGTTTCAAAGTTATTTCATCAATTGTGAGTTAATACCACCTGAATAATGAATTCAGGCTGATCAATATTGAAAATATCGATATCTCGAAAATAGGAGCAGCTTGGATTTTGATTCTTTCAAATTTCTACTCTAGAAACGACCCACAAAAATATCCCGTAACCAGATTTTGGATCTATTTTAATAGCATAATATTATACTTCAGGACTACTGTGTGCAGTGGTGTATCCATGTTTCATCCACAGTTATGTATCGACGCAGAAACTCCTCAGGATTGCGACGGAAAAGCGCCAAAACAGTCTCAGAGTCGATCACACGATTGCGTTTATTCTCCACTATGAGCAAACGCGGCACCCATCTTGCCAAGATTTTTTTCACACCCAATTTTTCGTGCAAAATTGAAGCGACTGTACCTTGAGATATGCCTGTGGCCTCAACTATTTCGCGAACTTTCATTCGTCGATAACTTAAAATCATACCGTGGATTTTGTCAATCATTTCAAGGGTAGTCACTTCCACTGAGCGTCCCGAATGATGTTCATCTCTTGTGGATGTACCGCCACTTTTAAACTCATTCACCCAATTATAAATAGTTGTAAACACAGGAGAAGATGTGCCATGAACTTCATCCAACTCAGCTTTGATTTCTTACTGTGTTAAGCCTTTTAAATATAGATGATTAAACACCGCTCGAAACTCACTTTTTTCCATTGTTATGAATAAATGGAAGTTGTTCACTTCAATCGACAATAAAAATGAAACTTTGGAATGGATAGAGCTGAAACTTCAACAGCTATCTAGTTAGTAATGCTGCTCACTAAGAAAAATTCATTTTTAATACTTATTGAACGACCCTCGTACAAATATATAGTTAGACTTACTCACCGACATTAACAAAGTGATGTTCATTGAGCGTGACATAAGAGGAGGTGTAAGTCAATGTTGCAACCGCTATGTCAAATCAAATAATAAATATAGGGGTGATGATTATGATGAGAATATAGAATCAAAATATCTCATATATTTTGACGTAAATAACCTTTATGGCTGGGCAATGCAGAAGTATCTACCAGACGGGGGCTTTAAATGGCTTAGTAGAAACGAGATCTAGATAACAGATTTTAACATAGCAGACGATTCACCAGTCGGCTATATCCCTGAAGTGGACTTCATGTCTCCGGACTACCTTCACGACAAGCATTGAGACTCACCATTTTGTTCTGAGCACTTGAAACCTCTCGGCTCATCATATTCAAGACTAATGACGACTCTTCATCCTAAAACTCGATATGTCCTGCATTATCGAAATTTGAAACAAGCCAATGGATTGAAACTCGAAAGAATTCGTAGAGTATTGAAGTTTGATAAAATACCATGACTAAAAACTTACATTGATCTGAATAGTAGCATCCGAACAGAAGCTAAAAATGAATTCGAAAAGAATCTGTACAAATTGATCAATAACGCGGTATTAGGCAAAACTATGGAAAACGTAAGAAAGCAAGTTGACATTAAACTTGTAACCAAGTGAGATGGACGATACGACGTCGAAGCTCTTATCACATAACCTAATTTTCACAGTCTCTCTATCCTGGACGAAAATCTTGTACTTATAAAACTTACGAAGTCGGAAGTTAATATGGATAAGCCAAATTATGTTGGGCTGTGCGTATTGGATTTGAAAAATCAGTTTCAGGACTATTGTAAGCTACTTTATACAGACACGGATAATTTAATATATGAACTAAGTGGTAAAAATATTTATGAAATAATGAAGCGCGACTTACACTATTTCGATACTTTAGACTACCCATTGGAAAATGTGTTTGGAATGCTGCTAGCAAATAATAAAGTGGTGAACTAATGAAAGATGAGGGTAATGGACTCATTAGGAGAGAATTTGTTGTCTTGCGTAGTAAAATGTACATTATTCGTATTGATGGTCAAGATAAAATTAAAAAAGTTGAAGGTGTGAAAACCAATTACATTTGATGATTACATACAATGTTTACGAAATATGACAGCGCAATCTAGAGAACAGAAAGTTATTCACGAATGCACAAAGTATTTACGGAAAAACAAGTTAAGTTAGCTCTAAGTTCGCATGATATTAAGAGGTATTTAACTCTAGGTGAAACGGATACTCTGCCATGGAGTCATTATAAAACAATGAAAATAGATGAAGTATAAAAGAGAGAACAGTAATTGTATTACAATTAAATATTGTAAAATATAATGTATATATTGTAAATATGATGCAGGTTAATAAATAAAGAGATATTTTATATAATTCTATACATTTATTTATTTACCCCAACCTCTGCAAATCAGATTTATTTATTCAAGTATTGTGCGGACTATCAAATTCTAATCATTTTTTTACCTAACGACTTAATAGTCGAGGGTAACATCAGGCGCACACATAAATAGATAGAAGGTGTACACCGGGGAGAGGCTATATTAGTAGCTTACCATGTCATCAAGCAGTGAGTTGTCAGCGAGTGCTCAAAGCGCTATCAGGTCAAAACAGTCAGTTTCTGAGAAGCCAAGGTCTAAGAGTCGTCGTCGTATCACCTGGAAAAAGATAACCTGTGTACTTTTTTGTGCATTATGAGATTCATGCGCATCAACCCTATACCTTATCAAGCTTCAACAACAGCGATGAGATTCATATAGCCATACAGCATCAAGATCTGTCTATTACCTGTACGCATTTCGTTGGATATATGTGGACGTTTGATGAAAACAAATTGCACTGCTGTTTAAATACTAATTTAGTTAATAACGCCAACTGTCACCTGTTTGAAGAAATTCGTTATGAGATAAACGCCATAGAAATTGAACGATGCAAAAATGTGGGTTTGACAAGTCTCACGAAAGGCTGGGTATCCATCAATCCCAGTCATAGCTTACTCTTTGAGAATGCTGGATGGCTCAATGTTGAGGAGACGCATTATTTAACCAATGATGCTGGCTACTTTGATGTATCGGTGCCATTGAGTATAATTTAAGGCTTTGCCGAAGACTATCCCAAAATTTTAGTCAACGCGAAGCATGAGCTCATTTTCACTAGATCAAGGAACGATTTGAATTCTGTCAAACAGGCGCAGATTCGGGTAAACGAACAACCAGGCTACGAGACTTTTAAGATTAACTCATCAAAGTTGAGTGGTTACTGCCTTATGTGATGCTATCAGACAAGTATAAAATTCATTAAAAAAATACATAGAGAAGGATACACGTATTGCTATGATCTGGAAACTGTACGAGTATCCGTTATTGCTCACAATATTGAATCATGTTTGGACTGTCAACACAGCCAATCAGCTGAAGAAACGTCGCTTCATTATTCTGGATTTTCAGACTAATCGCAAAGGGCTAAGAGCTACAAATGTAAGCTACTTTGATCACTGCAACATTAGCAATGTCAAACTCTTTGTCAATTCACAGTGCTATCCCCATGGAAACCTCAATCTCGATACCAATAGAAATCAGTATGCCATGTTGTATGACATGCATGCCAACTTTCAAAATGCTTACTATGGCAAAGATGCAGAGCCTATGCTGAATCAGAGTGATTATGTGAAGTATGCTTCCCTCACCGTCATCGATTGCTCGAAGCAAAACGAGGCAATGAACCAGGCTCCAGTTGACGTTCGTCTTAAATTTGAGGCTAGAGATAATTTTGCAGGAACATCAGCATACTGCTTAATGCTACGTTATTATACTCTTCAACCCTAACAACAGCGCCCTCCAGCGGAACTGGGCCATGCGAATAAAAGAAGTCAGGAAAATCATTTTTAACCTATAACGTGAGAATTTAGAAATACCTTTCTTCGCCAAAGAAAAACAAACAATGACCACATAATATTTGATTATGACTGATTAATTTACTTATTACGGGGATGCCGGATACCAACATTGCAGATTTTCGTTTTTATGATGAATAAACGAGATTTTTAAATTTCGCGAACGTACGCACAATCTACTGATCACTAAGAATATGCGTACGTTCGTAAAATTTTATTTAAGTAAAAATTGACTGCTTTAAACAAAAAATCGATAATTTCAGTAACTAGGTATAATTTATAGAACTCCGACCTCCCCTTAAAGAGCGACTTATATCAAATTTACAACATTAATTGTACACTCGTCGGTAAGATATTCTTGGTATATTTGGCGACACTTGACTCGGTATTTGATGGTACCTACACTATAAGGTATATGTAAATGTTACGTCAGATGACAGATACCGTCAGCTAGACGAATAATATCTCACCGTCAAGTGTACATGCTAAAATATTTTATTGAATTTTATAAAAAAGTTTATAAACTTGTCGTAGACATCGGTTTCTTTACTGGAGTAAGTGAGGCAGACAGCGAATATTCACTCGAAAAGTGCGGAGCAGCGCTCGTCGAATCGCCTCGAACAACGCCGCTTGGAGCTGAGGGAGTGTGATCCGCATGTAGGATTAAGGGCAGGGGAGGGGTTCAAATGACGAAGCTCGGCGACCCTTTTTATATGACCCGCCGAGCGCGCGCTTCCGAAACACCGAGGGCCGACTAGTTAATCCCCGTGTCCTGCCTGGCTTGTGCGCGCCACAAAACGTGATATAGATAGAGATAGAGATAGAGATAGAGATAGAGATAGAGAGAGAGAGAGAGAGAGAGAGAGAGAGAGAGAGAGAGAGAGAGAGAGAGAGAGGGGGGGGGGGGTGTAGAAAGCCAGCGGACGTCAAACTATTATTTTACTGTATCTGATAATACAGACAGAGCCTGCATTACGATTTTAGTAAGATAATTGTCTGCTTCATTCAAACAATTCTTTATAAATTATTTAGATATTTATACTTTATAATGATAATAATAATAACAACAATAATAGTTTTGCTTAAACAAGCCATACAAATTTTAAATCCATGTCTATATTTAGGATGTAACAGAATAAAATATAAGGAAACTAATTTGATTTAAAAAAAAATAAATGGGATGCACTAAAACTTCATGTAGTTATTTAGATCTAGAGATTATTTTTAATTGTTAAGAACTACTTTTAATTGTTAAAAAATTTAACATATACTTGCATGATATTATTTATTTTGTAAATCAGAAATATCAGAACATAATCTCACTTTTTAGGCGTTACTAACATTGACTTCAATTGATAAAAGGTAGACAAAAATGTGTCAATTATTATAAATCAAAGCAGTACTCTATAAATTATACTTCAGTTTCTTTAAAAGAAAACTTTAAATGGTTGATTTTATAGAAATTTCCCTTATCCAATATGATCCGGGACAGTGATGCAGAAAACTAGAAGGGACAACCGTTACACGCCATTATAGTAACTATCTAGTTTGCTTACATAAATCTACATAGCACGGACTATTCTACATAGATCTATAAATAATAGATCTATATATAAAGGGAGCAGGATCAATTTCTACCAGCGTTTCTTCAATATTTTGCAAACTCCCATTTATCACGTAATATTTTTTATAAATTTGTGCATAACTTTTGATCAGAACGTCCTTAGAAGTGCTCCGACCACGCAAATTAAAGGTATTGATATTAGATTGTACATAAAATTGCGTACAATTATCTATGACGTAAATTACCTAACGTAATTTAAATTAAACTGTAACTAAACTGATTAAAAATATACATATTTCAAAAATCAAAACGAGGTTGAAAAAAATATCTTTATTCTGGAATAAGGCCTAGGGGCAGAACGAAACTTTAGGATGTTTTTTTTTACTATATGAACACTACTTTTCCTACGAATTTCAGAAAATATGGTATTGATATGTTTGAGATATCGAGGGCCAATATTACGAATTTTGAATTTATCTAAAAATAAATTAAGGATTTCTTCAAGCCGAAAAAATGAGATGTCGAATACCTAATATTAACGTAAACTGTGTAAATGGTAAATGAAAAAAAAACTTAAAAAATACAAGATTTTAGGTTTATATTCAGCTCTGTAAATGTGACCAATTCAGCTGCCAAGGAGATCTAATATTTTTCTTCTCAGAGCTCGCAAAAATACAAAGAAATCCTTTTCTAATACGTTCAAAATGATCCAGATGAGAGCCCTGTAGAATCTTTTAAAATAGCCATTTTTTAAGCCATTTTGAAAATTTGGATACCTGTTCTTTCTAGCACAATGGATATCAGGGACTGAAAAATTTTTGAGAGCTTCTCATAATATGTACTATCATGTAAAAAATAGGCGACAAGTATGGTCAAACTCGGTGCGCACCAAATTCGGCTAATATCGTTGGAATGACCGATATATGTGTATATATATATATCAGTCAGAAGAGACTTAGAAGATAGGGGTTGAATTACGGACAATTAACCTACTTAGCTGTTGATTAGGGAAAAACTGTGAAATTGTTTTTCATAAGTTAGCGTTGGTAAGCATACTAAACTATAACTAAGTCGAAAATTTAGGTATCGAAATATGAAGAAAATTCCCACTTAGCGGTCGATTAGGAAACAATACAGAAACTACTTTTTAGAAATAAGTATTACGCAACCTCTAAAACGATAAAAAAAAGCCGATATCTCATCATGCCTTGCACATTTTGAAAAAAAAAAACCAATCCAGTAAAATCACATTATAACATTTTTGTAAGATTAAGTATTCGAAATTTGAAAACCCCAGAAATTACTTTTTATAAAATAGTATTAAAAAATCTATAAACCGAGAAAAATATACGATAGCTTATCGAGCCATAGAAATTTTTAAGAGAGAACCAATCCCGTAAATACTTTCTAGAAATTAGTATTAAAAAACGTATAAATTGATAAACAAAGCCGATATCTCATATGGCTTAGAAGATTTAAAAAAAAACAAATCCCGTCAAATCTGATTCTACCATTTTTTATCAATTTAGGAGTCAAAATTTGATAAATTTAAGCACTTCGTGGTGGATTAGGGAAAAAATTAGAATGTACTTTCTACATATTAGTTTTAAAAACCCAATAAATTGGTAAAAATGCCTATATCTCTTCTGGCTTTGGAGATTTAAAAAAAAAGCAAATCCCCTAAAATCCGATTCTACCATTTTTGGTCAATTTAGTATTGGAAATTTAAAAAATTTAACCACTTAGCGGTGGATTAGGGAAAATCGCAGAATTTACTTTATACATATACCTATTAAAAATCATATAAAACGATAGAGAAGCCGATATCTCATATGGCCTTGCAGATTTTGAAAAATAATTTTAGACCCGTAAAATCACATTTTGCCATTTATGACCAATTTAGGATTCGAAATTTGAAAAATTTACCCGCTTAGCTGTGGATTAGGATGAAACACAAAAATTACTTTCTAGAAATTATTGTAATAAAACCTATAAACCGTTAAGAATAAACGATATCTCATCTAGCCTTGGAGATCTTGAAAACCAAATTACTAACCCGTAAAATCACATTCTGACATTTTTACCAATATAGGATTCGATATCTGAAAAATTTAACCACTGTGCGGCGGATGAGGGAAAAATGCAGAAATTACTTTGTAAATATTAGTGTTAACAACCTATAAAATGATAAAAAATGATTATATCTAATCTGGCTTAGGAGATTTAAAAGAAATAAAAACGAATCCCGTAACATCCGATTCTACCATTTTTGATCAATTTAGGAATCGAAATTTGAAGCATTTAACCACTGAGCGCTGGATTAGGGAAAACGCAGAAATTATTTTGTACCTGTCGGATTGTGTCTAATTTTATATTGTAATTTCAAAATATCCATTTTTTCTATAATTTTATATAGTATGTACGTAAAAGAAATAGCGTTCTATAGTGTGTAAGAGTATGCGTAAGTGTGACTTAATTGTTTGGAGTTAATGTCACGCACGTTTCGATAGCGCGAGAGCGAATGCTCTCAGCCGGGCGAAGAACTGGCAATGCTCGGCAGTTGCGAATGGACCGTCGAGTTCACCGGCGACGGGAGTATTTGACCAGTATAAATGAATTACTTCTAATAAAGTCTTATTTCTTTTATTATAATTTATATTACCTTATGCATTGTTATTAATTTCACTATAAAATCTTGTACCCGTTCCTATTCAAAAACAGTACATATTAGTATTGAAAAACCTATAAAATTATTAAAAATGCCTATATCTCATCTAGCTTTGGAGATTTTTAAATAAAAACAAATCCTGTAAAATCCGATCTACCATTTTTGATCAAGTTAGGATTCGAAATTTGTAAAATGTACCCACTTAGCGGTGGATTAGGGAAAAACCCGGAAATTACTTTCTACATACTAGTATTTAAAAACCTATAGAATTATAAAGAAAAGCTGATATCTCATCTGGGTTTGGAGATTTTGAAAAAAGAAAAACAGTATTTAAAAATTCTGCAAAAATTATATTAAGGTCAAGACCATAATGTAACTAGTCTAGAATTAAAGGAAATATGAAAAACTAAATTTTAAGATTTTTTATTTGAAAAAAATTGTGGCGTTTTTCTAGAATCTTACACAATATATCACAATGTATGAGATCACAAAATATCACAATAGGGTCTAATAACATTTATTTAGATTTTTTACCTTATTTTGAACAAAAAATGTTCTTACACTTTTTTCTCAAAAGTCCCTAGTTTTTGAGTTAAAAATCAAACAATGTTAGCAAAATCTCAAAATATTAAAACAAACGCATTTTTCAACCTTTAATTGCCCTTGACATATAACACCTTAGGGTCTGAAATTTTTTTTACATACTCTGGGTACACATATCAACATTTTTGTAGAGTTACAGAAATTTTTATTTTTGGACATGTTCACTTGACATGGAACCACCCATATATATATATATATATATATATATATATATATATATATATATATATATATATATATAATTTATTCACTTACTCAAACTGCACTCAAGCATATATTAATAATAATATAATATACAAAAAACTCTAGCGTAGTACAAATAGTAGATCCCCGTACAACATGTACATTCTTATACGTATATATTGGCACTGGCCGCTGTCACGTATAAACCTGAAGTCTGCTAGCTTATACTCAACAAATATACTTTATTATTTAAATTATAGAATCTTTACAAGCATTTTAAATAAATTTTTTTCTAATAGTTAATTAAAGACGGCATAGCGACCTTAAGAAGGCGGGCCTTGGTTAAACGCAGTCTAAAAAACTTTTTATGTATAAAAGCAATCATTAAATTACCGTTGTAAAACCTCAAAATCTTGATCCTATACATCACAATAAATCATTATTTTCAATACAATATTTATTAAGGAAATTTTGAAAAAGTGCTCCTCTCATTTTGTAATTCATGTCAAAAGGAGTCGAATAACCGCCGCAAAAAATTTTGTTCGTTCTTGTCACATAGAATCGTGTGAAGGAATACGTTTCTTTAATAAATGTGGTATTGAATCCCGTCCGCTTTACAGATCTATATAGAATAATCTCGCGCTGTGTAGATTTATGTAGAATAATCTCGCGCTGTGTAGATCTATGTAGAATAATCTCGCGCTGTGTAGATCTATGTAATCAAACTAGATAGTTACTATAAAGGTGTGTGAGTGTCGTCCCTTCTAGTTTCCCATACTATTTTACTTGATAAAACTAGATAAGCAAAATTATGACAATAACAACCACTTAAAGGTTATGCTTTAAGAAACAAAAGTATAATCTATTATGTTTATTATGTATTTTTTTTATTTAAACGGATTTACATGTGATTGTTCACCTATTACTAATTTAAGTAAATATAAATAATCTCTAAAGTGTAAGCTGTTATCAAGTTTTAGATGCATCGAGTTTTTTTATTTAAGAACTCAATAACAATATTTTGTTGCACATATATATTAAACAATCAAAAGAAGAAAATAATCTGAATATCCAAATAACTATATGAAGTATTGGTGCATATATTAATTTTGTTTATATAAAATTAGTTTCCTTACATTTTATTATATTCCATCCTAAATACGGGCTTGGTTTCAAAACCTGTATGGTTTATGTAAGGAAAACTGTTTTCTTACACATTTATTATCAATTGATTAATTTTCTATTTTTAAAAATAAATAATGTATTTGAGTTAGATTTATTTAGACGATTTATTATATATGTTCTATTTTTGTATTTCCTACTGTGATTAATTTATAATCAAAAACTTTCATTTGACATCTATGGCCAGTTAAAACATAATAATTTGTTACTTATAAAGAAAATTATCGTCTACATGTGTTAGACTATATAAGATATTTGTAAAAACATATGTTTGACAAAGTTGTCACGGATGATCAGTTTATGCATTATAAGAACTCACATATGGATAAAAAATTATTTAGTAAATAAAGGGTAAACAAAGGGTAATACCGGTTAGCCTTGGTAGAATTCCAATCACTATTAAAAAGTTGCTATTATAGGTGAAAAATTTCTTTACATCAATTATATGAGCTTTCATATGATCCGTCGCATTATTATTCGCACTTACACAGTGAAATATGTAATAACATAACCACTGTTCAATCAAAAACACTTAAGCAAAGTTGTCCTACCTGAGAGCGCAGCGCAACGTTTTCTTAGCCTCACTTTCAAGAGCATCTTATAAATAACATTGGGACCGGGATCACCCCAATTCTACTTAGTAATTTAAATTGAAATGACAAAAAAGCAATAGATTTATACTTTTTTCTTCACTACTTCATATTCTTAGATTGTTCAAATTAATAAAGTTGCAAAAAATAACTGCATAATTAAAGTAACAAATAATATGCATAAAAGCTTATTTTCAGACCAGATTTCTGGATTAAGTAATGTAGGCCTAAACTTTGATTGTGTATAATTCTTTAATATAACTGCATAGAAGGTTGTTTGGTCATTAGATTAATCGCATTTTATGCTGTATTTAATATACTATTCGAATTATTACCTAAAAATGTTTAGATTATTGAAAATAAGGGTGACCGGAATTAACCAGTGACCGGAATTACCTCGTTCTCCCCTATAATGCTTGAAAAGTGAAACGAATGGAGATGATATCGAGGTTTGCCTTTCTCCTAAAAGAGCCGTTGTTTCCTATATTAAACATTTGATATAGGTGTATACTTATCAAGAAGCGCATGCGTGCCTATATGTACAAATGTACTTACATGAGAAAGAGAGAGAGAGAAAGAGAGAGGGAGAGAAAGAGAGAGAGAGAGAGAGATAGAGAGAGAGAGTGGGATAGGTAAAAGCGTATGCAGCTTGCGTGTGCATTGCCGAGCGAAGCGTGAATTTTCCAGCTACCCTGATAGACGTGCACGCGATACGGGGGTGGCTGGATTGTAAATGCATGCCAAGAATAAACGTTCCTACACTACGTCGATCGCTCTCACTCTCTCCTTCGTTCGCCCCTGTCTCATCAACATCCATCCCTTATGCGCGGACCTGGAAGGAGCGCGAAAACGCGAAGACTAATCCTTTCCCAATGCGAACAGCAATGTAGCATTGCTTTGTTAATCAATAGCACAACGATTTACCAATAACAACAAAAAGCTATATTCTAAGATACGATTAAATAAATATCCTACAATTACTTTAACATATAAATCAAGTCGACAATAAAAAATAAAAACCCGCGTAGGTCGAGTGTCGCTTGTGTGTTCAGCACGACCGTCACTGAACACGCCGCTGGAATTGGAGAGGGTTGCGATTGCGCGCGGTCCCCCTTTACCATGGACTATTCAGAACCCTTGTATCTTGAGGGCACGGCACACTATTCGTATTGTGGCCCTGATGAACGTCCGCGGTTGCCGCGGGCTAGTCCTTACCTTTAACACTATAGAGAGCGACGGTGGGGCGAAGTGACGTACCGCTGACGACGATGCTTTCGTCTCTCTCTCGCTGCAGTCTCGTTGCAGCTGGTCTATATGCGGGATAGTAAAGTCTCCTCTCCACTCACCAGTCCCAGTATTGCACTGCACTATTCTCCGCGTTCCTCCTATTTTTCACACTACCAAAACGGCAGACCGTTGGCGTTATCGGTGGCGTCTTTCAAGATGGCGGCGGAGCATCCCTCTTGTCGAGGCACACGGAGTGAGGAGTCGATCGATAGTGGTTCTTCCTCTCCGCGGCCGTGGCTCCCCCGCTCCTTCTCCGCTCTCGTCTTTCCACCTGTTGCCGCGCGTGGGCATGAGACGCCATCTCATGCCCCTTTCGCGGCCTCTTGTACGTGAATTTTATGCGACTCGTTACAATATATATATATATATATATATATATATATATATATATATATATATATATATATATATATATATATATATATATATATATATATATATATATATATATATATATATAAATTATATATATAAAAATTATGTATATATACACACACATATATATATATATATATATATATATATATATATATATATAAATTATTTTTGATGTGAAACATCTTATGGCGCGGTTGGCGGGTAACAATGACTGTTCATGCCGAGATGCGTAATGCGAAAACTTCGGGCAGCCCTGTAACTGCTCGGCTCTCTTCGCCGCTCTGGCTCCGCCTACTCGGCTCTATGTCGCCGCTCCGGCGCTCGGGCAGCCCCGTAACTACTCGGCTCGCTCCGCCGCTTGGACTACTCGGCTTTCTCTCGCTACTCCGGCGCTTCGCTCTCTACTCTCTACCGCTTTCCTTGTATGTGCAGCGTGATGCGAAGACTCCGAGCAGCCTCGTTTCGTATTTCCCCTCTACTTTTTACAGCTTTACTTTTGTGTACACACTCCTCTATACCTTATACTTCTTTATATGCGTGTATTCATCGGTTACCGGTATTCGTAAGTGTTTATTTCAGACCGTTTCTCGTAAATTTGTATTTAAAAATTGAGTGACAGTGATAGTGAAAATGACAGAATCGAAGAGAAAACGAAACCTCCTATCAAAAAAGTAACATTTCAGGATGATCAATATCAGGGTCCAAGAGAAATGCCTCCGCTACTGTACTTTAACAGTTCCGTGCACGCTGCGCAATCAACTTCTACAAGCCAAAGGTTAGTTCATAATTATTATTTATTCGTTTATCTCTTGCACACGTTCATGCATGCACACACACGGAGAGAGGGAGAGAGAGGGAGGGAGAGAGAGAGAGAGAGAGAGAGAGAGAGAGAGTGCATACGCTCTCTGTTTATATAGTCAGCATCTAACCTAAAACGTGAGAAAACTCACGAACACGAACACACACACACTATATTTATATACATAAATACGTATCTCTCTTTCTCTCTCCCTATTTTTTTCTAAACATAGCCCTACTTTATATTAAGTTTTAGCAATAATTACATTTATATATTTTCAAGTGCTCAATAATCGCAGAAGATAGGGGATATTATAATTGAAGCTAGACATGAACCAAATACGTCAAATCATATACGTCCAGTCAGGTTAATTTACTTTAAAACAGATTTATGTATATAACTATTTATAACTTGATTTCCTTTACTACATTAATTCTTATAGTTGTAGTATATATTTCACCTAATCAAAAAATCATAGATATCATCTCATTTTTACACCGTAGATTAGTTCCTTACAGTATCAGTGGTTCAAGGATTTTAAACGAAAATTTACACGAACTACCTATGATTTTAGCTGGAGACTTTAATGTAAATTTCGCTAAAGATGAATCGGCATCATTAATTACATTCCTTCAAAAAGAATTTCAGATGTACATTAAAAATAATCCAAGAGAATCTACAACAAGGTATGGGATGAGAATAGATGCGGTATTCACAAGGCACCTTCAGAAAGTTATAAGTAACACTTTCGTGGCTTATTTCAGTTATCATCGGCCTATTGTAACTTTGATACCATCAGAAACATCATCGAGTGTTACTATTACAGAAATAACTGATGCTACTGAATTGTAGAACTTTATTTGTAACATTATTGTTTTCTATGTATATTTTCATGTAAATAACAAAATCGTCTTAATAACATAAATCTAAATATCTTTTTTCTGTCATTGCAACTTTCTTCAATACTGGTGAATTCCTCTCGATTGCATCCTTTTCTTATAAAACTCAATTATTTATTTTCCAATAACCTTCAATTTCTATGTTTCACATCTCCCAGGCGTCCCGTAACGGCTCACTTTTTTATTTCGTCGGTAAAAATGTTCCTCTTGGTATGTAGAATGTAAGTGAATTATTTTAGATTATTTGAAACCCTTAGGTTTAAAGTTGATGAAGGCTAAATATGAGCATGTAGCCATTTATTTATATTTTTTAACAAATATTAACCTCCATTTATTCAACAAAATTAATCTCTTAAAAAAATATCAACAAAGGATTGTGTAGCAAATTTTCTGAAATTTTCATAAAAAATGGTTCCAAAACCTTTCAATACCCCTTTCAATTAATTAAACTTCTTTTAAAACTAAAAATACTGAAAAAAGTGGGTTTGATCAATCAAATCATTACACCAAAAGTCATGTAGATAGCTTTTCTCAAATCAGAAGTGTTTGCCACAGTCCCAAAATGGCAGAAGTAAAAATATTGTTAAAAAAATTATGAAAATGCACATTTTAGTAATACAGTCATATTTTGCTTCAAACAACTTTAAATGTAGAAGCGTAAAAAATTTAAAGAAATTCACGACTTTTTACGTGCTAGAAGGTACATTTTTGTCGAAAAAGAATTGTCTTTTGGTTTTGTTCTAGATTTCCTGGATAATCATCCATATATATATATATATATATATATATATATATATATATATATAGAGCGGGGGGATACCCCCTAGTATATATATATATATACTAGGGGGTATCCCCCCGCTCGCTCCGCTCGCCAACCCCCAAAGCAGCATGAAATTTTTGATTTTTATGTAGTTTTTCTATTTTTCCACACCACCCGGGAGGTAAATAGATTGGCGCGTTTTTTTGACATATTATTATTAAAAATGGATAGTGATATTGTTAATATTGAGCAAGGCACTAAAATAGAAATAATAGGAGATTTACAAGAACTTGGTATGAATATATATTAATTTTAATTTATGGGAAAATATACAAAACTGAAATAACTACTTAACTTCAATAGTTATGCTCTAATATATTTTTTTTTCTCGAGTGTATCACCCTTCACTTTAAATTTTAACTATTTCTAATATATTCGTTAATATTTACAGGAAAAAGTTATATTTTAAAAATTAATACTTTGGAACATATGAAGATTCTGGATGAGGATAAAATGGAAGTAGAAGATCTAATTTTGGGATCAGAAATATTTCTGATTGAGGTATTATATAACAGTTACTACTCAATAAGTTGAAAAGTTTGTGTCATGAGATAGGGAAAAAGATAAAAACGGCAAACTTAGACAAAACTATCCTCCCACGAGCCTATGCTCTTATTAAAGTACATAAAACCAATTTCCCTATTCGTATCATTGTTTCTGCTATTAAAAGTCCTACTTACTTGTTTGACAAATGGCTGTCCCTACTTTTTAATTTATTTATACCCAGACCAGTTTCATTCTTAAAAAACAGCATGGAACTTAAAAACACTTTAGATTGCATGACAATCCCTAAGGATTTTTCTTTAATTTCACTGGACGTTGTTGCCCTTTTTTCTAACATTCCTAAAGACTTAATTCTCAGAGCAGTTGCCTTAAAATGGAAGTACCTTAAAGGCCACCTTGGCCATTGCTTATCTAAAACGGAATTTCTAGAAGGTGTCGAGCATATTTTAGACTCCACCTTCTTACAATTCAATGGGAAATTTTATAAGCAAGTATGTGGTGTACCGATGGGTTTTTGTACAAGCCCTTGGTTTGCAGAGATAGTCTTAGAAATGTTGGAAACACGCAGCTTAAATTTACTTAAAAATAATATTTTATTCTTTAAAAGGTACGTGGATGATTGCTTTTTAATTGCTAAATTTAATAAAATTGACAAAATAATAAATACTTTTAACCAATATAACACCTCCTTACAATTTACTGTAAAAAAAGAAGTCAATAATAAAATTAGTTTCCTAGATTTAGAAATTACGAGAGTCCCAGATAATACTCCAATAACAAACTGGTATAGAAAAAATACAGCATCCAGCCGGTATATTAATTTTGCATCTCATCACCCTCTCTCACAAAAAATAGCCATCATCTACAATTTAACTGATAAAAGTATCTTACTATCACATTCCTCATTTCATAAAGACAACATACATTTAATCACTAAACTCCTATTAGCTAATAATTATCCTATTAATTTTATTAATAAATACATAGATAAAAGAACAAGATACATCAATAACAAAATTAATAACACCAATAACAATAATAACAACTTTAGTGAAAACATAGATCTCAGAAAACCAATAATAGTTTTTCCTTTCATTAAAAATTTAACTAATAATATTAACCAGGTTTTACATACACATAACATCATCCCCATTACTTGCACCATTAATCGTTTCAACGACATGATAAAATTAGGTAAAGACAGACTAAACAAATTAGAGATTTGTAACGTTGTATATAAAGTAGATTGTAAGGATTGCCCAGCTACATATATAGGACTTACAGAACGTAAATGTGGAATTAGAAGAAGTGAACATAAAAGAGATGTATTAAATAACAGAATTGCAACTTCAGCTCTAGCGGTCCACGTTGACAAAACAAAACATTCAATCAATTTTGATTCATTTAAAATTATAGATATAGAAAACAATAGCAGAAAAAGACAATTCTCAGAAGTCCTCAATATTTTTTATCATGATAACACGATGAATAGGATAGAAGACACTAGAAATTTAATTAATTTATATAAATACTTCATTAATTTATTAAAAAAACATAAAATGTGATTTTATTGAATTTTAAAAGTTAACTCCGATTTTGTTTATTAACCTCTGTTTGTGACACTTGATGTTGCACTATTGCTGTTTTACACGGAGAAACTACCGCACTGCTGCGAGCGATGAACTCGCGCTCAGCTGGTCTTCCTAAGAGGAACCCCCGCGACACGATGCATTGGTTGTGTGTGTGCCTACAGGTACGTACATATGTATGTGTTGGTGCACGAGATCACCAATATACTCGTGCGTGCTGCCTCTTCCATCATGTGTGTGCGCGTCGCATAAACACGAGCGCTTACAGTGGATTCCCTCTCCTTTTCGATTGTTTCCCCTTCTCCGCGGTTTTTCTAATTTTAACGTATTGCCTTGATTTCCGCGAACTCACCACTTCACTGTCGGTCCACCCTCGAGTGGTGAAACACCAAGATCGGGCTTTCCATCGCCTGCCGATCCAATGCCACTTGTGGGTGTTTGTTACATTATTGGTTAGACACACGTAAGTTTTAATAATAAGTTAAATAAAATATTGTTGTTATTAATAATTGTGGACTTTTCTTGAAAAATTTATATTAAAAAATAAAATATTTTTTACCCTATTTAGTTGCCAATTTGTAACTGTTACTGGCTCATAGCAACTATATTGCTAGAGTAGTATTAACAATATGCCACTCAGTAACTAGCCGTTCTTTAGACATGGTAGGTTAAATTTTGCTCATCATTTTTATAAATGTTTTTGTAATTTTCATAATTTTTGACTTTTGTAAATTTTATAATTTTTATAGCCTTGAGAAGGAATCCATAAAAGGGATTCGAAACGTTGGCAAAATAAATAATTTGGTTAACTCGCAGCGAATTGTTGAGTCAATTTTTACAAATATTTATAAAGTTATTATATTTTAGAAAAATCAAGAAATTATTGATGAAAATAAAGAATCAGAAAATCAGTAAAATGGAATAAACTGCACTGATATGTATAATGAATAAAACACTTCATAAATTTATAAACATTCACAATTATTATTATGAACAATTTTTATATGTATAATATGTATATAGAAAAAAAAACAAAAATAAAAAATGATAATTAATAGAAATAAGTAAATGAGGAGGGCATGAGGAGGTTAGATAGATAGATAGATATAATATTTATTTGTAAATATTTACAAAAAGTTTACATATAATTTACATTTTTTACATTTTTTAATGTCACACGTTGTCAGTTTCTTAAAATTACATATCACGTCGTTACTTAACTAAAATTAATTGCACATATGTGAAGTCAGGTATATAAAGTATTGCGCTTTGTTGTCAGTTATAAAATTTGTTTTTTCTAAATCGTACTTATTATACCTATCAGTCGCTTGAATAAAATTATATACATACATTAACAATCGTTTCCATTCATACTAATAAATACATGCATACTTTTTTAAAATTGTTTTGTCAAATTAATAATTAAATACATTCACACTTAATTAACACTGAAAATATTTAATAAATAAATAAATAAAATAATAAATAAATGCGTCGAATACATAAATAAACAAGATAAATAATTAAATTAAATAAATAAATAAATAAATTTAAATAAATAAATAAATAAATTTAAATAAATAAATAAGTTAAATAAATAAATAAATAAATTTTAATAAATAAATAAATTAAATAATAAGTTTTAATAAATAAATAAATTAAATAAATAAATAATTTAAATAAATAAAAAGCCTAAATATATAATCGACTCATTCTTATCTCTAAACCTACTCCTCACCATGTAATTGTTTAAGGTGCCTGCTAAACGCCGTTTTAAATTTACAAAAAGATGGCAGGCACTTCACACTGCTCGGGAGCGAATTCCAGAGGTGCGCACCTTGAACTCTGAATGAAAAAAGGCCCTTATCGGTGCGCGACCCCGGAACCGAGAGCTCTTTCATACCACCCCTACTTGAAGTCCTGGCCTGGTTTTTTTCAAAGAGGGCAGTAAGATACGGTGGCTGCCGCATGACAACCGCTTTGTAAAGCAGCAGCCCCATAAAATACTCCCTCCTGTTGGGAGGAGGGGTATGAGGAGGATACAAAGAGGAGGGGCGAGGAGGGCAAAAAATAAGATCAAAATAACGTATTTTTTGAAACGATATTACCTTGTTTTGAGGAGGAGAATGAGGAGGGCAAAATGAGGGGCGAGGAGGGCGTAATCTTATAAGATTTACAAACAACTATATAATATAGGAAGATATATATGGAAATATGGTCATATTTAGCTCCTAACAACTTTCAACCTATAAGCTTAAAAAAATGTGAGAAAGTTACATGTATTCTACATACTAGAAATCACATTCTTTCTGAAATAAAAATAATTTTTTTTTGTTTTTTATTTTGCAGTGAATACCCATATATAAATATATATATATATATATATATATATATATATATATGTACATTCCCAATTTTCCATAAAATAACTTATATTTTTATATATAACTGGTAAACTCTTTCAAAAATTGAAAACTAGGACATTTTCTTTTAATTTCAGAAAAAATGTTCCTTCTAGTATGTAGAATGCATGTAAATCTTTTCAGATTTTCTTAAGGGAGGGAGGGGGGAAGGGGGGGGGGGGGGGTAAGGTATTTAAATTTTTTTTTCGTATATTTTTTATTTTTGAAACTGAATGCGTTGTATCTCAAGAATATTGTGTAAAAATTTCAAGCCGATCGGAGCAAAATTGCAGGTGTTATGAATATTTTCCTTCCCGTTGGATTTTCATACCTGCTCGGTTCGAGCGCGCTATTGTTACCTGGCAGCTGATGCGCTCCCTATATTATACCGAACCGTTCCTCCTACTTTCTTTTATAGAAATTTGAAGACAAGTATAATACATGCTCATACCTGTACCGTATATTTAGTCAGTGTAGAGAATATAAACTAGAGAGCAGTAAACTTTCTATCGAACAGACGTACACGTACGCTCCAATTTTTCGCATCATTTTCGTGAAGTTTTGTAGAAAATTATTGCTACAATGCCAAAAAAAGTTAAAAGGTTTGATAGAAAATCAAGTGGTTCGAGGTTATATCGATCTAGAAAGATTGTACCGCCGCAAAAACGTAAAAGAGAAAACATTTCAACAAGTAGCGCGTCAGCTAAAAAAATAAGAGTGACCATTGAACATCAAATTAAGGAGGATCTTGAAAAACACTATAGGATAATAGATTTTCTATTAGTCTTTTCAACAATTTCTACGCTAGTGAAGTGTGTAAAATGTAATGGAAAAGTAAATTTCCATTCGACTAAGTGACAAGGCCTTGGATTTAATATCAACGTGTCGTACGAAAGCTGTTCCGTGATTACAAATGTTCCGTCTAGTGAAAGAATAAACTCCGGTGCTTACGAAGTTAATCATCGGTTTGCTTTCGTGATGAGGATATTAGGCCTTGGATTATCTGGCTGTGATAAGTTTTGCGGCTTGATGAATTTGTGTAATAGCTTTTAATCAAGACCGACGTACAATCATTACATGAAAACTATGTGCTCGACTGTAAGAGAAGTAGCGAATCGATTTTTTTTATCTGCTACAAAAGAAGAAAAATCTGCTACAGCGGACGAGAAGAATACTCAAGATACTGACGAACTCACGGTATTAGGCGACGGAACATGGAAAAAAAGAGGCTACTCATCTTTATTCGGCGTCACATCGTTGATCGGTTACTTCTCAGGGAAAGTTCTTGACATTCTTGTCAAAAGTTCATACTGTCACGAACGTAAAACTTGGGAAAGTAAATTAAATTCTGCCGAATACGAAGAATGGCATGAAAACCATGTAAATGCTGGAAAATGTAAGTCAAATCATACTGGTGCAGCTGGAAATATGGAGGTCGAAGCAATCAAAACCATGTTTCAACGCTCGGTACAGAATGGTGTGCGATATCGCAACTATATCGGCGACGGTGACTCTAAAGCTTACTCCGGGTTAGTGAATTCTAAACCTTATGGTGATGATTTTTCAATAGTGAAGAAAGAATGTGTAGGGCATGTTCAAAAAAGAATGGGCACTCGTCTCCGTGAAATAGTCAAGAAGACCGTTGTAGATACTGAAACTAAGGCTGGAAAGAAGATAAAAAAAGTCTGTCTGGTAAAGGGAGGCTTACGGCTAAGATGATTGACAAACTGACGGTATACTACGGTTTGGCTATTAGACGTTACTCTGATTCCGTTGAAAATATGAAGAATGCTATCTGGGCAACGTTCTTTCACTACAGTTCGACAGCCGAGAATCCACAGCATGAAAAATGTCCGAGCGGCGCGGGCTCCTGGTGCGAATGGCAAAAAGCTGCAGCTGGTAATGGATTGGATTCGTTCAAACACACGTACAGTGCTCTTCCAAATGATGTTTTGGATACCATCAAGCCTATCTATGAAGATCTAAGCAAAGATGCTCTCCTGGAGCGATGTGTCGGAGGCTTCACGCAAAACAACAATGAGAGTTTGAACCAACTTATATGGCAAATCTGACCAAAGCACTTGAGCGGAACCTCTGTGATAGTTGAGATTGCGGCTTATGTGGTAGCCTGTGTCTTCAATGAAGGTTCTTTTGCTCTACTATCCGGATCAAGCACTCATGAATGGGCGCGATGAACTGATCACATTCCTATAAACCGAGCAGAGCAGGAAGCTGAAAATAAAACTAGAGATGGCAGGATTCGTCGTAGACAGGAGCAAAAAGATGCTTTAGACATCATAGATGACAGCAACATCCTCTATGGACCTGGCATCGATGATTCAGTGTGAGGTAAACCGATAAATCTCGCTTATGAACGTTTTATTCCAAATTATTTAGTGTTCAAAACTTTAAAGCGTTTTTCTCAAAACTCAAGTTTTCAAAGTCGGTGCCCATCATAACTTCAAAACTATTGCACCGATCGTTTCGAAATTTTAAACAATATTTCTTTACATAATTTATGAGGTAACGCTGGAGCTTTTATTCCAAATTCGTTTATATTTTTCATTTTACAATAACAAATTAGCCGATTTTTTGGCAAAAATCGCGTTTTTTCATGTAAAGTGTTCCCGCAAAGTGAAAAATAGAAATTTCGAAAATCCCTCCGAGCGTTACCTGGGAAAAGCAATTATCTGACATAGGAACTTTGGTTTTTTTATTTCAGATGATCCAGCACCGAGTTATGAGGGGCACCCCAATTCAACTTTTTTCTGAGACGATTCCTAATAATTGATGCCATTAACGTATTTTTCAATAATTTTTCATGAAAATATTCCACAATATTATTTAAATGGACTACAATAATGTAACATTGGTTTTAATAAATAAATTTTAACTGAGTCGTGAAAAAAAATCACAAAAATGTGCCTTTTTTTGCACAAATTACCCTTACCCCCCCCCCCCCCCCCCTTGAGCTGCGACGTTGGTATTAAGCGTCGTTTTTATAATTAATTCGGTACCCACGGGAAATCCATCAGCCTGCGGAATAACTGTCGCATACGCGCCCTCCGAGTTGGGCTGCCATAAACCCCGTTTTTTGAGCTTTTGTTTGAGCTCTAGAGGGTCAGCCTCTTCCTCATATGCATGTAGCTGTTTGCCATTCAACTGGATGGACTGTCGCGTGTCTGAAACGACTTTTATATTCTCAATTTCATTCCATTGCTTCGCATTTTCGTTCGCGTTAACCGATGCTGCTGCCCTCGATTCGCGGGAAACAAAATTTAACACCGTTCCCCACCCTGCTCGTTTCCCAGATTCGGACGTAAAGCACATTTAGGACACGTTTTAAACGTTACATTAGGCATCTCGCAATTTTGACAAGACTTGTGAGGTTGCTGTGTTCGCTTCTGATAAGCTCAACTCGCGTGCGAGCGGGACACCTCCTACTCATGTGACCTTTCCTTCGACACGTGAAACATTAAATCTCCGGGCATTCCAACGAACGATGCTCCGTGGCCTGACACGTATAACAAGCTCTGGTAAATGGAATGTTGTTTGCAATCCCTGATGTATTCGTTCTCCTAGAATGTTGAGATTCGTCGCGTTATTATAGATGCGATTTCCGTTCCAATTCCAATTTTTATTTTTCGGTCTAGAGTCCTATTCCAATTCTTATTTTTCGGTCCACCCATTTAATCTCATTTACGCCATTAAAATTTTACCGCTACCCGGATCGTTAATCGGTCGCATTGCTGAAGAATTCGGCTTAGGCATGTTAAAGTTATCTGAAGCCTGAACAACCGCGGCATACGTTATCGGAGGAGTTACAACTTACTGTTCTGAACTATTCTTCGCATCGGCTTTAGTATTATCAAATTTACTCGCGTTGGTATTCTGATTTTGATTGTGATTTTGATTCTGATTTTGATTCTGATTTTGATTCTGATTTTTATTCTGAATTTGATTCTAATTTTGATTCTGAATTTGATTCTGATTATGATTCTGATTTTGATTCTGATTTTGATTCTGATTTTGATTTTGGTTTTAATTCTGATTTTGATTCTGATTTTGATTCTGATTTTGATTCTGATTTGGATTCTGAATTTGATTCTGATTTTGATTCTGATTTTGATTCTGATTTTGATTCTGATTTTGATTCTGATTTTGATTCTGTTTTTGATTCTGATTTTGATTTTGATTTTGATTCTGATTTTTATTCTGAATTTGATTCCGATTTTGATTCTGAATTTGATTCCGATTTTGATTCTGAATTTGATTCTGAATTTGATTCTGATTTTGATTCTGAATTTGATTCTGAATTTGATTCTGATTTTGATTCTGATTCCGGAAAATCCTAATCGCGCTCTTCCCGTATGTCGTGGTCCATAAGCTAAGTCAGATTCCCCCTTGTAAATGGTTCTATGAATTAATTCTCCCGGGACTCTCCGATTACATTATTCGTGACTTTTTAAATATTCGCTCTCCTTTAAACGCGCGTGCTCGAAGTTTCCTGGTTGACGCCACTCCCCATTTTCCCTTTCGTTACGGTTGGATTGGATATCGTGTTGGCTCTCTGGCCTTGCTCGTTCTCTGCTATAAGCTAGCCACCTTCGGTTCGCTTCACGGTCCAAATCGCAGTTCGCATCGCTTCGCTCCGACTGATGATCAAATTCTCGCGCGAGGTCTTGCTGTGAACGCTGCCCTCGCCCACGTTCTGAATTAAAATCACAAGTTCGATCATCAATATGCCGCGAGTCAACATTCGAAAACATGCTTCTATACGATCCCCTTTCAGAATCCGAGAATTCCGTTAACTATCCATCAGCAACATTGCTCTCGCTCGGGGACGCTGTTAGAAACTCGTCAAAGTTTTACGCGGGAGTGTACCAGCGTTGACGGTTCGATGAATATTCGATGAATTCTCGTATTCGCTCTCACACTTGGAGTTACTCGTCCTCTTATTACCTGTGCGACGAACAAGCCCATTCGGAATTTGGATAAAGATATCTACTTAACTCCTAGCGTACCAACTTGTAAATACAAGCCTGCCGAAGACAAATAGTTATTCGTACCCGAAAGTGGATGCCGACCTAACGCTGAAACTATAATTGGAGGCGCGTGGCTCACTTGAGTTGTCATCATCGAAGTCGTCGTAATTGTAGGAATTCATGTGAGTACTACAGGTTGCGTTCGATGTACTACAACATCAGCTGCTTGTATGTTACGCGCTCCCGCGTCATTGGAGCTCGAATCCGAACGACACTGCACACGTCGCGGACCCACTTGCATACTTGGCGGCCTTCTCCTCCTCGATTAAGGCGCGATTTGTGGCAAGGTACACGTACAGCAGAAGAAAAGTCTTCCTCGTAGAGTAGTCCCGATCGTTGTCACTATTATTTATATCTAGATTTTAAAATTCCAGAGGAGGCTCCGCTAGATCGCCTCTCACTCGAGAATGCAAGGGGTATAATTGAAATAAATATAGTTACAACACTCAATTATTAAAAAATTAATTCAAACGTGTATTGTTTCATAAAATTACAGATATTTTATTGATCGAAGTGCAGTCCCTCACTCACCCTTGCAACATACACACGCTTCACTGTAATAAATGACCAACTCGTTTACTGCTTGCAGACAAAAAAATGGAATCACTAGCTACGCATCTTCTCTTATCTCAGTGTACTACGCACGAAAAACACTAGGCACGTTCTTTTATGCTCAATATCGATGAAGTCCCTAGCCGAGCTGTTTCTCTCTCTCTCTCTCTCTCTCTCTCCACCCCTCTCTCCCTCTCTCTCCTTCCTCTTTATTGTTTTTTTACTTTTGTTCCTCACGCCGCTTTTTTGTTCACTGCCTTTTTTTTCTTAAGTTCTACAAATTTCCGCCGAAGCGCGCGACTCGTTCGTCTTTCGAGAATTCATACTGCGATGCTCACAATTTTCCGAATTTCCGTAAAGAGCGACCCAGGAATTTAAGTGGCCGCATATAAGGCTTCAACGCGTACGACTATATTGCCCGATGCTCTCAATCCCAGACACATACCGCGTTGACGGCAAGATCGTGGAAAACTCTTTGACACACTCTTTAAGATTAATACGTCTTCTCCTTCTGTGCTCAACGCCACATCACTCGTAACTGGCCATGATACGGAAATTTTCTCAACCTCTCTCAAAGAGAGAGGGAGAGAGAGAGAGAGAGGGAGAGAGAGAGAGAGAGATAGAGATAGATAGATAGATAGATAGATAGATAGATAGATAGATATACGATTTGGGGCCTGCGGCGGCTCAGTCGGTAGAGTGTCGGATTCCCACGCCGGTGACCCGGGTTCGAATCCTAGTCTCTGCCGATTGATACAAGCACCTCTGTAAAAATTACATGTGCTTTGTTTACAAACACACCGCAGACCCCCGTCGTCGATTAGCACCACATGGAAGCACAAACATGGCGACGTTAAATAATAATAAAAAAAAAAAAAAAAAAAAAAGATATACGATTTATTTGTCATTTTTGGCAAAAATACATTACATAAAAATTGTTATTTTGTCATTACATTAAGTCTTTGATCACTATCAGAGGTCATCAGTATATAAATATAAAAAAAATTTTGCACAAATTTGTCATTATCTAATATCACAGTTTGTTTATATCACAGTTCCATAACAATTTCTGAAAGTTTACGCATTCTTGCATACACGTACATCCATCACGTCACAATTTAAAAACAATTACAATTCAGCCGATACATACACTCATCACATACGCAGATAAATTTACTCTTTATTAAAATATACTCTTTATATTTTGTACATTACAACATATTTCACGACTAAGAATACAAAACACGGGAGAACGGATAAATTAAAAGAAAAAAAAATTAAAAGGTACAATTAATAAATAAATGAATGAATGAATGAATGAATGAATGAAAGAATGAATGAATGAATGGATGGATGGATGGATGGATGGATGGATCGATGGATGGATGGATGGATGGATGGATGGATGGATGGCTGGCTGGATGGATGGATGGATGGCTGGCTGACTGGCTGGCTGGCTGGTTGGATGGATGGATGGATGGATGGATGGATGGATGGATGGATGGATGGATGGATGGATGGATGGATGGATGGATGGTAGGAAGGAAGGAAGGAAGGAAGGAAGGAAGTGTACACCTTCCTGGAACCCAATGCCGGGCAAACCAAGATCCTGCAATCGATTGATGTTGTGCTCGGAGCCGAAAATGATCGCTATTGTTTTGCCGACATTGAGTCGCAGTCCGGATGCTTCGACCCACTCCGACACTGCCCGTGCAACAGCCGACATGCATCTGATACCCACATGAAGATCTCGCCATGTCACTTGAGTGTAAGTTTGCAAGTCGTCCGCGTATAGCAAGTGTTTAACATCACCACCAGTCAGTACGTCTTGTAAGTAATTGAGACTGAATAGCAAGGGCCCCAGGACTGAACTCTGTGGCATACCTAGATTGGTGGTTAGCCAATCAGATTCCCCGTTGTTGTCAGTTATGACTTTTTGCCTGCGACCAAAAATGTATGATTTGATCCACAGAAGAACACTCCTGGAAAAACCCATGCGTATCAGCTTACGAAGTAATTTAGATGGTGATATAGTGTCAAACGCCTTACTAAAGTCGAACAGTAGCAGTATAGTCATTAGTTTCTTATTGTCGTTAATCCCAGTTCGTATGTCCTCGGTTAGTTTTAGTAGAGCTGTCTGGGTGCCGTGATGCTGTCTGAAACCGGTTTGCAGAGGATCCAAGATATTTTTGGATCTTAAGAAATCGGGAATCTGGTCGTGTACTATTTTCTCCAGCACCTTGGAGAAAAAGCTCAATAGTGCTATTGGGCGAAAATCTGATAAAGTAGATGGCACTGAAACCTTTTTTAGAGGCACCAAGTGTGCCCCCCTCCAAGCCCCTGGGAAGACACCACCAGACAAAGAGGAGTTGAAGACCCTCGCTATATGATGACTTACATACGGGAGAGCCTTAGCTACAATGCTTTGGGGAATACCGTCCTCACCCCTAGCCTGCGACGAGAAATGAGCAACAGCCAGGACTACGTCCGTCACTATAACCTCATTGAAAACAAAGCCGTCGTCACTGGCCGAGTCCAAGATGCTACCCAAATCAATGTCACCTTCACTCTGGGAGACCGATACCCCCGCAAAGTGCGAGTTCAGCTCACCCGGCGAGAAGCCATGCAACCCCCCTCCCCGTGCCCTTGGCAGGAGCCCCAAGCCCTTTAGTTCTTTCCAAATATCCTTCTTATTTTCTAGGGCTTCAAAAATCTTATTCTGCATGTAAGTCTCCTGCGCGATTTTCATGCGTTGTTCTGCTTCGACCGCGAAAGACCGGTACTCCTGCCAAAGATTACCGTTTTTTGTGCGCTGTAGTCGTCTGCGTACAGTGTCACGTTTTTTTATTATGTGAGCCAGATCTGCGTCAATCCATGGAGGATTAGCTTTATTTTTTTATGTAAATTGCTTTAGTGGAGCGAGTTCATCTATTGCCCCCATGAGATTGGCGCTGAGCTGTCCCAATAAATCGTCCATGTCATTGTTGTCCAAGCAATCAAACGCCGCCCAGTCACATTTACTCAGGTAAGATAGAAGATCTTCCTGTTCTATTGCTTTAAAGTGTCTGTAACTGAAAGTGTCGGTGATGGGGCTATTGTTTAATTTAAAATCTATTTGAACATCTATAATTGTGTGATTGCTGGCAAAGGGCGCCGCCTGATTGCTGGCATTCAGCACCACGTCATTGTCATCTGTCATAACGACATCAATCACGTGTGAGACCCCCCGAGGTGATGAGTCGCACTATGCTCAATTATTTTTAGATTTAAATCTTCGGCTAATCGCCTAACGAATCTTGCATCAGCCGACGTCTTCAACCGGTTCGCATTCAGATCACTCATCAAGATTTTATGGCTATAGTCCTGCGTGTATGTAGCTAGCTTATCAATTAGGTCAAAATTTTGCAGGAATGGTACGTGCGGTGGCATATAAATTAGAGCAACGAATACGGGGGGAAGGTCGCCCTGTTGCACACTACACATAATATATTCAGAAATGTTCGGCGTACCATCCTGGGTGGTACGTGAGCGGCTTAGTATGGTTGCCTTAAAACTATTGTGTACATACAAGACTAACCCACCCCCAAATTTATTCCTATCTAATCTTAATATTGAATAGCCCTTGATCTGAATGCGATTGTCATCAATGTTTTGAGCAAGGTGCGTCTTTCCAAAAAGGTGGTAGGAGGGACCAGATACAAGGTGTTGACGGAGTGTACCAATATGACAATCTAGAGAGGTCACATTGATAAATCCTGCTCTCAGTCCCCTGCAGTGCACCCCCCCCCCCCCCAGCAGTGTCCGACGATAGTCATTCATTTTCGACAGCCTCCGCTTCATTATTTGTTTGAATGTCCAACTTATCTTTTTCATTTGTATTTGCGTTTCCTGTTTTTTATGTGTATCTAATGCAATTTGAAGAGTTTCATACGAGGCTGAAATAGCTTGGAGGTCTGCCGCTGTTAAAAATTCGTGGGAGACATCGCCATCCCGCATCTTGATCAGGAAACGGCCCCCCCTATGCCAGATATATTTAAATTTGCGCCTCATCGCAAGGGCTTTAAGGCTTCTAAATTTATTAAATGTTTCCCTTGGTAGATGTTTATTTATAAAAATTTTACTATTCAATATTGCATCACTAGTCTCCTGGTCAAGTGCCGAGATGTCGACATCTTTTGTGTGAAAACCTGTTATAAACTTTTTTTGTCGCATGATTTTATCTCCTAATACACTGCTGGAGAGGGTAACAACCCACGCTGATCGTCTGCGCTCGCTAGTTACCTTGGCTGATGTCACCGAAAGCGACTCATCTGACCGCAGCAGGCGGGTATTTACTATATCCGTTTTCTGTATCGATGGGAGGACACGACGCAGTATAGCATGAACCACATTAACACGCTTAGTGCTGTTACCGTCAAAAATATTCGAAATTATTAAGTCATTATTGCAATTTGTATTATAATTAGTTTGTATTGTCCTCCCACCTACCATTTTAACCCGCGTGCTTCGTGCAGATGACGTTGACGCCGTGTCTTGCAGTGTATCGTTACTTTCGTTATTCAAATTATTATCTATGTTATATATATTATTATTATTATTTACATTATTACTAAGTACACTATTTATCTTATCATTACTATTTCTATTTCTAATACTGTGCGGTGAAAAAGTTGTACGAGGTCTGTCCCAAAAGTATCCGACCTACGTTCATATCTTCACGCGGAGAGACTCAGGCGATCAGGCGACCTCTGAAGAGTACGAACGTCACCAGCAACTCCTAACCTTCTCGTCAGTGCTACCGATGAAACGCCTTAGTTCCCGCGCAGCGTGTATTTGTTTACAACGACTTTTTTGCGTTCGTCGCAATTTGCGTATTGCTAAAAATGGCAGAACGAACCGAACAGCGAATTTGCATAAAATTTTGTTTTAATCTCGGTAAAAGTTGTGCGGAAACTATTGAAATGTTGCATGGGTTTATGGTTATGATCCTGAAACAAAACAACAATCTTCGCAGTGGAAGCTTCCATCTGAGCCTCGGCCGAAAAAAGCTCGTCAAAGTCGAAGCAACATCAAGTCAATGTTGATTGTTTTTTTCAATTATGAGGGCGTTGTGCACCACGAATATGCCCCTACAGGCCAGACAATCAATAAAGAGTACTACGTTGAAGTTTTGAAAAGGTTACGTAATGCAATCAGGAGAAAACGACCGCAACTTTGGGAAACCGGTGACTGGCTTCTTCATCACGACAATGCTCCAGCGCACGCATCAAACCTTGTGCAGCAGTATTTATTGAAACACAGTATTGCGCAGCTCCGCCAGCCTCCATACAGTCTTTATATAGCTCCCTGCGACTTTTGGCCGTTTCCTCGATTGAAAATGCCACTTAAAGGACATCGATTCAACAATAAACAGACTGTTGAAACTAATGCGACGAATGCACTAAAGGCGATTCCGAAGTCTGACTTTCAAGAATGCTTTAATAAGTGGAAACATCGATATGAGCGTCTTGTTCAATCAAATGGGGACTACTTTGAAGGATGCCACCCCCCGGATGACGAAGAATAAATCAAGCGCCGAGAAATCGAGGTAGGTCGGATACTTTTGGGACAGACCTCGCATTTGCCTTACTGGTAGGCAGGCCAATTTGGTAATTTTCAATTTTACTTAAAAATTCTTGTTGTTTATGTTGAATAATTGTCAAAGTTTTCTCTATATTATTATTATTATTTATTGCAGTTTCATGATTGTTATTGCTTGCGGTCTCGTGTGCAATAATTTTTCTTATGTCCTTTAATATGTCGGAGTTGTCACTTTCAATTTTATTAACTTTATCAATTATTATTTTAAGGTCATTATCGTATTTCTTTGTCTCACTATTATTTTTGACTAGATTTTTCACTTTAAAATTAGACTGTGAACAGGCCGTTTGTGCCTGTCGGACATTCAAATACGCGCGCGTCCTGCGCGAGGCCGAGAGTCTAAGACTTGAACGCGTCGCCGCGTTCTAAGGCGCTGCTATTCTAGCCCGCCGCGTGATACCCCCACCTTTTACGTGGGTCAAGGCCGACAAAACTAGGCCGCTCAAGGCTCTCGGCCTCTTGTTCCGGCCGCTTCCGAGTAATCGCCACCTCTTGACGATTACACGCTCGTGACGCGTAACACACACACAAACTCACGCTCATAATACGGACGAAATTAGACAAATTGTAAGTCACCAATAAATACATGTACATTTGTAAATATTAAACACACTTAAAAAATAAAGTAATTGTAGTAACGGCCTAATTTACAAGTGTGAAGTACCAAATCTCACTCTCTCTCCTCTCCTATGTCGAGCCTCCGCAAAACACAAAACGGGTTCTTCTGATTGCTAGCAAAATTTAATTATTAGCTACAAGCAGGAACAGACTGCTCAATGTTATCTACTCTTTCTATAATTGCATTGTAATTAACTTCGATCTTATTCAACACATTATTTGTTATATTTTGACATGTTTCGTGTAGTTGTTTGTTTTGAATTTTTAAATCATTAATTTCATGACAAAACACTTGCTTTTCATTTAACATCTCCTCCAGCTGGAAGTGTTGTTTTAACATCTTATCCTCTATTTTCTGCATTTTGGACCCAATTGTCAGTGCTAGAGTATGTATTGCTGGTAACGAGTCTAGCCGTTTAACAATTGCATCCTATCTGCTTTCAAGAGAGGACGAATGTCTAGTAAGTGCATTGTCTATGTTTCTAGATGTGGAATTGGCGTACTCTACCAAGCAGGAGACTGTCGTCCCTTTTTTAAAGGTAGTAGAGTCTAACATACGTATTACCGACGCATTAACATCATTTACGCTGCTGAAATTACTTGTTAGAATCTCCGAATTCAAAATGGCGGATCCAATATGGCGGCTATGATTACCACGATCCGTAGTAAGTCACAAAAAATCCCGGAAAAGCTCTGGAGATCGGTTACTCGGGGGTTTTCGGGGTCGCTGATCTCAAATCTGGAGTCAGAATTTCCGAATTCAAAATGGCGGATCCAAAATGGCGGTTATGATTACCACGATCCATAGTAAGTCACCAAAAACACTGGAAAAGCTCTGGAGATCGGTTACGCGCGGGTTTTCGGGGTCGCTGATCTCAAATCTGGAGTCAGAATTTCCAAATTCAAAATGGAGGATCAAATATCGCGACTATCGTTGCCAAGGGCCATAGCCATAGTTGACCAAAATCTTGGAAATGGTCTTTTAAGTCGTCACTTGGAAGTTTCCCGATTCTTCGAGCTCGAATCTGCAGTCAAATATTCCAAGTACAGAATACCTACTGACCCACCCAATATGTTACAAAATGACGGATGTAATATAGCAACTAGTCTTACATAAAGAACCTCACTTTGACTTCTTATGAAAACGTTGTCGCTGCTCCTGAAACGATCGTTTATATGACTTGCGCCTATAGACAGTCGATACGTTATGTCTATGCAGAGACCAGCAATAGTCCACCATCATCCGCTCATCCCACCTACCTTGAAAATGCCGCTCCTTTTGTTTGAAATCTGTATCAATACGGTATTAGATACATGATCGTCGTAGTGTGCATGTATGAATCTGATGTACAGCCAGTGTAGATCAGCCAGTGCTTTCAAGAAAAACAAGACTTTCCGTGTTAGAGATCGCGTTTGAGCGACAGGCTACCGGATTAGTCATCAACCCATAAATAAATTAATACGGTATTAGATACATTAACGTCGTAGTGTGCATGTATGAATCTGATGTACATCCAGTGTAGATCAGCCAGTGCTTTCAAGAAAAACAAGACTTTCCGTGTTAGAGATCGCGTTTGAGCGACAGGCTAACGGATTAGTCATCAACCCATAAATAAATCAATACGGTATTAGATACATTAACGTCGTAGTGTGCATGTATGAATCTGATGTACATCCAGTGTAGATCAGCCAGTGCTTTCAAGAAAAACAAGACTTTCCGTGTTAGAGATCGCGTTTGAGCGACAGGCTAACGGATTAGTCATCAACCCATAAATAAATCAATACGGTATTAGATACATTAACGTCGTAGTGTGCATGTATGGATCTGATGTACATCCAGTGTAGATCACTCAGTGCTTTCAAGAAACATAAGACTTTCCGTATTAGAGATCGTGTTTGAGCGACAGGCTAACGGATTAGTCATCTACAATGTCGAGAATCCCGTGCGCAAATAAAGTTAATAAATTTTGCAATGTTTGCGGAAAGTTTGAGGCAGAAACTTACCGTAGAAACATCAGTGATACAATAAGAGCACAGTTCGAAGAATGTTATCAAACGCCTATGAGAAATCTAAATAAACCCTGGGTTCCTAATTCTATTTGTGAAGATTGTCGCCGAACTTTGAAAAACTGGAATAGTATAAAAAAGGATGTTGTAATTGAAACAGTAGTGTGGCGTGAACCTAGAAATCACGATGATGACTGCTACTTTTGTGGATGTGATATAACTGGTAGAAACCATACAAATAAACATTTGCTTGTGTATCCTAAGGTGCTTAGTGTAACACCACCAAAAATTGGAAAAATAGAACGGAATACAAATACTGTTCCTCAGCCACAAGCGGAGCAAGAAAGGCAAACGATTGAAAGTGACGAGGCCGAAAGCAGTGACGATGAATTTTCTTTTGACGACGGAAAACCGCAACTTTTTGATCAAAATGCTCTGGATGATTTTGTGCGGGAATTGAATTTGAGTAAAGATTTGGCAGAGCTATGCGCTTCCAGACTCAAAGAAAGAAATCTTCTATCCCCTGGGACAAAAATTTCCGTCTACAGGAAAAGAGATAATAAGTTCGTGAAGTATTTTACTAAAGAGAATTCCCTTGTATATTGCAACGATATTAAAGGTTTGATTAGTTTATATGAGATAGAAGAAGTTTATAAGCCGGAGAACTGGCGACTCTTTATAGATTCTTCAATAGATAGTCTTAAAGCAGTACTGCTTCATAATGGAAATAAATATGCGGCAATTCCCATTGGCCATTCCACCGTATTGAAAGAATCGTACGAAAGCTTTCAATTTCTTCTTGAAAAAGTCAATTATTATAATGAGCACAAATGGTTGATTTGTGGTGACTTCAAAATGATAAATATTTTAGTAGGTTTGCAGTCGGGAAACACGAGACATCCGTGTTTTCTCTGCCTTTGGAACAGTCGTTCCCGACAGGAGCACTGGGTAAAGAAAAATTGGCCACAAAGAATCCAGATGAAGGTTGGTGAACACAATGTCATTCATGAGAGTCTTGTCGACACCCGTCGAATCCTATTGCCTCCATTGCATCTCAAGCTTGGCTTTATGAAGCAATTTATTAAAGCTTTAGACAAAGAAGGCGAATGTTTCCAGTACATTGCATCCAAGTTTAAGCATTTGTCGGATGCTAAACTTAAAGAAGGCATATTTGTTGGGCCTGATATTAGAAAACTTATGAAAGAAGATGATTTTGTAAAAACCATGACACCCGTACAAAAAGATGCTTGGATGAGCTTCAAAAGTGTCACAGACAATTTTTTAGGAAACTATCGAGATCCAAAGTACAAATCTATTGTATCTACGATGCTAACGAATTTCCAAAAATTAGGGTGCCTGATGAGTATGAAATTGCACTTTTTGTTTTCTCATTTAGACTACTTTCCTGAGAATAATGGCGCATTCAGCGAAGAAATGGGTGAACGCTTTCATCAGGATTTCAAACAAAAGGAGCGGCATTTTCAAGGTAGGTGGGATGAGCGGATGATGGCGGACTACTGCTGGTCTCTGCATAGATATAACGTATCGACTGTATATAGGCGCAAGTCATATAAACGATCGTTTCAGGAGCAACGACAACGTTTTCATAAGAAGTCAAAGTGAGGTTCTTTATGTAAGACTAGTTGCTATATTACATCCGTCATTTTGTAACATATTGGGTGGGTCAGTAGGTATTCTGTACTTGGAATATTTGACTGCAGATTCGAGCTCGGAGAATCGGGAAACTTCCAAGTGACGACTTAAAAGACCATTTCCAAGATTTTGGTCAACTATGGCTATGGCCCTTGGCAACGATAGTCGCGATATTTGATCCTCCATTTTGAATTTGGAAATTCTGACTCCAGATTTGAGATCAGCGACCCCGAAAACCCGCGCGTAACCGATCTCCAGAGCTTTTCCAGTGTTTTTGGTGACTTACTATGGATCGTGGTAATCATAACCGCCATTTTGAATTCGGAAATTCTGACTCCAGATTTGAGATCAGCGACCCCGAATACCCCCGCGTAACCGATCTCCAGAGCTTTTCCAGTGTTTTTGGTGACTTACTATGGATCGTGGTAATCATAACCGCCATTTTGGATCCGGCATTTTGAATTCGGAAATTCTGACTCCAGATTTGAGATCAGCGACCCTGAAAACCCCCGAGTAACCGATCTCCAGAGCTTTTCCGGGATTTTTTGTGACTTACTACGGATCGTGGTAATCATAGCCGCCATATTGGATCCGCCATTTTGAATTCGGAGATTCTGACTCCAGATTTGTGATCAGTGACCCCAAAAACTACCAGGTATGCATTTGCAAGCGGTTTGACAGCAATATCAGGAAGAGTTTCTTTATCCGAGTATAAACGGAACTATGGGATAGGATGTCTAGTAGATAAGAAACACTGATACATTACAGATTGAAAGCGATATATCTCGAGAAGGAAAAGTCGAATCGAAACAAGCAAAAATGAATTTTGAAGGGCAAGACTAGTACTTTCAGATGCCGCTGATCGTTTTGTATTAAAAAATCAGTTAGCGGCATAACATAACCTCAAAAACAGCCAAAAAACGGTGATTTTTGCACTTTTAGGTTAGGATATCTCGAAAACCTGAGGTGATAGAGCAATTCTGAGGCCGGATTTGGATTCAGCGTGCCAAAAACCTTCGGAAAAGTATGGTCTGGTCTCTGGGTTATTGGTTCAGGAAAATTTTGTCGGCCTGTGTTATTTATCCTTGCTGCGTATCGCGTGGTCCTCATCCTTATCCCCCGGTTTCGCGGGAAACGACCCTGGAACCAGGCTAGTCGGCTGCACGTTGCTGTTGTACAAAAGGTACACACGACTGAAGCGAGACACTCGCAGTTAGCAGATAAGCTAATAGTCGAGCAGCGCGCCAAAGAGACGCGCGTTGCCTACATTGCTATTATTATTATTAACATTCAGCCTATTAGATAACCCTCCTGTTATAATATATATATATATATATATATATATATATATATATATATATATATATATATATATATATATATATATATATATATATAGAGAGAGAGAGAGAGAGAGAGAGAGAGAGAGAGAGAGAGAGAGAGAGAGAGAGAGATCAACGTCAAGAAGAACCACTGAGCAATAGTCTAAGTGAGGTAGTACCAGTGCACATGCCAGCTGCTTCCTCAGTATCTCTGTGGTGGTTGAACGGAAAAGTTTTAAGCTATACAGAGCTCTATTTACCTTTCTACTGACCGCATTCAGTTGCGGCTTCCATGTCAACCTTCCGTCCATCACCACGCCGAGGTTGGTGACTGTATCGACAAAGGGAACGTGTACGCCGTTCTGTATCTCAATGCCTTGCAAGTCAAGGTTCTGAACCTGTTTGATGTTGTGATCAGATCCAAAAATGATCGCCTTTGTCTTGCCGACATTGAGGCGCAGGCCAGCTGACGTTGGAAAAAATATGCGGGAAAGGAAATATGAAAGGAATACAAAAAAAGGTATCTTTTTCTCTCTCTTTATTCGAAGGCGTCTTCGCATATCCTTTCCGCCTTGAGATATTCGTTGTATTCGCGCTATTGCGCTCTCACATTTCTAATTTTGTGTCTTTATCGTTTTAGATCGCGTGCGTCGAGGAGATACGTCAGGATGAGGTGCAGTGGGTTTGGTGGACCCCTTTGGTCTTCCTCGACCTCTTATAGGTTTATCTTTCGCTGACGTTGTGTGCGTCCACTGCTTATCTTGCCCACTGTAATCGGTTGCGTTCCTACCCTATTACTAACAATTTTTGCCTTACGCTGTACAACTACACTTGTTTGACACAGCCTACCACGCTTTTTCCCGACTACTAAGGGCATATCGCTCGCACGCGACTCGTCTGGCTGAAGCTCGAGGTTGTTCGGTCCCTCGCCGTCCTTTGAAGTATCTTCTACAGCCTCATCTTCGGAGTCCAAGGGCATGGTGTCGTCGTCGAAGTAGTTGATAGGTATTGTAACCTTACTTCTCTGAAATGACATATGGCCCAGTGTATTTAGGGGCCCATTTGGCAATGATTTCCTGGGGCGCACATGAAAGACTGCGATTACGCCGCAATACTTTCTCGTCAACCGGATACTGTACATCTCGTCGCTTGCTATTTATAATATTTAGCTTGGCGTTCTTGCGCTTTTGTTGAATTTTCTGCGGCTAAATCTCACACTTCACGCAGTTTATTCATGCGCTCGTTCCAATTTCCTAACGCGGCTATCTCTGCTTCATGCGCTGCGGCGAGTTCTTCTTGCCGTCGTAGCGTACTTGGAGGTACAGGGTTGCGTCCGAAATTCAGAAATGTTGGTGACAATTCCGTGGATTCTTGCACGGCGGTATTATAAGTAAACACTAGCTCGGGAATGTGTAAATCCCAAGTACTATGGTTTGTCTCAATGTACGACGTGATCATGGTCTTAAAAGTGCGGTTTACTCGCTCCACGGGATTTTCTTGCGCATGATACGGTGGTATTGTGGTGTGGATCACTCAATGTTCTTCGAGGAATCGATCCACTATTTTGTTCTTAAATTCCGTTCCATTATCAGAGTGGAACGCCTCCGGCACTCCGAAGCGTAGGAAGATATTCTCTCTGAGTTCCCTTTTAATCGTTTTCGCATTAGCCTTGCGAATGGGCATACACTCCACCCAGCGCGTGAAAAGGTCCATGAATACTAGCAGGTATTCATGACCGCGCGGTGTACGAGAGTTGGAGCCCATAATATCTCCAGCGATTACCTCCCACGGCCTCGTTACAATAAGTCTTGCGGGTGCTAATTGGACAGCTTTGCATTGCTGGCTTACTGCGCAGCGACGTACGTAATTTGCTATGTTCTTATAGATTGACGGCCAATAATACAGCAATGCGATACGCTCATATGTTTTTGCGCGTTCTAAATGTCCAACTGTCGGCTCCTCATGCTCTTCATGTAGGACTTGCATCTGCTTCTCTTTTGGTAGGACTAGCTTCCAAGCATCCTGGTCCTCTAAAAGATCTTCAATCGAAGGATCTGATCGATAGTAATATAGTCTGTTGCCAACTATTTTCCAATATGGATGCTCCGGTGGGATTGGTGCGAACTTTCGCTTTTATCGTCAGAGACCACACATCATTAGTATCCTCGTCTGGGCAACTGACTGACGCAACTGGTACTTCCGACTCATCCTCGTACATGCGAGATAATGCGTCTGGCATCCAGTTTTCAATGCCTTTCCTATACTCAACCTCGAAGTCATAGGCAAGCATTTCGAGAGCCCACCGTGCCAAGCGTCCTGTGGGGTTCTGAATTCTTTGTAACCATTTCAGACTAATATGGTCCGTAATAACCTTGAAGTGATAACCATCCACATAAGATCGGAACTTTCTTATGGCCCACAGCACTGCGAGACACTCTTGTTCAGTTGGAGAGTAGTTCCTTTCCGCTGATGTCAACGTGCGGCTAGCAAAGCACAACACGTGTTCAACCACATCAAGAAATTGTGTGAGCACCGCTCTCAAACCAATGGAGCTAGCATCAGTCTGTATAACGAACTGATGGTCAAAAGAGGGACTATGTAACACTGGAGCAGGTGCAATCAACGCTTTTATCTGTTCAAATGCCATCTGTTGCTGATCACCCCATACGTACGTGACATTTGATCTAGTCAAATGGGTAAGCGGGTCCGCAATCGTGGCGAAATCATTCAAAACTTTCGGATACCACGGTGCCATTCCTAGGAATCGTCGAAGCTGTTTAAGATTTTTCGGAGCAGGAAACTCCAATACTGGAGCGATCTTGTCTGGATCCGGCCGGAATCCCTGTCGATTCACGAGAATCCCCAAAAATCTAAATTCACTGTGGCAAAACTCGCTTTTGTCAAGGTTGATGGTGAGACCTGCATCGATAATTCTGCGGAGAATATACTCAAGCCATATCAGGTGTTCTTCGAAAGTCTCCGTTGCTATAATTATATCATCCATATATGAATAGGCGTGTGGCGCAAGCTCAGGACCGATAATTTTGTAACTCAATTCTTGGAACGTGGCGAGTTCGCCCGTTACGCCATATGGGAGAGAACAGAATTCGAAAAAACCAAGGCCTGGCACCGTAAATGCAGTCAAATATCGTAATTTTTCGTCTAACGGCACCTGATGATATGCACTGCTTAGGTCAATACTGGAAATATAGTGCGCTTTCTGTAGCTTTCGCAGGATAGAGTCCATGTAAGGAAGCGGATACGCAGTTACCTTAGTTACTCCGTTCAATTTCCTGTAGTCGACGCAAAAGCGGTAAGAGCCGTTTGATTTACGGACCATTACCACTGGGCTCGACCATTCGCTATGGGATCTACGAATGATCCCTGCCTTCAGCATTTGATGCACTTGGGCATGCATTTCTTCTTCAAGTTTCTTGGAGACTAGATAGTACCTTTGCCTAATAGGTCGCGCAGAACCAACATCAATCTTATGTTTGATAAGATTAGTGCGTCCTAAAGGCTCTTTGCCCTTTGGTAATACTCGATCCAACATCTCCTGTAATTGTAAGCGTTGCACCTCTGTAATGTCGGCTAGTCCAACCGAGGAGACGGGAATTCGCTCATCCACTCCTGCTGCTGCTACCTCGAGAGGGAGAAGTTCCTCAATCCCTTCTACCTTTAATTTATTTTCGCGAGGTAGGATATGTGCGTTGAACGCTCTCTTAAAATCTACTCCGAGAAGACATCCTTCTGGTAGATCGGGTAGGATAACGACCTCTAGGTGGCGTCGTACTTCATCTATATCGAATGGTAAATCGACATATCCTATCACAGGTGAGATCTGTCCGTTAGCCATATCCACGTCTGGTCCTTTACTTGGTGCAATCTTTTTGTTACACGCTGCTGCAATCTGCAAGCCAAGTTATCCAATACAGGTACGTACCGCACCTCCATCATGCAGTGCACGCACTCGGAATCCCCAATTCCCACTTACATCCACCAGAGAGAGTAGTCTCTCTCGATGTAAGGAGCAGATCCCTCACAAGCGACATTCGCATCGTGAGTTACTATAGATTCTGCCGCCATCGCGATCGGTGGAATGGACCTAATCTACACACCCACCTGCTCTTTTCCCGTACACTCAGAACACGTCCTTGTAGTGTATCCTGGACAGATACACCCCAGCAGACAAGATGGGAACGTGGCCCAGGTGTCTTTCCTTTATTCTTGTCGCTGGCCGGCTGGCGTGTGGAGTTTCTTCTTTTCGGACTACCGCCCCTTTTATAATTCGATCCCCTATATCTTGTGGAAGCTAATATTTGCACCGCTGCTTCAACTGCAACTGGCGGTGGAGCTTTCATAGGGCTAGTCTGAGTCAGCTACTTTAGCTTTTCCTCCAACAGCTTCTCGATCATAGCTGAGATATCTTGAGACGAACTCTGCGATATCGCTGCCAGACTTGGAGCGTTGCGCTTGGCACTCCATTTCTCCTCTACCAGCTTGTCAACTTTCTGAGACAAATCTGGGGTCGAACTCTCAGCAATTGCAGCCAGACTCATCTTATAATAATTTTTCGGTGTGCGTGGCCCTTTATATGCCAATTCTGGCAGCAAGCACTTATCAGCTGGAGGTGGCTCATTCCAGTTACGCCGTACCTCCACGACAGCTTCTACCTGTCGCGCCAACTGAATCAAAGTGTCTGGATCGGTGGTTTGCTCCTTACTCACGATCGCTTGCCACTCTGGCGACATATTTTGATATATAAGTTGCAGTTTTCTTTCCTCGTTCCAAGGTATTTCGAATTTGTCAATGTACGAGAGCAGAGAAAATATGTAGTCTGTGACTGGTTCTGCAAATCCTTGGGTGCGCGCCGTCGCTTCTGTCACCAACCGCTGTTGATAACGGCTATCCACGCCGTGACAGCGTCGTGTTGCCTCGTAAAAGTCGTGTCATGTGTGCCAATTCTTCCTGAATTGACGACACCATTGGAGTGCTGCTCCCTTTAGCAACTCCGTCATGGCATTCAAGAGGTCCTCGTCCTCTATGCGGGCCAGTGTGCGGCACTCATTCTTCAATACTGCGACCGTCTTTTTCCCCGGAAAACTTGATGGTCCAGGATCGAACCGTTTTTCCCATATCGTTAATACGATGACTAGCAAATGTACTATTATGCGATTGTCGCGTTGTCTCAGAATACTGAGGCACTCCTTTCTCCCTAGACTCTGGCCGGGTTGAGAGTGTCTGATCACGCTGGCGAGCTATCGCTGTTTTTCTCTCTCGTCTGTTGAAGAAGTGATGTAAAACTTAGGGGTTTGGGTTAAGTTGCGAACCACCCACTCTTGCAGCTTCTTCTTCTTGTGCCCTTGTGCAAACTTCCCTTGTATCGTCTTTTAGCTGGTAATCGTCCTCGTATAGTAGGTCGAGTGCGTCTTGAAAGGCAACACCTCTGTTGCTTTTGGGCTTTGTTCCTAGCCTCTGATGCGTATTCGCTGATTCGCTATTAGTCATTGTCTCAAAGCGCAGCCTTGTACTCGTAGCTAGTTCAGCAAAATTCGGTGGTACCGTAGTATTAATTGGCTCGATTCCCCAGAATGATAGTAGCATTGGTGGTGGTGTTGGTGGTGGGATGAGCGTTTGTATAGGTGGATCATCCGTTGGCGATGTGGTTACGTCAACCAGTGGCGTGTGAATCGGTGTTGTCGTAACCACTGTCACAGCCGCCGCCGCTCCTGCTCCCGCATTATGGTGTACTACATTCATGTTCCCGAGTCCATTTCCTTGGCATTCAGTTAAGGACATATTTGTTGAACTCATCTGAGTTGAGCTGAATGCCGCTGGAGCGAAGGTAGCCCCGTTCCTGTTCGGTGGCTTGCCAAATATTGCTGCCTTCCTAATATTTTGGTTTGCGTTATGTCGCTGAATTTTGCGTCGCTCAATACCTCGTCGAGCTTCTTTTCTCGACGAGTTTTCTGCTCTTCGTCGCTTGAATTGTCTAAACTATTAACGAAATCTGCCAATGTGTAGTTGCCCCGCACTATTTAAAAAAAATATCTAACTTTTGTCCGTCTAAACGTCGAATCCACACTTGGATCTCGGTTCCTACTGTTTCATCAAAGGAGACGTCGTATTGATTCGCCATTTTCCTTGCGTAGGATCCAAAAAAAATTTTTAATACAAGTTATTAATTCAAACTGTCAACACTAAAGTAAAATTTAATTGTACCTGAAAAAAACAGTGTTTATCACACAAAACAAAAAAAAAGAAAATAAAAATGTTTCTTTCAGTGTATTTTATCAATACTAGATTGTGTAAATCGCTTGTACGGTATTATTATCTAGTAACTTTTACTCATAAAATACTAATACAATATACACAATAAAATTTTCAATAACTAGTTTGTTTGTAAATACTTAAAAAATAAATGAAAATTCCAACAACAATCATTACATTTACTTTCGTCATGAAACAAAGTGTTGATATTATTTATGCGAATTTGCTGTAAGAGGGGAGTCTGCTTTAGGAGCCGAAATAAAAGCGTTTTTTCAGCGATTTTTTTGAAAGGGAAGGAAATGATTGCGGTAAACGAAATTTTGAGAACATAATGTACTATATTTTAGCTTTAAAAAACAATTTCTGTTATTAAAAAATATTAAAATTTCTTCAAGTTATGACCATTTTGCCGGAGCGCCTGGAGTCTGCACTTTCTAATCGGTGCCGGTGATGGAGGTCGTACGGTGCGTCTGAAACAGTCGAAACAAATTTTTTTTAATTTTTATAAGTTTCTTTTCTATATTAACTCAAAGAATACCGAAGAAGTTGTCAAATTCCAAATTTTTTCAAAGTTTAAAAAAAAATTCACTTTGTTGAAAAAAAAAATTCACTTTTTTGAAAAAAAAAATTCACTTTTTTGAAAAAAAAATTCACTTTTTTGAAAACAAAATTCACTTTTTTGAAAAAAAAAAATTCACTTTAAGTTGCAAAAAAAGTAGTTTAAATAATACTTTTGTCCAACTTTTTTAGTTCATATAGAAGATAATTTAATACTGAAGCTAGATCACATTAATTTTTTTCGATCGGACGTATATTCTTTTTGCTATCACCGGCACCGATTTTTAAAAATCGTAAAAATGAAAACTCATGAAAACGCGCTTTAAAGTTTTCGGTCCAAAAAAATATAAGTTTTTGGGTACTTATAGTAATTAGAGGTTAATCAGCAATCCCTGGGCCATACATTAGTCCTTCCTCCTCTTCAAAAAACTCGATTTGGCTGAAGGTTTCCAATCTTCGGGTTGTACGAGCCTTCTTGCTGGAAAATGATGCGCGCCGATTCTCCCGCGTTATGCGCTCAGGATCGACGGCGTCAGCAAAATTTTTGCACTGCTGCCCGATGATGATATTCAGCAGCTGCATGGTGGAAAGTACAGCAGAGTAGCCCTCGTTAAAAATGCCTGCAGCCATATATGCTGCAATTTCGACGATTTTATAGCCGGAATTCATATGTTTCGGACTTAGGCGCCACACAACCGAATTGAACGATTCGTTGGAATATTGAGTGTGGCCGCCTAAGCACCGCCTCATTAAATCGTCATTAGAGAGTTCTTCATAAATGGGACGAATGTGCTTCTCCACGGTTTCATCGATTAATCTCGCCGGATGTTTCTAAGATGCAAGATTATTCGCCGCTTGAGCCTTGCACCATTCGCACCAACTCTCGGCGCCTTCTGGACAATTCTCATGCCGACGATTTTTATCCCTGGAACAGTAGTGGTTTAATGTTGCTATAATAGCTTTCTTCATACCTTTAACTGAATCAATATTTCGACGAATTGCCAGACCGTCGTATATAGTCAATTTCTTGATTACACTCTCCGTTAGCCGCGTCTTTCCTCCGAGTTTCTCGGTTTTTCTTTTATTACGTAAACGAGTACCCATACGCTTTTGCACGTGTCCAACACACTCATTTTACGTCACTGTGCACTCGTCCTCGTAAGGATTGCTATTTAAGATTCCAGTAAAAGTTTTGGAGTCGCGATCGCCGATATAATTAGTGTACATAATTTCGAATTTCTAGACGGATCTCGAAAACATCTCCACTATGGAATCCACCTCCATCTTCCCCGCCGAACCTGCATGATTTGAGGAGCATGAGTCTTTATGATTCTCATACCACTCCTCAAATGCGTCTTCGTCCAAAGTATTTTTACTTATAGCACACGAATGACAATATCCACTTTTTACAATGAGATCGATTACTTTGCCACTGTAGTATCCGATGAGCGTTGTTACATCGTAAAAGGAAGTATAACCGCGCTTTTTCCACGATCCATCGCCCGGAACCTTCAAATGATTCGCAGGTCTTTCATGTTCAACGTTTATTTTTTTTTTCTTCCTTGAGGGCTTTTTCGCAGGTGCTCTTGAACATTGTCGTCGACGCTGCGTGCAAATGCTCAGCGATTTGTTGGTAAGTAGATTTTGCAAAACCTGCAGACATATCCATAAGGCCATAGACTACGTTTATCCCTTCTCGTCCGATACCAAGAAGCTTCATAACAAAAACAATTCGTCTGTTGATTTCGTAGCCGGTATTTATCAATGGTCCTGACTGGATTTCGCGTCGACCACACATACACTGGACAATAATTTTAAATCCTAGGCTTCGATGACCGCTTTCTGCAAACTTTAATTTTACTTGCATGATCTGCAAATTGCGATTTCCGAAATGGCGAGAAGCACAGATATAAATTCAATAATGCGGTAGCAGTGCGCAGAATGAATAATGACATCATCGCTGCTTGCTGTCGTTAACTTCTGCTCACTGCGGCTCGTGTGTAAGTCTCCGTTTCCGATGAAACACTTGTAAAACGATTGCCGTGAAATTTTCGCTTTCGCGGTTCCGCAGCACGCTGTCTTGTAGATCGATCACCTTTCGGGTAGCTTGACATTTTGATGTGTACTCGGCAAAATCAAAAGTGGAACTGAAAGCTGACACTACAAACAGCAGTGTAGAAGCCGATGCCGAGAGCTATAGTATACCGTTATATTGTATACCGTTCTCCCTACTACTACTCAACACAGACCTTCTAGAAACTCCAAATAATGTTTCAAAGGACGGTTGGACCTTTTCAGGTATGTACGAGTATAGTCGAATAATAGAATACATCGAGAGGCGGAGCGCGCGCGCTCGGGTCTGCCCGAGCATTCGCACCTGCTCGATGCTCGGCCATTAAAACTGCTCTAGTTTCGGAAATATGTCGAATTGGCCTCTGAAATTTTGAAGACATATTCTTGGATAGTTTTGGAATAGATTTAAGACAAAAAAAGATCGATTTTTTGAAGCCGTTAAAGCAGACTCCCCCCTTAAATATACGAAATCCAATTTTATCTATTTAAACACTCAATGATTTTTTCAAAATTAGCACTTTAGTTTTATAACATAATTTTACATTTTAGCGTAAACAATTGATGACAAAAATTGTTTATTATTTACCGTTAAGTAAAAAAAAATTGAAATCACTAGTTTTTAATTAATAGTATTTCTTATATAAAAGAATCACTTTAACAACCTATTTGTCCACTTGCGAGAGACGCTGTTTACAAACTACTTGTTCCTACACCTTTCGTACCTATACAAATGTTATTTGGCGGAACAGAAAATTTTATTTGCTCCAATGAAGCCGAAATATTATTTCGCTCTAGCCAGCAAAGGCTTGTTTACTTCCCGCACGAATTCTCTCGCGCGCCGAACGTCAACAAAGCCTGCATGTGTGTCGGACCAAGCCGATTCTATCACCGTTCAAAGTATTTTTCCTTCATTCACGCTCAAGATATTATTACGCGCGATCCGCACTATGCACTTTTCCGCTCTTTATATCCTAATCCCCACGACTCTGTGAGTTTTTCCGGAGGGCGCCAATTATATAACGGGGTTTTAGCCCGAAGTTAAACCACGATATAATAATAAGTTATGTAGAGCATCAGTAACGTGGGGAAAAGGAGTAGTCAAGAATGACTCAAGTATTACGATTTACGATATATATATTCTCTCAAATAGGATGAGGGTACATAGGCGCACGAGCCGATGCACGTGCGCTCTCGCAGGCCTGTTGCTCGAGATATGTCACGAGAGAGAGAGAGAGAGAGAGATAGAGAAAGAGACAGAGAGAGTGTAGACGCCGAAAGGCACTTACAGTGGTTCCTCGGCGTCGGGTCGCACTCGCTCTCGAGGAAGCTGTCCTCACCGCCTTGCCGTCCTCGGCAACACTAGCAAAAGTCGTTCGTCGTCCCCAACGCTCTCGTGGCTATCGTCTCGCCGGGCTCGTACGCGCGTCCCAAAACAACCGTCCCCTATGCTCGGTAGCTCCAGCATCTCTGCTGAAATATTTTCGTAAATAGAAACATTTTATCTAATCAATGCTGTGTGGTTATTTTGCAAATCATACATTTATTACCGAAAAATAATTTTTTCCGGAGTTTCATTATTTCGATGGAATTTCTTCCTTAAGCATATGGGCAACGTTGAGCATGTTAATATTTCTTATTATATCTCCTGATACGAGAATTAGGCCTATTCAAGCAAACGATTCTTAAATTTCATAAAACATCACGACCCACATTTCGTACTATCTTCTTGTTCGTTGCACTCAGAAAATTATTTATTACGATTACCTATCTAAATTTTAACAAAATACTAGCAAAAATTACCTCGCTCGCTGACGCTCACTCAGCTGTATGCACGTGGAGTCAACATTTAAATACGTACATTTTAAAACATGTACAGTTTATAAATACAACTTGTAGAATTTTGAAGTTCAATTTAAGTTTAGATCGATACTTTTAAAAATTGTTAAATTCATTTTTATTCTTATTTGAACTAAGTATTTTAAGGAGTAAATGTTATCAAAGGTAAATAAATTATTTTAGTTTGAAAAAATATTTGAATAATAAATTATAATATGCGTCACTTTGTACAAACTTGTAAATCAAACGACTATATTTATAAAATGGTAAACCGTTGATTTTGATAAAAAAAAAAATAATAATAATAAATTTAGGAAAATTTGCAATTAAATATAAAAAAGTATTAATTAAAACTTGTGACATTTATGAATTAGAATGGTTTTATATTGCTTATTAATTCCCCGAAGAGAAAGCTTTGAATCGGTAAAATTGTTTTTGTGCGTTTTTTATTATAAAATGTTTAGTTATCATGCTAAAAGTCCGAATCCATTAGTTTTTAAAGTTGTTCTTGAGTGTATGTCGAACCTTATTTTAAGAAAATACAAATCTAAATAATGAAATATAAATTAATAATAAAAAGCAAGTATCATCTCTCGGTAGGTAAAATAGAAAACTTGTACGTTACGTTATGTTTCAGTTATTGAATACATTTATATTAATACTCGACTGTGTCTCGAGCGGTAAAACAGCGCTTCGCGCGTACACAAGTCACTTTACTTCTAGGCAGAGCATGGGGTACTGTACAGCCTGCTGAGATGTGTACAGTCATTTCTTTACGGGGGTGTGGTGAAAAGTAGTATACGCACCTCTGGAGTACAGTAGGCAAGCATGCACTGTGTGAAATGCCGATCTCGCTTCGCTCGGTCGGCAACGTCACGCAGTGCGTACATTGCCCACTTTACTCCCTTGATGCATAATGTACTATTTCCCCTTCCCCTTCGCTCCTTCGATCTCCCTCTCAATAGAGACTTATTAAAATTATCGATAATACCTGACACTCCCCGTAGAAGATGTTTAGATGTCAGGGTGACCCCCAAGTCGACGGGACGTCGTCTACGAAGATGAATACGAAGTGTTTTAAACGATGTCCAGGTGTCAGGGTGACCTCCAAGACGGAGAGCACCAGGTACTTATTAAAATTATCGTAAATACCTGAAAGATCCTGCAGACCATGTCCACGTGTCCGAGAGACCCCCAAGTTGACGGATCGTCGTCTGCGACGGAGAGCATCAGGTATTTATTAAAATTATAGAAAAAATTGACTCTCGCTAGAGACGATGACCACGTGTCAGAGTGACCGTCAAGTCTACGGGATGTCGTGTATGACAAAGAGCACCAGGTACTTATTAAAATTATCGATAATACTTGACACTCCCTGTAGACGATATCTAGCTGTCAGGGTGACCTCCAAGTTGACGGCGCGTCGTTTATGAGGATAAACACGAAGTCTCTTAAACGATGTCCACGTGTCAGGGTGATACCGAAGTCTACGGGACGTCGTCTACGACGGAGAGCACCAGATACATATTAAAATTATCGAAAATATCAGACACTCCCCGTAAATGATGTCCAGGTGTCAGGGTAACCTCCAAGTCGACGGAACGTTGCCTACGAGGATGAACACGAAGTTTTTAAACGATGTCCAGGTATCAAGGTGATACCTAAGTCTACTAGACGTCGTCTACGACGGAGAGCACCAAGTACTTATTAAAATTATCGTAAATACCTGACAGTCCCTGCAGACTATGTCCTGGTATCTGGGTGACCCCCCAGTCGACGAGACGTTGTCTACGATGGAGAGCATACGGTACTTATTAATTTTATCGAAAATACCACAGTTCCCGTATAGGATGTCCAGGTGTCAGGGTGACCTCCAAGTCGACGGCGCGTCGTTTACGAGGATAAACACGAAGTCTCTTAAACGATTTCTACGTGTCAGGGTGACACCCAAGTAAACGGGACGTCGTCTACGACAGAGAGCACCAGGTAAAACTATCGTAAATACCTGACACTCCCTGCAGACGATGTCCGGGTGTCAAGGTAACCTCCAAGTCGCTGGATACGATGTCCACGTGTCAGAGTGACCCCCAAGTCGACGAGACGTCGTCTACAATGGAGAGCACCAGATACATATTAAAATTATCGAAAATATCAGACACTCCCCGTAAATGATGTCCAGGTGTCAGGGTAACCTCCAAGTCGACGGAACGTTGCCTACGAGGATGAACACGAAGTTTTTAAACGATGTCCAGGTATCAAGGTGATACCTAAGTCTACTAGACGTCGTCTACGATGAAAAGCACCAGATACCTATTAAAATTATCGTAAATACCTGACACTCCCTGTAGACGACGTACAGGTGTCAGGGTGACGCCCAAGATATTTATTAACATTATAGAAAAACTCGACACTCGCTGGATACGATGTCCACGTATCAGAGTGACCCCCAAGTCGACGGGACGTCGTCTACGACAGAGATTATCAGGTTCGTATTAAAATTATCGATAATATTTGACACTCCCTGTAGACGATGTGCAGTTGTCAGGGTGGCCTTCAAGTCGACGATACGTCGTCTACAGGAGGATGCTGTTCAAAAGGTTTGAGTAATAAAAATGTCGTTTTACTTCATATAATATTAGGCATTTCTAGAGATTGATGCTCCAGAGGACCGGAGAACTGGAGAACCGGAGAAAATGTGATCATGCTTAAGGGGGCATACCACCTTTGAAATATAAAAAAATAATAAATATTTAAAATATGTCAGTTTATTTTAATGTAATCAACATTTTTTGTACTAAAAGTATACATATTTACTTACATTTTGAGAAGTCTAGGGTCTCTTATAATCCACAAAGCATCTAGTAATAATAGGACTATTTAAGCTTCCAATTCACTGCCCGTAAGATTCAAAGTGTACCCTTGGACCAAACTCCTCGTGGTTTATGGATATTTTAATACGTTAATTATGATATGAATAAAGGAAATTATTTTTGAATACGTAGACAAATTTTTACAACCATATTATTGCTTTTTTAATTAAGTATTAATTAATTTTGAAATTAATTAATTAATTAATTTTAATTAATTTTTTATTTATTTTTTTTTAAATTTTGCATATATATATATATATATATATATATATATATATATATATATATATATATATATATATGCAAAATTTTTTCTACATAATCAAAATTAATTTCCTGTATTCATACTATAACTAATATATATATATTTTTTTTTTTATTTAACGTCGCCATGTTTGTGCTTCCATGTGGTGCTAATCGACGACGGGGGTCTGCGGTGTGTTTGTAAACAAAGCACATGTAATTTTTACAGAGGTGCTTGTATCAATCGGCAGAGACTAGGATTCGAACCCGGGTCACCGGCGTGGGAATCCGACACTCTACCGACTGAGCCGCCGCAGGCCCCTAACTAATATATTGAAAAGTATGAGCCACACACCTGGAGGAGTTTGGTCCAGCGATTCACTTGGAATCTTACGGGCCATTACCAGAAATTTAAAAAAATTGAATTTGGAGATAATCAACATTTAAATTTTAACTATAACTATGTATCATAAATAGAAATAATACTCATCCTATTAATTTTCTGTGGTATTAATTTCACTTGTCCATCAAAACAAAGTTTTTCAATAGTGGACATCCGCATCTGGATATAATAAGCTACAACCTATTGAGTAGATTTACCAGAAATTCAAAAAGATTAATTTAGTGGATTTTCAAAAAGAATAATGTTTTAATTGATTGAAACTTTCTTAAACTCTTATCTTTCTGTCATCAAAGTCTTAAAACTTTTGTCTTTTTCTTAATCATTTTAAACTTAACTATCATTGTCATGGAAGTATTCAGGTGACCCGCTTAGTCCGAAATTCGCTGAAAAGTAAAAAAAATACTTAACTTTAAGTCATTAACAATGCGTACAATAAAAAATTAATTATACTTACAACATTTAATATGTATCTGCTGCATATGAATCATCCTGTAATTCTTCTCGAGCTCTTCTCTCGTTGACACGTTCCACTATTGTGTCACAAATCGACTGGCCAATAGAAATCGTTTCGTAAAAATTCGCGCGAAATTCAGAATCGTAAATATAAATAATGATTTTCTTCAATAAATTCAAGTTAGAGAAACTCTGAAAAATCCCTTACTATCCATAATGAACCATTTTTTAACTTACTTATGTATTTTTGAGAATTTTTGAAAATCATGCAACATTCTAATTTATAATATAATTGTTATTAAAATATAGTACTTATAGTAATTCTTAAACAAATACCCACGTATATTTTTTAATTAATAAATAATCATGGGAAATATAGCGACTATTATGGTTGCTTCGTGATTAAAAATACGACGAAAAAAGCGATTATTATGGAAATGTAGTGTGCACCAGAACTATTATTTTACAGGACGCTTTATTTCACTTACAAATAAGACAGTGTACGAAATAACTTTTAATATACTGGTTCAAATAATATGAAGACTACTGTGTAACTTCATATAAATGTGACAAACATCCCATGTAAGCCTTAAATTATATATAATCATAAATATAATCATATATAACCAGAATTAAATGATAAATTAAGAATATAATAATAATTTTATGTGAAAAATAATTTTTACATAATAATTATTATTGATATATAATAATGTCTACTAAAAGAAACAATATTAAAAAAAAATTAAACGATATGGGATTTGAACGCGGGACCTTTGGGATATGAATCGAGTATCTTCATCATTACTCTAATGAAGTAACCAGAATATATAAATGAATTGTGCCGTCATTAGAGCGTAGAAATATTGTGCTCTACTAAAACTCGGATATTATCAGGTATCTTAGGAGTCAAATAAAGTTCCGATCAAGTGCCTGAGTAGGGCTCGATGTAACATGTAACGGCGGATAGACTGGAGCCATGTTAGGCTACGTAGTCGAGTGTTAGAAAATGATCAGATACTTATATATAGGCTCGATACCTGCACAACAACCAAATGTGCAATAAATAAAAACAACTATTAACGCAGATTTAATTAACAGTATGTTAATTAGCACTTTTTGATTATTCTCTACTGTGTTTATATATATATATATATATATATATAAGTTCGTAAAATGTTCATTTTGGTATACGTAATCAATTGTGCTGCAAGGGTGGCCAAATATTTTTTTTATAATTTATAATAATTTCATCGCGGAAAAGACCCGCTCTACACTGACTTATGTCATACACGCACGCACACGCACATATATGGATGATTGTAAAAAAAAAACAGTATTTTTAGTGTGGCCAATACACCGAGTAGAGACGAAATATTTTTACGGTTTGGTAAACGTTTGAAGTTCTTAAGAACGATGCATTTGAACATCTTAAACACAAATCTAAGACAATAATGCTATATTTTTAACACACAAGATATATATATATATATATATATATATATATATATAGGCCACAGTAATTTCCTTTAGGCTATTTATATATATATATATATATATATATATATATATATATATATACATATATATATATATATATAGGCCACAGTAATTTCCTTTAGGCTATTTATATATATATATATATATATATATATGTATATATATATATATATATATATATATATATATATATATATATATATATATATATATATATATATATATATATATAGCCTAAAAGTAATTACCGTGGCCTGTCGCCATCGAACAATTCGCATAATTCTGAATTTATTAGACAATAACTTTAGGATTTAATTATATCTAACCTATGAGACTTTAAGGTACATGATACGTACAATATGCTCTAATTTTTGCAGAATTTTTTTTTAAACTTATCTGTCTACAGGAGTGTTACGAATGTTGTCGCCAACTTTTTGAGTTTTAAAATATATAGGCCACAGTAATTTCCTTTAGGCTATTTATATATATATATATATATATATATATATATATATATATATATACATATATATATATATATATAGGCCACAGTAATTTCCTTTAGGCTATTTATATATATATATATATATATATATGTATATATATATATATATATATATATATATATATATATATATATATATATATATATATATATATATATATATATATAGCCTAAAAGTAATTACCGTGGCCTGTCGCCATCGAACAATTCGCATAATTCTGAATTTATTAGACAATAACTTTAGGATTTAATTATATCTAACCTATGAGACTTTAAGGTACATGATACGTACAATATGCTCTAATTTTTGCAGAATTTTTTTTTAAACTTATCTGTCTACAGGAGTGTTACGAATGTTGTCGCCAACTTTTTGAGTTTTAAAATTCCAGCTCAATTTATCGTATTGTAATGAGTACATGAGCTTAGTAGCGTCATCTAACGTATGAGATTATTTAGTTCGAACTTTAAACAACTATGTAAGTGAGCGACCTGGGTTTTATTTGCAGTTTTTATAGTTAATTGTAACGTTTTTCGTTTTAAAATTCCGAAAGCTAAAAAAGTACGTAATTACAAAATTATTGCTAAGTTACATATAAATGTACGGAAAAATATTTTTGTTACACTAAAATAAAACTACGTGCATTTTTCTTTTTTGCCTCAACTGTGATTTCATCAAATTAAATCGCTTTTTCAAGTAAGCCGTATCCGCTCTGACGAGATAAAATTTCATTTGGCTGTGGGCGCGCTCGATCCATCAGCGCTAGTAGAGGTCACGGACCTACTCACAACGCCCTCGGAAGAAAATATATACGACGTGTTGAAGACTCGAATTCTCGATAGTTTCTCGGACTCGTCGGATAAAAAGCTTGCTAAAATGCTAAATCAGCTCGACCTCGGGGACAGAAATCCTTCGCAACTGTACCGCGAAATGCAAACACTCGCAGTAGATAAGGCAACCAAGGACGTGCTCCGCGTGAGATTACTCGCGCTCTTGTCACGCAACGCGCAAACGATTTTAAATATTTTCACGTATGTTAAAATTGACGATCTCAATGCAGCAGCCGACAAACTGGTCGACAACCCTGGTATCCCAGGCATCTACGCGGTTAACCACGGAGACACCCACCAGAGTCAGGTCTGTGGACTGCAAAGAAACTCCGAGTTGGCAGATGTCAGGGCGCTGCTGGCCCAGCTGATAGACGTCTTCAGGAATATTCTGAAAAAGGTCTCATTCAATGATTACGGCTATAGCAGCAGCAACAACAGATTCTATGGAGGCCTGAGACACTCCCGTTCCAGGTCCCGTTCTGACCAGGGAGGTCTGTGCTTCTTACACAAGCGGTTCGGCGCAGAGGCTCGGCGTTGTAGCCGATCCTGCACTTACAAAGCGACGCATCCAGTTAACAGCCATGAAAACTCGTAGAGCTGCCGCTTGCGCAGGCAACAGTCGGCAGCCTACACGTCGCTGGCGCCACCTTCAAGCCAGCTCGGAGAGAGAACAGGCTGCACGTGAGAGACCGTATTACGGGCACACGTTTCCTGGTCGACAGCGGTTCCATCGTCTCCATCCTGCTCTACTCTGCTGCCGAGCAGAGATGGAAGCGTGAAGACCTCATGCTTTTAGCTGCCAATGGCTCAACCATACACACTTACGGATAACAAGTCGCTGATTTCGCAGATGTCAAAGCACCAATCATCGGAGGTGATTTTCTCGCTCACTACGGACTCCTACCGGACTTGCAACGTAAGCGTGTTATCGACGCATCTACTAGCTGCTCCGCAGAAGGCGAACTACACAACATAGAGATTCACGGCATCTCTGCAATAGCCCCCAGCCCTCCAGCAACCAACGAGCACGAAAAAGAAGTCACGAAGCTCATCGAACAGTACCAAAAGCTGGCACATTCGGGCTCTGCGCCCAAGGGAGGACCTTCAGCACCAGTGAACCATCACATAGTGACCACCAGACCACCAGTATTCGCACGGCCACGGCGGTTCATAGGAGAAAACCTCAAAGCAGCCAAAGATGAATTCGACCTTCTGCTTTACCACGGGATTATCCGTCATTCAAGCAGCCCCTACGCCAGCCGTCTGCATATGGTAACAAGCCAGAATGTTAAACTACGAACAACAGGGGATTACCGCAGGCTAAACGTGCCAACCGCGCCTGATTGATATCCCATACCCAGAATAGAAGATCTGTTGCTCGAACTTCATGACAACATGATTTTCTCCACGATCGACCTCAACCATGCATACTACCAGATTCCAGTAGCACCAGAGGGCGTACCTAAAATGGCGATAACAACACCCTTTGGATTGTTCGAATTTCTGGGCATGTCACTAGGGTTACCAAATGCAACTCAGACATTTCAACGTTTCATGAACAGCATACTGAGAAAATGTCCGTTCGCAATTTTTTATGTTGATGACTTAATCATAGCTTCAAGGAACCTACAAGAACACGTGCGTCACCTCAAGATTGTCCTCAAGATTCTAGCCAAAAATGGCCTTCGCATCAACTGGCAGAAATGTCAATTTGCAAAGGAGGAGGTAAACTTCTTGGGCCACCTAGTCAGCACCAATGGCTCACGCCCACCTCCGGAAAGGGTTCAAGCTATCGCCAACTATCTGAAACCAGAAACACTCATGGGCCTGAGACGTTTTCTGGGCATGCTAAATTACTTCAGGACACATCTACCGCATGCAGTGCATGTACAGGCGCTGCTGACAAACCTCATGACAAATATCAAGAAAAAACACAGAAAAAAAATCACATGTACTCCGGAGCTTGAAGAAGCCTTCGAGTTGTCCAAGAAAAGCCTTTCGGAAGGGACAACCTACAGATTTCTAGCACCAGATGCACATCTTGTGCTCACCACAGATGCATCGTCCACAGCGGTCGGTGCCTCGCTGTAACAGCTGATTGGAGAATGCTATCGATCACTGGGTTTTTTCTCCAGGAAGCATTCGCTCGCTGAAACGAGGTATAGTTCTTATGATTGCGAGCTTGTTGGGATCTCCAAGCACGAGAATTCACGATCCGAACCGATCATATGCCCATCATAAAGGCGCTGGAGCTACGCCCGGAAAAGGCGTCCTCGCGTCAAGCACATCAACTCGACTTCATCAGTCAGTTCTGCGCTACGATAGTCCACATAGAAAGAGAAAAAAAATGTAGTCGCAGACGTTCTTTTGCGAATCAACGCTATCAGAATGCGAAGTACCTTGGACCCAGCAACAATCAACGAGGCCCAGCAACGAGAGGATATCACTGAGGACTACGAGCTGGCAACCCCATCTCTAAACCTTCAGCATCCTGTTATCGACGGTTCGCGCATCTTATGCGACATATCCTCCGGCGTCGTATGGCCATATCTACCCAAATATCTATGGAGCGTCGCCTTCAATATCATACATGGCCCCGCGCATCCAAGCGGACGCGTCACTTCTCGACACCTAAAAGAAAAATTCATCTGGCCGGACGCAACACATTGGGCGCGTGAGTGCATACCATGTCAGCGTGCTAAAATTCACCGTTACACTAGAACTGCACCAAACAACATCGAAGTACCAGAGGGAAGATTCAACCACGTACACTTGGATCTGATCACGCTGCCTCTACTCAACGCTTTCCGTTATTGTCTCACCATCATCGACCGATTTTCTAGATGGCCACATGCAATCCCGCTGAAAGTTATGCAAGCAGACACCGTGGCAGCCGCCTTTTACTCGGAATGGATAGCGATGTTTGGTACCCCGCTCACCATCACCACGGACCAGGGCACACAATTTGGATCAACGCTCTTCACATCACTATTCAATCTTATTGGAGCTAAGAAGCTGCGCACTACACCCTATCACCCGCAGTCCAACGGCATGGTCGAGCGATGGCACCGGACGCTCAAAACTACCTTCATGTGCGAGCCAGCAACCCCATGGACTTAACGACTCCTAACAGTTCTCCTCGGCCTAAGGATAGCTTTCAAGGAGGATATAAAAGCATCGCCGTCAGAGCTGCTCCTAGGGACTACGCTGAGAGTCCCAGGAGACTTTTTCATCTCTCAAGAAGCACCTGCAAATCCGAAAACCTTCCTTGAAAAGCTCAGAACACATTTCCGACACCTGCAACCCACTCCTACGTCCCATCATGTCAAAATTAAACCATTTGTTCAGAGAGATTTAAAAGTCTGCACCCACGTCTTCAAGCGTATTGACGCTTTGAAGCCTCCTCTGAAAGCCCCATACACGACCCCCCCAGGTACTGCAATGACTAGACGAGAAAAGGTACATCCTGGACATCAACGGGACGCCGAAAATCGTCTCCACAAACCAGCTGAAGCCAGCATATATCTCGGCAGACGAGCCGACCGGTCCACCTCTAGCTTGGCAACAGGCAGCCCGCACAGTCACCTTCCAACTTCCAGAGGACCTTCAATCCTTCAACAGGCACAGCAATCTCAACCTTCACCAGCCTGCCTTTCAAACCAGGCAGCCTTAAGAGGGAGGAGTGGCTGTGGCGCCTTCGGCCAGCCAGCAGATGGAATCGCAGCCTGCTGTACCGGCAGGCCATCAACCTCGTCGCGGTGTCCTCACGCCGGTTGTTTCCGTAAGAGATTGGTGTGCAGGACAGTGTAAATGCGCTGTCAAGAACGTGTCCGTGCGCTCGACCCCTTCTCCACGTGTACCACAACAAAGCTCGGGTGTAGCTAGGCTCGCGTAGGATCTGTTGACTGACTTTTCCCGCGTGCTGTATTATTTTAATATTACCCCCTTTTAAGTGACGTATTACTACGTCACAACACACACACACACATATATATATATATATATATATATATATATATATATATATATATATATATATATATATATATATATATATATATGTTGTGACGTAGTAATACGTCACTTAAAAGGGGGTAATATTAAAATAATATAGCACGCGGGAAAAGTATATATATATATATATACGGTAACAACTATAATATAGGAAGATATATATATATATATCTCTTCCTATATTATAGTTGTTATCGTGATTTTGGATACTCAGCTCCGCTACCCCCCGCCACCCCCACCTCCCCCACCACTGCCCCTCCACTAAATAATATGAAATTGGTTCAAAATTTACGTTATTTTATAATGCATTTGCCCTTCCACCGCCCTCCACTCTGTTCCACCCCCTCCGTCGCCCCTCTATCGTTCCCTCCACAGCCCCTACACTTAATTAACTTAATACTTAATACATATTTTACATTTTCTATTAGTTCCCAGGATGATGATTTCGCTTCTCATGTCATTCATTTAATGGCAGTTTCTAATGCTTGTACGAAAATCTTCCATAGAATTCAATATTTTTACCCATATTTCCTCATAAATATTGCAATCGATTAGAATACCTCGCTTGAATTGTAGGTCCTAAATAATAGATTTCAATAAATATAAATAATTGTAGCTTTCAAAAATATTTCTTAAGTATAAAATATTTTTCTTAAAGGTAGAAAGTATTAGCTATTTAAGATTAAGAGACACTGTTAACTTTTTATAAAATTATTATTTATAAGTAAAAAGTAATATAATCACAAAAACTCACTTTCAAAATTATGCTTTAGTATTTTTAGATGTTGGAATAAAAAAAATACACAGTAATTTTAAACACTTCTTCTTACACAAAATTCTTCATCTTACAGATGTAAAATAAATAATAATAGTTTTTCTTACAACAAAATGCACAGGCCCTTAGAGCACATTTATAGTACGGCGCGGAGTAGACTCTCGACGATATATATAAATTTAATTTTATATAAGTAGCAGAAGACACTACTAGAGTACTAGACGCACCTAGATACAACCTTGTTGCTTCACCATAAGTGAGAGACCACAAAGCGCAATCCCGTGCTGTGCTGTGCCATTCGATTTTAGAATGCACAAGTCTATCTACATCTATATCTATGGTCATTCAATTAATATTTCATAACTATCATTTAGATCAAAACTAACACAATATATTTACAATATTACATTCAAATAAAAAACAAAATTAAAATAAATATATATGTTAAAAAATACAATACTTAAAACTAAATATAAATAAATGTAAGTATGAGTTAGATATATTTATTTATAAATGAATTAAATAAAACATAAATTTGAATGTATAAAAAAGCTTAATTAACAAAAAAACGCGCCAATCTATTTACCTCCCGGGTGGTGCGGAAAAATAGAAAACCTTCATAAAAATAAAAAATTTCATGATGCTTTGGAGGTTGGCGAGCGGAGCGAGCAGGGGGGTACCTCCCTAGTATATATATATATATATATGTACAGGGTGGGCCATTTTAGTCTCCGCACCTAAATTTCTCCGTTCCTAAGCTTGGTATCGAAAAAAAGTTGAAACAAAAGTTGACAAGGGCAAAAGGGGTCAAACATTGGTGACCTTGAACTTAACCTTGAACTTGATCTTCAAGGTTATTTAAAGGTCAACTTGATTTTTTAAAATGAAAACTCCTAATTTTTATCTCGAAATTGAAAAGAGCGGAAAATGTTTCATCGAAAATGTCTTTGAGAAAATGTTGTTTTATGACCATAGAGAGGTCAAAAATCAAGGTCAAACGTCTGAAAAACGATAATATGCTTTTTCTCTGAATTATTACGGCTTTCTGGTCGAAGCAAATAACCTCTCTACCTCAAACATTAATCACAACAACCTTACTTTGCTTCGTGACCTCCAAAAGGTCATTTCAAGGTCAGATAGGTAAAAATTTGTGTAGTTTAAACTCATAATTGCCATTTTTATTGTTATTGATGGTATGACCTTGTAAAGGTCGGTTCAAGGTCGAACCCTGAAATTTCGGCTGGCCAGAAGAGAAAACAGTGAGCACATTTGCATCGGATGATGTGACGTTCCAGTGCGAACTAAGGAGAAGCTGGCCATTTTAATCTCCGCACCCAAGCGGTTAACAGAAAAGAAGTTCAGACAAAAGTGATTCAGGACAGAGGGGGTCACCTTTCTGTACCATTGACCTTGACCTCGAGGCAATTCTTCAAGATCATTTCAAGGTTATGATGGTTTTTTTAAATGGGACCCTATAATTTTTATCCCGGATTCTGACAGAGAGAGAAATTCTACGTTGCAAATGGTATTTAACAATTTTTACCCCTTGACCTTTCCAAGGTCAAGTAAAAGGGCTTACCTTACCTTACTTTTAGCACTACCCAAAAACAACGACGTGGACGCAGTAAGTTCTGTTTCCATTGGGGTGCTTGATTAGCGTGAGTCCCCTCGTCTCTCACAATAGGGTGCTCGACTTGCGTGAGTCCCCTCGCCTCTCACTACTGTAACTATTAAGATTGTTAACCTCGCAGTAAATGTTCAAAGTGGCCGCCATTTGCTTGAAGGCACAAATTTACTCGCCTTTGGAAATGTCGTATTGTTCGTAACAAGGTTTGTCTAGGAATTGCTGCACAAGCTCGGGTAATACGGTCTTGCATATCTTCTCTAGTTGTTGGCCGTTCTTCAAATTCAGCATTCTTTAAAAAGCCCCATAAATAAAAATCTGGAGATGTCATGTCAGGTGAACAAGGAGGCAGAGCAGCTGGACCTCCTCGTCCGATCCATCTACCATTGTAATGAGTATTCAAAAACTCACGTACAATCAATGCAAAAAGTTCTGGTAACCGATCTCTTAGCAACTCCAAATAGCTGTGTCTATCAACATTATCTACAAAAAAGTAAGGACCAATTAAATAACCATTCACAATCCCACATCATACCATAAGACTCCAACGATTTTGATGGTCTACAGTTCTGTACCAGTGCGGATTTTCATCAGACCAATAATGACAATTGGGTCTGTTAAGATGTCCGTCGCTATAAAATTTGGCCTCATCAGAAAAAAGATCATACCTAAAAAAACGAGGATCTTCGCGTATCATTTGTAAAGCCCATTGGCAAAATTCAACACGCATTTGGGTATGTTTTGGTCGTAATTCTTGAACTAAAGTTATATAGTACGCATGAAATTTAAGGGCTTTCAGGATTCACAAAGCCGTTCTTCTTGGTATACCAATTTGTCTTTCAATTTGACGACTACTAATATGACGATCAAGATAAACAGATGCAAGAACAGTCACAACTCGGGCATCATTTTCGTTGTATTCATGACGTCTGCGTTGGCGAGTAAGATGACCTTCGCGAGTTCTTTCAGTTAAACTACGAATTGTCTTATCGTCAGGGTGTCTTCTGTCTGGATAGCGTTCAACGTAACGCCTTGCCGCAGCACGAGCAACGTTATTACATTCTCCTAAAACCATTATCATATCAACAATTTCATTGGCTAGATAATCGGCAATATTGAAAACTTTGCTTTAGTTTTAATAGTATTAAAATAAGGAAATGTTAAGAATAATTCGAAAGACTTTCACAAAAGTAGCAACATCGAATGTTTACTCAAACGCGATATAATGTAAATAATTCAATATCCCAAATAAAATAAACGTGAAAAAATCGTATTGATTTAACTACTAAACTACATACGAGTATGCATAAGACACCTAATTCAAATTTAAAATATTTATACTATTATTGGATCTTCTCAAAAAACAAAAGTAAACTTTAATATTTTTAATTAATATACAATAATACAAATTAGAAATTACAAAGGCCTCTGCAGAACACTTATTACAAATACGAGTATCTAAAAATTTTAAAAGAAATTATTATTTCTTAAAAACTTGTTATGACCGTAAAAAAATTTTGTAACGGAATACTTCAAAATTTATGCGGTCACGATTTAAATAAAGTTTACTATTTGCGAGCATTCAATAGAAGTGGTGTATTAGTCGTAAAGGATGTTCATTAATTGACACAAGTAAGATAGACAACTGTAATCAGAAGTGGTAATGGTGAATTGTAGACACAGGTAGAAATAGAGGGTCGAACGTAACAGGTGGTAATGGATTGTCAATCGTGGTCACAGGTGGTACTGGCTGGTCAATCGTGGTAACAGATAGAAATAGAGGGTCAAACATGGTCACAGGTAGTAATGGATGGTCCATCGTGGTCACACGTGGTAATGGATGGTCAATCGCTGTCACAGGTGGTAATGGATGGTCAATCGTGGCAACAGATATAAATAGAGGGTCAAATTTGGTCACAGGTTGAATACAGGTACAGGGTTAAACATGGCCAAAGGTGGTAATGGATGGTCAATCGTGGTCACAGGTGGCAATAGATGGTCAATCGTGGTCACAGGTGGTAATGGATGGTCAATCTTGGTCACAGTTAGTAATGGATGGTCAATCGTGGTCACAGGTGGTAATGGATGGTGAATCGTGGTCACAGGTGGTAATGGATGGTCAATCGTATTCACACGACATTTCCAAAGTGGAGCCAATTTGTTCCTTCAAGCAAATGGCGGCTTCATTGAACATTTACTGTGAATATAACAACCATAATGGTTACAGTAGTGAGCAGTAAGGGGACTCACACTAATGAAGCACCCGATCGTGAGAGGCAAGGGGACTCACGCTAATCAAGCACCCCATCGTGAGAGGCGAGGGGACTCACGCTAATCAAGCACCCCATCGTGAGAGGCAAGGGGACTCACGCTAATCAAGCACCCCATCGTGAGAGGCGAGGGGACTCACGCTAATCAAGCGCCCCAATGGAAACAGAACTTACTACGTCCACGTCGTTGTTTCTGGGTAGTGCTAAAAGTAATGTAAGGTAAGCCTTTTTACTTGAGCTTGGAAAGGTCAAGGGGTAAAAATTGTTAAATACCATTTGCAACGTAGAATTTCTCTCTCTGTCAGAATCCGGGATAAAAATTATAGGATCCCATTTAAAAAAACCATCATAACCTTGAAATGACCGTGAAGAATTGCCTCGAGGTCAACGTAAATGGTACAGAAAGGTGCCCCCATCTGTCCTGAACCACTTTTGTCTAAACTTCTTTTCTGTTGATCGCTTTCCTTCTGAAATATTTGGGTGCGGAGATTAAAATGGCCAGCTTCTCCTTAGTTCGCACTGGAACGTCACACCATCCGATGCAAATGTGTTCACTGTTTTCTCTTCTGGCCAGCCAAAATTTCAGGGTTCGACCTTGAACCGACCTTTACAAGGTCTCACCATCAATAACGATAAAGATGGCAATTATGAGGTTAAACTACACACGTTTTTACCATTTTGACCGTGAAATGACTTTCTGGAGGTCACGAAGCAAAGTAAGGTTGTTGTGATTAATGTATGAGGTAGAGAAGTTATTTGCTTCGACCAGAAAGCCGTAATAATTCAGAGAAAAAGCATATTATCGTTTTTCAGACGTTTGACCTTGATTTTTGACCTCTCTAAGGTCACAAAACAAAGTTTTCTCAAAGACATTTTCGATGTAAAATTTTCCGCTCTTTTCAATTCCGGGATAAAAATTAGGGGTTTCCATTTAAAAAAATCAAGTTGACCTTGAAATAACCTTGAAGATAAAGTTAAAGGTTAAGTGCAAGGTCACCAATGTTTGACCCCCTTTGCCCTTGTCAACTTTTGTCTCAACTTTTTTTCGATACCACGCTTAGGAACGGAGAAATTTAGGTGTGGAGATTAAAATGGCCCATATATATATATATATATATATATATATATATATATATATATATATATATATATATATATATATATATATATATCTGATTCTCTTCTAAAAGAGCCATAAACATTTATAAGAATATTCATTCATTCAGCATCAGCCTTTGACATATTTTAGTTATAAATATTTAAAGAAAACGCTTTATGATTTTTAACATTAGGTCCATGTATTTTAGTAAGGTATTGCCCTGCACATTATTGAAATAAAGACCATTTATATTTTATATGTCCGTCAAATACTTTTTTGATTCACTGAATCATTTTCTTCAGTATTGCTGTTCCTTAGTTCACTATATTTTCAGTATTTTGTCTGTCTATAAAACTTTTTATGATAAAGTTATGTTCTGTTATTGCTGATAAACTTCATTTATTTCACTAGATAGATATAAAAAAAATTAGAATTAAAAAGAACTTTAAGATAATTTTACGGGTAGCCGTAGATTTGGATCGTAATCTAACACTTTCAGATCAATTACCTTTTATCAAGAAAATCTTTTACTTCAGGGGAAAGAGGCCGACACTTGTGTTTCTTCTTTTGTTTTTCTATATATCATCGAAACTAATGGATCTGATAAGTATATACCGCTGTTAAATGTGTCCAATAAGCGATGTATACAACTATCTTGTCGAGTGCGTTCCTTAACAAAGTATCTGTAGAATTATTTTGCAGATATCATGTGTGTGCTTGTGGTTCTGTGTGTGTGTGTGCGTGCACGTGCGTGAGTGTGAGTGTGTAAGTGTCCGTGTGCGATCTTTCGTACATATGTGTGTGTGTACGTGTGCATATATGTAGAGATATACGTATCTATTAATACTTGAGTGTCTGCTCGTGTGTGTGAAGTTGTGCACGTATATGTGTCAATGTGTCAGTGTGCGTAGTATTATAAAATGCATTTTGCTGGTAGTATGTCTCTGTTTAACCCTTTCACTCCCACTGTAGCCATATGACATATTTGGTACGTAAAAAAGAGATTGCATTTATGAAGTTTCTGTGCCATCTATATAGAATTTTTTGATAAACATAGTTGCACGGTAGTCCAAAGAACATACTTCATTAAGAAAAATATGTTATTTTTGATAAATTGTTTCTTTAACAATGGATTTTTTATAAGAAAATCCCGAAATTCGGAAAATAATTTGGGAGCGAAAGGGTTAATATGTGACTGTTAATGTGTTAGTGTGAGTGAGTGGGTGCGTGTATGCATATGGTGGTGGTGTGTGTGTGTATGTTATGCCATGTGAACTACCTCACAATATCGGCTAATATGTCGTCTACTATACTTTCGTACGTACGCGCCTAACACATCAATGTGTATATACCACAAGTCTTATATGGCAAATATATGTTAGAATGGTGACAAATCGGGTACTTAAGAGGGACTTAACGCCAGTAAAATGAAAACAAAGTAGTGGTAATGTGCGTACGTATGTGGAAGTACATGATTATGGTTAGTGTTACGAGGAGGCGATACCGATATCTCCTTCAATGTTTTTGCAGGAAGTGAAAGAAATCGGAGTGATTGACTTAGACAACGTAGAGAGTGTAGACTTGAACAAGCGTTTTTCCTATAGACAGAAAATAAAACAAGATCTACGGCAAAGATTCAGAAATGAATACTTAGGCGCGCTAACGCATCAGAAACGCAAAAATAAAGTTAGCAAAGAGTTGAAAGTAGGTGAGGTAGTCTTAATAGGCAGCGATAATGTAAAGCGTATAGATTGGCCGATGGCAAAAATCAAACAACTTTTCACCGGAAAAGACGGACATATACGCGTTGCTCGACTAACAACAGCGACAGGCGAAATCATACGACCGATTCAACGACTTTATCCGCTCGAATTGAACGCTGATTGTAACGGCGAAAATGTAATACGAAATGTAAAAGAAAGATTTAAATCTACAGTTAAACAAAAAGCTAATACTAGCGAGCAAAAGAAAGAAACTAAAACCAGAAGTGGACGAATTTCAAAACAGCCTGAACGTCTGGCATATACTTAAAAATTGCATTTTGTTTTCTTAATATTTAATTTTTTTCTTTAATTTTATAACATAGAATATAATATAGACTAAGATTTTATAACGCATATTTTAAACTGTAAGATGTAGTGTTTGTATACACCCTTTTGTGGGGGAGGATGTTGAGTTTCTGTAGAATAAAAAATGATATTCATAGTTATTTTAGAAAGTCCCGTTTGCGGGGAAATCCCAAAACCGTAATAAAGTATCGGCACGTGCAAGGGATTAGAAAGGTTTTATTATAGGGACGACCAGACATCTTTCTCAGCGGCAGATGCTCGAGATTCAAATGAGTAATTTTCGGAAGTAGGTATGCAAGCGAGCATCAGCTGTTGCTGTGATCGAGTTGTCCTGTAACCGAGAACTGTCAAGGGCAGTTAGTCTCGCACGAGCATCGACACGAGAAGGAGCGCTCTCGTGCATTGTGATCGATGTGACGTATTTGTACTTTACTCTTCTAAGTTTTACTTAAATAAAGTTCTAGTTTTCTTGTACCTTAATTCTACCGTGTTATCACCTTATTTCATGCACCTAGTCAACCGTGTAAAAAACATCTGGCGACCGGGACAGGACTAGCGTTGCATTGAAAAAATTGTGTTTTGTGTTGGCAATATGGAATTAAATATAGAACTGTTGAAGAAGAAGAGGAAAGCTTTGCGGACTGGTACGACCAAAGCGCTCAACTCGCTGAACATTTTATTAGACGACACTACCTCCGGAACCGCAGATTTGACAGTGGCCTATGGCTTATTAAACGCCAAGCAGCGGGAATTAGAAACGCTCGAGTCGCAACTTATAGACGCTCTTCAAGAAGGAACAGCAACGGAGCAAGAAATCACGAAAGAGTACGACGAGAGCGACTCTTACAAAACCAAGTACCTGCTGGCAAAATACAACTTTGATAGCCGAATCGCCGCGAGAAACCGAGCGCAGAATGAACGAAGTGCGAGTGCCTCTCCGTCGCCCAGTATTGTCAGTGGCGAACGAGGTGGCGACGTAAGTCAACAAGGAAGGAAAAACTATCCGAAGATCGAACTTTTCAAGTTTAGTGGCAACATACGTGATTGGCTCAAGTTTTGGAGTCTGTTTAAGAAAATCCACGAAGACACTAAACTGGACAATGAGGATAAGTTTCAGTACCTTATGCAAGCGATGGTGCCGGACTCGCGCGCAGCGGAACTAGTGAATAGTTATCCACCGACCGGGGATAACTATGTGAAAGCTGTCGAAAGTTTAAAGACACGCTTCGGGTGTGATTCTCTGCAAATTGAAGTGTACGTGCGTGAATTATTACAATTGGTGCTGCAGAATGCCGTGTCCTCTAAGGTGATACCGTTAGCGAGTTTATACGACAAGATTGAAACGCATCTGCGAGCGCTAGAGACGTTTGGCGTGACTACCGACAAGTACGCAGCAATGTTGTTTCCGCTGGTTGAATCTGCGCTGCCAGAAGAACTTTTGCGTGTATGGCAGCGATTCAACAGTGCAAGTGAAGCGAGTGCGACAACAGAAAATTCAACCGACGTGTCCAAAAATCGGCTGAATAAATTGATCAATTTCTTAGCAGCTGAGGTACAAAGTGAACAACGTGTTGCCATGGCTGCGCAAGGATTCAGATTAGAAGATGATAGTGAATCGAATCGTGCAAAGAAGAATAAGGCGCAGTCCACGGCGAAAGATGTACCGAGTGCGCGTAATTTACTTACAAAAGGCAAGGAAATCACGTGTATATTTTATGAGAATAGTGAACACGTTAGCGCGAAGTGTGTAAAAGCTAAGAATATGGTATTAGACGAAAAACAAGCTGCAGTGAAAAAGCAGCGCGCGTGTTTTAGATGTTTGAAAATTGGACATAACAGTAGAATGTGCCGCGTGAATTTAAAATGCTCGAAGTGCGGACGTCGGCACGTAGAGTTAATGTGCTTCGGTGATCAAAAACGCGAAGACTCGACAAGTGATAGACCCGCGAATACAGTGAGCGGGGTAAATATTCCAGAAGAATGCAGCTTGGTTTCGTCAACGGAGATCCCAACAACGTTTATGCAGACGTTGAAAGTGAAAATGCGCAGTGACTCGCGCGAAATAATTGTTCGCGCGGTGATTGATACGGGCTCGCAACATTCGTACGTTCTCAAAGAGATAGCCGATAAATTAGGTTATGAATCGCTGGCGAAACAAGAGATGGTGCATTTGCTTTTCGGCGGTGAAAAATCCGGCATCACATCGCACAATAAATACTCGATTCGCGTCGGAAACATGGACGGCAGTTATTGGTGCAATTTTGAAGCGCTCGACGAAAAAGTTATTTGTGCGGATGTGTCGACGGTAACAAAAGGAAGCTGGCTACAAGAACTGAAAAATTTGAACGTGAAATTGACTGATGTGTGCAGCAAAGAAAAGACCGTGGCGATACTTATCGGTTTAGATGTGGCCGGAAAATTACTGACCGGACGCATGCATGTGTTAGAAAGCGGCTTAACGGCAATAGAGACATACCTGGGCTGGACGCTCATGGGTAAAGTACCGTCGAGAGGACCCGCAATAAACGGGCGCGTGAATCTAGCCGTGTCTACTATATCCATGTACGTGAAAAGTGCCGATATTAAAGATCTATGGTCTTTGGACGTTTTGGGAATTAGAGACCCCATTGAACATAAAACTCGGACCCAACATGATGCCCACGTGAAGAAAATTTTTATGGACTCGGTAGTTCGAAATCCCGAAGAACGATATGAAGTGAGATTGCCCTGGTTGGAGTGCCATCCAGAGCTGAAAAGCAATAAAATTCTGGCGCTTCGACAGCTAGAACCTATGACCAAGAAACTTAAGGTAGCCGGCAAATACAATGAGTACGACGGGATTCTCCAGACCTGGCTTAAAGAGTGGATTATCGAACGTGTCCCTCTCAAGGAAGAGAATTGCCAGGGCTATTATATGCCACACCGGCCGGTCTATAAAGAAAATTCAACGACGGCGACGAGGCACATCTACAATGCATCGGTGGAAGGCAAAGGGTTGCCATCTCTCAACAGCTGCCTGGAGAAAGGACCAAATTTGATCGAGCTGGTCTCCGCAATACTACTACGCTTCAGAGAAGGTTTCATAGGTGTAATTTCGGATATAAGAAAAGCTTTTTTACAGATAAGTATACATCCAGCGGAACGCGATTTTTTGAGATTTTTATGGTACGATGCCGACGAAAATATTATAATGTATCGCCACTGTAGAGTAGTGTTTGGCGTTTGCAGTAGTCCGTTTATGCTAGGTGCGATAATTAATTTGCATCTAACAAATATTATGAATTCTCTTGATAGTAAAGCGATCGCTAATGTAGATTTTGTCAATACCGAAAAATTGAATCGAAGTTTTTATGTAGATAATTGTGTGACGAGCGTGAACAGTGTGAATGAGTTAAATGACTTTATGTGTAATGCAAAAACCGTGATGGAGTTGGGAAAATTTGATTTACGCGGGTGGGAGTACACCGGTGACGGCGTTTCCGGGGGCCCAACCAACGTGCTTGGGTTATTATGGGACAAGCAGTTAGACACCTTGTCTCTGAACGTCAGTAATTTAGAAAAATTAGATTTCGTTAAAATAACAAAGCGCAATATTTTATCAGTGGCTCACCGCATTTTTGATCCTCTCGGTTTTGTATGCCCAGTCACGCTCGGACCTAAAATTCTATTGCAAGAAGCCTGGGCGGCTAAGTTATCTTGGGACGAGGAAGTAAACGACTATATCAAGAAACGTTTTATTCAGTGGGTTGATGAATTAAAAAATTTAAAACAAGTTGTGATCCCTAGATGCGTGCTCGGTATAATTGATAAAACTAGTGAGATTAGCTTGCATACTTTTGTTGACGCGAGTAAACTAGCATATGCTGCCGTAATTTTTATTAGAGTACAAAGAGGATCAGAGATAAACGTGTATTTTGTGCAAGCTAAAACTCGGGTCGCGCCTGCGAGCAAAAATGAGGCGAACTCCCGAACAGGTATACCACGACTAGAATTATTAGCTGCGACGATTGGGGCAAGGTTATCAACTCAAGTAGCAGAATCGTTAGATTTAAAAGATTTAAAGCTTTATTATTGGTCGGATTCGTCAACAGTAGTTACATGGATACAACGAGAGAATAATTGGAGTGTCTTTGTCGCGAATAGAGTAAAAGAAATTAAGCAATTGACAGGTGCGAAACAATGGAAGCATATACCTGGGCACCGGAACCCCGCTGATTTACCATCGAGAGGCTGTACGGTCAATCAGCTACTAGCTTCTAAGTGGTGGGAGGGTCCGGATTGGCTTAGAGAGAGTATGGAAGATTGGCCTACTGCACACGTTATCAGCGTTGACGAGGCAGAGGTCAATTCAGAATTAAAGAAGTCTTCTCAAGTTCAAAGCGCCGCATTAATTAGCACCAACAATAAAGAGAGCATAGTTGAGCGAGATAGTTTGTTCCGCGATTTTTCTAATTATTCTGTAGTAGTTCGAGTCATCGGTTGGATTAAAAGATTTAGTTATAATTGTAAAAAGAAAGCAGAGGCTCGAAAAATAAATTTATTGACGGATAATGAATGTAATGCAGATCTTGGTTTACTAAAAAGCAGCTTTTTAACGGCGGATGAATATCGCAACGCAGAGATTTGTTTAATTAAAATCATTCAAAGCAGACATTTTGATAGTTTAGAGGACGAACGTATTAAAGATTTTTTGCCGTTGATAGATGATCAAGGAATTATAAGGACAAAATCTAAACTTTTTTATCGGGACGATAGTTTCAATTTTCGATGTCCAATCATTTTACCGCATAAAGATTATTTCGTGGAATTGTTATTTAGAGAAAAGCACGTAGAACTTAAGCATGCAGGAACAGCGATGACGCTGAACGTTTTAAGAGAAAAATACTGGATAATGAGAGGACGTAAAGCGTGTAGAGAAGTTATTCAACAGTGTGTAGACTGTCGCCGACACGACAGCAAACAAATGAATGCACAAGCCGCGCCATTACCGCTCGATAGAATAAGAGACGCCGCGATATTCGAGGTGATTGGGGTAGATTTCGCGGGCCCAGTTTATCTAAAGGGAGGGCAAAAGGCGTGGATATGCATTTTTACATGTGCAGTATACAGAGCCGTACACTTAGAATTAGTGAATTCGTTGAACGTTGCGTCGTTTTTAATGGCTTTAAGACGGCATATAGCTAGACGCGGCAGGCCGAGCGTTATTTTTAGCGATAACGGTACGAATTTTGTAGGCCTTAATAACCAACTAAAAGCCCTAAATTATGAGAAAATCGCAAAGATGCTCGCGATACAGCGTATAGAGTGGAGATTTAACCCTCCATCGTCACCTTGGTGGGGAGGATTCTGGGAACGCCTCATCGGTGTACTTAAACGGTTGTTGAGACGTACGCTTAAAAAAGCATGTCTTAGCTACGAGGAAATGCTTACGACTTTGATAGATTGTGAAGCCGTGATCAATTCGCGCCCTTTGACCTTCATCTTAGAAGGTTACGAGGAGGCGATACCGATATCTCCTTCAATGTTTTTGCAGGAAGTGAAAGAAATCGGAGTGATTGACTTAGACAACGTAGAGAGTGTAGACTTGAACAAGCGTTTTTCCTATAGACAGAAAATAAAACAAGATCTACGGCAAAGATTCAGAAATGAATACTTAGGCGCGCTAACGCATCAGAAACGCAAAAATAAAGTTAGCAAAGAGTTGAAAGTAGGTGAGGTAGTCTTAATAGGCAGCGATAATGTAAAGCGTATAGATTGGCCGATGGCAAAAATCAAACAACTTTTCACCGGAAAAGACGGACATATACGCGTTGCTCGACTAACAACAGCGACAGGCGAAATCATACGACCGATTCAACGACTTTATCCGCTCGAATTGAACGCTGATTGTAACGGCGAAAATGTAATACGAATTGTAAAAGAAAGATTTAAATCTACAGTTAAACAAAAAGCTAATACTAGCGAGCAAAAGAAAGAAACTAAAACCAGAAGTGGACGAATTTCAAAACAGCCTGAACGTCTGGCATATACTTAAAAATTGCATTTTGTTTTCTTAATATTTAATTTTTTTCTTTAATTTTATAACATAGAATATAATATAGACTAAGATTTTATAACGCATATTTTAAACTGTAAGATGTAGTGTTTGTATACACCCTTTTGTGGGGGAGGATGTTGAGTTTCTGTAGAATAAAAAATGATATTCATAGTTATTTTAGAAAGTCCCGTTTGCGGGGAAATCCCAAAACCGTAATAAAGTATCGGCACGTGCAAGGGATTAGAAAGGTTTTATTATAGGGACGACCAGACATCTTTCTCAGCGGCAGATGCTCGAGATTCAAATGAGTAATTTTCGGAAGTAGGTATGCAAGCGAGCATCAGCCGTTGCTGTGATCGAGTTGTCCTGTAACCGAGAACTGTCAAGGGCAGTTAGTCTCGCACGAGCATCGACACGAGAAGGAGCGCTCTCGTGCATTGTGATCGATGTGACGTATTTGTACTTTACTCTTCTAAGTTTTACTTAAATAAAGTTCTAGTTTTCTTGTACCTTAATTCTACCGTGTTATCACCTTATTTCATGCACCTAGTCAACCGTGTAAAAAACAGTTAGCTTGTAGACAATTTTTCTGAAAAAATTTTCGGTGAATTGGTCGATGCGTTTACGTTCAAATATTTTTTGCTTATTGCTTTCTCAAAGAAAAAGCTTTGACGGCGAAAATTTTTAAATCAAAGATTTTGATGAATATTGATGTTTTTACGATTCCTGAGTTAGAATAATAGGTTTTTAAAAAATGTACTCGTATGTATGTATGTGTGTGTCAAACTAAATTTTGTGTCCACAATAACTCTTCAACGGAAGCATATTACATGCTGAAATTTTACAGGTGTATTACACAATTGTGAATTTAGAACTGATTAAAATTTGGGACTAAAAAGATAATATTAAATTCATTTTTGTTATAAATGATAATTTTTAAAAGTTTTAAAAATCGAAAAAAAAATTCTTTCTATCCTATACGTGAAACTTGTAAAAAATATGTACGTTTTCATAAACTATGTGTAATTTCCTTTCAGATGGTGTATTTAACTATAACTTTAAAGTTATGTTCGTGAAATAATAACTAATTAATAATTTTAGAAAACTTTAAAAATCAAAATTATTTTTTGTCACTTTATACGTTAAATTCGACAAAGAAAAATAACGTTTTCATAAACTGGGCTTAATTTTCTTTCAATTAATATATGTAATAATTAATTACTTTGAAGATGTTTTTGTAATATAATAACATTTTATAAAATTTAATAAATTTTTAAAATCCAAGATATTTACTTTTGTCTTTTAATACGTTAAACTTGTAATATGTAAGTTTTCAAAAACCATGCATAATTTCCTTTCGATTGATGCATCTAACAATAACTTTGAAGTTATTTTTGTAAAACATAACTATATATTTATTTAAAAAAGATTAAAAATAAAAATTTGTCATTTTGAACGTTAAACTTCTCAAAAATATGTATGTTTTCATAAACTTATCGTAATTTTCTTGGAATTGAAGTATCTAATCTAATAATAATTAAAGTTATTTGTGCGAAATAATAACAAATTATTTATTTAAAAAAAATTAATATAAGAAAAAATATTGTTTACCTTCTTATACTTTAAAGTTGTAAGAAATATGTATGTTTATTATTACGTTAAATTGTAGATGGATAATAATGAAGATAACAATCAAATATGCTGTGACTAGAATTTATTGTAAGACTATGCCTAAATAGGTGTGCCTCGCTCGCAATCCTCGTGGCGACTGCCGAAAAGGCAATAGAACGGAAGTGACATATACACGATATTGTCAAATTGATATTCAAATTTTGATTACAGTAGTCCGAAATGTTACATTATATCATATAGTTAAATGAATTTCAGACAATGTACGTTTTCATAAACTTGGCGTAATTTTCTTTCGTTCGGTGTATCTAATAATAACTTTGAAATTACTTTTGCTAAATAATAATATCTAAACTTCGTTTGCATTTATGGGCAGCCAAAATATTTGCTATATTTATAGCCAATTTCGGATCAACCTCTAAGGCTGCAGCAAAAACGCGGGGCTCTTGAAAACATTTTCGAGCAAGATTACCCGTATTTGTTGCTCCATGACTTGAATTACCTGATCAGCTCGTACGTCTAATTTTTTACGTAACTGTAGCTGCACAACCTTTTGATGCTCTTCGATAGACTCTACAATTATTATTAGGTTAAAAATATTATGTTAAACGTATGCAATTTATTATTTTAGATGGTTTTGAAAAATAAAGATTTTAGAGTACGTTTTACTTCAGCCGATTTGATCCACCTTTTCTGATTCTTTTTGTGTGAAAAATTGAGAAGGTATTCAAAACATTTGATCTCGCAGTGGAACAACCCGAGTCCATACTGGAGATTTTCCTCCTTTGGATCAAAATCATTCTACAAATTATTAAATTCGTTACTCGTTCTATTGCACATTGGGCATCGAATTGTGGCAGAAAAGTCGATAATTGTGTTGATGCGCTTTCCATCAAATAGGGTTCGTATAACGATATATCTAACTCTTACATTTTTACCATTCGACAATGTAAATCTGTGCCCGGTAAGCTTGATAATTTGATCACTAAGTCTATTAAACTCTTGCTTTATCGACGAATCATTTTCTTTCTCAAATGCTAGTCGTAAAGGCGTGCGTGATACGTGCGGATCATAATTTGCATTAAATTCATCTTCATACTTTTGTTGCGGGTTTACATGACCCGATGAGCTATCAAAGCCTATTGTGACTGAAAGTACTAATAGGATAATGACAGAAATATTCTTACAGTAAAATCGAGGTATTGTAAAGCGTGTGAGACCTGGACAGAAAAACAAGAAAAAGATACAGAAAACTATGAAGAATGGCTCTCAAATCATAACGATTGCCAAGATAATCCCATTATGAATTCCGAAATCCTGATGTAAGGTTCGTAATCAGCGACCATGAGATCCCCGTTCTCTATATTCTTAAGTCAATTTTAATGGTTTTGCGACTATTAGATGGGTCAGGTTAGGTAGATGCCGCCATATTGGGTCCGCCATTCTGAACTCCGAAATCCTGATGTAAGATTCGTAATCAGCGACCATGAAAACCCCGTTCTATATATTCTTAAATCAATGTAAATAGTTTCGCGGGTATTAGATGTGTCTGGTTAGGTAGATGGCCGGCATATTGGGTCCGCCATTTAAATTCCTAAATTCTGATGTAAGATTCGTAATGGGCGACCATGAGAACCTGGTTTTATATACTCTTAAGTCAATTTTAATGATTTACGGCTATTAGATGGGTCAGGTTATGTATATGTCCGCCATATTGGGTCTGCCATTCTGAATTCCGAAATCCTGATGTAAGATTCGTAATCAGCGACCATGAGATCCCCGTTCTCTATATTCTTAAGGCAATTTTAATGGTTTTATGGCTATTAGATGGGTCAGGTTAAGTAGTCGGCCGTCATATTGGGTCCGCCGTTCTAAATTTCGAAATTTCGATGCAAGGATCGTAATCAGCGACCATGAAAATGCCGTTCTCTATATTCTTAAGTCAATTGTAATGGGTTTGCGGCTATTAGATGTTAACTTCAAGTTACTTTTTTTCCGCTAATCATTTTTTCGTGCTAAAAGTGTAATTATGGTCTCAATTTTCAAGGAAAAAAGTGACCATTTTAGTTTAGATGGGCATAAAACTATTTTTTTTCATAGTAATCAGTTTTAGGTTAAGTTTTCATAACAAATTATCACTTTTTGTAACTTTTGCATATTTTTCCTGTATTCCCTAAATCCTTAGTTTTCTTCTGAATAGAATCATTTCGATATTTAATTTCCATCGATAGTTACACGATTTTGAACAATAAGAAAGGCAAAACCGCCCACTGTGCGTCGCTCAACCCTGAACGTGTAATGCACTCACAGTAGCGTACGTTTTTCATTCAGACATGAGTGTCCCATGTTCTGCGAGAAGCGCTAAACGCTGACTTAGCACCGCTTATTTTTCGCGAGTCTTCGCGACAAGCGATGATCGAATCTCTATACACGGACAGTCGAGTTGGGTAGCAGCCACCAAACGCGGTTGAGCAACGGTCGCGAACTGACACCTCTTTCGCCTAGTGGGATTGATTACATAACCGTTAGCCCTATCCATGTCTTTTTCTTGCTAGCATCCCAACCTAATTAGGACTCGACACTTAACTGTGCTGAGTGAAACACGCAATGAGCCTCCCGCATCGCATTATCGCTTTCCGTTACAATATAAAATAACAAACAATTTTTTTAAGAATTATATCATTTTTGAAATTAAAATTTTGTTATTATTTTATAAAAATAAGTTTAAATATACTGTTAAATATATAATTAAAAAAAATTACACCTACTTTATAAAAACGTACATATTTTTGACAACTTCAACGTATAAAACATTTACACAAACATTTTTCTTATTTTTACAATTTTTTCAAAATTAATATCTTTGCTAAACAAAGAGTTTAATATTATCCTTTCAACTCCAGAATCTAATAAGTTGAAAGATCAAACATATGTAATAGCCTGGAAATTTTCAGCGAGTGATATCCTTCCCTTGAAGTATTATGTTCGATACCAATTTTAATTTTATACAGACGCACATATACACATACATACGCACATACAGACAGATATTGTTTAAAAACCTATTAAAACACATATTTTTCTGACTAAGAAATCTTGAAAACAGCGGGATTCTTTGAAATATCGGATAAAGAAAATTATCATTCTTACAAAACTTTATTTTTAAGGAAGCTTTTTTTTTGATAAAGCAAAAAAGGACCGTAATATATATAAAGTGATAGCTGTCGATGGAAGCGCGCACACGCACGTGTCACTCTTGAGCGGTAAGGCAACACCGCTGTACTAACTGTTCGGGCTAACAGCAGTAAACAGAAAAAGAAGGTATTACTTAAATGGGCAAAGCTTGTTGCGAGTCGCGTTCGCTTACCATTATCGGTATCGCGTAACAGAGCAGAGCGGCATGAGCGCGTAAGCCTATATTATTGTCCAGCGCGAATACAACAGAGCATGCCAAGCAAAGGGAATCCGGGTGGGAAGCATAATTATGGAGACGCAGCTGCGATTCGGCCCCCTTCAAAGATCGGATTCTTGAAAATAACGAGGGATGATTCGCTCGTTACGCGAGAAGATTTTGTTGCCCGTCTCTCTCTCTCTCTCTCTCTCTTTCTCTCTCTCTCTCTCTCTCTCTCTCTCTCTCTCTCTCTCTCTCTCTCTCTCTCTCTCTCACTTTCGTCAGAATTTCGTCATTGATGAATAAATAGTATATCTATCTATATATCTATCTATTTCTCTGGTGAGTTCATACAAATCGCACGTTTAGCCGTTACGTTTACTTTCGAACCCGATTTATAACATATTTTTTCACTCCCCCGAGTGTAAATTCTTATTGCAGGCGAGTCGGGATCTCGTTGGCTCTTGCGCACTACGAGCAAATTGGCACGGCTTGTTAATTTGAGCCAGGGATGCCTGAATTTGTTTGCTACGCAAACGTTTGAGGTTATCTAGCGGTCGACGTATGTCTTCATGTAGCAGTGAAGACGGAGCTGACCGTCTATCTGACCATCCTTTTCATCGCGGCATCGCTCCACAAACGGCACAAATCGACGTGCTTCCCGCACTACACATCAGAGGCAGCAGGGCTCTTCTTATAGCAGATTGTCTCAGCGCGTCACATCTACTCATCAAATACGTTGAGTGACTGTTTTGTGCTAGGGTGACTATAATGAAATGTGCGATCATGCAAATTGTGCGTTTTATTATCGATTATTCTCGTGCGCCGATGCAAGGCTAGACCATTTTCGAGGAAAGCTTTCATCTTGTTCTGGTAATACTACTTGGTGTCATTTTGCGTGTATTGGGGTAACAGTTTCAATGAACCTCATCCACTTGCGTCAAACCCCAGTTAGCATCGGAAAGTCGCAACCCAGGTAACATGTCGTTCAGTTATTTTGTGGTTGTCTTCAACTTAACTTTAAGATAACTTTAGTCCAGTTAACATCACTCATAGTGAAGATAACATTTAGATGACTTTTAGATGACTTTCAAATTAGAATAGCATCTTCTTGGATACTTTTCGATTTTTATGTAAATTTTAGTTATTGCGTTTTTTCTCAGTTAGAAATTAGACTATTTTAATGTACATATTAGTTTAAGCTTATTACAGCACTATAGTCTTACTTAAATGGTCAAGTGTGCAAAATGTAAAAGAAATATATCTAAGGCTTTAGTTTCTTGCTTAATTTGCAAAAGATATTTTCACACAGGCTGTGCACGTGACTATTTAAAATCGAAATCTGCACGACTCTGCTGTGTAGGAAATATAATTTTTTCACCCTCTTTACCAAACAGTGACAAATTTTCCATGAGTGACTTCCATGAGATGAAAACGCTTCAAATTCTGTTGAAATGAATATGTCTGATCTTCCTTCTCCTGTAAATTCAATGTCAAACTTGTCAGGAATTATGTCATCTCAGTTAAATTTTCCACCTGGAAATTTTTCACAATGGCGGGATAGTGCGAAGCATTCAGACAAAGATAAAAATAAGCAGTCGACCGAATCAATAAACCAAAATGTATCTGACCTCTTACCACCAAATTGGAATAATCTTAGTCCGTCTGAACAAATGTCAAAAATGATGGCTCATATCTTATCGAATGGGCAGAAATTATTCACGGTAAATTCACAGTTAGAAAAATTATCTTTGGATGTGGAGAAATATACCGAACTACTCTCACAGCACTCAACAGACATCGAAACTCTTTCTGGACAAGTTAAAAATCTTGAGGCTAATGATAATTATATTTACAGAGAAATTCAGAATATAAAAGGTATTGATGCCTTTGGTGCTCCCTCCGCTGAAAAACTAGTTAGTGGGATTCCGAATACCCTTTCGGATATGCCATATACCGAATTAGTTAAGCGTATTTTAACTCATTTAAATATGCTTCACTTAACCCAGGACATACTTCATTGTAGACCATTTGCACCAGCCAAAACTACGTCAAATACGGCTTCTTGCTCTCAATGTGCTCAAAATTTAAACGATAAATCAGTCATATTTGCTTTTATAATCAAATTTAAAGCGGTGCAAATTAAAGAGTATATTCTGGAGACTAAAGCAAAAATGGGCGATATTAGAACTTTAATTGTGTTTCAAGAATATGACATTACTATTTACAAAAACACTAAAGACTTTTTACGCGAATTATTACCGTCTTATGTGTACAAACTTAAGCGTCAAGTGCAGTGACGGGTAACAAATTCTGAACACGTGCCTATACTTACAGAAGCTGACTTAGCAAAAATAGTTTGACAATCACAGTCGAATATTATATCAAACCAAATGAAGAGTAAATCTTATGTAAGAGTAGCACAAATAAATGCAAATTCATTGAAGGGCCATATTGGAGAAATTGAAATTTTTCTTAAAAATGAACAAGTAGATATCCTATTTCTGAATCATGGCTGATCCACTCCGACTCTGATAAATCCTGTAAGCTCCAAAACATTACTTATTATTACATAATGACAGAGGTCTACCCTCAAAAGGCGGTCGCCTGCAATATGTACAGGGTGGAGGTGTTGCTTGTTATATTCGAGATACGTTCACGTATAAAATATTAAATGCTCCAAAAATATCTACCATAAATACACCAGAGTACCTCTTACTAGAAATTAGACCTAATAAAAATGCGTGTATCTTATTAGCTTGAGTATATCGCCCTCCAAGCGGTCGAGTTTTGTCAAATTTATATGATGATCTTTTAAAGTATGCACCACTCTATTCGAATATTATAATATCAGGTGTTTTAAACTCTGACCTATTAAGTGATTCATTCTACTCTGAACATTTAAAAAATTTTATTATAGAAAATTCTTATTTTTTACCTCTATTTGGTGCAACTTACCATAAAGAAAATACAAATACGTGGCTTGATATAATTCTAACTGACAGTGCGGGCAAAGTATTCGCATACAGTAAATCATGAGTTCCATTCATAAACTGTCATGACTCTCTAATAATCGACTATGCAACTAGCTCGTTTCAGCCAGGAAATAAAGAAATCACATCCCGAGATTTTAGAAATTGCCCCTTCAATCTTCTAGAAAAAGGTATAACTCGTAGTATTACAAATCTCCTACTCTCGGCTTCTGCGTGCAACGACGTAGACACTAAGCTAAGTTCATTTCGAAATTCTACGATCGACATATTAAATAAATATGCTCCATTTCGCACAGGAGTTATAACCAAACAATTAGCACCGTGGCTATCTAAAGATCTCAAAAGTAGATGTAAACTGCGTGATCAAATATATAAAAGGGCAAAAAGAAATCAAAATCAAAGACTAATGTTAGAGTATAAGCAAATGCGGCGTGAGATCAAGACTGAAATAAAAGCTGCCAGAGAATCTTACTACTTAGGGACACTAAGAAACCTTAGGGATAAGAATAAAATCTGGTCAATTTTACATAAATCAGGGTTAGTTAGAGACAGGAAAAATTCTCATTTGAATATTTTTTCATCTGCAGAGTTAATAAGCTACTACTCTTCTGTGACTTGCCGCCATTCACTCTGCTTAGACGCAGAACTAAAATCGATATTGGATAGTCATGATGAATCGAATATACCTCAGTTCAATTCTCATCAAATTGATAGTACTCAAGTTCATCGAGCAATAATATCGTGCATAAATAAAGCAAAGGGTCGTAGTTACGATGGTCTCTCTCTCTCAGTTATTTTAAAAATTTCACAAACATTCTTGTAACTGACCATCAAGCGCTTTTGTTTTTACGTTCGACGCCATTTCATAACGCTAGGTTAGAGTGATGGATACTGTTCTTGCAAGAGTATACTTATCATAAGTATAGATATTACCCACTGCCGCGGCGCCGATAATATTGTGATTGACTTCTTTAGCCGGAATTTTAAGGATAGAGAGACGGATGATACGTCCGAAAAATATTTTATTAGGCAGATTATCACTTCCGCTGAAGAAGCAACACATGATATAAGTCGGGTAATAGCAGCGATATAATGTAAAGATATATATGCGAGTGAGATGAGGAAATTAAGAGCATATCAAACAGAGGACGCGAATATTCAAAATATAGTAGAAAAACACCGAAATCTTTGGATGTTAGGGTAGAAGATGGCATACTGTATTGTAAAACAAAAGCAGATGATAGGTGAAAGATTGCGCTTCCTACAAGAATGATTTTTTCCGTAGTATCAGCTGCGCACGAGAAATGGGGTCACGCCGGAAGTAGTAAGCTTCATAGTTATCTTTCGAATTTTTTTCGTTGGAGAGGAATGCGCAGGGATATTAAAAGATTTACGAGGTCGTGCGATACCTGCCAGCGAGTCAAGTACTTGAATATTAAAATGGAAGGTGCATACGAATTATTACAGACAACAGAACCAAACGACCTTGTATCCGTAGACTTTTTTGGTCTATTGCCGACGTCAAAGGGTACAGTATATCTTCGTACTTCAGAACTTCTTCTCAAATGTCTCTCGAAGATCAAAAAGCATTATCTTACCGCCGTAGGAAAACCAACGCGCGTATTGTCAGACCATGGGACGCAGTTTACTTCTCCCCGTTGGAAAAGCAGAAATCGGCATAAAAGCATTGTATTCCTCGATCCGATACCCGCAATCGAACCCCGTAGAGCGCACGATGCGCGAGCTCGGACGACATTTTCGCACTTATTGTTGGGAACGACACACGGGATGGTCGGATTATGTACCAATAGTACAAGATTGTCTTAACTTATTTGTACACCAAAGCACGGGAGCAACGCCTTATGAATTGCATTATAATCGCCAACCTAGGGAGAAACTTGTCGAATTATTTCCATTGCTTAAGTCCACACCGCGTTCGAGAGAATTACAGCTACAACTTGCTAACGACGCGTTGAGAAAAAGCTTCGAGCATTGATGTAAAGCACAGAAAAACAAAAGTAACGTCGAACTTTCCGAAAATGACCTCGTCCTATTGCGCGTCCCGCATTTATCTGACGCAGCACAGAAGGAAATCGCGAAATTCTTTCAAATTTATGAAGGACTGTATCAAATACTGAGTCGTGTAGGTCAAAATGCGTTCAAGCTAAGTGAGAACGATGATCCTACTGCTGTTAAGGGAACGTACAATCGTTTTCATTTCAGAAAGTATCATCAGCGCATTGCTGACAATCTACCAGTGCCCTTGACTGCTGCGGCTGGAAATCAGAGAGAAAGCTAGAGTTAAAATCATTTTGAACAATAATCTACTTAAAATAATAAACTCAAGGTGAGTTCAGATAAATATAAAAGGATTGGGATGAGTGAGTAAAAGGTTGAGTAAATTAAACACAATTAATTTCGCGATAAAAAAAGCACTTGCTTCGACGTAAAAAACCGCACGGGAAAAGCTGAAGCAAGCGTAAAGATTTATTAAGAAAGTGAAGCTACAAACAATTACAATAGACGCGGGAAATAAGAATTTAATGCTAACTCTTTACCCTAGACTCTTAATATTAACGCCGCAGAGAGCTCTCTTACCTAGATACGCAGCCCGCGCAAAACCGCCGCACGAAGCTCGAACGACACCGCCTGCAGGTCACGATCGCAGGAAGGCTGAATATATTCGCTCTGAAAAGAACGGAAATATATCTCAGCCTATTGAACAGGAACTCACGACAATCAGGACGCAAAAAGGGCAGAAAATGCAACTATAAATTGAGCAGGGCTGCTAAGCGCGCGAACAGCTTGGAGGTCCTGTCAAAAGTGAACAATTGCGAGAACGCGCGCGAATCGAGCCAGATCCGCGCGCGCGGATGGTCACGCAACGTCGCAATTGACCGCACGAAATGGCGCGAAATTCAAATCTACAGAAATGTACCTATACTACTAAGACCTGTAAAAATGGCGTAAACATCCCGCCCACCTTGGTCTAACGGACGAACGAGACACTCAAAAAATGACCCTAAACCTTCTTAACACCTTCCTCAATATGCAACGGACAAAGACGAGAGGTATGCCGACGGAGAGATGTGGTAGCAGTCTTTACTGTTGCCACACGAACGAGACCATCTGGATGCATCTCAACGACTTGCCCTAAAGGCCACTTGGATGCAGGATAACGATCATCCTTGACAAGAACAAGTCTACCTACACGAAAGTTCTCCGTTGGATCTCTCCACTTCTCCCGCTGCTGTAAATAGAGGAGATACTCCGACGACCACCGCTTCCAAAACTGATTGCGAATCCGCTGAAGCAACTGAAAGCGATCCAGCCGATTCTGAGGCACGTCTGGCAAATCAGCATCTGGAAGTAACACTGAAGCACTCCCATTTAGAAAGTGAAAGGGCGTCAGCGCATGGAGGTCCTCGATGCCGGAATTCAACGCCCCTAGTGGTCGCGAGTTGAGACAAGCTTCTATTTCAACCAGGACCGTCGACAATTTCTGAAAGGTGAGAGTGTGTTCATCTACAACCCTCTTCAAGTGATGCTTCACCGACTTAACACCAGCTTCCCATAAACCCCCATAATGAGAACTGAAGCGACCTTTCGATGGAATTCCGACGCTCTCTGAAATATAGCTTGCAACTCATTATCAGCTCCATGGAAGTTAGTGGCGTTATCACTGTAGAGCTTTTGGCAAACACCTCGTCTGCCAACAAAACGACGGTACGCACTGATGAACGTTGCAGTTGTTAGATCACTAACCAGCTCCAAGTGAATTGCCCGTGTGGAGAAGCAAACAAATACGACGATATATCCCTTGTATGATTTCTGCCCACGACCCTTCGTTGTACGAACCAGAATAGGACCCGCGTAATCTAAACCTGAAATAGTAAACGGTCTACCTACGTTCACGGAATCGGCAGGAAGATCTCCCATCAACTGCTAAGTAGATTGGGGCTTGACACGCTGACAAGTTACGCACTTGTGAATTGTGGATTTCACTAATCTATTTCTACCTAAAATCCAAACCTGCTGCATCAAAACGCTAGACGTTAGAGTAGGACCCTCGTACAGACAATGTCGATGTGTAGATAGCACGAATAAGAGACTAAGAGCTTTGTAAGCTCGATTATCTTTTGCACAGCGATGGAGAGCTCGTCAGAACCAGCAAAAGTATCATCTACATACGTCTCGGATTTGAGACACTCAGCTCCGAGAGGAAATTGAGCGCCTTCATCCTCAACTAACTGTTGCAGCGTACGGATAGCCAAAAACGGAGCACAAGCCGTCCCGTAAGCGACAGTCGTCAAGCGATAATCGACAGGAGCAGAATCAGCAGTAGTAGCCCAGATGATTCTCTGAAGGTCCTGATCTACACGCTTCACCTGAATCTGCCTAAACATCTTAACAATATCCGCTGTAAACGCAAATAAATACCTACGCCAATTGAGGAGAATCAACGAGAGGTCACTTTGGAGAGGCTCGCCTGGGAACAAAAAATAGTTGAGAAACAGACCGTCTTTAGTACGTCTGGAGGTATCAAAAACTACCCTAAGCTTCCATGTGGAGTTCGAGGACTGCAGTACTGCGTGATGTGGCAAATACCACGCACCTTCCTGCCGTCATGTGCCCTAAGCGCGCATACTGCTCCATGAACTCTCGATAAGCCTGAGCTAACTTCGAATCACGAGCAAAACGACGATGCATCGTGGAGAGCGATCCGAGAGCCATTTGCCTAGTCTCAGCTGCAACCGAAGGTAGATCAGGTTTCATCGGTAGACGGACCTCATATCGACCCTGCGAATCACAAGAGTGATCTTCTCTAAACATCTTCTCGCACGCCTCATCGTCAGGCTTCAACTTAGAGGATGTCGAGGGAAGATCCTCGAGTGCCCAAAAACGCTGCAGAGTTTGATCCAACTCGTGCATCGACGCACAATGCAATACTTGCACGACGTGAAGCCTCCACCTGCGCAGCACCTGAAACGATCCAACCGAAAGCTGTATTTTGAGCGACGAGCTGCGAGTGAGGGAATTGTCTCAAGCCTGATCGAAGCAACTGTCCGTACACGTCGGCCCCTAGGATAATATCTACCTTATTCGAGACGAGGAATTCCAGATCCGCAAGAGTAAACCCTACAAACTGCTTGAGATCGAGATCGCTGATGCTGTCGATTGGAACCTGCGACGTAAGACGAGGGAGAATGAGCGCTTCTGCCCTGAGCTCGAAGTTCGACTCGAATCTGGACCTCAGAACGAGTTGCGTCATCGAGCGCGCAGTGCCCGCTGCACTGGCGCCAATCCCTGTCAGCGGCGCACAAGTACGCTCCTTTTGGAGTCCTAACAGCTACACAATCGACTCCGACACGAACGAAACTTCCGATCCCTGATCTAAAAGTGCTCGTACGTAGGTGCTATCACCTCTCGGTCCTATCACCTGCACTAGCGCTGTAGCTAAAATAACCCTTTTCTTGATAACCGAAATGCTAGCTGCATGCATACTCACTACAGGAGGCCTCGAGCCCGACCCATCTGCTTGAGCATTACCGGGATCCTGCTGCGCAGCCTGCGAGTTTCCCTGGTGTTTGATGTGCAAGAGCGTGTGATGCTTGCCCTGACAGATTGAACAACGTCCCGAAGTGTTACAAGCATTAACCCTATGCGATCCGATGCAGTTGAAACAAAGCCGTAAACGTCTAATGGTCGCACACCGCTCGTGGGGACTCTTATCCTTCAGCTTGAAACATCGAGCGAGAGAGTGCGAACCGGAGCACAGAGAGCACTTTGTAACCCCAGACGATCGAGAGGAATTAGCATGAAAAACCTTTCGAGCCTCATGAATAATCTTAGAATAATGAGTAACATCAATAATTCTAGCGTTAAAAAATTGATTTGTATAATATGTTTATCAAGGATAAGGGCAAAATTAATTTGAACCAATTTTCGATTAATTTCGATCCGATACATATTAGAGTAAAAAATGTTGTTTAAGCACTTACTAGGAGAGTGTCGAAGGTTTGGAAAACGATATTTGCTGAAACTGAGAAGTTTCTTCTGACACCTAAAAATGAAATGTAGCATCTCTAGATTTTTCCAATGGGCCCTTCATCTCGACATATCAACCAATTGATCTTAAGTGTGTGCTATTTTAGTAAAAAATAATGCCTCTATATCTGATCATAGCTATGTTAGAAAAAAATACTCAAACGTAACAAAAAGTAGACGAAAAGCTTTTCGACGAATTTCAGCTTTGTTTCGTACAAAAATTTTAGTGTAATTTTCATCGCTTTGTTTGGAAGTTAATAACTTTGGTCCAGATTAATATCTTTTTTACGAAAGAAAGATGAAATTAAAGCTCTTTCTGCCTACATTTAGTCACGTTTGGCTAATTTTTTCTAGCATTAAAACATGAAGAGCTATGATCAGAAGTAGAGGCACCATATTTAGTAAAATAGTGCTGCCATAGTGGTTCCACCATTCTTTTTGTAAATTTTGACTTGGTATTACACCATCGAAAACCGCTATATACCCATTATTGCTTAATATGCTTCTTATTTATAAGAGATAAGCCTAAGGTAAAAAATGACCCCATGTGGTTGTCTGAGGGTTAAAGAATTTTTAATAAATGGATTATCCCATCCTGTAAAATCAACAAACACTTTAAATCAGAAATCCGATGATGTTCTATGAGATAAGTGGTTATTCAATTACCTGACGTTTCTTATTTTTCATTTAAGAAAAAACTGATTTTTTAGTAGATATGCGTGGATTGTAGAGTACGAGGATAGAGAAGTGCGTGGATAATGTGATGCATGGATAGTGGGATGTGCGATAGCACAGTTAGGGTGTGTTAATATAAAAACCAAATAATTAATGTGTTTCTCTGCACTGTCTCACATAATCAGTCCCTCGTCCATTCTCTCTCTCTCTCTCTCTCTCTCTCTCTCTCCCTCTCTGCAGAGGGATAAATAAGACAGACGCGTTGTGTGATCTCTTTATCGCAATTTTCTAATATCGTGCACACAATTGTCGGGAGTGCAGTTTTTCCAGGTAAGGAGAATTTTGAAGCTAATAAAGAGCTAAATTATACGAGACCATTTATCCGAAATCTCACCGAATTTATGAGAGCGACGCGAGATTCAGAGCCTATCCCAATTCAGAGCGACCGCGACTTAACCGTCCTGCCTCCTCGTCCAAAAGGCAAAGACATACGCACTTCGTCGTATGTCCCGATGGATAAAGGAAATGAAGCAAACACAGCCACTCAGGCAAGTAGCAAGACACAACATTGACGGCCGGTGGGTCGGCCGGTACACGCGGTGTCCTTGGAAACCATAACCGTGGCGCACATAAATGTTAATAGGCTAAAGACGAATTTCAATTTACTTGAGCATCGATGCTCTGAATCCAATTTTGATATTGTTGCAGTCACGGAGACGTTTCTGACGCCACCTGAAACTGATAATGTAGGCTCGCTCGATGACTTCCACTATTTAAGACTTGATAGAGTGGGTAAGGAAGGGGGTGGTGTCGGTGTATGCGTTCGAAATTATTTCGGTGTTAAGATCCTTGCTCATTCAGACCCGCTGTATGACAACACTCCGAAATACTTAATTCTTGAACTAACGAGCAACAATAATAAGCTCCTTTTTGCTATCATATATCGCCGTCCATCTGCTGCCTATCCTCACCAATTCTTTCACTCTTTGTCGGAATTTCTACCGTTTTTAAATAACATTATTGTCATAGGAGATTTTAATATGAATATGGCTGTTATGAATGGTGCTTCGGATTTCTTGAAAACTTGTGTGGAAACTCGCGCACTTTCTCTTGTACCGTCAGAACCGACACATCATGCTATTTGGAGGGACCGCCCCTCCCATACATGGTTAGAACTGTTCATTAAAACCATTGACCACCATCTTCAATGCGTCAATCGCTAATGCCGTCTTCCCGGCTATTTGAAAAAGTGCTTTACTACAGCCCCTCTGTAAGAGCAAAACCCCTCAAACTCTCTCTGATACTCGTCCGATAGCCATGCTATCAGAGCCATCCAAGATCCTGGACCGACTTATGCATGATCAGTTCACGGCTTTCCTTGAGGAGCGCAGTCTTCTAAACCCTAGGCAAGCTGGTTTTCGCAAGGGGCATAGCACACAATCAGCTCTTCTCGGTGTGCTCGAAGATGTGCATCTTGCCATTGACGAGCATAATGTCACTGTTCTCGTGCTATTAGATTTCACGAAGGCCTTTGATACAGTACCACATGCTCTACTTCTAAAAAGCTTCGCACAGGAAACTGCTCTGACCATACCGCTTCCAAGCCGTAGTTGATAACGGGGGAACAGTCTCTGATTAGCTGCACTCTACTGCTGGGTGCCATAAGGCAGTGTGCTTGGGCCATTACTTTTCTCTATTTTCATTAACGACTTGCCTTCAGTACTTAGAGTATCCAATCATATGATTTTTGCCGATGATACACAAATTTATCACTCTATCTTCCCTTCAGAGGTCGATGAAGTCATTGCAGCAATTAGCCGTGATGCTTCCGCGATTGCCGCATGGGCTTCGGCGATCGGTCTGCAACTCAATCTTAAAAAAACGAAGCTTATCCTAATGGGTAGTCAGTTCTACACTAATCTGTTCAACCCACAATCTATCCCGAAGGTGCGTGTGAATGAGCAATGTCTACCGTATGAAGGCGAGGTGAAGAATCTAGGCGTATTATATGGTGTTCATGGTTCTCCCTATTCACTCAAACACTGTAAGCGGGCGCTAGCGCGTGATATGAGGAAGAGTTTGGTCGAAAGTCTTGTCTTCTCTCGTTTTGACTATGCCTGTGTAGTTTATAATAATCTCGACCAAACTCAGAATCTAAAACTTCAACGTGCTCTTAATTCGTGCGTGCGTTTTGTCTGTGGTAACATTCCAAGACAGGGGCATGTTACCCCGCACAGACTATCGTTAGGTTGGCTCTCCGTATCAAAGAGACGTGATTATATTGTAGCATCGCTTGCGTTTGTTATACTAGCATTCAAAAATCCGTCATATTTATCTACGAAATTTAAAATACTTAACAAAGACGTCGTAACACGCTATTTAGTTCGTCTCCCTCCCCATAAACTTCTCTGCGCTACCCTCCGAACAGAGGCTATGAAGTTCTTCTTCTTGTTTAAGGCTACGGATATAATGAACAATCTTCCTCCTCCTATATTCCACCCTACTCTCATCCCCCGATTTAAAAATTCCCTTCACGAAATCCTACAGTGCAGAGATGGACTGGAGTGGGAACGTAGAGTCGTTGAAGAAGGAATTATTCTCGACTAATTGTTCAGGCTGCACTGGCGGCCACAGTTTTCTGGCATTCTCAGTCTATCTTTTGCATAATGCCGCACAGTGCAGCCACTTGCGCAATATGTTTTCGATAATTTTTAGTTTTATATTAGTATTAATGTAGATTTATCCATTAGTTAGCTTTAAGTTTGTAAACAAATGCCTGGATAATGCGAACGTCACTGATTCCGAATACATGAGTCACTCATCAGAATTGTGTATTTTTTGTATTTTTTTTTTGCATTTTATGTATTGTAAACACTATGTATTTTTTTAAAAAGTACCTGATTTGGTTATACCCCGCGGCCCAAATAAATCTCTCTCTCTCTCTCTCTCTGTAAGTATTGCATGCGTAAACTTGCATGCCTTCTTTTGTGCCCGGCTTTCATATTATTTCCGCATAAAAAACTTCCAACTGTATAGCGTTTGAGGTTAGCTTCTGGCTTTGGGTAACTTTCCAATCTCCATCGACCACGCATGCGCTGGCGGCCGTCGCTCTCTTGGAAACGCAGCCTGTCGAAACATCGCTGGATGTCGCGCTGTAGCAGAAGTTCGTAGTTTTTATGTTGTCTTTTAATTGTAAATAGTGTTGCAAAAGTGCTGTATTTTCATTGTAATTTAGCATCTTATTTATCAACCATACTATCATTAGTAATCAGGCCTACTATTAGATGGCAATACATGTATGCTATTTGAGTAATGTTTTCTGTATCATACAACCGCATTTGCATATATTAAGCTGTCCGTCTAATAGCTTTTATGGTTAGCCCTACTACTACGTGCATTATCTACGACTTACATTATCTCTCTCCCATAAAGAGCAACTCTTACAAAAAATATTTTTTATAGAAACATCAAGCACTTCTCCGATAGAATTGGCTATTATACTAAAAACACATTGGAGTGAGGAAAAACCTCTTTTTCTCCAAGAACCATCTCCGGATACAGGAAGTCCAGCACTATCTGAAGGCAAGATAATCATTTCTTCTATCGCACCATTACTCATACAGCCTTCAGCAATCACTTCACAAGCTTCACTCAATTCATCGTTGATATTGTCAAAATTGCTGTGCGACATTGTCTCTGGCAAATCCATAATTCTACAAAGTGTTGCAAGTCCAGCATGCCCATGGCCAAGAGCATGCATAGCCAAAACAGATCTTCTATTAACTTCATATGCATCACTTTTCTTGCCAATGAATCTACTTGAATTAATTGATGCAATTCTTGGATTTGTACAATTTGAACAAGAAATATCAATTTTAAATGCAAGCCCTCGTACACCAGATTCAGAGAAATTCAGTTTTCCATGATATATCTTGCAACATGCAATTTTTTGCAGTTCAGGAAATAGGATGTCAGTGTCGATAATTCTATTCCTGGTTTAACTTCCTTCAGTTATAATGTCCTGAACTTTTCTACTGGAAGTTGAATTTCTTGGCTTCTCTGGAGGAGGACCATCTCCTTTTTTTTAATAAAGAATCTTCTTTTTTTTGTTGATCTTCCAATATTCCCCAAGTAAGTTTACCAGGGCCATCCGACACTCTACCTTGAACATCCCTTCGTCTGGCATTCGAAGACATTACACTTACACTGTATAATGATTTGACACAAAAAATATATAAATATTTATACATGACCCACCACAAACAACTTTTCTTACACTTTTTATAAAAAAACACACTTATGCACTTTAACACTTATATAAACTTATATAATTTTTCACTTACATACTTATTATACACTTATACAGTATTACACAATAGTGAATATAGGTTTTAATTTAAAAATAATGTATAATATTTTTATACAAAAATAGCATAGATATTTCGAGAGGTTAATCTCAAAGTAAACAACATTAAAGAGTGTTCACAACGTTCATACAGAAGTTGCTGATAGAGCATATCGGCGTTCTGGTCAGTGATTGGTCGAAAGAAAGTTCCAGAGGAACATTCCGCTCTACCTTAGTGCATTGGCATCGAAACAATACCGAAGCCCCAAAAATCCCATGTAAATTTCACCTGGTGACGAAATTTCAAAAGAGCGAGAGAGTTTAGTTTTTAAGTTAATTTCGCTATATATAGGTATACTGTACGTGTTACTCTCTGACAGCTTCGAGTTTTATCGAATATATATATATATATATATATATATATATATATATATATATATATAATATTTTAAACAGACTTTTTACCTTAAATACCCATAAATACATTTTTTGACAGCTTGTTATTAAGTTTCGTTTACGAAACTATGATATTTTAATCTTATTAAAAAGAAGTATTCAACACTAAAACCGTGCCGAGTACCCTTGTACTTACCCTTGTAATTTTGCAGCTAATAAAGTGACTTTTGTACCAACATTAATTCTAAGTTATATCCAGTTTGCTGTCGATACTTTAATATTCTCTGACATACTTTATTAAAAATCAGAATCACAAAATGTATTACAATTGTCCTGTATTCGGGCACTTTCAGAAGTATATAAATATTTGACTATTTAAAGTAACTGAATGCACGGAATTAAATGTATATATACTGCTAAGTTATTGGGATATATAATAAGAAGTGGGCTATTTTCTTACAGAAAATGATACATGTCGAACACATTTTTGCTCTTAACCATAAAACTTTTTTCTACAATGAGTATTTGTCGGTAAAGTTTTATACTTAAGCTAAATAAATAGACTTTTCTTTAATCGATAGTAGAGCAATTCTATTACTTAAATACTTGTATTTAAGGAATTTCATTAAGGGAGGGGAGGTAAGGTTAATTCAGTGAAAAAAATCAGATTTTTAAGAATTTGTCTACACGCTATAGTTAATGCAAATTTATTTAATTAATTTTAATATAATAAAACAACATTTGAACTATATTTTCTGAAATTTTTAATGCAAAATATGAATAAGTAAGCCATTGGCAGCAAATCTTTGCAGGAACCTCAAAAGAAAGTCAGTGACCTCTGTAACTCAAAACCTACTGCACCGATCCTTTTGAAATTTTGTACACTATTTCTACACATAAATTACGAGGTAACACTGTCGAGTTTTTTATAATTATTATTTATTTTATAATAACAAATTTGCTGATTTCTTTTAACAAAAAGTCAATAAAAAAATTTGACAGCGTTACCTCGAGAAACTTATTGACTAATAAAGTCATTTTAAATATAGTTCAAATGTTGCTTTATTATATTAAAATTAATTAAATAAAGTTGCATTAACTGTAGCGCGTAGAAAAATTCTTAAAAATATGCTTTTCATTACCGAATTAACCTTACCCCCCCCCCTTAATAATAACGTACCATTAATCTTTAGCATTCATAGGACTAAAATATTCATATATTTAGTTCCTGCGTGTTATTTGTAATTTACTTTCGTCAATGTTATGCATCATTATTTTTGTTGGACCCTTTTTATGTTCCAATTTTCTGTGTTTACAATACTACAGAACACAATACTGATATTAATAGACTTATTAAAATAGTATACTACTAAATCTGCGCTAACACTATAGTCCTGTGAGATTCGGTAAGCAAAAAATATCAGAGGCAAGCAATTATTGGATAAGCAAGTGATATTCTTGACTACATAATTCGCAGCATAGAATTGATAAAATCTTTTGGACACATTTACTGAAGAAAAAAGAATATTTACATATCCCTTACTTGGTTATCATCAATCCTTCTTATTTTCTTATATTTAAAAAAATGGATGAATAAGATGGTATACCGGACAAGAAAATTAAGTTACAAGATTCAGTTACCCATATCAAGCTTCATCTCATTAAATGTAAAAAGTAGTATAATTGTAAATACTGCCATAAAAGAGTTTTTAAACCATCTTTGCATCCTATTAATAAAAATGATGCTCTTGAGCTCAACAAATATAATTATTCCGAGATGAAAGTTAAAGACAGCTATGTATGTAACGGATGTAGATACAAACTTTCAAAAATAAAAGAAAGTGCATAGGAAACACAACAAACTGTATCTTCTCATACTTGAAAAACACTTCAAATTTCAAGCTCTTCAGAAAATAATTATTTTGTTTGCGTTTATTGCAAAAACAGATATGAATCCAAATATGCTCGATGTATCACTAAAAATGACGTTTTGTATTTGATAAAATACGTTAGTCTTAATATGGTTACAGAGAATGATCAAATATGCAATGTTTGATATCAAAAACTCAGTATTGATCGAGAAAGAGAACTCTATTAATCTTTTCCTTTAGGAAGCACTTCCGGCAATAATACATAGTGGTCATGAGTCACAAGAGGGTAATGAATCTAATGATAACAATGAGATTGATTTAAAAATTCAACGCTGTGCGATGACTCATTCAAAGTGCATCGTTTGTAAATCAAATAAGTCTCTAAAAGTTGTTCCCGAAGAAAGTTTATCAAAAGAGGTATATTGATACCTTTAAGTTCACGATGCTGTTCCAAGTACCTTGATGGTAATGTTTTAATAGAATGTGCATCAGAAAAAGTTATAATAGTTTCTGATTTGTCGATTCTGAGTGCATCGGATATAGTCAACCTTATAAATAAATTACGTTTATTAGTTCAAAAGAATTGTTTAGATTTTGACACTTCTGGAAAAATGACAGATAAAGATTATTATTATTTAACAGGAATTTCAAAGATTGAGATTGAAATAGTTTTGTCATGCATAAAAGGTAAAATTGTATCTATCACTGTTAGAAGTAACAGAACCTGTTTAGGTATTTTACTAACTAAATTAAAAACAGGACTATCTTATTCAATCTTATTGTCAATTTTATTCCATCTCCCCAAAAAGACTATTCGTTTAGCTGTACATTTAGCTCGAGCAGCTTTAATCACTTCTTTTACTCCAAAGTACTTAGGTTTTGAACACATAGCACGCGAAGACGTTGTAAATAATCATACAACATTGGCCAAAGTTCCTTGTTCTACGGAAGATAAAGTTATTCTTGTGGCAGATGGTATGTACATCTTTATACAGAATAGTTCAATCTATACTTTTCAAAGACGAAGTTTATCTGTTGAGAAAGTAAAGAATTTGGTAAAACCGATGTTAATTGTTACTAATCCTGGCTGTATAATTGATGTTCTACGACCGTATTACGCTGATGCAAAGAATAACGACGTTAGTATTATTACTAGTATCATGAAAAACAATGCGAATTCGATTCGTGATTGGTTGGACAAAAAGACATTATCATTGTAGATAGCGAATTCAGAAATGCAGTAATATTTATTGAAGAATTGGGCTTGATTTGTAAGATGCCACATTTCTTATATGAACATACTCAGCATACCGACATACATGCTAATGAATTACGTCGCGTAACGCGATTGCGATGGGTAGTAGAGTCTAGCAATGGAAGGATTAAAAAGTGGAAAGCTCTATATAATGTGATTCCTAACTCTCAGATACCTTATATTGGAGATTATGTACGTATAGTATGTGTATTGTGCAATGCTTTTCATCCTCCGCTTTCCCAAACTGTCGAGGATGATGATATAATTGTAGAGCGGGTGCTTTCTTTAGTTTCAAAACAAAATCCTTTGCAAAGGAGAGTAGAGGAAAAGGGTTGGGCTCGCAAAAAGGGTTATCTGGCAGATAGTTGACGTCAATACTTTGCAAGATTTTCCGAAATTAACACTGGACGAATCACGATTGCTAACACTGGGCAATTATCAACTTAAGGAAGCACGTTATTATATCGAAGAACAGTCAAATGAAGACGGTTCATACCATTTACAAATTCATAAAGAAAATGAAAAGATAAAAGAAACAATCAAGACATGTTTCTTCTAAGACATATAATCGTTGGTTATAATATGAAAACGGATTTAATCCAAAGTTTAAGTGGTATTGCCAATGTAAAGTAGGTACACGTATTGTCGTTTGCTGTTGCCATATAGCTTCCGTGATCTGGTATTTATCGTATTGGTGACACCATAACTTGAACACTATGAGAGTTTCTTAAAAAATATCAAAATATTATTTCTGATGCTGAAATAAGCAATGAAGAGATAGATGGTTGATCAGATGACGACGAATAAAAATTGAATTAATATTTTAAATGTATGCCAAACAAAGCTATATTTACCTGAAATATAGGGTTACTAATACATACACATACACGCGCGAACGCACACACACACGTACCCACACACGCACACACATATAGAGCGAGACAGCCTAGTTATTTAAAAAACTATCGGATAATTGACTGACAGGCAGACGGAGAGACAGACTAAAATGGTTTACAAAACCCAGTCACATTGTACACGGCGAGTGAACTGGGAAACGCTTAGTTAAACAAATAACAAGTAGGCTAATGTGGTACTGGCACTGCGATAAATGCAAGATGTTGCCTTATAAAATTAAAAATTAAAAAAATCATTGTCTTCACCAACCAGCTGAAGTATTAATAAGTTCGCATTTATCTAATCATACTTCTTCTAGCTATACAAGCAATATGAGTGGCATTAGAAAACTCTTATGATAAAATGTTGCTAAAATTCAAAATATTAAACTATCACTAAAAAATAAGCTTAAGTATGATTTTCTTAAGTACACTCCATAGATCTCGTTCGTACATTCATTTTTATATATGTTCACAATATTCAGAGATAGTTAGACCGATTTAAAATTGCTTTCTCACAAAGCTTTGTGATAGTCAAAAAAAAGTTTTGCTAAAAACATGTTAGAAACATGTTTTGAGATTTAAGAAATCAAAATACACTATCTTTAGAAAATGTCTGTGAGGATGTGTGTATGCGTGTGTGTATGTATGGACGTGTATCAGCATTACTCTGCATGTTTACGGTAAAGCTTAACGTTTTAGGGCTAAGTTTTTTTTCTTAAAGGAAGGCGGCACAATAATTTATTTTTTATTTTTCGATATTTTTTATTTTTATAGCGGTATGTCGATTTTTAGGTTTTAGTTTTTCAGTTTTTTTAATACATTAGAAATAATATCATCGTTCCAGCGAAAATGCATTTGAAAAAGCATAAAATTACCTACCTTTTCTGACCTGAATGTTTGGATAGGTCATTTCCTTTTTTTTTTATATAAAAAAACGACATTTTCTGTTTAAACGGTTATATCTCGGAAACATATGACGGAAAATGTATGAAAAACAGACAATCTTTATTATATTAATATTTAAAATTATCATAAATTTCAGTTTTTTCATAAATTTTATAGCGCTTCCGTAATTTTGAATTGTGTTTGTGTTGCAATTTAGTTTCTTTTATTATGTTCTACTAATCAATTACAAAAATACGTGTGTAACTAACATATTTTTTACGTTATTATGGTTTTAAACTCATTTTTATCTTCGTTTTGTGGTTTCTGATGTCTTTGTCCCATTTTTATTAACTATATCTTAATTTTTTCGAAGTGGTGATTATATTGTTTTAATTTTTGTGTTTTATTTTGTTCTTCTTTGTAATTTTTTGTATCTTGAAAAAAAAAATATTCTGCTATCATATTTTATGCTTTTATTACATTTTTATTTTGTCTAACAAGTGTTTCTCCTTCTTTTTTGTGGTTTCTGACCATTTTTTTAGATTTTTTTTTATAGTATTTCTTTATTATTTTGGCATGTGTAAAATGTTGAATGTTCTTTTTTGTTTTATTTTGTTTATATTGAAAGTCATTGTTATATTACTAAATATAAAATGTTCTTGTAGCATATTTTAATGTTCTTATTGCGTTTTTTAAGTTGCCTAAACGTGATTTTTGTCGTTTCAACTTTAATTTTTTTTAGCATTTCTTTATTATTTTCATGTGGTTAACAATATTTATTGTTTTTTGTATTTCATTTTGTTATTTTTTGGTTATTATTTTTTGCCATGAAAGAAAATATTCCTGCTAACATGGATATTGCATTTTTAACAAATAAAATGCTTTTTATGTTAACTTAGTATTTCGAGTATCTGGGTATATATATATATATATATATATATATATATATATATATATATATATATATATACCCAGATATTACATTATATTACATATAACACACACATATATATATTAGGGTTACCGTCATTCCTACCTCCCTTGAAATATTCCATGTGCATTAGATTAGATAAAACAGTGGAGGATCCAAGATACATCGTCAAGATTCAGATGTATTGAATGCTGCAAATGATTTCTAAAGTGGTAAGTTCTTTAAAGTGTATATATATATATATATATATATATATATATATATATATATATATGTATATATACACTTTAAAGAACTTACCACTTTAGAAATCATTTGCAGCATTCAATACATCTGAATCTTGACGATGTATCTTGGATCCTCCACTGTTTTATCTAATCTAATGCACATAGAATATTTCAAGGGAGGTAGGATTGACGGTAACCCTAAAGAGTAAGGCCGTAATGTGATAAAACAAATATCTTCAGAAATTATAACATAAAAAAATAATTATAACAAAAAGTTTCATACAGTAGTGGCATACCCTTAATATAATAACATATATATATATATATATATATATATATAACATATATATATATAGTTATTATATTAAGGGTATGCCACTACTGTATGAAACTTTTTGTTATAATTATTTTTTTATGTTATAATTTCTGAAGATATTTGTTTTATCACATTACGGCCTTACTCTTTAGGGTTACCGTAAATCCTACCTCCCTTGAAATATTCCATGTGCATTAGATTAGATAAAACAGTGGAGGATCCAAGATACATCGTCAAGATTCAGATGTATTGAATGCTGCAAATGATTTCTAAAGTGGTAAGTTCTTTAAAGTGGGTATGGACACGTGTGCGAGATGTTCATATCAGCATATGTGGGGGTGATGCATGGGTGGAGGCGCAAAAACTAATTATTGCAGGTTTTTATTTGATTCTTATGAAATTTTATTTCTGGGGGTTTTCGAGGAAGCCTTATAAGATGCTAACGTCAGATATCGCTGTTTTAGCGTATGTTGGGGTGATGTATGGGTAGAGGCGAACAAACTAACTAACTATTTGAAAATAACAGTTTTTAATCGTGAAAAATTTTATGAGCTTGTAAAAAAGTTTCGTTTTTAGTTTAACCCTAGCTTACCTTCTAAATTCTAATAAATTAAACAATCTCAATTGAACATTGGAATATATGTTATTGACACCGACAAATCCATTATATAATAATGTAGTAACAAAATGGAAATTGACAGCAACATAATTTACAATTATTACAAAAGATACCATTGATAACATAGCTGTGCAATTATATAAAATACAAATGCAATATAATTTTGCGACAAAGACTTGGTTTTATCTTTGCCAAGGTTAGAAAGTAATTGAGAACGAGGATGTTTTAGGATAAGAATAAATGATAGTTTTATTGAATACAGTAAAGTCTGTTCGTAGAGCTAACGGATGCCAGGCGACTGGCGAGACTTCCGGTTGTGGCGCACTCGGCGCTTTTCGCTCGGCCCCCTATCGATTGCGCACGCAGGCGCACGATGTTCGAGAGAGCGCGAGAGTACGAAAAACCTATTTCTCAATACGCTCACTGTTTGAGTACTTGGCGAAGCTCTGCAGTCCTAGACTTTCTCGCAGAGTATTAAATCTCTCTCTTGCCACAGCCTTCCTAAATATATCAGCCTTTTGGCTCTCGGTAGGAATATATTTGACTACGACTTCTTGACTAGCCACTTTCTCGCGAATGAAATGAAATCTTACATCTATATGTTTGGTTCTCTTGTGGAACTCTGGGTTCTTTGCCAACTTTATCGCGCTTTGGTTGTCAACATACAACACGTAGCTTTATCACAAGTCGCGCCGAGATCCTTCAACAGATTTCTTAGCCAAATATTTTCTCTCACGGCCGTTGCCGTCGCTACATACTCGGATTCGGTAGTACTCAGCGATACCATTTTCTGTCGCTGACTTGACCACGTGACTAGACCGTTCGCGAAATTAAACGCGTAACCCGTAGTCGACTTACGCTTCTCGCTATCGCCCGTGTAATCGGCATCGCTATAACCCACGAGACTCGACTCTTTTCCTTCGCATCGATAAGTTATTCCGAGATCTCTTGTTCCGTTCAAATATGCGAAAATCCGCTTCACGGCTCTCCAATGCGTTTCGTTGTGCTTGTCTAAATATCTCGCGACTACATTTACCGCGAACGAAATGTCAGGGCGCGACACCACTGACAAAAACATGAGCGAACCGACTGCCTCCCGGTAAGGCGTATTTTTCTCACTCTCTTCCCCTTTCTTCACCGGTTCCAGCTTCGCGGGCGGATCAGCAGGAACGCTCACTACTTTGGAATCGGCCATTCTGAATTTTTCGATTATTTTAACCGCGTAGTCGCTTTGATGAATCATCATCGATTTTTCCTTTCGATTTCTCGCGATTTGAAGACCCACAAATCTGCTCGCGTCCCCAATCGTTATTTCGAACGCCTCGTTTAAATAATCGACTACTCTCTCGATCACTCTCAACGATTTACAAGCAATTAGCCCATCGTTGACAAACAACGCCAAAAACACGCTTTCGTTCTCGATCATCCTTCCATACACACACGGATCCGCGTCGGATTGCACTAGATCGATTTTTCTCAGAAACTCACTGAATCTAGCATTCCAGCACCGCGGCGCTTGTTTTCGTCCATATAGCAACTTTTTCAGTCGGCACACAGCACTTTCACTATTCTTCTCGACGATTTGTCCCTCCGGTATCTTCATGTATATCTCTTCTTCAAGTTCGCCGTAGAGGAACGCTGTACATACGTCAAACTGTAACAGCTCTAGATCGTCCTGTGTTACTCGAGCCAGAAACATCCTCAGTCTTGTTTTCTCGCCCACGACCTTGAAGACTCATTTGGAATCGATGATTTTCATGCCTTCTTTCTTCTTCACTACGGTCCACGTCTCGTTTTTCTCGTGAGCCCGCAGCTCGTCGTCGATCGCTTTTACCCATTTTTCGCTTTCGGGCCCGTTTACTGCTTCGCGATACGTTTCCGGCGGCTTGTATTCGCTGAAATCGATTTCTGCAAGATACCTTTTTGGTTCTTTCAGCAGCGCACGGTCTCGTAGTTGACGTCGCTCGACTACTGGAGTCGCCGTTGCTCCTCGACGTATCTCTTCGACTTCTTCTCGTTCGTTGTCTCCGCCCTCAGCTTCCGCCTTATCGTTGTCGATGATTTCAACTACTTCGTCGCCTTCTCGAGCGGTATTCGACAATACGAGCTTTTGCTCGCTCGATTCTACGTCGCTCGACTCTTCCGAGCTCGATTTTTCCTCGAATACGACATCTCTCGACACGCTTACTTTCCTTTTCTCCGGATCGTAAAGCCGATAGTTCGACGAATCCCCCTGGTATCCCACCAGTACCATCTTCTTCGCTTTGTCGTCGAGTTTTCTCCGAAATTGTTTCGGCACATGCATATATGCCGTCGATCCGAAGACACGCACATGCTCGAGATTTAACTTTCGGTTTGTCCACGCTTCGTACGCTGTTTTTAAATTTTTCCGACTCGAATGCGTCGTGCTATTCAGCACGGAGACTGCAGTACTCACCGCTTCCGCCCAAAGATTTTTCGGCAGTTCTTTCGCTCGAAGCATCGTTCGCGCGCATTCGAAGATCATCCTGTTTGCTCTCTCCGCCTTACCGTTTTGTTGCGGCGTGTACGGTGCAGTATTCTCCATGACGATTCCTTTTTCCTCGAGATACGCTGCCATCTTCGCGTTTTTATACGCGCCGCCGTTATCCGAACGTACGACTTTTATCGGCTTCCCGAACTTATTCGACACAATGTTCTCGTATAGTTTAAATTTCTCGAGCACTTCGTCCTTGTGACGCACAAAATATACGTAGCAAAAACCCGACGCGTCGTCTATGAAAGTTACGTAGTACTTCGCGCCTCTGAGAGAATCAACCTGTATCGGTCCACATACATCCGTGTGTACGTACTTCCCCGGTTCGGTGCTTCTTTTCCCCGGTCTTTCGCGAAACGGCTGTCGATGTGACTTTCCGAACTGACACGGCTCACACACGAATTTCTCGGTATTTTTCAGTCTCACCCCTTCGACGAGACCACCGTGCACCATATCGTACAGAGCTCGAGCTCCCACGTGGCCGAGACGCTCGTGCCACACTTTCAAATCGACCGACGAAATGTTTACTTCCGGCTTTTCACTCGGCTTTATAACTCGAAAAAGCATTCGATATAAGTCATTGTTTTGTTTCGCACCGGTCGCTACAACTCAATTTTCCCGAATAATCGTCACTCGCTGCTTGTTGAATGTTACATCGAAGCCCTTATTAGTGCACATACCGACCGAGAACAAATTCTTCCTCAGACTCGGCACGTACAGTACCTCTTCGATTCGCGATGCGTGCCATCGATCGTCCACGAATTTCATGATCCATATCACACCTTCGCCCTTCACTTCACACTCCCCATTGTCTCCAGGCATAACCGAGCAGCCGCTACTCGACTTGAATTCGTCGAACCACTCGCGTCTGTACGAAATATGCCTCGATGCTTCGCTGTCGGTCAGCCACGCATCTTCTTTATCGGCCGCTAACACTTTCTCGACAATCTCGCGGAGCGGTTCATCGCTTTTCTCGCGGACTACCGATCGTGGCCTTTTTCTTTGCATTTGTAGCACATCACGTTTTGTAGATCCGTCGGTTTCTTCGAGCGCTGATTTTTGTTCCCGTCCTTTTTCACGAATTTCTCGGCACTGTTTTTCGTTACAGCTAACGCTTCGGCGATCTCATCCCCACTCCCGAACCAAGCTTCTTCTCGGATGAGTCGTTCAGTCAAATTTTCGACTGTCTGTCTCGTTTCGTCCATATTGTCCCATACCGTTCGAAACGCACTATATCTCGGCGATAAACTGGCTAAGATTTTCGCCATTACTGTCATATCGTCCACTGCACCACTGAGATCACGCAATTGTTGCGCCATGTTTTTCACTTTCGCGACATGTTGTACCATCGAGTCCCCCGATGCCATCCTGTACTCATGAAATTTCTGCATTAAATACAGTTTATTCGATGCTGATTTTTGCTCGTGTATCGTACACAAAGCATCCCACATCTGCTTGGCCGTGGTACACGTTATTAGCGGCTGTAGTTGAGCCCTCTCGACCGACGTCGAGATTAGTACCATCGCCTTAGCATTGTCCTTTTTCCAGGCCGTTGCGTGCGCCACCTCTGCATTCACCGCCAACACTCTCATCCCATTGACAATATCGTCCATGCCCGCCGCGACGAACACCGCTCCCACTTCGAATTTCCACGTGAGAAAATTTGTGCCGTCGAGCTTCTCCACATGCCTCGATGTTATTTCCGACCTCATTTTTCCGTCAATCGAGACACTCGTTTTCACACTGGAGAATTTTTTCGCGCTCGCCACCTGTTGCTCAAGATGGCTGCCACGCGGCCGAACCGTCGACAAAACCACGCGACTTTGCGATCGCGCTTCTCGATTTCGCAATTAACTTTCCCGCAGGCAGAACGACTGGGCCCATAACCTTTTGCGACAAAGACTTGGTTTATCTTTGCCAAGGTTGGAAAGTAATTGAGAACGAAGATGTTTTAGAATAAGAATAAATGATAGTTTTATTGAATACAGTAAAGCCTGCTCGTAGAGCTAATGGATGCCAGGCGACTGGCGAGACTTCCGGTTATGGCGCACTCGGCGCTTTTCGCTCGGCCCCCTATCGATTGCGCACGCAGGCGCACGATTTTCGAGAGAGTGCGAGAGTACGAAAAACCTATTTTTCAACATATAATACATTACAAGAGATTTCCGATATCCCTGCAAAAACTTTAGTGAGTAAGTAAATAAAACCACTTATAACTAAAGTAACATAATTTTTTTATAATATGAAATCATTTAAGTAATGTATTCCTAATTCACTTAGTATCTATTATGATATAATTTAAATTAAAATTAAAAAATTACATTTGTTTCAACCATAAATATGAAATACATCTTGGAATTATAAGATCATAAATAATACGTAAAATTTCGAGTTAAATCATTATGATCAGATACTATTATTAAAGGCATATATTTGCATATTAACCCTATAACATGCAAAAATTAGCGCTTAAACTGACTGATTAAACTTATTTTAAAGAATATTTTTAATATATAACATACATTATCGTACATAATCATATGTTATCAAAATTCGAATATAATTATATATGATCTTATATCCCTTACACAAAATTCTGCAAGAAAATCAACAAAAATTCCTGTAGAAATAATAATAATTTAACATTTTAACATGTTCTTACATTAAGCGGAAGAAATGTCTTTGAAATTCGCGGAGAGTAATTGTTACGTGTTAACTGGATATACGTAAATTAACTTATGTAATCTCAGTTTTTCCAGTTAGAGTACATATTTGTACATTATTATACTAGAAAAAGAACCGAGGATGCATACGCATGATCATAAATGTTGATGCCTGTTTATGCTCTATTTAGTATTTGCGGAGACTTAAAATTTTTTCGAGTTTAAATCGAGCATACACTACTAGATACAACATCAAATAAATGTTAATATACAACTAATTTGCTAAATCACCCGGCAAAGGTGTCAGGATAAAACACCAGCAGTTTGAGTTCGATTCTAGTCTTAGATAAAACATTTCTTTGCTTATTTTAAAAATATATTATTATTGTGGCTTAATATGGCTCAAAATAAATAATAATTTAACAATACTTTACATTTTTAATGCTTTTTTAAAATAAATATCTAGAATTACATGTAACAGAATACCAATTCATTCATAAAATTACATATCTATACTTGAATATCCCCAGTTAACTCTCGTGCATGATCTGCATTATATGCTTCATGCATGCACATACTTAATATACCAGGACCATTTCTAGCAGAGTTTATATAGTTAGTAACACCTAATATCAATATTATTAGCAATATTTCTATACTATACTACATTTCAATATCCGCATCTCTCATTCGCAAACATTAATATAAAGTTAAAATTATATTTTCATAAGTATAGCAAACCGTTATATTTGACACGATGCGAACAAAACTTGATGTAGCACACGCCTATTTCACGAAGTAAAGGTTAAATCAAGTTTTGTACACGAAATAGCAATAATATGTTATAATATATGATAACAAATTCTAACTAAATAATAATATATTTTTTAGATGTTGTAGCGTTAATAAAAAAATTAAAGATGTCAACAATTTCGTATCAAATGCAGGAGTTCGTTTGACAAAAAGATACATTGTCATTTATGACAACACATGCAATGAAGTATGTATTTACTTATTTTATTTATTTATTTTTTTTACATTCTTTACTATTATTTTAAGATTATATTTTATGTACTACATATATAATTTTACTTAAATATTAAAAAATCAATTTGGGGAGACAGAACAAACGTTATTGAATTTACCAATGAATCAATTATTACAATACGTGGCGCAAAAGTTGAAGAATGTAAAAAAGGAAAACAAAATTACAAATAATATCGAACAGCGTTATTTCAACTGAAAAAACATCAAGCAGAGCATTAAGGTAATAACAAAAAAATAATGAACTTAATTAAATTTAAAAAATATGAATTAATTCAATTTATAAAACATTATATATTTTCAGCCTCAAAGAATGGAAAGAAAGTAATTAATAATAAGATAAGATAAGACTTTCATAGTTTATCTAAAAAACGTTAATATATAAAATAAACAAATATGTTATATTACCAATAAAACCAATATTTCTAAATTTCTATCCGATGTAATAATTTATTTTCGAAAACAAATTGAACCAAATGCCAACTAAATAATTTAAATCTAATTCATCAATCTCTATTTATTTATGAATTTATAAATATAAATAATAATTTTCCTGTAACAATAATATTGCTTACTCACGAAAGATATTTATGATAGTAAAGAAAAATTTTAATAAAAACATATTAGAAATATGTTTTATGACTTAAGAAATCAAAATACACCATTTGTAGAAAATATTTGTATGGATACATGTATGTACGTGAATGCGTATGTATGTAAATGGACGTGTATCAACATAACATTGCATACATCCGATGAAACTTAATGTTTCAAGGTTTATTTTTATTTTTTTAAACAAATGCAACATAATACATTTTTTTTAATAGTTTTTCTGTTTTTTCAGCGGTGTTTCTATTTTCGATTTTTGAATACCTTAGAAATAACATCATCTGTGCATCAAAAATACATTTAAAAGAACATAAAGTAACTTACATTTCCAACATAAGAATTTAGATAACGGTATTTATACTTATATTATATACAAAAACGGCATTTTTAATTTAAACGATTATATTTCTAAGATATAAAATTTAAAAAAAAATTAAAAATTAAGATGATTCAGTATATCTCTAAAAAAAATTAACTTTAAAAAAAGTGAAAGGTTTGGCGAGTTTGATGTATTCTGCAAAATTATCATGGAGCAATACAATAATCTATTTGATAAGCCATAGATTAAAAAAGTAATGAGTCAAGTTTTAAATACATAAATAATTATAAATAATTTAGCAACGAACTTACAGATAAAAAAGAACTGAGATCAATCAAACAAAGTCAAGTTTATTATATTTAATCATAATAAAGCAAAAATATTGTTGTGTTCAATCAAGGGGTTACTTAACTTAAAGTTACGTTATATAATGATCAATTACAAACAACTTTCAAGATACTTACTACGTAACTTGCCATGCCCGTTTTATTTTGTTTATGGTGTTGTCCATCAGTAACTTTCTACAAACTTATTTGCGTACGTAAACTTATAAAAATGTTTTTTTGATATAATGATATGTATTATCAATGATGATTACATAACACATATTTGTAAATATAGTTAACAAAAAGTGTATAATATGACATCATTTTCTTAATGTCTAACAAATTATAGAAGTTACACATAAGTTATGAAAATTTTATTTATCTTAAAATAAGTAAATATGTAGAGACAATTAATTTTTAAAAGATTTATATCTATTTTTGTATATTCTAAAACTATGTATAAGTACCAATATAATGTGCGAAAAAGTTAAAATATTAATGTATTAGATATATATCACGTTCTAACATATAAAAAGAAAATTTTAGTTGTTCACCAATAAACAAAATGAAACGGGCATGGCAAGTTACGTAGTAAGTATCTTGAGAGTTGTTTGTAATTGATCATTATATAACGTAACTTTAAGTTAAGTAAGCCCTTGATTGAACACAACAATATTTTTGCTTTATTATGATTAAATATAATAAACTTGACTTTGTTTGATTGATCTCAGTTCTTTTTTATCTGTAAGTTCGTTGCTAAATTATGTATAATTATTTATGTATTTAAAACTTGACTATTTTCCATTGATCTCATTACTTTTTTGATCTATGGTTTACCTTATCAAATAGATTATTGTATTGCTCCATGATTTTGCGGAATACATCAAACTCGCCTAACCTTTTACTTTTTTTAAAGTTAATTTTTTTTAAAGATTTCAGTCCTTTTTAGTAAATTTTTCGAGTGTTTCATATTTGTTCTAATAATACTAGACTAATTGTTTAATAAAAATAATAATTTAGTAAAATTTATAAAAATTGAAACCACTTTTGTTGTCATTTTATACGTTAAACTTGTCAATAATATGTGTCAACAATAACTATTAAGTGATTTTTGCAAAAAAATGTTCTTTATTTTTGCAATTGTTATCGTCATTTTTTACATTGAATTTGCCAAAAATATATACATTTTCATAAAGTAGGCGTAATTTTCTTTTGATTGATATATCTAACAATAACTTTAGAATTACTCTTGTGAAATAATAATAAAATATTAGCTTCAAGTTTTTTAATACTTTAAATATGTAAAAAATATGTACATTTCTTTAAATATCTAACAATTAGTTTAAAGCTCTTTTAGTGGAAGTAGGTATAATGACTTTGAATTTTAAATACACATTTTAAAAAAAAAATTTAATCTGGGTACTGCAAATATATAGAATATATTGTACAATTTGAAAGTATACATGATTTATTTTAAATAGATATATTTGTTTATTATTTCGAATTAAAAATAAAGATACTTAATGTAGATAACCTATAATTATCTGCTCAAGACATAGCTTATATAACAAACTTCTTTAAGAGAAAACAAAATTTCCTTCAATTTTAATTAAATAATAAATTCTTATACCATACATTAAGCACATCAAAAAGTTAATTTGAAGAATATAAGGAAAATTTTCTATAATTCGTGAGTTACTGAGACAACTGTTAATTAATCATTTTTAAATCAAGTAAATACATATATTCTTCTTAAAATTATGAAAAAAAAAAACTATTTAATAACAAAAGGCAATATCAAAATTAAATATGATATAAAAATGAATTTTATTTATTTATTTATTTACTTATTTATTTATTTATTATTATCTTAGATTTATCGAAACTGTAATACTAATTTATTATTACTTTCAGTTAATTTGTACCCAAGTCATTTAAATACATAAAAATTTATATATGCTTTTAAAATTATCAAATCTTAACTCTAAACATTTTTATTAATATCTTAATTGAAGCGCAAGAATAAAGTCCGCCCGTAAACTCTAGAAAATTTAAAACCGGAACGGCGCGCAGGTGCGAGAGAGACAGCACCATAGGAAAATAACGGCTGGCGCCTTCTCGCGGAGACTATTCAACTACCGCTTTTGAGAACCAACCGCTCCATAAGAATCATTCTTCTATATAGGTCTATATTCGTTGGCAATACCCAGCCGTATGTGCGGCCAACTTAACGGTCCTTTCACTTATATATTTGTTGCGGCTAACTTCACGGTCCTTTTACTTTTCGGGCTGGAGAAAGAAAGTTGATATACTTTCAGCATTTGAGAATTACATATTCGTTTATTATGACATAAAATAACTTTTTGGGCTAATATTTTTGTTGGAAATCATAGTTTAGCACGAAAATATGCTATTAAGTCGAAATAACTTAGTAATAATAGTAATAAGTACTTGTTATCGTATAAAGAAAAATTCAAACACCAATATAGAAGTAAATAGTAGCGCGGGCGCTGCGGCTTCGTCTGCTTCTCAAACTCGCCTTCGTGGCGCTACCGCGCCACTTGATGTATCAAAATATATAGTCAAATTTTTAAGAGATAACACAACTGTAGAAATTTAAAAAAATCGATGATTTTTATTGGCTTAAAACATGCTTTGAACCTTCTGAAATATAGTACAAAAAGTCCAATCCCGAAAACAAAAATTTTATGAAATTTTGGGACATATACTGACCGTCTTTGGTCGCTCCAAAACGGCCGATCGCTTACCTGCGAGAGGTATGTACCTCATGAGAAGGACCGCCTTATGGCTTGCCTATTGTACCCAAACTTCCCTAATGCTCCTATAAATGTCGATCTTAAGCTATTATGAGTCAGTTAGGCTAGTTTCAAAACAAAGTACGTTAGTGTAGCGTCTGTATATCGTTAGAAAACGACGCTCTCATTTTCGCTTCAGAATCTATATTTTTGTGACAGTTTTAATTATTTATTATTACGTTGAGAAAAATGGAAAAAGAAAAAGTGTACGCAGGAAGAAAAGGTATGAAAAAAACTATCCAACACGGCATCGGAGACGTAAATCAGCGAATCGTCCGATGAATCGATACGAAGCTGAAGGTGATTCCAGTGGCGTATTGCATCGGCAAAACAGCTGAAGACATCCGAGGACGATTTCGATGTAAATTATACATTTGCACACCGAATCATTAACTTTTTAGCAGTATTTTCTGCAATTTCTGAGCATGTGAAGTGTAAAACGTGCGGTTCTAATATAACTTTTCATGAAAGAAGTTCTCGGAGCTTGGGCTTCAAAATTGTGATTATTTGCCCAAAGTGTCCAGAAATTGTTATACCTAACAGTAAATTTATAAAAAATTCATATGAAATTAATCGTCGGATGGTGTTAGCAATGCGACTGATAGGAGTAGTATTAAATGGAATGATGAAATTTTGTGCGTTTATGGAATTACCACGTGCTGTTTTCCAATCTTTCTACAATAAAATAGTGAATCTCATTTCAATAGCAACATCAACAGTTTGTGATAACAGTATGAAGCAAGCTGGACAAGAGGAGAGAGGAAAGAGCGAAGAAAATGGTCAATCTCAAGGGATTACCGTTTCAGGAGATGGTTCTTGGAGGAAACGAGGGTTTTCGTCGCTTTTTGGAGCTGTATCTTTGATTGGATGGTTTACTGGAAAAATCGTCGATGTGACTGTAATATCTAAATATTGTAAGTCTTGCGAGCACTGGAGAAATAAAACAGAAACATCAGAATACGAAAAATGGTATGCACCACACGCCGATTTATGTCAAGTAAATCATGAAGGTTCATCTGGTAAAATAGAGGTAGATGCTGTTACTGAAATGTTTTCTCGTTCCGACAGTTTCTACGGCCTAAAGTATGTGAATTATATTGGTGATGATGACAGCAAGACTTTCAAAGGCATACTGGATTCTAAACCGTACACTAATTTTAAAGTACAAAAAAAAGAGTGCATGGATCATGTACAGAAAAGAATGGGAACGCGTATTCGAAATCTAAAAAAAAGACAAATGGCCTTGGAGGAAAAGGAAAATTAACAAATAAGTTGATTGATAAATTAACAATTTATTATGGTTTGGCAATACGGAGGAATCCAAATTGCATAGAGAAAATGAGGAATGAAATCTGGGCAACTCTGTATCATAAGAAAAATCGACCGACGACAATCCTCAGCACGATAATTGTTCAGATTCCTGCTGTGCTTCGAAAATCGCACAAGCTGAAGGTTCGTTGGACACGTTCCATCATGAACCGCCACTTCCTGAAGAAGTTTGCGAAGCCATTGAGCTTGATTATACAGAGTTGAGCCGAGATGAGTTGCTGCACCGTTGCTTAGGAGGTTATACAGAACAGCAACGAAAGTTTCAATGCCACCGTTTGGAACTTGGCTCCGAAATCGTACTCGAGTGGCAAGAAAGTTCTGGATATGGCCACTGATATTACAGTGAAGCCGAAGATAAGCGCATCAGACACGCTGAGCGCTCTCTGTCCGACACAGCGAAAGAGGCGCGATCGAACATAAACGCGATAAGAAAAGAAGACGAGGAGGAGAATTTGCTCTTGTAAGGGCAGCTTTATGATCCTGGCACTGCAGACTAACGGTAAAAAGTTTTCTTTAAATGATTTCCTCATTTTATTACATCTGAAACTGATTTTGAAACTTTAAGTTGATTTTTCTCGAAACGAGTTTCTCTCAACGGACACGCAGTATAACTTGAACAGTTTTCATCCAATGCATTTGAAATTTTAACCCTATCTGAATTATTATATTTCGAAGTGAATCACGTAGGGGATTTTTAATAAATTGATTTAAACAATTTTTATAAACAAAAACGTGCCTTTTTTTTCATGAAAATTTTTAAATTATTTTAAATTTACTGCCAAATTTGCAAAAATAAATATTTTCAAAATCTCCTACGTGATTCACTAGCTATTAACATAAAAAATAAGTGTTTTTTTCTTCCAGGTTGAAATGTGCGATTGGTACACTGCGTGCCGCGGAGCGCTTCCGATGCAAGAGGCCTCAAGAGATCGGCTATAAATCAGTCATTTTATATTTTTAAACTCAATTTTTTTTTAAATATACTATAATATTATACTAATAATATATCCAAATATCATTTCTTTATAACCTTTCTTTCCATTAAAAAAAATACCGAGAAAAACGCTTTTTTTTTCGCTATTTCAGTGGTGTTACCCCTTAATTATTCTCGTTCCTTTCGAAATGCATGTACCGGGATATCAGTTCCTAGAATCCTGGTACACACCTTTAAGAGCGTCTGGAGCATCGTGATGGTGGTAGAAATGCACTAGACAGAGTTTGTCTCGAGCACGATGTTGCATATTCCGAGAAAAATAAAAATCATGCAAAAGCCGATCGGGTTTTGGCTGAACGTGCTTTTTCTCAATTTTATCTGAGACATCGGAAGGTGAAAAGAAGACTGTCGCTTTGATGACCGTTTTCTGCATGGTCGGTAAAATTTCATTCGATAAATTTCCTCGATGTATTAAAACTGCTATAACACACAGGAGAAGAAGGAATAGAAACTCACTTGGTAAGAAAAAGTGTAGATGGAGAAGACGTTTAAACATCTTTATTATGCTCTACCCACACCATCAGCATACGCTGGTAGTGATAAGCTTTTACGTGCAACCCACAAAAAGTTTCGTCCAGAAAATGGGTTAAGGGTTGGCTCGAGAGTCAAGATGCGCACACGCTGCACAAAATGGCGCGACACCGAAATCGGTGACAAATGGAAAATTTTTAGAAAATGGGAAATCCCCGACGGCATTACAACGTATTTAGCCCTTATGAAATGTGGGAAGCTAATTTAACTGATTTCAGATCACTGAAAACTTATAATGACGGACATACCTATGTCCTTGTAGTAATTGATGTACTTTCAAAGTATGCGTGGGTTAAAGCTCTTTGCAAACTGATAAGGGCAAAAAACTCATGGATCATGAAGTTAAACACCTATTAAAGAAAAGGAACACTGTTTACCGTACTGTGCGATATCCTGACGTTAAGGCAGGTGATGCTGAACGGTTTATTAGAACTTTAAAGGGACGTTTATGGCGCTACTTTACTCATTTATACACAAAACGATTCATTGATATCTTGAAAGGTATTGTACAATCGTACAATAATTTATGGCACAGCGATATAAGAATGACACCATCCAGTGTAAAGTTATATAATGCCGGTAAAGCCCGTCAAAATTTGGCGCGGCGCTATTGTATCAAACGTTCACGCCAGCCTAAATAGAGAGTCAATGATTTGGTTCGCCACAGTTGTGCCAAGACTATCTTTGGTAAAGCATCCGAGGGAGGTTGGACAATGGAATTATTTAAAATGGTTCGTATCAACGCTTTACAACAATCAGCAGTCTCCATTTTGGAAGATCTCGCTGGTGATAAAATTGACGGGTTTTTCTATAAAGAACAGCTTAGTAGGGTACGTAAAGACTCGACAAGCGATATTTTTGAACTCGATGAGGTATTGCAGAGCAAAGGTAACGGAAAGAGAAAACAGTATTTTGTAAGCTGGAAAGGGTATCCCGAAAAATTCAACTCTTTGGTGCTTGCTAAACACTTGGTGAATCTACAATGAGGGATGACTTTTACGTTAATTTATCAAGCAAATATGTATTCTTGGAGAATGTTGCAACTCACTTTACTACAAAGCTACCCCAAAGTTTTTACCTACACGGTGAGTCGTGTGTGGGATTTACCGAGATTCAAATACGTCCCACTTTTCAGCACATATCCGTCAAAGAGAGGGAAGGGGTCATTCGTGTCAAGACATCTAAACGAGAGCACCTCCTGATTAATGATTTCCGTTTTGAGAATGATAAAGAAATATTATCTGTGGTGAAACCTGGTGTAAAGTATCTGTGGTGTAACCTGGTGTATATCGTAACATTAATAGTGTCTTGGCAGAAATAAACAGTTTCAGCAATGTGAAATACCATCTACTGTTTGAAATTCAGTATGGTGGATACGTACAAGTCACGTGTGCCTGTACCAACAATAATTGTACAAACTACATTCATACATTTACATTATCGGAAAAATTGTCTGAACTATTGGGATTTAAAAATAAGAAAATTCTATCTTGCGATGGTAAGAAAGAAAACTGTATTATCAGTGATCGATCTGCAAATTTCATAAATGATTTACCGATTATGCTGATGGTGTATAGCATTATTTGTTAACCTTACGTAATGGGTGATATTCACACACGTCTGTTACGAGTAGTTCTTCTACATTTTCACGACTACACTTATGGTCGAACTGAGATTCACAACTTTTTCCCACCAATGTACGTACACTTACTGCCTTCCGTGTTCCAATCGATCGAAATAGATATAAGGGACCAGCATGGGTAGCCCATTCCATTCAATTACGGTACGGTGACGGTGACGCTTCACTTTAAACGCATTAGTTAAAAATGTCTGAGTATGAGTATTTTTTGCCGATCAAATCGGTAATGGCTGTTATGATTATTGCAATAATTACGTCACAGTTGCTCGTAAGCGCTATCAACACAGTACAGGGATCGGTAGTTATTTGAAAGGTTTATATCGGCGTGCTTTACCCATGCTTAAACGAGGAGACAAAACTGTCTGTAAGGAAGCAATTCCTACTGGTGCGAATATTCTTAATGATGTTGTGAATGAGAAGATACCTCTCAAAGAGTCATTTCGCAAACGAGTGCGAGAGAGTGGAGGTAATCTCAAACGTAAAGCTGATAAGGTAATGGACAGGATGATGACAATGGAGGGGTTCGGGTATGAGAAGGCACGCAAGTTACAGAAGCCGCATTCACTCGCGACGTCTGCATCTGCAAGTATATCTAATAAGAAGAAACAAAAGAAATACATTAAAGGAAATATATCGAAAAAGAAGCCGAGATCAAAGCTATCTAGAAGTAATAGTAATGGGAAAAAAGTTCGAATCAAAGGAGATATTTTTGAAACCTGAATAGTAAGATGGTTTTCTTACACATGGATTCTTGCGAATCATTAAAGTCGGAGTTGTCCCTTTTTGAATTGCAACCAACTCAAACGGTAATTGAAAGTTCTCACTGGGTATAGTACCAGCCAAAATCGTCGCTTTCCGATCAATTAGCAATAGAGTTTACCTCTGTGGTTCAACCTCACCGTGTACGGAAGGGGGTAATGAGGGCTTAAATAAAAGTCAGAAAGTTATGGTTGATAAAAAATAGATCTTATCGGATTACTGCACGGGGATGTATTTAATTGTCATAGGTGAGAGTACGTACTAATGTGTACTTTCGCGTGATAGCATTTGTCTCATTGATGCTGTGGCTGCATACTCCATTAAAATACTTGAGGCTAATCTGTTTGTTCGACGCTTAAAGATTAACCCGAATATTTTGTTCGCTCATGAAAAAAGGTTATCAAAAATTACTGCAAAATACCCACTTACACGCGTGGAGATAAAATCTGTAACTCTACATCACTTGCATCATCATGGATTAGACTGGTACGAAGGAGATTCTTCAATAAAGAGTCTGTATAAAAGTTTACAAGAAATTTGTAAATGAGCTGGTAAGATTTACGTGCGTGGTGAAGAAAAGGCAAAACTACTCAGTAAAGTAACAACGCGAGAAGTCATTAATTTGGTATGTAGTAACGGCTGTACACCATTCCAAAAACTGTCTTGGAGTGAGAAATATTGTATGCAGGACTCTGTTAAACTCTGCTATTTACAATACAGCTGCGCCCTTAAGAAGGCTTTCAGATTAAAAGCATGGATAAATAAACGTGGAAGTAAAGTTGATGCAGCACACGGATTTCCATTTAGTCCGCCGTTTTATCTTTGCGTTGAACTCTCAAGCAAATCTACGAATACTCCAAAAAATGATATTTTACACCACGGTAGTCTATCCTGCAGATCGAATTCTACTACTGATGGTATTTTGGCTTCTTTTTGTAACAATAATAAAACTTCTCTGGATTAATTTTCCGTTAAATTTTTTTTTATTATTATTTTGCGGAGAACGAATCAAGTAAACAATTTTTTCTTTGTGATTTTAATGGAATTGGTTTGTTCTCTAATAATGTTAACTAGTACTTTACGCAACAAGTGCGTAAAACACCTATGTGCACTCGTTGCGTATACTATTTTTTCAAACAAGATGCACAAAATTAATTATAAAAAATGTAATAAACGGTTGATGAGGTGAGAATAGAACATTTTAAAATTTCTTAAATTTTTCTATATTCTCAAAATATTTCATTTTTTCAAAATTTTTCAATTATCTAAAAATTCTCCAATTTTCTAAAAATTTTCCATTCTTCTTAAAATTGTCCAATTTTCTCAAAATTTTCTAATTTTTTCGAAATTTTCCACTTTTCTAAAAAATCTTGTATTTTTTATGACTAGTTTCAAACTCGGGCTACAGAATAAAAGAACAAAAATCCGCATTTCGCATCCTCAAAGAGGAGGCTTTGTGATAGTAAAAGTTTTAGACTGAAAAGTGTTAGAAACATCTTTTGAGACGTAAGGAATCGAAATACACTATTTTTAGAAAATGTCCATATGGATGGTGTTTGTGTGTGTGTGTGTGCGTGCGTGCGTGCGTGCGTGCGTGCGTGTGTGTGTGTGTGTGTGTGTGTGTGTGTCTATGTGTCTGTGTGTGTGTGTGTGTCTGTGTGTCTGTGTGTCTGTGAGGCGTGTGTAAGAATGTGTGTATGTATTTATGCATTCATATCTCGAGTAATCCAGGGTAAAATTTAAGGGGGCAAACCACCTTTAAATTGTCAAAAAATCGTTTTTTTTTATTTACCTTATTTATAGGAAATTTCCCGTAGAATAAGCTCCCGAAAACCGTTTTAAGATATCATAATTCCTTTTAAAGTTACAATATAAATACTGAGGCAGCTTTTTTGCCGATTTTGCGTAAATTCGGTATTTTATCAATTATTATTTATTTTATTATTATTTATAACTAAACGTTTGATTGATTATTTTATTTAGTTATAAAGCAATAAAATATAATATAATTGGAACCAATTTGAAGGCTAGAATCCTTCAGCGCCACTACAGGTGAATAGTTGAACTTACATGCGTTTGAGACCTTTTATGCATTGAATTGAGCGATATCCGATATTTTGATATTTATAGCCTTGTTTACTTTAGCGAGACACTTAAACTTTCGGTTGTTATTTATCAGTTTCCTGTCCGAGCCTATCGAGTGATTTACAGTTAAAGGAACGGATCGACTTAACAAATTTACATTTCAAGATCCATGCTTGTATATTCAAATATTTGCGCGTTGTTATATGTAATATTGGCGCATGTGCGAATTACGAGTAACGTGACATGTCATTACGTCACAAGATAAAGGTCGATAAATCAGATCGAATTTTTGACTAACCTTATCCGTACATTTTTGCTACTTTTGACAGTTGGCTTTTATGTTTACAAACCACCTGTAAACCAGCGATATCCGATATTTTGATATTTATAGCCTTGTTTACTCTAGCGAGACACTTAAACTTTCGGTTGTTATTTATGAGTTTCCTGTCCGAGCCTATCGAGTGATTTACAGTTAAAGGAACGGATCGACTTAACAAATTTACATTTCAAGATCCATGCTTGTATATTCAAATATTTGCGCGTTGTTATATGTAATATTGGCACATGTGCGAATTACGAGTAACGTGACATGTCATTACGTCACAAGATAAAGGTCGATAAATCAGATCGAATTTTTGACTAACCTTACCCGTACATTTTTGCTACTTTTGAGAGTTTGCTTTTATGTTTACAAACCACCTGTTAGTAAACACAGCTAATATTTTTATTGTACTGAACTTATACAGTGTTTTAATTGCATTTGACAATTTGTGAATGTGTGTAAAGCAGTGTAGTGAAAATGTCTTCTAAAAGAGATAAAGAAGGAAGATTCACAAAAGAAGCCAAGACTATCCACTAGCTCAGCGAGGAAACTCCAAAACATAGCTAGTGCTAGAGACACCAGTGATACAACAAACAGAATCATTGACTCTTCAATTTTATTTTCTAAACTTAGAAGTGTTCTGTGTTGTAATCGGTGCCATGGCATTGTTCAATTAAGTGAATCTGGTGTGCAGGGTCTTGGTTTCAAAATAGATATTGTGTGCTCAAAGTGTGGTGAAATAGCAGCGATCAACTCCAGCAACAAAGTAGGAGCCAAAGGAAATGCATATGAAGTGAACAGAAGATCTGTGCTGTCTGCTCGTGCACTTGGACATGGACACGCTGGCCTTTCAACTTTTTGTGAGATTATGGACCTATGCAAGCCAGTTGCCCAATCGGCTTTTGATGAAATAAATAAGCAGTTGAGTGAAGTGTGTGAAAGTGTCGCTCAAGAGTTTAGTATGATAAGTACAGTTTACTCAATTTATTCATTTTTGTGTTTTTTTTTTTCATTTCAGGTTATTCAAGAAGGAGGAAGACTCATGGGACTCCACGCACCAGAAAATATTGATGTACACTGCAGCAGATGTTTGTCTGCTACGTTGAAAAAAAGAAAAAAGTAGTTGCTATTGATAAGATGAGTATACATTATATCTATTAGAACTTGTAACTTAATTGTTAAATAACTCTAAATGTTGTTTTTATCAATTTCAGCTTACTGTCCGTAAGATTCCAAGTGAACGCATTGACAGATTGGGCTCAAAATTTATGAAGATACTCATTATAGTAGTACTTTTCATATGAGCGTAGGGATTATGATTTGAACGAGTAGAAAATTTTTTACATCTATAAAAGTGATAATATTATTAAAAAATAAGTGTTATATTGACAATGTTCATATAAAAAAATACTTCTACTCATTCAAATCAAAATCCCTACGCTCATATTAAAAATACTACTATAATGAGTATCTCCATAAATTTTTAGCCCAATCCATCCATGCGTAGACTTGGAATCTTACCGACAGTGCTTAAAGTCTTCGAAAACAGTCTGGTTTGCCATGGAGGCATAGAAGGTCCAACGAAGGTAAAAAATATACAAATTGGTAGGTTTTTATGTATACTTTCAGGAAAAAAAACCCTTATTAAAATAAATATCAAAATAAAAATTCTTAATTAATTTTTTTATTTCAGATTTTAAAGGTGGTGTGCCCCCTTAATGTTCTACAGATAATTTTGTTTGTTTCTTTTAAAGGAAGGGGGCATAATAATAATTTTTCTAGTTTTTTGGATTAGTTTTTATTTTCTAGTGGTTTTTCGATTTTTTGGTTTTAGTTTTTCGTATTTTTTCGTACATTAAAATAATATCGTCGACCCAGTGAAAATACATTTGAAAGAGCATAAAATGTCCTATCCTTTACGATCCGAATTTTCAAATAAAGTGTTTCCTTTCTTTTGTTATACACGGAAGCGTCATTTTCTGTTTGAACGGCTATTTCTCTGAAATGTATGACGGAAAATTCTGGAAAAAATTGAGGTAATTAGGATAATAGAGAAGATTTTTCTGGAAAATTTTTGAGTCATTTTATTTTTCTATGCATGAGAAAAAAATTATTTTGTAAATAAAATTAATTTTCTATGGTAAACAATAACTTGAGTAAAGCGGTGTTATTCCTTCTGAAAATTTACAAAATGGTAGCTTTTTACTATCTCTCGGCTAAGTTCTTTGCTCAGATCATGAGGACTTCTATTTTTCGAGATATTGGAGGTTATACTTTTTTACAAAAAATTTTTGATTGCTTACTTCTCGAGTATTACGCGGTAATTTTTGACCAATGAATGAACTTATCTTTTTTCGTTTTTTTAATGAAGATTTTAAATCAAAAAGTATTTTGTAGATTCATTGAATTGTTTTTGTTTTATAACAATTTTGTAATTTTGATGGTATTTTCTTCTTCAAAAATTTTTTGATTATATATTTCTTGCGTATTTTGCGGTAATTTTTGACCACCACTGGACCGATCGGCTTGAAAATTTGTGGGTACGTTCCACCCACATACGAGGGTAGTTCAATAAGTCTTTAGAATAAAGTATAAAAACAATTTTTTTTGGGTAAATTTTTTTGTATTTTTCAACATAATCTCCTTGGAGCTCTATACACTTGGTCAATCGCTTTTTAAGTTTTTTTAATCCTTCAGAAAAGTGCGTTTTCGGAAGTTCCTCAAAATAAGCACTTACAGAGGCAATGACGTCTTCGTTGTCCGTAAATCTCTGTCCACCGAGCCATTTTTTCAAGTTTGGAAATAAGAAAAAGTCACTGGGGGCAAAATCTGGTGAATACGGTGGGTGTTCGACCAATTCGAATTTTAGTTCTTCAATTTTAGCCATCGAAACGAAGCATGTGTGAACTCGGGCGTTGTCGTGATGAAAGAGAATTTTTTTTCTCGCCAAATGTGGTCGTTTTTTTTAATTTCTTCTTTCAGCTGCTCTAATAATGATGCATAATACTCACCAGTAATTGTTTTACCCTTTTCCAAGTAGTCAATAAGTATAATTCCACGTGCATCCCAAAAAACTGTAGCCATAACCTTACCAGCTGACTTTACGGTCTTTGCCTTCTTTGGAGCTGGTTCGCCTGTGGAAATCCACTGTTTGGATTGTTCCTTTGTCTCAGGAGTGTAGTGGTGTATCCATGTTTCATCCACAGTCACAAATCGACGAAAAAATTCCTCAGGATTCCGACTTATGCGAGCCAAAAGAGCCTCAGAGGCGACCACTCTATTGCGTTTATTCTCAGCTGAGAGCAAACGCGGCACCCATCTTGCCGATAGCTTTTTCATGCCTAATTTTTCATGTAGAATTGAAACAACTGCACCTATAGATATCCTTGTGGCCTCAGCTAACTCACGCACTTTTAATCTTCTATCCTTCAACACCATATCGTGGATTTTATTGATGATTTCGGGAGTAGTTGCTTCTACGGGCCTTCCTGAACGTGGTTCGTCACTTATTGATGTACGACCACGCTTAAATTCATTTACCCAGTTATAAACCGTTGCTAAGGCAGGGGCAGATGTGCCATGAACTGAGTCCAATTCATTTTTTATCTCATATGGAGTTAAACCCTTTAAATGAAAATGTTTAATTACCGCTCTGAACTCGTTTTTTTCCATTTTTCTTAACAAGCAATTTTTTTTTTTCAATTGGTTATAAAAACACGTAAACTCAGAAGATGTGGACTGTGACTGCACCATATATCTAGTCGGGAGTGGTGCTGACTGAAAACAGATGATTTGGAGCGATTCGCGCGCCATCTGTTGGTCATTCTAAAGACTTATTGAACTACCCTCGTAGTAGGTGCTCACTAAGGAACGGTTTTTTAAAATTTCACCCCCAGGGGGTGGAAAGGGTTAAAATGTGATTTTTAGTTTTTTTACTATGTTCTCCAATCAAAGTAGATTCATACATGTCTCACATACATAGTAAAGTATATAGTACCGATAAAGTGCCGGTAGATGGCTACGCTGAGCCTTACCCGTAAGTGAAAAAATCGAGTCTAGGGTATACTGAAAGCCCTAGCCAATCGTGAGTAATATCACTGTGTTCCTGCATTATTTTCGATAGTTTGCGTTGGTTTTTTGAGTATTTTACTATGAGTGTGGAAATATCTTCTATATACATATAAGAACATGACCTAACTGACTGACTGACTGATTCATCAACGCTCAGCCAAAACCACTGGACCGATCAACTTGAAAATTTGTGGGTATTTTCCTACTAAATGATAGGTTCTCACTCAGAAATGGTTTTTTGAAATTCCACCCCTAAGGGATGAAAAGGGGTGAAATGTGTTTTTATGGTTTTTTACTGTATTTCTGCAAGGAAATAAGATTTTAAATTGATTCTTGCGGCAAAATATCAGAAATACGATTATGTAACAACCAATTTCTGGGTTTGCCGAAATTCCAGCCTAAGGGGTGAAAAAAGGTGATATGTGTTCTAATATTTTTGTACTATATTTCTTTAATTTATCCAGCGAAACAAGATTTTATTGAAGACAAAAGATTACGTTGATTTATGCGCGAATTTTTTGAAAAAGTATAAATTTCTTCAGGTTAATTTTCAACTACATATAATTAAGAAGCAAAATAAATATTTATAAATCAATTTATATCTATAAAAGAAGATGTCCGATACACCTACTTACTGGCTCACTCACTCACTCATCAATATCCAGACCAAACCACTGGATCTATAGACTTGACATTTTTGTGGTATATATCTCCTACGGTGTAGGGGTGAGATAAGGACGGATTTTACCCCCATCCACCTCTAAGAGGGTGAAAAGAAGGTTTTACGTGTTTTTACGTTTTTATCGATATCTTCGGAATATCGAAAGTTATGAATTCGATTTTTATCTCCAAAGGTTACGTATGAAACTACCTAAATATCAATTTATGGATTTATGGTTACCCATAAGGTGTAAAATCCTTTATTATCTAAACCATAACACGTATGTATTTTATTATATTATAAAATTTCAAGTCTCCAAGTCAAATAAGAGATATTATTTACTTGTGAGTTCCACGCACTATTAGCACGGGCGAAGTCGTAACGGGAGATGCTAGTAAATATATATATATATATATATATATATATATATATATATATATATATATATATATATATATATATATATATCTTGACATATTAAAAAGCAATAGGGTTGTAATTTCTTTTTCGCCACAGTATTAAATAGAATAAATAATTTCATATTGGAATAATTTATACAGTTTGAGGATGTAAGTGCCAATGAATTGGCAGCGGATTTTACCTTCTAAATTTTTAACTGATTGTAGTATAACAATTTTTAACTGATTGTAGTATAACAATGCCTTTTTGTATGTTGAAATTTAATCATTATGCATATCCTCGAAATTAATTATTTTTCAAACTGTTTTAAATGTGTACGTAATTAAAGCAATTAATGTTTTGATTATTGGTAATCAGTGATGGGTTCGTAATTTATTCCACGTAAAAAAAGTTAATTTTTTACGTGTATAAAATCACGTAGAAAATTAGCCCTATTTTTCACACATGTAAATTACAGTATACAATCAGAGGTTAATATAGTCTTATAGTACACGGAGAATAATAAAATATAAGACTAGCAGTTACAGTAATGCAGATATAACGTCTCGCAGATAAATTAAAACTTCTTTAAAAATACGCTGCCAATTGCTATGACACTCTGCTTTCTCAAAATCTCAGTTATATAAATTTAAACAGTTATGTAAAATATATTATATTTTGGTAATGTGATGAACACTAAAGACCATATAAAACTGAATATCTACAAACTAAACTCTCTATCATAATAAAGCTAATAGATATCGGGATACCAGGGTAAGATTAGCCGTTTTTGTAAAAGAAAAGCGTAAAATTAAATTTCGTGATCACGCTAGAGTGTACATTTTACGCCCGAGATCAAAACATTATTTTTTGATGAAGCTGTATGCGTAAAAATGTTAATTTAACGTATAAATCTCAGTCTTAAATCTAAATATCTGTTTTGCTCTGAGTGTCAATTACACAGCACAAGGGCCGGCAAAGTTGGAGTGTGAAATTCTATGCCTGAAAAATGTTCTTTTTACGTCTACTGAATCAAAAAGTATTTTTTAAATTGAATTATCTCTAATATCTCAGAAGATTATGAACCAAATTGGCATGCAAATATTTATCCAATAACCTGCCACCTAATAAAAATTCACTTAAATTTTCAAGGCATTTTATTACGCCTACTTCATCAAAATAGTACATTATGTAACAAGGGAATAAAATTGAAGATTATTCCCTAGTGTGGGTTTACTGATCGAGTGAAGCGAGGGCAGTAATCACCGTCAGGAATACTCGACTTTATTGCCGTGTTGCATATAGAACATTATTCCCGACTTAACTGTGGTAACTTTATTGACGTAAAAAGAGGGACTCCCGGTAATAACTAGAATTTATTGAAAATGTATATTAATATAGAGAAAAATAATTTTAAAATAATGCAATTGCGGGAAAAAAAATTTGCGTGAAAAAAGTAAATTTGCGGGAAAAAGTAGATTTGCGGGAATCATATGCAACTTTTGTCCCGCTTTTGAGGTGAATAAAGTGGCCGTTATGGTTGAGTCGGGAATAAAGTATTTTTTATATTGAGTTATCTCTAATATCTCAGACGGTGAGGAACCAAATTAGTAAGGAAATATTTAGCCAATAATCTAACACCTATCAAATATTCACTTAAATTTTCAAGGCATTTTATCAAGTATTATTAAAACGTTTTAATCATACGGTGTAACAAATGAAAAACAACACGTATTAAACCGTTTCCGGTCAAATTACATGAACTGTACTAACAATGAGAATATCAGGGCTTTAGGTCACGGATCTTGCTGAAACTTTGGGATGTTTTTTTTGCACCTAAAAATGACGACTTTGCATGGTAAAAGCGTCTAATGCTGCCCCGATCATGAGATATAGCTGTATATATTAGGATTACCCAAATACACAATGTTAAAAAATCTTATATATGTATATATATATATATATATATATATATATATATATATATATATATATATATATATATATATATATATATATACTTGCAATGTTAACGTTTCCACCTGTATCTCATAATTGACAAGGCGTTAGACTGTCTTACCATGCAAGGTCTTCATTTTGAGGTACAGGAAAACATACCCTAAAGTTTCATCAAGAATCGAACCCAAACCCCTGATACTCTCCTTGTAAGTAGTGTATTAGTCAATATAACGCAGCAATATTACGAAATATTTTCATTTTTTTAAATAAACTTATTTTAAAAACAATTGTAAAATACTTCAATTATATTTTATATTAATATTATTCGTATTATTAAAATGATGTTACTTAAATACAAAAACTATATTCCGTTTAAAGCTTTGTGCACATTATTTCCATACTACACTAGCACCATCAAACGACAGAATACCGAGTTTCTTCCGACCCTCCAATATAACTCTTTACATTTACTACATTAAATACATTTTCTACAATAAATTAAATTTTTTACGTGTACGTGTAGAAACTCGACTGCGTAAAGAATCCATCACTGTTTGTAATACTCTGGTAGAAACTGTACGCAACCGTTAGCCAAATGTATACCAAATAGTAATGATTTGGTCAACGATTTAGCCATCGATTGGTTAAAAATCCTGCTTATTTCGTCACGGAATACCCATTGTTGTTGCCCAACTGAGACTTAATTTTAAAAATCGCAAAAAAGTAAATTTGTCACATATCTACATGTACGTGCTGGTCGTAGATGGTGTCTAGGTAGTTATGCTGGTCAATGCCAAGGTCTTGGTAGTGCGCTCCGTAGTTTTTGGTATCTAGATGTATGAACTGATTGCAGAAAGTATTTAGATAGTTATGATGGCCGATGATGAGGTCCAGATGGTGCGCTCCGCAGTTTTTGGTAACTAGAGGCACATGCTGCTCGCGGAAGGTAACTAGGTAGTTATGGTGGCCAATGACGAGGTCTTGGTAGTATGCTCCGTAGCTTTTGGTATCTAGAGATACGTACTAATCGCATAATGGCCAAGTATGGACTATGACCGTTATTTCCTATAACGTACGCTAAAGCATTACGTAATGAAAAATAACGCAACGCTAAAGTAAGTGAGTGCGTGCGTCCGTGAGTGAGGGTGTGAGTGACTAAGTGGAAGCGAGTGAGTGAGCGATAGTGTTAATTATATGAGCAAGTAAGTGAGTATGTGAGCAAATAATGGAGTGAGTTAGTAAGTGAGTTCGTAAGTGAATAAGTTCGTGAGCAAGTAAGTAAGTGAGTAAGTGATTGAATAAGTAAGTGAGTGAACGTGTGAGTGAGTGAACTAGTATAGGCGAGTGAGATCCTGAGTACGTTCGTGTATGAATGAGTAAGTGAGTGAATGCATGAGTTATTACTTGAGCGAGTGAGTAAGTTCCTCACAAGTGCGATTTGGTATGTGAGTAAATAAGTGAGCCAGTACGTGAGTTTTTACTAGAGTGAGTCAGTAAGTAATTATGTACGCAAGTGAGTGAGTTAGGACATGAGTCAGTGAGTGAGAAAGTGTTAAATTCTCAGACGATCTTTTACCAACTTTCATTCACATATCTTATTATTTATTACATATTCTGTCATGGAACCGTCATCTAATATTTTTTAGACAACCATATTGTTTAATATTTAAGTTTATACTATATAATACCATTAACAATTGTCTTCTTCATGTTAGAAGAAATGTACAAAATGTATAACATCCCGTGAATAAACATAAATCTGGGACAAGTCTGGAAAAGGTCTGGCTCAGAAAGTCTGACAAATGTTTGACTATGGAGATTATTCCAGACTATAAGCCAGACTATATGCCAGACATTTTTTAAATTATGTCACGAAACATTTTCACATATAAGTAATTAGGACACTACACTTATTGTTAATATCGACCGGAATCGTAAAAATTAATAGTTTTCGATTAAACCGTGAAAACGTTTTTTTAAATAATGTAATGTACGAAATTTAAATATTTGTAAAATAGAGACAAAGATTTAGATTACGGCAGAAACAACGGAACGCTATGCTTTTGTTTTGCATTTTTTGTGCCAAAAGTCTGGGATCGTCTCTTTAACGAGACTTTTGCAAGACTTTCTGAGCCAGACTTTTGCCACACTTGACACAGACTTATTTTTTTTACACGGGATGCCTAGTGTCATTAAGAAAAAAAATAGATAATTAAACTAGACCTTAAAAACTTTAATTTGAGACGTGCTGGATCTCATTAGTTACATCTTAAGTTATACGCATTTAAATATAGTGTATAGATATTTAAAGATATATAAATTTATATATATCCAATATTATATAAATTTTATATAATCCAATATATATATATATATATATTGGATTATATAAAATTTAATCTTTTATGATTCTATTTCTAGTGTATAAATATTGTATTCGTCTTCGTCCCCCTGCGCACAATATATATTCTTCTTTAAACAATTTTCAGTGTATTAGTGATCAGAAAATTCTGAAATTTTGTATACTGGTATGTTTTGACCTCAAACTTACCCAGATACATTTTTAAAAATCTACACCAACCCAGAATAAAGATATTAAGAATTTTATATTTACATTTTTAACACGTAGCCATATAGCAACTTACGTTTCTATATATATATATATATATATATATATATATATATATATATATATATATATATATATATATATATATATATATAATTAATTAATCTTTTATGATTCTATTTCTAGTGTATAAATATTGTATTCGTCTTCGTCCCCCTGCGCACTTCGCGCACCAACCGCTGCCTTTTACATTGTAAATACTTATATTCACGCAATTCGCAAAACTATAAAATATCGAATTTAATAAAATAATTAAAAATCATATTTTTAAACCCAACCTTAAAAATTATTTTGAACATATATCAAGAATATTTGTTTTGTTTTTGTACCAAAAAGGAAGATATAAAAGATTTGAACACATTCAAAGTTATTATATAATAAAACTTAATACCTAATACTTAATACTGTAACGTACGCAGACGGGCGCACGTTGACATGAGAGTCTTCTCACGTGAGGAAAGCGAGTCTCTGGAGAGACGCGCATAGGGAGTCGGGGCCTGACCGCCGAACGAGCGAGCTGGAGCGAGACCATCGAGTGAGCATCTAGCTTTAGGCGCGGACAGACACCTCTCTCTCCTAGATGCCGAATAAACGACCATCAGCCCTATCCCTTGTCTTCTTCTTTCGAACGTTCCAACCTCATCGAGACTCAACGCTTAACTGTGCCGAGTAAAACACGCGACGAACCTTACTCATTACATCTATTCCCTCTCCGTTACACCAGCATCCCTTGTATGTTACGCGTGTGAGGCACACGGACTGTTCTTTAAGTGATTAAGTTACTCAAGTTCGTTACCGGTGGTTAAAAACCGCCGAGCCGATCCGAGAGACAGGAAGCAAGGAAGAACGTGAAGGAGTTCGAATTCTTACAATTCAAGCAGAGACAGGAAGGATGTCTGGTTGCCCGCTCGCATTCCTTTTCATGATCGCCTTAATGTAAGTACCTGTGTAAATACAAAACATATGTTGTCCTCCGTGGGTTGTCCGCGCCCGAAAATTTCTATTTACATTATAATTATCGGCATAGCGACTGGGCGTCCATGAATTATCCAAATTTGGTTGCATTCTCACGATCGCATAACATTTCTTCGTAACTGTCGTTTTTCTTCATACTCGAGCAACATTCAAATATCCCTCATAAGTAAAATTTCCCTGTCAAATCTTTTTGGGCGTAAAAATGGTAAAAGTAAGCAGACGTCATCCCAAGTACCTAGCAAAAGCTCGAGTAAATACATTTTAAGGGAGAATTTAGATCAGATTTGGGCCCTCGATCCTGCATCACGCGAGGCAAATCTATCGCGGTCTTGTTTAAACGCGCCTCCACAAATCCAATCTTCAACTGCTTGGCAGGCGGCTTCAAACGAGCAAGCTGCGTGGCCGGAGGCTATAGGAGCGCAAGCTGCTTGGCCGGCGGCAGCGAGCGCGGCAAATCCTGTGTATGTGCAGTCCTCGGCGGCGTGGCCAACGTCCACAAGTACCACGTTTTCGGCAGCAAGCGCACCCTAGGATACCATCGCGCGTAAATACGCACTGGCGCGAGCGCAATTACTCACGTTTAATCCCAGTCAGTTCATGGAAAGAATTGGCAACTGATCCGCGAAAATCTCACTAGCCACCAAACATCCGCAACACCCTTTTTAGACCTGTATGAACAAAAACGGGCCACAACAAATATAAAATCAGTTAATACAACTAATACCGCCGATAACACATCGCGCACAGCATCGGTGCTAAATAGCTTTTACGACGCCGCGCCAGCTCGCTCGGACACAATTAATATTATGAATAATACGTCGCAGACAACAACACAATCCAACCACACTTTTCCAGAATATAATCCCCCCCCCCCCCCCCCCACACACAACAACACATACATACTTCTCAAGGTGCACACATTCATAATACTAACCTACCAATTCCAACATAAAATAATAAGACTGCATACAGAAATCACGTAACTTGGGACACAAACGCTACACAACACACATTTTATACACCAGAACAATCACCTGACTCGGCACAAGATTTACACGTCAATAAAATTACACAAGGTGGTTCGCAGCGTCTCCAGACGCCGGCGCTTTTTGATACACACACCCCCGAGGTGCGCGTCCAGGGGCATACTTTTACTTAGGCTTTAAATTTGATTCCGAATTTTGATGGGAACCCGGAGAAAATAAATCTCTTTTGCTTAGCGGTACACCAAATCAGGGCAAAATTTGGGCCTGATTTCGAATCCTATATACTCTTGGCTCTAGCGGGTAAATTATCGAGACGAGCCGGGGAAGCGTTAACGGTGCAGTTATTAAATTATGATACGGTTGAAAAATTATTGGCCGAATTAATTCTACAATACAGCAGTGTGGCATTAGCAGACAATATCTTAACACAAATTATAGTAATAAATCAGCGACCGGGGAAAAAGTGAGTGATTATGGGCATCGAGTACAAAAACTTTTAAATCAATTATCTACTATTTTCGACTTGGCACCAGATCTTGAATGTGGCGATCGGGAATTACAAAAACGAGGAGCAAGCCTTGATGTCCTTCAATATTTCATGTTCGGTCTCACGCATCCTTTAAACCATCAAGTACGAAGCGAAACCAGTAAAATTTGAACGAGGCTATTAAAATTGCAATTAATTTCAAGTGCAAGCAAAGCACTCGTTTGGCCATTGCGCAAATCAGGTACAACCTTCTATGGCTACCCCTAAAATAAATTTTTTGGCGTCTCAGCAAACTCCTGATACGCAGATATCTCAGTTATCCAATTTTGAGGACAGAATTATAAAAAAAATCACGGCGAGCATTCAACTAGCCACAGCCGCGCCCGCGACAGTACAATTCAGCCACTGCGGCTCAGCGGCGCACAGCGTGGAGGAGTGCGAAAAGAAATAGCGCGATGTTTTAAAATGCAGTTATTGCGATAAATCGGGATACGAGTATACGAGCGGATTTACTCTTGAGGCGGATATAAGGACGAGACGCCAGCGCTCGAAGAACACGGAAAACCGCAATAATAATAGGAATAATCGAGGGGGCTCAAATAACAACTACAAAGGGAGCAATAATTATAACAATTATAATAATAAAAATAACTGTTATAACGGTAACCAGGGGTATAATAAGCGCAGATATTACAACGATCGCGACCGCGACTATTTCAATAGAATTAAACATGCAAGAAGACCAGATGACACAGCTCAATCCGGAACGCGCACGGAAAAGGATAAGAAAGAGCAGCCTTTAAACTAATAGAGTGCTCGGCGCAGTCCTCAGGCGCCGAGCAGGCTGTCTCACCGATAAGGGCGAGCTAGTGCCGCTCCGCACAGTATGTATTACGACTGGGAGCAAGCCATCCATTATGATTTTAAAAAGTGCCGACTTAAAAAACACAGAAGCCAGCTTCCATGTAGACACGGGTATACATATATCCGTAATTAAATTCAGTTGATTAAACGCGAATAAACATATCAGGAAAAATAACATTCTTGCAATTACAGGAGTTATTCCAGGCGAATGCCAGACGTTAGGGAAAGTTTTTGTGGTCGTTTGTGGCCGTTTGTGCGAAATGCACGTTGTCCCCGACAGTTTTCCCATTGATACAGAGACTGATCGGTTGGGATATTATTGAAAAGCACGGAGGGCGCGTAGACGCCGCTCAAAAGTGCGTGATTTTAGATTTTATAACGATTCCAATTATGCAAGATGAATGTTGTTTGATATCTGCGAAATCGTGGTGTATTATTTATGCAAAAATTATGAATATTGACATGGAAGTCGACTGGGTCCCATTGCAGGACATTGGTCCAGATTTATTATTTAGCAATTTTGTAGCACAAAATCACAGCGGGATATTATATGCTGAGTGCATAAATATCGGCGAAGAGCCGGCTACAGTGTAGGTCCCGCAAGTTGAGTTAATACCGTGCGAGACTACTGAATCATATGATACCCTTCATGTCGGTACGGACGACAAAATAGATATAACAGGCCGCGTAAAAATTATGCGAACAAAAGGACAAGATACATATGAGAAGCCAATTGACGTAGCAGAAAAAAGTAAATTGCTCGAGAACAATCCGGTACTGCGCGAAGAGCGCGTTAACACAATCATGAAATTAATAGATACGGAGGGGTATGAAGAGCACGAGATAAATCACGTTCGCGAGTTGATAACGGAATTTTCCAGAGTTTTCGTGCTTGAAGGCGAGCCGCTGTCAGCCACGAATTTATTAACACCCGAAATCAAGCTCACTACAGATAAGCCATTACGAGCGAAGCGTTTCAGGTATCCGCCGGCACTGAACGAGCAGATTCAAGCTGTGGGTAAGAAATTAATCGAACAGGGAGTTGTTGAGCCTTCGCACTCTCCGTACTCCAATAAGCTCTAGGCGATGCCCAAGAAATCAGTTGCGCAGGGAAACAAAAAATGGCGGCTTGTCACCGATTTTCGACCTTTAAACGAGATCACGGTGGGCACTTGCTTTCCTCTTCCATTCACGAGCGACATACTTGAAACTCTCGCTTCAGCCGAAATGATCACGACGATGGATTGAAAACGGAGCTTTCATCAGATACCTATTCATCCGAATTCGGCCCAATACACAGCCTTTGATGTACCACTTGAGCAGAATTCATTTGAACACCTGCAATATCGGAGAGTTGGCATCGGTCTAAAAGGCGCAATCGATGCTTTCTCGAAAGCCATGGCCATGGCCATGGCGGGAATGCAGTGTAAAGAAGTCGCCATATATTTGGACGATTTCATGATCCCCGCGAAAAATCTTGTAGAGCATGGCATTCGCTTTAGACGAGTCATGAGAAGATTTTTAGACGCCAATCTCACGGTCGAATCCAAGAAGTGTCAGTTTTTGAAACGCGAGGCACTCGTCCTCGGACACATACTGCGGGGAGGCAAGATACGCACAGATCCCAAGAAGCTTGAGGCAGTGGAAAAATACCCAGTGCCGACGAATGCGAAAAAAGTCAAGCAGCGGCTGGGCTTTGCCGGATATTATAGAAAGTTTATACCCAAGTTCGTAGGAATCGCGCGGCCACTGACAACACTACTGCCCAAAGGTGTAAGTTTGAATGGGGAGAGGCACAATAGTCAGCTCTTGATGAACTGAAAAGGATATTGTGCAGCGAGCCTGTTCTAGCTGCACCAGATTTTTCCAAGGAATTTATTGTCACGTGTGATAGCTCTGATTACGCACTCGGGAAGGTGCTCAGCCAAGGAATTATCGGCTCAGATACTGCATGCGCCTATGCGTCCAGACCACTCAAAGGGAGTGAATTATGATACATCACGTATGATAAGAAGTTGCTGGCGATCGTGTTTGCGAAAGACCAGTTCAGACCTTATCTGTACGGCAGGAAATTCACAGTGGTTACAGATCACGAGCCAGTCAAGTATTTTCACACCACCAAAAAACCAGACATTCGATTTAACAGGCTAAAGGCTGTATTGCGTGGATACACGTTTAACGTATTTTATCGGCCTGGTATCATAAATTCGCATGCTGATGCACTCTCACGTAAACCGGTTTTTGCAGAGGGTGAAGAAAATCCCGAGTGCCCAAGAGCGGAGCTTTATGAGCTTGAAGACGCACAAGAAGAGGGGGACAGCGAGGCCGAGCTGGACCAGCTACCAGCTAAAATATTTGTCTCATGCGCCGTAAAGAAAAAGGGCATCGACAAAGACAGGAAAAGCAAACAAGTCAAATCGGAGTCAGAAACATCTGAAACAATAAAAACTCGCAAAAAGAACCGAAGAAGCAGTTCGCTTTTATATAAACAGGGTGATGTGTTAGCAGTAAGAAACACTGAAAACGGTTTCTTTTTATGTTTGATCATGAGCGACATTTTCCGAGAAGACGGGCTAATAAATATACAATGGCTGACACAGCATGAAGAGAAGGACGATATTTACAGGCTTGATTACACAGATACAATACAACTTGCCTGTGTAATGACAAATGTAGATGTAGAGCCGGCTGAGAAATATAAATTTCGGCTAGACCCGCACGAATGTGGGAAAATCTTAGACATATTACGTACCTTCATCAAGGCTCACACAATAGCCAAAACCGACGAATCACTGGTGGCAGAGATAACACAGCCAGTCAGCCCGGAAAAAGAAGTAAATAAAAGAAAATCCGACATCATCTCAGATTCTGACTCTGTTACTCCTGAATTAAAGAAAGTAGTTAAGTGCATGAATACCAGGAAAAAACAGGCACATTATTCACCCTCTATTTTGAACAAAAATAAAGAGCCTATAATTAGTCGGGCTAAAACTGGCGATAAAATGGAGAGATTACGTCAAGAAAAAGGCTTGCGTGAGAGTTTCAAAATCACGAGCACACCGACAGCAACCGTCGACGGAAGCTCTCAAAGAGCAGCGCAGGCTGGCGAAAGCGATCAGACCACAATCGCTCAATCGATCACCGCCTCAATTTAATCGTACGACAGAGTGTGACTCATAAAAATTATTACTGTGCAGCCCGGGGTTATGGATATTGCTGAAATAGTGCAAATGGCACCCCCAAATTTGCCTAAAAATTTTGAAATACCAGAAAAATCGGCGGACAGCTACCTCTCACACTCTCGAGAGTAGCGACACAGCAGCCAGCCCTGCACGAAATATTAATAGTGGTATAAATTATGATGATCACAATAAGTCGGACAAAAGCTCCAGACCACCCCCTACAAATGAAGGGAAAACGATAAACCTATCGAAGACAATTATAAATCTCCCTCAAGCAAAGAGACGCACTCCGGTTCACACTCTGTAAAAGATGCACAAGACTCCGGCAGCGTGCAATCTGACGCGCGCAGTGCACGAGAGGCAGGTATTCTTGTGCGTGCGCACACAAATGTGCTCGAGCGGTCTCTCGTTATCAGTGCAAGGCCACCGCGTGAGAAGCCGCCGTTGGATCTTCTGGACGGCGAAGAGCCATCTTTGTTCTCGAAGTTAAAATCGCTCGATGAGCACCGTTTCAAATATAAACAAAATATTATTTATCTCTTAACCACTAACCACTTTCTCGACACTGAAATCTTGCAAGCATTAAGCAAACAGAGATACATAAGCACCGATGAAATCGCAATGCAAAGATATAAAACTGCTTGGATTATTTGTCAAAGATAGCATTAACAACAAAGCACTCAAATCTAATTTAAATAAATGTTTAAAAAAATTAAAAGATCAGTTTTGTGGCCAAAATATAAAAAGTTGCGGTATCATAAGAGATTTGGCCATCCTAACCATATCAGAATGGACTACCTTCATTGATTTGTTTGAAAATCAAATGGAAGGACTGACGCTCATAGCAGTTTTGTTTTTAAACCATTTGCCTATTCCTCCTGTAATATATAGCTATAGACTGATTAAAGAATATCACGAAGCAGCGATCGGTGGACACAGAGGCATAAACAAAACTTTCAGCAAAATTGCCAATGACTATTACCGGCGCAACATGCGTCTAGACATACGTCAATTTATGCTAGGATGTGTAGAATGCCAAACAAATAACCTAGTGCATGTGAAAACACGCCTGCCACTGGTAATAACGGACACGCCATCCAAACCTTTCCAAAAAATATCTATAGATTTTTATGGTCCACTTAAAAACTTGGAAGAAGGTTATAAATATATTCTTACAATACAGGATTGCTTAACAAAATACTGCATCCTCATTCCAGTGATATGTGCGAGAGCGGATGAGGTTGCACGCGTATTTGCAGAGCGAGTCATCTGCTACTTTGGATCACCCAAGGCCCTGCTGACGGACCAGGGTACGCTCTTCCAAAATAGACTGCTAAATGAATTTTGTCATAACTTTAGAATTGACAAGTACTGCACCACGGCATATCACCTTCGAGTTTTCCCCCAAAAGAAAACTTGCTCACGTGTGGAGATTATATGGTTGACCTAATTAACAACCTCTCCGAAGTATAAACACTTGCTGCCATGAATTTAGTCCACGCGAAATTCAGATCAAAATGCTATTATGACAGAAAGCTGAATGTACAGCATTTTAGAGAAGGCGAGGTATTCTACAGGCTCAAAGAGCCACAGATGGGCAAGTACGACCGTGACTATGAAGGCACTTACGAAATTATCAGCATTGACCATATCTACAAGAAGGCAAAAATAAGAAATGGGAATATTACGAGAATCATCAGCCTAGATAAGCTTAAAAGGGCCTTGACAGTAAAAGACCCACCCGAGCGATCAGCTATCGAAAGCACTGGGAGTTATAGCACCAAAGAACAGTCCTTTTAAATTTTGTCGGCCCCCCGAACGCAATGCATTCGGGTGCTGCAAAAGCAACACTACATATAGTCACATATATGCCCAGCAATGCAAACTAAAAATAAAAACATCATTTCTCGATTAATTGTATAAAAAAAGAAAAACCAAACCTCCTCATGGGAGATTCACAAGGAAAAGAGAAAACACATGCAAGTGTTACGGACGGGATAGTTGCCGTGCGTGGGTGTGTGAGTGTCGACGAACTTCGCGTTATTTGCACGGGCGCAATTAAGCTCCGTGGTTCTTCGGTGGTTGGAGTGGTAGGTGCGAGAAAGAATACGAGGCAAGGAGTTTGGGGAAAAGTGTGTTTATTAATTTATTAGAGAGAGGTGTGTGTCGCTCCTCAGCTCAGGCCGAACTGGGGAAAGATGCGCTCGCAGTGCACCGCGAAGTCGGTGCGCGAAGACGAGCATGCAGCGTCAGCATCGCATGCGAGCCTATCCGCCGGACATAGGATACCTGTGTCCGGCGGCACGGACGCAAGGTAGCGTACGTGACACGTTCGTGGATCGCAAGTCGACGTCACGGCGACTCAAGCTGCATGTATGTGTATTCCATTTCACATACGAGTACTTTAAGGGAATACCGATAAATAAAATGATGTAAAATTAAAATTTAAAGATTTTAAAATGCAAAATTAAGGTTAAAATTGAAGTCTAACATAGGTAATTGTAAACAAAATTAAAAGTTATAAAGTTTAAATTTCAAATTCACCGTTTAAAAATTCGAGATAACAACTGAATTTCTAAAATTCGGGATTAAAAGCTCAATACACGAACTTCTTAGTTATTGTTTACCGGGAAATTATTTATCAAAATCAGGATTCTCAATCCAAAATTCTGAAATTGAGAAAGGAAAAAGGGTTAGAACTTAATGTCCAATATTGAAAAATGAAGTAAACACAAGCTTTAGAAATGATCTTTAAGGAAAATGAATCAAAATATAGATTAATAATTCAAAATTTTAAAATTGAAATTATAAGATTTGCATTTTAAATGTGAACTTCAAAAATAAAATTTAACTGCGAACTTTAGTTATTATCTCGATAAACATATTTAGAAGAACATTAGTGATGTGTGTGTTGTACGTATACTGTTGTCTCGTGTCTTCTTAAGTGTATACAAATGATGTGTACCTCTCTCCTTTCTTCTTACTTACAAAGTAGGTATTTCATAAAATGATGCTCACACTTGAAGTGAGATATTAATCTTTTGATTAACTTACAAAAATTGATTTAAGTAACACAACGCAGATATTATATTTAGAGTTATTGCTCACATATGAGGTGAGATATTTCGGTAGTTATAAAAGTAAAATTAACAGGTTGGTTATGCAATATATGTGTCTAACTAGGGTATAGATTGTTTATCAAAGAATTCCTTAAAACGTATCGTTAGTCTAAAATGAAACTGAAAATTGATACTTAATAGTTAATTAGATTGATCTTTCAGCGATCAGATAAGAAATTAATATTTTAGGATATATCACTTCACTTCTTTTCTTCCTCTTGACATGCGGCGATAAGATGTTGTCGCACTGGACACCTGGGGGCGGGGGAAACTCTTGGTGTTTCTCACCGCAGCCTCGCTGCTCCTAAGCCGGTGTCAAAGCGTTGATGTGCTCTGAGTCACGCGTTATCGGCAGCACAGCTCTCGGTGCAAGGCCCATGTCCTCCCATGCTACATAGCGTATTCTCGCTGACTCCGTGGAATTTTCTGCCGGCCGCAACCTTGACATCTCAAATGTCTCTGTGCGGACTGCGGCTGTCTCAGCTGGTCCCGTCGCCTCTGCAACTTTCTTACATCGGGTGAAATATCGGTGCCCCCCGGGAAAAATATACACACATATCGCCAATATGACTACAACAAAGCCCATCGTTGAATACGAAAAGGTCATGGCCGTACTGTGCGCTGAACTGATTCTATCGTCCAGTGCCCTATATTCGGCCAAGGCCTTAGCTTTCTGTATAATCTCCCTGAAATTTGTTTCTGATTTAAGCGCCTGTATGTGGACGCCATGCAGGCTTTTCGCTCTCTTTTCACTGTCCTCCTTAATGACTTTATCCATGAAATATGAAAAATTTCGAATGCTCGAAAAATTATTAAAAATCGCGCGTACGTCTAAGTTTACTTTTGCGAATACTATCTCCGACGACAGTAATCTAAACTCCCGTGAAGCTGAGATTCTCGCATTATTGGTGTGTGCTGTGCACCCCGGTTTTAATCTCAGTATCCCTATTTCGTTTATCTCGAGCGTGCTTTGCACCGCCCTGTGGCATTGTATAAAAATAATTTCTGGACCAGAGGTCGAAAATATCCACGCGTTGGCCTCGTGTAATCTCGCCCAATATGTATCGTTTAAGTGCATGATCTTTATATTGCAATCGGCTATATCTAAGGGTTTATAATTTATTGAAAATTTTAACTCGCAAGCAGCGCTTTCTTTAATTTCGCGAACTGGCTCTGTGTCCTTACATATGAATAAATTATCTAGAACTTTGCATTTATTAAGTTTCTCAGCCGATGTGGGCATATATGATTTACCGTCGGTACTTATCGCAAAATAATGCGATTCAGGCCAAATATAAGCAAAAGTATTTGTATTGTTTACTGATTTTTGTCTGATTGGAATCGCAGATGCTTTGTACAAAACAAGGTTCTGCAAGTCCAACAAGGGTATGGACAGATGATATATTAATTGGAAATTAGAAAAGAATATGGACAGATCTGAAACTTTAACAATTTTTAGAATTGAACTGGGCTTGCCCGCCTCCGGGAACCGCGCATCGATGACCGTGTCCCTAACAAGCATCGCCGAATTTTCTATTAACTTAGGTGGCATAAAACGCGGATTTATAATGCCTTGCGAGGCGAATAAGATTGCGTCAGTGATACTTTCTGTCTCTAGCTTGTGCTGCAAAATGCCTTCATTTAGCAGCTCAATAGCCGAGCTTAACATAACTACCTGCCTATCGTAGTCCTGTGACTCTGAAATATTACTGACGAGAATTTCCAAATTTGATATTTTCCCGTCGGTAATATCAAATTGTGTCTTAGTTAGTTCTGTTAAATTAGCTAGCAAATTAGCTACTTGCCGTGTGTCGTTTGATACACTAGTTATTAAATTTTGTAACTCGATTTGAGCATTTTCATCGAGTGTGCCGAAAAGAAAACGGCTTATTCTACCTATGACCGGCAGTATTGACCTGCGCGTCCGTGTCTCAGCTGTTACTCCACGCTCTGAAATCAGATCTACGATCCTCCCGGTCTGCTTTAACCCGTCCTGTATTTGGTCGAACGCGTTGTTTAAAGCTTCTTTATGCATGCATCTTTTCAGTATACTCGCACATTGGTCAAATACGTCCTTCCATACCTCCGTTAATTTTTCGCTGGTCAGAAAATACGGCGCTAAGACCACCCTCTGTATTATTTTCCAGTCCGTATTGGACGCCGCCAATGGGGCTATTTTTTCGGAAATTAAACCCGGATTGTCCGCCAATTTTTCAACAAAAGATGCTGGCTCTGCTTGGCCTCGCCTCAAAAGCCTGCAACAAAATGTTGAAAAAGGGGCCGATCAAACATTTAAATCTAAATTAAAAGTCCCTATAGTATTGCGCCAGTATGAATGTTAAAGGTCCGCGTACTAGTGGAATTATAATATTCACAAGTGTCAAAATTCATTTGATTATACTAAAAAAACATTGAATATTTTAACGTGAACTGCTCGAAAATGGAGAGAACTTGTAATACTTAATAAAAGAGAATGTTTCTAATGGTATGAAAAATTCAAAATGATTCATTGAGAATAAAGAAAACTTGTTCTGCTATATGGAATTTAATGTTTGAATATTCAAAAGGGTTTCGCATTAAAACATGGGAAACTGCCATGTTGGTTTTTCCGGTCTAAAGGTATCGAGCTAACTACGGAAATAATGAAGGTCAATTTACTTGATTACATGTATATTCCTAAAAAACGTCAAAAGAGTTTTGCATGAATCGGTAGCCTTATTAATAACAATTTTTTTTTCTTTTTTTTTTTTAAATTTGCGTTGGAAGTAGGATTATCTATTTCGTAAGGCATAACGAATCACTGGCGGTACTAACCAGTCTAAATATCCTCCATACTATGTTAATTTTATGTAAATAATTTAGTTTCATGCTTGGCTTGCATGCGTAGATAGCAATACTCCCCTATCTGTTTACTATAATTTACTTGTGCCTTAACTGTATAGGAAAAGGAGCTGCATGGCACGCGGGCGGATGCCGAGCCATGATTCTCCTTTCTTGTTTTGGAAATTTTTGACTTGTTTTACGACCACAATTTGGGCTTGGAGAATTAAAGTAGTTTCAATTCCCCGTGTATTAAATACAATCAAGTGCACGTGCACTATAGTCGAGCGATAGAGCCGGCTACAGAGGCTACGGAGCAGTCCTTATCGCGCGCGGTGTCAGCTTCCTTCGTCGGACTTCTCACTTCGGCCCTTGTGTGGCTGCTTGTTTGATAATGTATAGGTTTCCTAGATTTTAAAATGAGTTTTGGTGTTTAAAAGCGTTTATATCAATACTCGAATTGTGTATAGTCTGTATCCTGAAGCTGACATTACATATCGGCTCCTTCTACATTTTGCAACAGAATGAGATGAGCCCTCTTGTAATGTCTTTTGAGGCTTTATTAATCTTGCATGTTTAAAGTAGAGATTAATTATGCATAATAGGATTATGCCTACAATCCCTGTTGCTCAGACAGCAGCATTCACTCCGATTCGACATTGTGATAGGGAAATATCACAACCTTTGTGACATCTTGTGCGATTCCCGAACTATCGGGTAACGATACGTTCGTGGGATCGCAAAAGAAAACAAAAAAAAGAAAAGGACTATTGTTGCCTTTCGTTTAATTTTCTGCATTACCCTTCTAGGTGTTGAAGTGGGTCCTTGACGGCCGATGCTCTCTTTAGTTTATCGAGGTTAGTTATCTTGATGACGTCACCATTTCTTAGCTTGGCTTTCTTTTGGTGATAATCTATGCCGATTATTTCATAGGGACCCTCGTAATCCTTGTCATATCTGCCCTTTTGCGGTTCTTTCAATCTATATACAATCTCTCCCTCTCGAAAATGCACTACATTGAGTTTTCGATCGTAGTAAAATTTTGACCTATACTTGGCCTGCACTAAATTTAGTGCAGCTTGGGTTTGCATCGTCGAGAGATTGTTTATGAGATCCACTATATAGTCTCCATATGTTAAAAGCTGCTCTCTAGGGGGGAAGCTAGATGGTGTTCGAGCTTTCTGCCCAAATACTAACTCATATGGCGTATAGTCTGAGGAGTCATGACGTGTGCAGTTATAGGCATGCTGAAAAATCGGCACCCACTTGCTCCAGTCACCTATGTTGTCTATGTATTTCTTCAAATATTCTGTTAATGTATGGTGCATACGCTCAATGCCACCATTCGACTGAGGGTGATAAGCTGTTGTGCAATACTTATCAATTCTGAAGATGTCTGCGAAACCCTTCAGCATTTTGTTTAAAAAGTGCGTACCTTGGTCCGATAGCAGAGCTGCCGGTGGGCCAAAATAGCATATGACCTTCTCCGTGAAGTCTCGAACAACTTCCAATGCCGTTGCATTTTTTACTGGCACAAGGACGCAGAATTTTGTCAGGCAATCTTGAATGCTAAGTATATATTTATGGCCTTAAGGTGAGTCTTGAAGGGAGTCATAAAAATCCATGCTGAGCTTCTGAAAGGGCCTAGATGGCGTGTCCGTAATAGCAAGAGGAAGCCTTGTTTTAATGCGCACAAGTTTATTTGTTTGGCATTCAACACAGCCCAAAACAAATTTTCGCACGTCAGGGCGCATATTGCGCCAGTAGTAGTCTGCCGCAATTTTGCTATACGTTTTATTAATACCTCTGTGTGCTCCCATGGCCGCCTCGTGGTACTCTTTGAGCAGCTTATATCGGTCCTCTACTGGGGGAATTGGTAGATTATTCAGATATAACACTGCTATCATTAATGATCCTTCAAATATTATATCAAAGAGATCGACAAAAGTTGTCCACTCTGGCAGGGTAAGAATGGCCAAATCCCTTATCACTCCAAAAGTGGTGATATTATTAGCACGCATGTGCCTTTTCAGTTTCTTTATGCAGTCTGCTAAGACTGATTTTAAAGGTTTTTCGTCTAAATAATTTTTTGCAAAAAGACAAATTATGTCTATGTTTCTGCATTTCGTGGCGTAAATATCACCTATCTTGTATTTAGATTTTGCGATATCAGATGCCTTTATGTACTGCCGCTCGATCAAGGCTTCCTGAATTTCGGTATTAAGGAAACCATCTGTTGTTAATAAACAAACAATGTTTTCCCTATAATGAAACGGGTGCTCGTTGATTACTTTAATTCGAACCAATGGCGGCGTAGTTTGTCCGTCGGGGAGAGCCCAAGGTGGTTTTTCTCGCGGTGGCCTGGCATTCATGACGAGGCATCTGTCGAATGCATTCGTGTGTGCTCGGGCTCTAATCTGCCTATCTCGCACACTTGCCACCTCTGTTTCAGCCTGTGCATCGGCCGGGCAAGCCATGCTGACGTCAGAGTGAGATAAGCTACTCTTGTGTTTGCCGGACTGCCGGCATCCACTAGCTTCGGCGCGCAGCGGCGCGCTGTTATCTGATCCTCCGTCCGCTGGCGGCTTTTCGCTCTCCTTATTACTCAGCGGCCGATACGAGTCTTTATTTGATTGTTTCCTTCCACTTCCTGGTGCGCTGCTCGCGTTGTCATCCATTTTTTGATTTGGATTTTGGGTGTCATTTTCATCGAAAATCGACCCTTCCCACACATAGGGCGTATAGTGCCGACCTTCTAAATGCAGATGGATATAGTTTTCGGTCGTGTTTATAATTATATAACAAAAGTCCACTCCTCCTGTCTCCAGGTGGTGGTGAATGCATATATTTTGCTGAAACTCCTGTGCAAAAATATATGCACAGTTCGCATTACCGTATTTTGTTGTGGAAGATAAAATTTCTCTTGTTTCCTCCTCGTCTCCACACGTCGGAAAGGCTGGAGACTGCAGCAGTCGATTGCGCAGTTCTACTGCCGTCATATCTAACTTGAGCAATTTAATAAGTGAGAAAAAGAGGCAATTTCCTGGCGGCCGTGCGGGAATATTAGTGTCCCTTGTCAACAATGCGTGTGGATTGGCGCACCACTCTCTTGTTTCATAAACCAATAGATCACCCTTGTAAGACGAAACAGAGGATTTTAGGTCCTCGGTTCTCATCTCAATCCGATCGACATTGCGAGGGACATATGTAAAATGATCCACCCTTCCTTGCTCGTATGGGTCGGTGTCAGGGAAATCATACGTGTCCTCCCTTACTCGACCAGTCTCTGGCGTTTCGATTTTCCCGTTATCTCCAGTTAAATCTATTAACGGAATATTTGTTTGGGAATCTCGCCTTGACAGATTAATTGTGGATAAATCCATTGGTTCCTCGCCTTGTTTTAAGAAGCCACTGACTGTAGACAGTTCTCGCTCGACTACAGCTGTTTTTGCTTCGCGAACGGGTGACTCATGCTGCGCGTTCTGCTGCGCCTGCTGTACCCCAGGTTTCCTACCTCCGAAGTCCTTGCGGACAATATGATCAAAATCTGGGGCAGTGCCCGGTTCGGCCTCCGCTTCCCATAAGTTGATCTGCATTGCGTTCCTGCCCAAGACTTCGCGCTCAACGATATCAACGATTAAGCGAGTGCGTAGCTTTGCTGCTAAGTCGTGCAATGTCGATGTCGGCGGCGACTGCTGTGCACTGCAGCTTCCCTGCGCTTTCGAGCACGGCGGCGTGTTATCTACCGGCTCGGGTGTCATTGCATTCGTTTCTAGCTGAGCTGCTGGCGGATTCTCTCCTGCTTGTGCTTGCTGCACTGACTCGGGCTGCAGCGCGACAATTTCTAGTGGCGGTAAATTTTGATTTGGAAGTTCCTCATTTTCCGGCGTATACTGAAACTGCGGGTGCGGCCTGTTCAATGTTTGGTGTTTCATTGGTTTTTCATTTCCGCCCTGTTGGTTGAGCAGATTAGTCAACGCCGCGGCTGGCGTGCTGGTTATTTTTACGCCCTTTTTCAGCCCTTTCTCTTGGCGCAAATGGGCCAACTTCTCATTTTTCTTTGCCTTGCTGACAATTAGATCGCCGAGATCGGCAACAGAGTCGAGTTCATAAGGCTGATGACGACTATGTTTCCTCTTCACCTTCAGCTTTATTGCGCATTGCCAGAAGCTCGTCTTTGGAATAAATAGGAGGTTTTCCAGAGCACCTTATCTTATGTTTTTCAACAGCTCCGGATTTTTCCGAATCTGTTTTGGACACTTTTATTTTTTTGTCTCGATCTATCCGTTTTTTCTTTATGGCCCTCGCTACAAACACTCTGGCTGGGGGCTGGTCCAGCTCTGCATCGCTGTCATCTTCCTCCTGCTTGTCTGCAAGCTCATAAAGCTCAGCTCTGGGGCGCTCGGGGTCCTCCTCACCCTCTGGTATTATTGGATTGCGCGAGAGCGCGTCCGCGTTAGCATTTTTTATTCCCTTTTTATATACGACGTCGAACTCGTAGCCGCGCAGAGCCGCTTTCAGCCTATTGAACCTGAAGTCTGGTTTTTTGGACGTATAAAAGTGCTTTAGGGCCAAATGATCTGTGACCACTGTGAACTTTCGGCCATAGAGGTAGTGCCTGAATTGTTCCTTGCCAAATACGACCGCAAGCAACTCCTTATCATATGTGATATATCGTAACTCGCTACCTTTCAGTGGTCTTGATGCGTAGGCACATGCGGTGTCTGACCCAATGGTCCCCTGTGATAGCATCGCTCCAAACGCAAAATCTGAAGAGTCGGTCTTGAGAATAAACGGCTCAGATAGGTTAGGTGCGGCTAAGACGGGTTCGCTGCAAAGTATCCGTTTCATTTTCTCGAAAGCCGACCGTTGTTCATCCCCCCATTCGAATTTGACTCCTTTGCGCATCAGCTTGGACTAAGGCAAGGCTATGTCAGCAAACTTGGGTATGAATTTTCTATAGTATCCCACGAAACCAAGCCACTGCCTGACTTTCTTGGCATTCGTTGGCTCCGGGTATTTTTCCACCGCTTCGAGTTTCTTGGGATCTGTGCGTATTTTACCTCCCCCTACTATGTGTCCGAGGACAGAGGCCTCGCGTTTCAAAAACTGACACTTTTTGGGCTCTATCGTCAAGTTTGCTTTTATCAATCTTTTTGCAACTCTTCTGAATCGCAAGGCATGCTCTTCAAGAGTCTTTGCAAAGATCATAAAATCGTCCAAGTAAATTGCAACTTCTTCCCCCTGCAACCCGGCCATTGCTAACGACATGCACCTTGCGAACGTGCTCGTCGCTTCCTTTAAACCCATACTCATCCGTGACAATTCTAAATGTTGGTCGGAATTACGGCCTACTGGGGCTGAAAAGGCAGTATATGGGGCAGAGTTGGGGTGAATGGGTATCTGGTGGAAACCCTGTTTCAGATCGATGACAGTAATTATTGCAGCGATCGCAAGTTGCTCAATTATATCGCTCGTGAACGGGAGTGGCCAACAGCTGCCTACAGTAATTTCGTTTAGGGCTCTAAAATCTGTGACTAAACGCCACCTTTTATTACCATCAGCGTCTATTTTTTTTGGCACAATCCAGAGGTTGCTGCAATACGGTGAGTTTGATGGTCTAATAATGCCTTGCTTTAACAGCTTTTGCACTTCTATTTCTATTTGCTCCTTTAACGCTGGCGGATATTTGAAACGCTTCGCGTGCAGAGGCTTATCAGTCGTCAGCTTAATCTCATGTGCGAGCAAGTTGGTTGCCGGCAGTGGCTCTCCTTCTAGTCCAAAAACACCGTGTCCACTAACCTCATAATTTTATTTACCCTTGCTTCCTGCAACTCAGGGTTATCTTCAAGTAATTTGTTTTTTTGTTCGATATCCATAGGCTCGTCCTCCAAATCTTTACCTATTAAGCGCATGATCTGAACCCGCTCCTCTAATTCTTTCTCGTCGTCCTCACCGACAAGAAATGTGCTCTTCGCATTGGAAGTCTCGCACTCGATTAATTCTACCTGCGGTATCGGTAGTTTAACTGTTGCATCGCCGATATTGATGCATACGTCATAAGTAATTCCATCGTGATTTTCGGCGACAAAATTCCCAAATAATATATCTGGCCCCAACTCTTGTAAGGGGACCCAGCCAACTTTCGTGTCTGTATTAATGACTCTTGCCTGCATAACGCAACGCGATTTAGCCGGAATTTCAAAATATTCTTCTTGCGAGAAAGGAATCGTTACCATACTCAGGATTAAACTTTTATGGGCGGCGTCAATGCGCCCATTGTATTTTTCTATGATGTCCCATCCGATCAGTCCCTCTGTATCAATGGGGAAGCTGTCGGGGACAACGTGCATTTCACATAACAGTCCATGCACAATTATTTTTATTTTACCTAAAGTCCGGCTTGTACCTGGGGTGACTCCCGTGATTGCAAGAATTTCACTTTTATTTATCCGTTTATTCGCGCTGATGGCGCTGCACTTGATAACTGACACATCTGCTCCCGTGTCTACGTGAAAGGTGGCTGCCTTATTAATTAAGTCATCGCTTTTTAGAATCACGATGGGTGGTTTGCGCCCCGCTCCAGCAAACCTAACCGCGAGGGCTCCGGCTCGCTTTGTTTTGGCGAGCTGGGCCGCTCGACGTCTGAGGACTGCGCCGAGCAATCTACGAATTTAAAGGCTTGTTATTCCTCTCATTCTCTGCCCGCGCTATGGCGACATTGTCCTGCCTTGTATCACGATTCCTGTCAAAATAGTCATAATTGCCGCCTGCTCCTTGATGACGATCTTCGCCCTGATTATTGTTCTGATCATTCCTATCGGTTCGGTAATTATTGTCCCGATTATTGTCACGGTAATTACTATTATTATAGTTGTTATTAAAATGGCCATTATTATAATTATTATTAAAGCGACCTTTATTGTTGTTAAATTGCCGGTTATTCCCGCCTCCGGCTCTGACTCGCCCGGTTTTTATGTCTGCTTCTAACTTGAAACATTCCTTATGTGTGTGTCCCGGCTTGCTGCAATATTCACATTTCATGGTTTCATAGCGCTTCTTTTTGCATCTATCTTCTGCGTGTGTTGTTAACCCACAATAGCCACATGCAGTAACAGCCGCAAGTACATTGTTTGCCCTTGTCTGCGTTAAGATTTGTTCTTCCACATTTGAGGTCTGCGGGACCTGTTGTGTTCGCAAAGGTTGTGAAGCCGTATAATTAATTTGTGCGCTCATAGACGGGGACTGCGTTGCTATGTAGTTGCCTGCCAGCCGAACGCTCTGCTTGCACTCAAAGTTGATAGCAACTCTTATCGCCTCGTTCAAGTTCTTCGGGTGCTCGCTGCGCACTTGATGATCTAACGCGTGTGTTAATCCGAACATGAAGTATTGCAACGCGTCGACGCAAACCCCTCGTTTGCGTGATTCCCTGTCGCTGTCGACCAGGTCTGGCGCCGAATCAAAAATCGTAATGAGCTGGTTTAGCAACTTCTGCGCCCTCAAGCCATAGTCACCAGCTTTCTCGCCCGACCGCTGGTTTATCATTTTCATTTGCATTAAAATATCATCCGCCAAACCCACATTGCTATATTGCAACACAAATTCCGCGAGCAACGTTTCCACTGAGTCATAATTCATTACGCGCGCCGCGTAGCCATCAGCTGCCCTTCCAATCAATTTACTCGCAATCGCTAACAACAAACATTTCTTCTGCTGCGAGCCAAACATTTCCCTAACCTGACGCGCTGCTATACAAAAAAGACTTAGTTTGTCGGGATTACCGTCAAATTGCGGGATTAAATTTAGCGCCTGCGAAAATGTTAGATTATTTCCACGCGCACACATTGCATTATTGCTATCTGATATTGTTAGATTCCGAGTAGGTACCGACATTTCCACATTCGAAAAATCCCGGCGTCCTAGCGAATACGCATTAGCTTCCTGTGCCACACTACTCGATACGGGGGAGTGCTGGGGGAGGCATGTATATTGTGTAACATTGTTGTCCCACGTGACACGTATAGGATGTGAAGCCGCGGGTGTAATTTGAGTACTCGCTAGTGCAATTTGGGGCGCAGCGATTCGCTGTGTGGGCCAGCAGCTAGTCTGCGTGGCTGCCGTCTTGTTCGCGAGTCGTGTCGGTTCGAGGTCCGTTGTGTTAAGGGCCCGTTCGTTACGCGAATTTATACCCCTGTCATACTTTAAATTACGATCCCTTTCTAACATGTCAATAAAAAGGGTAGGCGTTATCTGCGTGGAACGCGCGGATGTAGCCGGCTGTATGTGCGAGATGCTCTCGGCGACGCGTATATCGATGTCGTCAACCGCGTTATTTATCTTTTCCTCGGGATTGAGAGAAAATCCCTGCGCTTTAGCCCTATCGAGATCCCGGGCAAACGTATCTACAGGTGTTTGCGTAGACGTTTGCACATTGGTCTTTTTGAGCGTACCAGAGGTATTGGGAGCATCAAGGGCATTATTTAGACCGGCAGCAGCCGCTCCTGCCTCCTGCGTACTAACCGACTGCATGTCCGCCGACGCACTGTACCTATGCTGCGGCCACCCTCCTACAATTAAGGACCGCTCCCGTGGCGTCAGCCGTGCAAAAGGAGCTTGCATCTCGGGGTTTGTGACCTCTACTAATTCCATATCGCTATTCAAACTAGACACGCTCGCATTTTTGCTGGATGAGCCAGATTGACGTTTATCCTTTCCACTTTTGGGGCTAAAAAGGTTAGTCAGTCATAATTCAATAATGATTCTGATTAACGGTAATTAAATTTCAACGATGAGTATTGCCTCAACACTGGCGATATTAAAAGTGTGTGCATAAATTTCCGGACGCGATATACACACGAAGGACAAAAATTCTAATTAATTTACAAGTACTTACACGAGCATCACTCCTAGTAATTTGACAAAAAGCGAGCCGAACATATTCGCCGTAATTGAGCAATCGTAGGTCCGTTCGTCCTTCCATACACGTCTCAGTCAAGGCTGCCTCCGCACGTCCTTCTCGTCTATGCTCCTGGATGGAGAGAGTCCTGCACGTCCTTCTCGTCCCTGGTCGAACGTTTCGGACGAAAGGGCTGCTCGAAAGGCTGCTTGTCGTTTCTTGCTCTTCAGTTATTTTTTGAACTTCCTCAAAACCACTCGTGTGCCACACACGCGAAACCACAAGGAATGCCAAGTTGTTACGGACGGGATAGTTGCCGTGCGTGGGTGTGTGAGTGTCGACGAACTTCGCGTTATTTGCACGGGCGCAATTAAGCTCCGTGGTTCTTCGGTGGTTGGAGTGGTAGGTGCGAGAAAGAATACAAGGCAAGGAGTTTGGGGAAAAGTGTGTTTATTAATTTATTAGAGAGAGGTATGTGTCGCTCCTCAGCTCAGGCCGAACTAGGGAAAGATGCGCTCGCAGTGCACCGCGAAGTCGGTGCGCGAAGACGAGCATGCAGCATCAGCATCGCATGCGAGCCTATCCGCCGGACATAGGATACCTGTGTCCGGCGGCACGGACGCATGGTAGCGTACGTGACACAAGCGAATGGCACCAACTGTGCGACGTCTATCAACAGGGGCGTCATCGCAAAAAAAGACAAACATAAAAGCACCCAAAAAGTTGATAAGATAACGAGTATGCTTCCGAAGTCACGTTCAAGTAAAAAAAAAACGAGTATCGAGAATATTAGATTTCGATTATCGTGATTATAATTGACAAATATTCCATCATGATGTTGATGGGCTCTTGCAAAGAAACCAAATCGTAAATATACGACCACAATTGCTCTTTTTATCGCATGGTAATAGACACGCAAGCCATTGGCTGTATTGGGGAATTAAATCGCGATCGCGTATTAAAAATTAACTAGAAAAATGTATTATTGTTCGAATTTATAGAGTCACTAAAGTGATAAGAATTTTTGGGTTGTCCGGCTCCCACTCAGCTCGGGTAGAAATTTTCACCTGCAACACCTTGTGTCAGTTAAATAACGCTCAATTAATCAATGGAACAAAAAGGGCCGGTGGGTGACGCGGCAATCCGCGCAAACAACATAACAATGAAACAAACTTTAAGACACATATCACACAAATGAATTAGTTTTGGAAACATTAAAATTTAAACTTTAAAAACTCATATCACCATAAATGTGAATGATATCATTTTATAATGTCGTTTCGAAGTCGTCTCTGACGGAAGTCTGCAGTAATTGGTACATTTGTCCCAGACCAAGCGGGGTTTTTTCTCTGAAACACACGAGACCAAAATGAACACACTGTACAATTAAATCAATTTACTCAAAAAGAAAAAAAACACGAGATATTAAAATCATAATCACATCGAGCCCCCAGTAATACAAAAAAATAATAGAAAAACAGAATCAAACGAACAAACAACACTAGCAAAATTAAAAGAATGGGAACCTGTATCCCAGATTCAAAAAAGAACAACATACCATCAGCCGCTAGATCCTTAGCCATAAGTGCATCAGCACAAGCATAAAACTAATATCAACGCGCGACTCAATGCGGACAGCAGTAGTCCGATGCAAGACACAAGCAGTGGTTCTCATGCGAACGTGGCATGGTGTGAAAGCGCTCAGTACGCGGCTCCTGCGCGTGATCCCGTGCGGGCCGCTATGAGGCCGCGCAGATCGCCACTGGTACACGTACGCATGCACACACAGAGAACACATCAAAGTGTAGTGACTAATATTTAAATATACAATACGTACTTTAGTACATGAGTCATGCTTTAAAACGAAAACTTGAAATAAATCAATAGACATTTAAATATATTTTGATGTACTTTAAGACAAAATAATAATTTTCAATAAAAACTGGCGCACTCTTAAAATCAACAAATAAACATTTAGATACACTTAAAAATCTTATTCCTGTAATGAAAAACTCATACATTCTTAATATGAACCACTAAGCACATAAATATATTTGACACACTTCAAAATAAAATCGCATTTTTAAACAAAATTGGCATGTCCTCAAAAACAATTAATCAATATTTGAATACAATTGGTACATTCTAAAGCAAAAATCGAATATTTCAGTGAAACTTGAGTATTTACATTTTGACACAGTTAAGAGATTTGATACAATACCACCTTTTCACCGTAGAATAAGCACATCTTTAAATGGAAGGGATGACATGCAATATGATGGGTATACATAAACAAAAGAAAAAACATGTATTTTCAGATAAAAATCAATATATTCTTGAAACCAGGCTGACATCGTTTAATTACATTTAGCAAAATTCATTTTAAAACCAATCATTAAATTTTGATTACAAAAAGAAAAAGAAACATTATACCAAAAATAGATATCGCGCACCTTATATAAAATTACTACACTTTTATTGTGAATATTCAGCCAAGCGCGGGCACAGCACGTCATGGAGTAGCATCGTCAGTGCGGGCGGCGGCTGCCCGCACGGTCAGCAGCGGCAGCCGACACTCCGCTGATATATGAAACCCTCCCACAACAGATCAACGCGATAGGCTCAGCTGTGGAACTACTCAACGAAGGCATCCTACAGTACAAACTGGAAACAGAAATTATTACGGATATGATTCTTTTCGTATCTCAAGGAATAATTCACCCTCGCTTCTTACCACCAACTCTAATTAAAAAATCAGAAACTCCAGTAAAAGAGACAGTTCTAGGCGCAACCTTTCCAGGATCCAGAAAGGTAGACTCTATCTTAAAGATCGCTAAAATCTCGAACCTTTCGATCTTTTTTGCCAAATTTCAAATAATATATCATCTAGCCATACCTCTATTAGACCTACAAAGCTATATTCTATATAAAGCATCGGCTGTGCCAATAAAGCAGAGCGCGATAAATGCGTCGAACACTTTTGCATACATATGGCCGAACTCGCATTATTTTGCGATTAGCAAAGACAACAAAATGTATATGCCTATATCTCTCGAAAAAATAGGCAAGTGTAGAAGCCTAGACTAACTTTATATCTGTACGGACCCGGAACCAGTGAGGGAAATAAAGAGCAATGCAGGATTCGAAATAAAATTTACGATGCTGCACGATTCAATAGATTTAGCTGATTGCAACATCAAGATCACACAGCTGCATGATACTTACTAGATGCGACTACATAGGGAAAACACATGGCTATTCTCGACAATAAACGGTGAAGCCATCTTCGTCCAGTACAGGAGAGCAATGCACACGGCCCTTGATATCAAAGGCACAGGTATACTCTCATTGTCATCTGGATGCACAGCGCATACGGCTAATGTGCGCTTAACTGCCTCACACGAATTCAGCATGCACTCTTCGGGTGTAGCTCTTCAAAAAACTGGTCCAAATATAAAGGCCATTCTAAAATACAGAAACAGCACTGAAAACTGCAAAAAAAATACATTTACGATGTAATCAAACGAGATATAAATCAGAAGGCCAAAAACCTTCATGGGATACACTCAGACGTGCCCAAAACTAGAACGAACTTTCACGAGATAATATAAAAAGCCAAGCAACTCGCAGAATATATGTCAACAATACAAAATGCAAAACTTTTATAAAACAACCTCAACTGTAGGTTACTCTGTTTTAGGAATAGTCATGACCACACTCGTAATTTGGAAGTGCGTCAATTTTAAGGGATCATGGCGGAGGCAGTAACTATAGTGTTTACTCAATTTTATACACCTTTTGATAAAAATTGGTAAAATGTAGTATGCAAGGGTTTTCAGGGTCGCTGACTACGGATCAATAGTGAGAATTTCAAACTATTGGAGTCGTAACTATAGTGTTTACTCGATTTTATGCATCTTTCGATAAAATTTGGTATACATGGATTGTCGGGATCGCTGATTACAAATCAAAAGTCAGAAATTCAAAAAAAAAATGGCGGAGCCAGTTTCTATAGTGTTTACTCGATTTTATGCACCTTTTGATAAAATTTGGTAAAATTTAATATACAGGGGTTTTCGGGGTTACTGATTACGAATTAGAAATCTGAATTTCAAAAAACAAAATGGCGGAGCCAGTTACTATAGTGTTTACTCGATTTTATGCATCTTTCGATAAAAATTGGTAAAAGTTAGTATAAAAGGCTTTTTGGGGTAGCTAATTATGCATCAAAACTGATAATTTCATAAAACAAATTATCTGAGTCGGAACTACAGTGTTTATTTGATTTTATGCACCTTTCGATAAAATTTGGTATACAGGGGTTTTCGGGATCGATGATCACGAATCCAAAGTGTGACGTCTCCGTGAGGCGGAGACGTCTTTTTATTCACATATATTTATTTTACGCCTACACTTTCGTGAAGTAGCGTGGGACGGTAATTAACGAACTTCCTAGGGGATAGACGGTGAAATGGAAGGATAGGTACCCTGCACTGTATATTCAGAGCATCGGTACCTTTAAGGAGCGGCGGGAGGGTTTAAACACGCAAATCGTATGGCGGAGCGTCGTGTTCATGGAGGATTTTTATAATAATAAAAATTAAGAGATTGGGAAAGGCAAATAAACTACAGAGATAAAAAATGATAGCAATTAAAAAGTGGAACTTACTTTTATTCAATTAAAGAGTAAATAGCTCTCTCTCTCTCTGTCTCTCTCTCTCTCTCTCTCTCTATTAGTTTATTAGTTATTTATTGACTTATTTATTTGTTTATTTATTTAATTATTTAATTATTTATTTATTTATTTATTTAATTATTTATTTATTTATTTATTTATTTAATTATTTATTTATTTATTTATTTATTTATTTATTTATTTATTTATTTATTTATTTATTTATTTATTTATTTATCTATTTATTTATTTATTTATCTATTTATTTATTTATTTATTTATTTATTTATTTATTTACTTAATTATTTATTTATTAATTGTATCTTTTTATTTTTTTTTTTTTTTTTAATTTATCCGTTCTCCCGTGTTCTGTATTCTTAGTCGTGAAAAATGTTGTAATGTACAAAATATAAAGAGTACATTTTAATAAAGAGTAAATATATCTGCGTGTGTGATGAGTGTATGTATCGGCTGAATTGTAATTGTTTTTAAATTGTGACGTGATGGATGTACGTGTATGCAAGAATGAGTAGACTTCAGAAATTGTTATGGAACTGTGATATAAACAAACTGTGATATTAGATAATGACAAATTTGTGCAACAATTTTTATATTTATACACTGACGAACTGTGATAGTGATCAAAGACTTAATGTAATGACAAAATAACAATTTTTATGTAATGTATTTTGCCAAAATTGACAAATAAATCGTATATCTATCTATCTATCTATCTATCTCTGGCGTCGTCAGTTGATGCGGTGGCTGGAGTTGGTGTCGAAACTTGAAGTCGGGGCTGAGAACTGGAGATGCGTCGACAGTTTGAATTGGCGTTGAAACTTGAAGTCGGGGCCGAGAGATGGAGATTGAACTGGAACTGTTGTTGCTGCTGGGTTGCTGATCGTAGACTGACTCAGGAGAAGAAGCTTTGGTGGCTCATGCCCTCTGGCCCAACCCTTCAAAGCTCGTCTAGTGTAGTACTGAGTTCGGGCCTGCTCAATGGCAGGTCGGGAAAGCGCACCCTTGATTGGCCTTGAACTTTGGACCGGCAGTCAAAGGGAGAGCGACGGCTTTCTAGGGCCTCCTTCCAAGCCCCTCCTCTTCCCCTTTCCTATCGATTTTCGGTGGTAGATCCTCGACTCTTCTTGGTGTAGAGAGAGAGAGAAGGTAAGAGAGAGAGAAGATGTCCTTATATAGCCTTTTATAAATGTACTCGATTATATTTAATATTTCCTAAAATAATAGTTATTGTTTATAAAAATGCAAAAGATATTTAAAAGTTTTTATTATTATGAATAACTAACTTAAATGTTAAGTAAAATTAAAAAATAATAACAATGTTCCGCTGAAAGTTAAATTTATAACATTGAAATTAACACTATCTAATTCTAACATGGCACTGAATTAGTAGACGATTATTTTGGTGTGTAGCTATTTATAATCACACAATAAACCGTTGGGTCTTATTTAAACTTGCATAAAATAAATTCACGGAACATATTAATTCGTACAATGTTTCGACACACAATAGTTAATATATATATACTTTTGCAATAGTTCCTTAAATTATTACTTACGAAACAATATGAATATACAATTAAAATTCTAATGTGAAATCGTTTAACTGACTCTAATTTAACTAAAAATATGGAAGTAGGTATAAATATTCTACTAAAAAATTATATTATTAATATATTTTTCATATTATTTCGTAAATTTATCTTATTATTATTTATTCTATAAAAATAACTTACTATTTTATTATTATATTTTTTTGCGCATATGTACGAAGAGTTATGTGTCATAATACACAAAAATAGAGTTATTCTATTTTCGCAATTTACGCGTTTGATTTTTGGTCAAAGACAATACGGAATAAGAACAATTACCTAAATAATCTGATTAAAAATGACAAAAAGATCCCAAGTTAAAATTCTAGAGAGTAGACTGTATCGAAAATTACAAGGGGGAACCAATGCATACAAAACTATCGGTTCACTATGCAGCACGCATAAGTAACCGTTCCTGTGTATTTATTTACACTCTCAAACAAACAAACAGGCGTGTGGTGAGAGACGGACAGCGGAAGGTTCCTAATCGTCGTCTCAGCTTATTTTTTTATGACTGCACTGTCGCCAGCCCAAGACGCTTTCCAGAGAATGTCTCTTTCTTTCTCTCAGTTCGTACACATGCAGTTTTATTACTCTCAGCCCTCGGTCTCGAATTGCTTATCGGATCCGTAGAGTTTTCGAGTATGCACCACGCAGTTTACTCGTCCTGACCCTGGGAAAAATTCTCTGCTGGCTTGCAGCTGACGAACCCTCTCAAAGTCGAGACAAGCATGCTTGTGTACGAAAAGAGGAAAAGAGAGGACCGAGGAAAAATGATTCTGAAAACGAGGCTTTGACAGCCGTCGCATGAATGTATACGTTCACGTATTCATAATATATGGAGACGTAACAAAAGTCAGAATGTCAAAAAACTAAATGTCGGAGACAGTAACTATACTGTTTACTCGATTTTATGCACCATTCGATAAAAATTGGCAATATGTAGTATTTAATATTTAGGGTTTTCGGGGTCGCTGATTACAAATCAAAAGTCAGAATTTCAAAAAACGAAATGATAAGGTCAGTAATTATAGTGTTTACTTAATTTTATGCACCTTCTGATAAACATTGGTAAAATTTAGTATACAAGGGTTTTCGGGCCGCTAAATACGAGTCAGATGCATAAAATCGAGTAAACACTATAGTTACTGGCTCCGCAAATTCGTTTTGTGAAATTGTTACTTTTGATTCGTAATCAGCGACCCCGAAAACCCTTGTATACTAAATTTTATCAATTTTTGTCTAATGGTGCATAGAATCGAGCAAGCACTATACTTACTGGCTCCGCTATGTTGTTTTTTGAAATCTTAACTTTTGATTCTGAATCAGCGACCCCAAAAACCCCTGTATACCAAATTTTATCGAATTTTATAGAAATATGCATAAAATCAAAGTTATTCTTAAAAACTCCATAGAGGAGCACCCCTTCTCGGAGTTATTCTTAAATACTCCAGAACGCAAGGCTCCTTCTCGGAGTTATTCTTAAAAACTCCAGAGAGGAGCACTCATCCTCGGAGTTATTCTGAAATACTCCAGATTGGAGCACTCGTTCTCGAAGTTATTCTTGAATACTCCAGATCTGAGCGCTCCTTCTCGAAGTTATTCTTAAAAAGTTCAGAGCGGAGCGCTCCTTCTCGGAGTTATTCTTAAAAACTCCAGAGCGGAGCCCTCCTTCTCGGAGGTATTATTAAAAGCTCCCTGAAAGAGTTGTGAGGAGCGCTTCTTTTCGGAGCGGTGCGAACCTCTATCGTACATCATAACTTAATTTCTTGGGTTAGTAAATTTTATTTGATGAATGCTTATGCAAATACATTTAAATTTGTAAGAATTTAAATTTGCTTATATACTAAAGTACTCTTTTCAAATATTTTGTACTATAATGTTAGTATAAAATATTTGAAAAGAGTAAAATGCACTTAATTTTGAGAGAATAAAATTTTCTTATTTTACACCACAGGATTCATTATATAGTTTGACATATCTTTTTTCAATGTCTACGTGTGAAAAATTTTCACCGAAAAAAAACAAAATAGCGGACTTTTGAATTTTTCGACCCTTTTTTTGCACTTTTAATTGTTTATAACTTTTTTAAATAACAATGAATATTTTTGGTTGTAGTACCGACTATAGAGAGACATCTAAAGAATAAAATGCCGTTTGGTTCATGTTGATAAGTGCAATCGTTTTGAAATACGAGTGACACCCAGTTGCAAAAACGTGGTTTCGAGAAAAAGCCGATTAAAGTTTTTTTCGTGAAAAATCGTAAAAAAAAGTGAATTTTACTCACATATCCATTCCAGCTTCGTACACAACTCCTTCGTGATCTTCGTAGGTATCATTTTCAAGTATTCTTGCATTTCTAGAAGCAGTTCGATGTTCTTTAGACGCTTAAGTGGCTTCAAGCTCGGCTCGATCAACACGCTTGTCGTTGGCCTTATCAGCGAACTGCCTTGCTTGCGGTCCGATTTTGACACCCATAAGTTCCATAACTTTCAATATTGGTAAAAGCCCTTCATTAAAAATGCAAGCAGCACTAAGAGCAGCAATTTCAAGTGTTTGTTTTCCAACAAACTTGTGTTTAGGAGCTATGTTCCAAACACACGAATTATAACTTTCGTTATTGTTTTGAGTATTAGCCCCTAAACATCTATCGAGCAACTTTTCGTCAGTTAATTCTTTATAAATTGATTGTAAAAGATCTTCAATTTCTTGATCGAAAGCCGGAGGATGTTTGAAGTTATATAATTTATCTGAAGCTACTGCCTTTTGATAACCGCACCATGAATCTGCTCCGGTTGGGCAGTACGTGTGTTGCGGCTTAGCGTCGATGGAACACTTGTGATAAAATGAGGCCAGAATTGCTTTCTTCGTGTCTGCCACATAATCGGGGTGAGCATGCACAGCTTTTTTAAAATAGCCAGATAATTTTGACAGTTGCGCTTCGGTGAATTGTAAAGGTTTTACTGCAGGTTGGTCACTTTTTTTAGTTCTTTCCTTTTGGGTACTTCTTCACCTATTTTTTAAGCCTCTTTTTTTTCTTGTGCTTTCAGAGCTCTCTTTATTTTTGCAAGGTTTCTTTTAGCTTCTTTACCACGTCTATATATACTCTTGCCTACGTGTAAAACACTTGCTTTTTTCTTTATTTTGAGAGCCTCACCATACGGTTCAATTTCTTCGAGCCGCTTGAAAGTTTTACTGTCACCGTCGCCGATATAATATTCATACATAACACCGTACTGCTCCACAGACCTCAGAAACATCTCTTCCACTCCTTCAACGTCTATAAGACCGGCACTACCATCATGATCCCTTGTACAATTTCCTGCTTCACAATGCTCGGTAAACCAAGCATCAAACTCAGGCGTATTTTCGGGAAACTTTTGGGAATAATTACTGCATGCTTGACAAATTTTTGATTTTACTACTACATCTATGACTTTGTTCGTATACTTGCCGATTAAACTATCAATACCAAGTAAAGCTGTGAATCCTCTTTTTGGCCAGGAACCATCGCCCGAAACAGTAAGCCTATCTTCTGGTAATCCTTTTTCTTTATTCTTTTCTTGCTCTTCTTTAGCAGTTTTTTTAAAAACTATTTCACTAACAGCCTTTACTGCAATGTAAATATGCCGTAAGCATTTATAATAGCCACTTAAACTTAATGCACTCGCTGAGATATCCATCAGTTTTGGAGATGAAGGGATTGGTTCACTCTTCTCACAATTACAGATGATTTCTAATTGAAAACCCAATCCTTTTAAGTCACTTTTTCCAAACTCCACTTTTTACCACAGTTCACACACGCAACTCTTTGCTGTAATGTTGCAAATACAGACCACTGAACGATCACGTAAGTCAGAGACGGATGGATAGTTACTTCAAGTTGGGGATCGTCGTTTTTCAGGTTTTCAGCAGCAGAACTGGTTTTTTCAGTGTTATCATCTGAAGTAAATCGATTACCACAAAAACTCCTCCTTTTCGATCTATGCCGTAATCCTCGTCCTTTTTTTCTGTCCATGATAAATTTTGTGCGCACACGAACGAAAAATTTACCAACGCGTGCGAAGACTGAAGCGAACTACCACGAAAATTCCACGTGTACTGCCGTATACTATGCAGGACGCTCTTCTGAAACTGTAGAGGAGAGAATATTCTCGAAAAATAGAGGGGAAGAGAATAATAAGTCGGTCCGGCGGCACGCAGCAGATGCCGCTACCAAGGGCGCTCGAGCGGCCGGATTTACCGCTTGGCGCGCACCGCTCTTCCGTCTTCTCTACCTACTTCTCGGTCGCGCCGACCTTTGGGACTAATTCTATACTATTTCTAAGAGTATTTCCTAGCAATTTATGGAAATAAAATTTCGATTTTTTGAAAATTGTTTGGATGAACCTGGCCTTAATCAATATAACGGGAAATTAAAATTTTCAAGGCCTATGAAGGCACCTTTGTGATGCAACTAAATCAATTCCGTTCATCGAAATTCAAAAGGAAAGTCAGCTAGTATATGCGGCGCAGTCAATGGCTCGGTATGCTAATGCAAAAAGAGTTGGAAATAAAGTTATCCGTCGACGGTGTCAATGACATTTGATGCTCGCCTCTACTCGCATACGTAAAGTGTGTATACCGGTGTGCGTATTTATATACGCAGAACGTAATGGCACAGCTTATCCAGCCATAACTTGAAAAAAAGCCGTTTGTACCATTTACGTGGGCCATACCTCTTTCTCTGTCTAATTGGCTCCCCGGCAGAATAAGTAATGAAGAGAGACGTCGGAATGTCGCGGAGTCGCTCAAGAATTTTAGAACAAAGGCGAAGGCAAAAAGCCGTCTTACCTCTTGCTGCAGGTGTATAAGGTATACGTATGAATGTATGTATATGAGCAAATCCTCAGAATCGACGTTCCTCAAACATACAAAATTTTGATAATGTTTGACCTATCACACTTGATTACTTATCAAGGTTCTTGATGTCTAGATATACATAGTGTTCGAGGAAGACGTCTAGATGGCTATGGTGTCCGATGACTAGGTCCAGGTGGTTCGCTTCGTAGTCTTTTGTATCTGTAATCAGTACGTATATCTAGACACCAAAACCTATGGAGCTCACTAGCTGGACCTCATCATCGGCCAACATAACTACCTAGATGCCTTCCTCGAACACTATGTACATCTAGATGTCAAAAACTACGGAGTGCACCACATGAACCTCGTCATCGGCCACTATAACCACTAGATACCTTCCGCGATTAGGACGTACATCTAGATATCAAAATCTACGGAGCGCACCACCTGGACCTCATCATTGGCTACAATAACCATAAGACACATTCTGCGTTCAGTACGTAGATCTACATGTACCTGAACTTCTCAGGCGCCATCACGTCGGTCACTTTTTGTCTTTAACCTCTACTTGAATAGTTTAAGTGCTATTACCATCTCACCCCGATCTCCCCACACGCGCAACACAAACCAGCGTTATGTTCCGGAAAAGCTCTAAGTATAAGCGCGCAAGCGAGAATTATGCTATGTTAACCTAACCTCCTATACATACTTATCACAGTAAAATGGTTTTTTACGTATTTGTATTTTTATTTTTTTATTGTTATTGTTATTTTATGTTCCAAATGTTCAGTTATTATACAGATAAGGGGCAAAAATGAAAATATTGGTAATAATTTATATTAGCACAGTTGACAAACGATTGACTAACCGCTGGACAATATTATCGTTATGTGTTGGCCAAAAAAATTGACCAATAATTTGTAGTCAGGTCATGATGTGTGGGTAATTTTCTACCAGGGCAATTTCTAACCTTCTGAGAACATTATTAATTCCGAAAATCTCGTACATCGCTGTACACCGATTATTCGCACCCTGTCGATCACGGTATTGCTTCGTAGTCTTTTAGATTCTTGCGTGGATGTCCGTCTGTTGCTAAACCATGTGACCTTAGAGAGGTCAAAAATCAAGGTCAAACGTCTGAAAAACGATAATATGCTTTTTCTCTGTTCTTTTTCTCAAAACAAAATTTTCTCAAAGACATTTTCGATGTAAAATTTTCCGCTCTTTTCAATTCCGGGATAAAATTAGGGGTTTCCATTTAAAAAAATCAAGTTGACCTTGAAATAACCTTGAAGATCAAGTTCAAGGTTAAGTTCAAGGTCACCAATGTTTGACCCCTTTGCCCTTGTCAACTTTTGTCTCAACTTTTTTTCGATACCACGATTAGGAACGGAGAAATTTAGGTGCGGAGATTAAAATGGCCCAACCTGTATATGCATTTATATTCTCTGTGAAATCAAAGACAAAAAAATTGTTTTCTCTAGTAAATTTTAGTATATTTATAGGGTTTTTATAAGTGTCTGTGAAATTTTTCACATTTTTTTGACGAAGTGTTCGGTATACTGTGGGTCTAAGATGGTAATTTTAGCATTTTTTTGCATTTTGAAGCTTTTTTGAATAAATTTTATCTCAATAGGAATATATTTTCTGAACTTAAAAAAACATTTTTTTAAGGTCACATGAGCTTATTTTTAATGAATTATGTCCAATTTTAATCTTATAATATAAAAAATTTTATGCTCTTTAAAATGCATGTTTGCAGAATTAATTATATTGACGATATATTTAAAAAAAAAAAAAAAAAACTAATAATTAAAAATCGAAAAATCGACATAAAACAAAACACATCACCGAAAAATAAAATATATTTTCTTCCCCCTTCGTATAACAAAAACAAAAAAAAACAGCTGTTGATGGCTAAAATCGGTTAAGTAGATTCTGAGATATAGGCGTATATATATATCAGCTACCACCACAACCCCGTTACCTATACCCTAAAGTTAATTGCAATAGTTTTGTGGCTATAACAAGAGTTATGTCGGGTAGATGGATACCATATTGGGTTCGCCATTTTTAAATCTAGAATTCTGATTCAAGATTCGTAATCAGCGACCATGAAGACTCCGTTCTCTATATTCTTAAGTCAATTTTAATGGTTTTGCGGCTATTACATGGGTCAGGTTAAGTAGATGGCCGCTATATTCGGTCCGCCATTTTAAATTCCGAAATTCTGATGTAAGATTCGTAATCAGCGATCATGAGAATCCCGTTCTCTGTATTCTTCAGTCACTTTTAATAGTTTTACGGCTATTAGAGGGTCAGTTTATGTAGATGGCAGTCATATTGGGTCCGCCATTTTGAATTTCGAAATCCTAATGTAAGATTCGTAATCAGCAACCATGAAAACCCCGTTCTCGATATTCTTAAGTCAATTTTAATGGTTTTGTGGCCATTAGATGGGACAGGTTAGGTAGATGGCCGCCATATTGGGTCCGCCATTTTTACTTCATAAATTTATAACAAATATGTTTTCAGAGTTATTTTCAGTAAGAATTTTTCATATTATATTAGTCTACCGATGATTCACATCACGTGAGTTCTTGTATATGGTGATCGGATCCATTTTCAATATGTGGTTTTAGGTTATAATTTATTTTTTGTTCTTAACTTTGTTAATTAGACCAATATCTTTAGAAATATCTTCAAAACACATAAATAACGTCTTTGTTGTCATTGATATGTTAAGATAACTAATTTTTCTCATAGTGTAATCATTTTTAGGTTAAATTTTCATAATGAATTATCACTTTTTGTAACTTTTGCATATTTTTCCTGTATTCCGTAAATTCTTAGCTTTCTTCTCAAAAGAGAATCATTTGGTAAGCTAATTTCCATCCAAAGTTACACCATTTTGAACAAAAAAAAAGCAAAACCTCTCATTTGGTGGTCGTAAATCACTTGTCCACTCACTCATTTTTCTTCATTTCGACTATGCCAGCCTTGTCTATCATGACCTCACCAGTGAACAGAACCTGAAGCTTCAACGGGCGCATAACGCATGCACTCGCTTTGTCTTTGGCACTGTCCTCTGGATGGCTCATGTTATCCCCTACCGTAAACGACTAGGGTGGCTTACGGTGAAGGCCCGAAGTGAGTATTTCATGGGCGCGCTGACCTTTACAATACTAAAAACTGGTAGTCCAAAATACCTAAAATCTAACTTCATACTTACTGCTGAAACTGATGTATACAGATCAGCTCGGCTTCGCACTGAACCCCTCCTCATCCGTAACTATACAACCTCCTTATACGCCAATTCATTTGTTATAGAAGTCTCATAATTATGGAACAGACTACCGAACCACATCACTTCTTTGACTCTCAAAACTACCTCCCTCCAAACTCTCAAATCACTACTACTTAAGTACCTCATCAGTTGTGATGCCGAGCCCGATTCTGCATAATATTCCATGATACTTCGTAAAATTTAAGTTAAATTAAAATTTTTACTATATCTGTTATTTAAGTCAAATTATTATGTTTACTATATCTGTTATTTAAGTCAAATTATTATGTTTACTATATCTGTTATTTAAGTCAAATTATTATGTTTACTATATATGTTATTTAAGTCAAATTATTATGTTTACTATATCTGTTTATATTTATATATTTATTCTATACATTGCGTTAAAATGGCCTCAGAGCCATGTGTAATCTAATATAATATGATCAGAAACGATACTGTTAATGCGATAAAATGGCCTAAGAGCCACATATGATAAGATATAATACATTATGTTATATATGCACACACAATTATTTATATTTATATTTATTACTCACATATTTATCGTCAAACCATTTTTTATTTTTGTATTATAATATGTATTTTACTGTTCTTTGTGCCCTTTGGGATTATTTAGTCCCAGGGTGGAAGTAAACAAATAAACCTAAATAAATGTCTCTCTTTCTCTGTCTCTCTCTCCCTCCTTTTCACTCTCTCTATAAGTAGAAGTTTACACGATTTTTTCGCTCCGTCTGAAACAAAGATTTTCTGCGTTTTCTGCCTTCGGGCATTTTCATTTGCAGATCCTTGCAAGTGACTTAGTGCAAGTCTTCACTGTTGCTGTTATTTAACAGTATTTTGAGGTGCTTGCATTTAGTTTTTCATTTGGAAAATCGGAGCGTTCACTGCTTTGGAGGTTATTTCCACGCCGATTTGCACACGTGCTGGTATTGATATCTGCGCATGCCCGAGCTTCCGAGAAAGCCGAGATCTTCTTGAAGTTTGGCAACATTGTTCTTCACGACACCGAGGTTCTCCAGCAGATAACAAGTCGCCTACGCCGAACTGGGGTTTAAGTTCTCCGCTTTCCCAAAAGATGTCATCACCTGCAATCTGCTCTGCAAGTATCGGTACTGTGCGTGTGAAAATTGACGTGTAGTAAATAGATTTATATATGTATATGTAATGCGTTTAAATTTGACCGAGCCATCGCATCGACCGGTTATGATTCTATCGATAAATGCGTGTGTGCAGTGATGAGTAGACGTCAATGTAGCTTATGCGAGCGTTCCATAGTGCGTGGTGAAGAGCTTTCCATACAGTGCGAAATCTGTAATTACATCTATCACGTAACGTGCGTTCATCCTGTGCTCATAAACGAATATAATATATTGCGTTGTTGTACAAGCATTCGATCAGCTGTTAGTACACCTTTGCGTTCGCAGCCGAGTGTGATATCAGACTCTCACCTAGCCTTTCCTTTGTCCGATAAAGTATCGTCTTCGTCAAACAGCGATTCAGCGAAACAACCTACTTCTCCCCCATCACCGTCACTCGTATCAATAGTTACATAGCACTGCACTGAGTCGCTGCCTTCATTTTTCGTTTATAATACTGCTTTAGAGTCGGGAAATCGCGGGCAAACACTTTCTCCGTCATTAACAGTCGCCAGCATGTCAGATTCAGATGTTCCGGAATATTTTAAAACATATCTTGAGAAATTCAATAAAACTTCTGAAACTGTTGACCGCACAGAAACTGCCATAATAAGTCCTTCAAATCGCATTACTACTCTTGAACAGAAAATAAATAAAGCGGATCAAGAAGATCGTGATGACGTGACTGCCCTGTACTCAGAAATTGTATCATTGCCGCGCAGCATTATTACTGAGGATCCGTGTGAAGTAGTTATTTCGAAAATTCCAATGCAGATCAAGCTGGCTATGCCAATAGTAGCGGATTGCGTACTTTCGGCTACTGGTTTCAAGAGGCTTATCAATCACGTGCTTGAAGTAAGAGAATGGGTTCAGAAAGAATCTGCGGTAGCACCTGGCACACAGGCGAGTGTCCCTGATTCTCCAGAGAATGCCACCGGCGCACCGGCGAATGTTCCCGCTGCTAAATCGCAATCTATCGTGCTTAAATTTATGTCTGCAACTATTCGTAATTCGGTGCTCAAAAATGCGAAATTACTCGATATAACGAATGCACAAACGCTCTTCGGTGTCGGAGGAAAGGGAAAAATTTATATAAGTGCTCTCTGGCCCAAGCCAGTATACGCACTACATCTTAAAGCTCTTCAAGCTTATAAAACACTGCATTATGCGAGGCCGATTATTAAAAACATGATTGTTGTGACGTGTATTTCGCGTCCCAATGTTATTAAAACACGGGCAGTCAATCGCGACCAAATCACCCGTCACCAGAGCTGAGCAATTTGTATTAAATAGTTATTGTTATTAATAGGGGGGAATTGTGAATTTATTAGTTGAGGAAATGAGGATAAGGAGAGTCGCGACCGAGGAAAGTCACAGACCAACACACACACGCACACACCCATACCAGCGGCATCAGCTGATCGCATCGAAGACTGCTCGGAGCGAGCACCGACGTCGGTCCTATACACACACACGCACGGCTCCAACACCACTGCACTCTGTACGCGCGACCCTCTCTCTCTCGCTTGCTCTTTCTCCGTCGCCTCTCGAGGATGATGAGCCACTGTCCGCGCACACACACACACGCGCGCAGACGCGGGAGGAGAGAGGATTCACAGCAACAGCCGAGATGGTGGCTTCCTCGAAGCACGCCATCTCGGCTGTAGCCACGAGAGAGAGAGAGAGAGAGAGAGAGAGAGATACCGACGCGGCTGTCGACAGCATGGGGAGTGCTAGCAGCCGCATGAAGCTGCCGGTCTATCGTAGCGTAGGCCGACGCGCGCACGTCGCCGCTGCCAACTGTGACGGTCCGGCGCCGACAAAACCGAAAGCGCCCGATATACATATACACGCCGGGTTGCCCGCGCATGTATATTTAGCGATTCATATTGCCCGCGCTTCGTGGGCAGGGCGGCAATCGCGGAGCGGACCAATGGAAATTTGCGACTCAAATTGCCGCCGACTTAGTCTTGATTTTCGCATTTAGGGAAAATCAAGGCCAATCACCGAGAAGAAAGAGGCGGAAGCAACAAGTGTGTGGACTGAAGGTAGTCAAGAAGAAGAGCTGAAAATTTGGAAGAGATTTCCGCCCTCTCCGATTTTGGGCATTGCCTGTCTCAAGTCTTATTATAAAATTGGCGGACATATAGTAGCGTGGGTAGAATCGGCGAAAGTAATAGCAACCAGGAGTACAAGGAACACCGCTAGGCGACCATAATTAGCGACGGTGAGTGGGCTGTAATTGTCGAGCTTCCCTCGGCACTTATAGATAGAGTTATAATTTAATATATATATATATATATATATAGCATATTGCCGCCATGTGTTCGGGGGCAATGGAGTAAACTCGTTGGTGGTGTGACACCGTCGTTTAGAATCAGAAAAGGGGGATATTACGCGATATTCGGAAAACTCGGGAAACGCGGTGATTTGGTCGTCGCGGAAGACGCGTGTGTGGGCTAGCGTAACCATATTGTTTAGCGACCGGTAAATTGTGCGAAACTTTTAAATTTGGCGACCGTACATATTGTGATTTATAATAAAGCCTAGATACTTAAAGAGTGAGATTCGTGTAATTATTATATGAGTATATATTCCTGATTTTCCACTTCACGGAACTTCCTCTGGGGAAAGGGACTCGTGCGGGGCTAGCCGCGCTTTACCTGGCGCCCATTATATAAAAATATAGATAAATTCGGTAAAGTGCTGAGCAACAGTTATAAATAAATTAGAGTAACGAAATACCACGTTACAAATGACGTACCAACGGGGGCTTAGTGAAACAGGAAAATCAGGAAAAATAGCGACAGAATAAATTAATTAAGTAGTTAGTTCGGGAAAACTCGAAAATTTTTTTTTACACAGTACCTGAGCAAGCGAAAGTTCAGCGACTTAAAGCGTTTTTTTTGTGTTGTGTTAAAATTTAAACAAAGTGGAAAAATTATTTTTTTTGTGTTTAAGAAGTTTATAGATTAGACTTTGAAATTTTTTCACTTGGGTTAATGGGTTATAAGTAGGACTTAGAAATTTTTTGACTTGGGTTATTGGGTTATAGATTGGACTTAGAAAATTTTCACTTGGGTTAATGGGTTATTAAATTTTTCAATTTTGAGAATTTTCCGAAATTTTTTTTGGATATTTTTGAGACTTTTCCGAAATTTCTTTTTGAAAGGTTTTTGTTGAAAAAACATTTTTTTTTAATTTGAAAGGGTTTTTTTTTCTTGAAAATTTTTTGAATTTATTTTGGAGCGATTATTGATTGAAGGTTTTTACAGTTTTTTTGGGTGTGTAGTAAAGGAAATTGACATTCACATTTTGAGAAAAATGATAATAATGCAAATAATCATGGTTTTCAGCTTGGCATAAATCGTGCACCAATAGAGGTAAGGGTTTGAAATTTTTTTTACATATTTTAGGTATGAAATACATCATTTTCTTAAAGTTTCAGAGTATTAAAATTTTTACGTGCTCACTTGACGTGGAATCACGCATATATTTAAATTTTCTAATTTAAATTTATGCAAAAGTATCTCAAATAAATTTAAGATAAGATGATAATGTGTAACTAAGAAAATCTTTAAAATGTGGATTATTATGAGTAATTATTCGAGTTAATTATTTAATATAGTCTTTTCGAACTCATTTTAACTCTGAACCCAAATTTTAAATCTATTTAATTTTATTATTTACAAATTGTATTGTAAAAGAGAACATAAAAAATATATTAAATAACTAAAAAGTGCTCTACAGTCTTCTTATATTTTAGAACAATTTAATACAACATTTTTTTTACAAGTTATTGGAGTAAACGTATATTTTAGTGATTAATAAATTATTCGTAATTTTGTTCACGCTTATAAAAAATGGATTTATTCATTCATTACAAAAATACCATAAAAATAAAAACGGTATTAAACAAAAACAAATCAATCAATCTTGAACTTTTTTTATTTTAAATCGTTATAAAAAAATACAAATAGAGCTTTAAATGACGAACAAACACTGCATAATACTTAAGAAAAGCTTTTAAAAATTATTAAAACAAAAATTAAATATCATCAAAATGAAAGAAACGTTATAAAAAAATGAATCGATATATCTTAAAAATTATTCTTCATTTTAAATCTTCATAAAAAAATGCAAACAATAAACTTAGAATGACCAAAAATGACCGCATAATAATAGTAATAATATTAAAGTAATAATAATAATAATAATAATAATAATTTTTTCTTTTCAAGTGTATGTAGGAAATGGTTGAGGATGGATCCGGCGTGTGTATAATATAGGATGAAAAATAAAATAAACAAAAACGCGAAAAAACTACACAGCCGTTGCATCGCAAACCGACCCACTAAAATCTACCATCCTTTCGTCTTCTGGTAGAACCCACCTGGTACCGTTTATCATATTACCTCAGGGTGGTGCCATTCTTGTATCATCTCGACAACCGCTGCTGCCTTGACCTGAAACAAATTTAAAATTCATAATTTTAAATCCTCCGAGGGAACGTCAGATCTAACCCGTCTCGTTTATACGCATATTCGAACCGGCGCATTCATCTCCGTACAGAAAGGAGAAGTAACCCTGTCCCTCCCCGCGACATTCATAAAATGAGAGAAAACGAGCGTCTCCCGGTTAAGAAAGGGTCCCATTTTCTCCCTTCTCCCCCATTTCCATGGAGTCGTCCGACGTCCCTGGGTTATGTTGGTGTGTCGGAGCGTCTCCCAGGGCTTCATTCATACCTTCGTCGTTTGCCCTGTTTAGGTACCGTTTCTTATGTCTCAGGACCGTCTCGGTGAATTTTGCCGTGGAGGCCCACTTATTCTCGGCGGACAACATTTCGCCCAAGATGTTCTCAGGCGTGAATTATCCGACCGAGCCGAAAAGAGCTTCTTTCTTAGTTCCACTTTTCGCAGACGAAAAACGTGTGAAATGCATCGTCGCAATCAGCGGCACAGAAGATGCAACCCGGGCTCTGAACCTTCCCCATATGATTGAGGTAGGAGCAGAAGTGCCCATGGTCACTCAGGAATTGGGTTAGGTAGTAATTTACCTCCTCATGATCTATGTTAATCCAAGGGGCCAGCTGGTCTATCAGCCTTGCAGTCCATTTACCCTTGGTTGCGGTTGTCCAGGACCGTTTCCATGGTTCGTTCCCGTTTCTTTCTATGGACTGTTGTTCTGTCCTCTCTTGTTTTCTTCCGTTCGTAGATTCGCTTACGCTCCGTTGCATGTAGGTCGATCGGGATGATTCCCGCGATGACGAGTACTGCGGGTCTCGAGATCGTGCAATAGGTGCTAGTGACTCTGAGAGCTCCTCTACTCTGAACAGAGATGAGTCGAATCTGGTATAAGTCCTTCTCCATTGGATCGGTTCATATTTCAGAACCGTACAATAAGATTGATGTAATGACTGACATGAGGAGTCGACGCTTACTCGCTTTCGGTCCACTCGTATTCGGCATGAGACGGAACAACTGTGCTGTCTGTTTCGCCGCTTTATCTGCTGCATACACTAGGTGACGAAAGAAAGTAAACTTAGTGTCTAGTTTGAGTCCCAGATACATAGCCTCCCTCCTTGTCGAAACCTCCGCATCTCCCACATATATGGGGAAGATGGTCTCAATCCATTTGCCAGTGAAGGGCATGATCTCTGCCAAGTCGAGACCGTGTTCCCTCATCCAGCGCGAAATCCTGCGCATCGCCTGGTTAAGCAGATATTATGCTTTTTCAAAGTCCCGCGCGATGATGATTAAAGCGACATCGTCAGTGTAGGTTATCAGTACACCTCTTCCGGTAGCCCGAGTCGTAGCAGGGCATCGTACAGGATGTTCCAAAAATCAGGGCCAAAGATTGACCCCTGCGCCACGCCGGCGCTGAGATATTTCTCGCGTTGGCCTTCTTCTGTTTCGTAGCGGAGGATACGGTCCGTTAGGTAGTCCCGTATCACCCGCATGAGGTACTCTAGGACTCTGAACTCATTCAACGCGTCCAAGATGTCTGGCCACCTGGCCGAGTTGAAGGCGTTCTTAACGTCCAGCGTAACGGGAATTGCGATGTTCCTGAAAAAATGATTTCCAGTCCATGCTCTCCTTCCGAGCCGATCTACCTCTCGTATAGCGTCTACCGTGGATCGCCGTTTCCTCAAGCCGTACTAGTTGTCGGCTAAATCGCCGGCAGCGATTGCACAGCTCCCTGTAGCCGTGGTTTGAGCAACACTCTTATAGAGCTTCCCTGCATGGTCCAACATGCATAGTGGCCTGTTAGGCGACGGAAGCCGAGGATCACCCGTGTTCGTCCACTCTGATGGTTCGTGGGTCCACGTAGATTACTGCTGTGCCAAGTGTGTCTTTGTACTACGAAGGTACGTTCCAGTCAGAGTAGTGCTCGCTGATGAGCAGCACATCAGCCTTCGTCTCAGATATACTCTGAGTCAGAAGGCTGTTGGCTAATTCGGCTGTATGGAGGTTGGCTTGAAGGACCGTTATGGGGTCCATCATTAACGCTTGGCTTTGGTCTGCTTAAGCGTTTCGCGAAACGCTCTACACTGTCCTGAGCTCGACGTGTGGCCCAGCTGTGCTTAGTCTGCTTTCAGGTCAGGGCACAAGACGCACTTCGCCTCGGTAGCCTTGCAGGCTGCTCTTTTGTGACCTTCCGCGCCACATTTGTAGCAGGCCTAACTTCAGTCTGGGCTACGACAATCGCGTACTTGATGTTTGTAACCAAGACGTCTGAAACACCGCTGGAGCCGCTGCCATCTTCTCAATAGGCAGTTCATACAGCCGACTTTCAGGCGGTTATTATCATGGAGGAACTCTGCCTTTTCCTGGTCCATCTCTACGATGGCCAGTCGCTGCTCCCTACTATTGGGCTTGGATAGCGAAGCGCTAATCTCACCGGTTGAGACTACTGCTTCGTCAAAGACCCTCTTGATCGCAGGCTCCACTTCTTCTTTGGTGGTAAGGCTGTCAAGGTCTCTTACTTCCACGTTTGTCTCAGTTGTCAGGGTATTTACAGCCCCTAACGTACCCATTACCTTCCTAATGAAGTCTCCTATAGTCCCCAGCTCCTGGTTGTTGCTTATTGTGCCCAACTCTACCAGGGCGTCGCCAGCCCTGGTTTTCCTGATACACTTGCTATCAGTCGTTGGACAATCTGCTGCGACCTTTTCACGGACACTCGAGAGAATGTCCGCGTAGGTGACTCCATCCCCCTGTCGGATAAGGACAGCCTTTGGACGCGTTCTCCTCCTCCTCTTCTTCTTCTGACTAGCCTCGCTACTCTTTGCCGCCAATGTCCTGGCTGTTGGGATCTTCTTTTGTTGCGGCTGCTGCTGCAGTTGTTGTCACAGCTGTTGTCGCTGTTGCTGATTTCGCTGCAGCTGTTGTTCTTGTGTCAGCTGCTCTGGTTGTTTCTGTTGCTGCTGCTACTGCTGTTTCTTATCTACAGCTTTCTCCTTCTTTGAAAGGACCTTCTCAAAGCCGGCTATCTCCGAGGGCCCGGTGGATCTAGCCTTCGTGTCAGTGACTGAAGAGTCGGCACTATCGGAGTCACCGTCTCTCGATCGCACCCTCTTATTTTGAGCTCCCAGAAAGTCCGTCGCGCTGAGCTCTTCGGTGTTATTGAGCAGGCGGTCCCTCCAAGAGTCGAAAAGCTCGAAGAGGGTTGGTAAGCTGTACTTTATGTCGGTATTGACACCTAGCTGCCTCTCCAAATCTTTTCCCATCTTTTTGAGGAGTTCGTCTATCTGCTTCACGAACTCCTGGACTGTTCCTATCTGCGGGCGGCTAGGCTGTTGTTCCCCAATATGTGGGGAGGAAGCTGCTCCACTACCACCATTGCTTCCTTGCAGGTTTGGAGTTTACTTGCCTCCTGGTTCATCTCATTGTCTTGTGGGGATATTTCTTTCTTTATTGTTTAACCGGCGCATCGATCGTAGGGAGGCTGGCCGAAATAGCTGGAAACGGATGTACCCCCACATATTTTGATCCTATCCCAGTTCCCTGAGGCCCAGCCTTCATTTTTCTGGTCCTGGAATACACGGACGGACCAGGGCTCGCCCGGCGCAGCAGGGGTTCCGATCCCCCTGCCCAATGCGCACATGTCGATGGGAACAATCGGGTCAAGCGGTTTTCTGTGCATCTGCCTCACGTCTAGCGTACCGCCCGAGAGGAGATGTTTGAGTATTTTGTTCAGTGTTGTGAATGTGGTAAGTGCAGCGTAGTGAGTGTAAAAGTAAATATTTGTAGAGTGTGTTCGGTTACCATTTCGTCACCATCTAACTTCCAGGCGAAATGCAAGTCATCCGGCTACGAGCCCTACCGAGAGGACCGCAGCGCTTCCTGATGCCAGGAAGTCTATGCCTCGGCCACGCGTCAACCCAGGCAACCACGGAGGGAATATAATAATAATAACAACAATAATAATAATAGTAATAATAATAATAATAGTCAAGAAAAAAGCTATTAAAATTTTATTGAAAAAAGATCAATATCATAAAAATGAAAAAAGTTATAAAACAAAAAAGAAGCGATAAATCTTAAAAGATTATTCTTCATATAAAATCTTTATTAAATGACGAAAAAAATAAGCGTTCATTGGTAAAATATTACCGTATAACATCCTAAAAATAAGCAATAAAAATATTAAAAAAAAAATATAGCCTCAAATATCACGAAAACTAAAAGTCCTCATGATCTGGGTAAAGAATTTAGCCGAGAGATAGCATACAGCTACCTTTTTAGAAATTTTCAGAAGGAATAATGCTGTTTTACTCAAGTTATCCTTTGCCATAGAAAATCGATTTTTTTAAGAAATTATTTTGTTCTCAATCATAGAAAAATAAAATGTCTCAAAAATTTAACAGTATAGTTTTCTCCATTTTACTTATTACCTCAATTTCAGAGCATCTTTTTCTTATTCATTCCTTATTGTCTCATCAAAATTATTTCGCCAGTTTTGTGTACTGCCATTTCATATTTTTATGAAATAAATTAACCTACTCTCGTACATCCGACTAATATAACTCGTCTATCAGTAAGACCAAATTCAGTTTGCACATTTCTTTGAATTTTCATATATGTCAGACAACCAAATCTCTTTATTTGATTTATATGAAAATTATAATTCCGAGAAAATTTCAAACATAGAAATTTTGGCCTTTTTGAGATAAATGCATTTTAATTCTTTTAGAGAAAATTCTGTACTGTTTATGTTTTTTATTCTGTAACATTTTTTGTCTATTCCGAAAGAGCATCGATAGTCCCATAAAGTAAGCAAAGAATGATTTCATTACCTGAAAAAATGACGAAACGGTAGCCATATAAAATAAAACAAATTCAAATCATCAATTTTTAAGGTTGCATTTTTAAATGCAATAAAAACTGCAATTATGATGCAACGGCGAAAACAATAAATACGTGTCTCTTTATTTACCGAATACTACAACAGGTTTAATTTCCAAGTGATTTGGTGACATAGGTCCAGTCGGTATGTTCGATTTGAGATAGAATCGGTCAACTGTTTCTTCAAAAATCGGATTATTCGTATCAATAGTCCAAATAATGTTTTCAAAGACAACAGATTTTCCGCCAAAGACTCTGTATAATTTATATTATCTAAAATCACTTTCTCATTATGAGTCATCAATCTATTCACTTCACCTACACCATCTGTTCTCAAATCTGCTGCAGAAAGTTTATTCGCAACTTGGCTAATAATTCCGAATTATTTTCGTTGCAATTTAATTTCTCGTCTAATGCATAATCGAAATTTTTTAAGTTAAAAGATCATTTATCAATGCTTAAAGCAGTTATCTCACTTTTATCTTGTCATTGTTGTTGTTTCTATTCTCTGTGGTTTTATAACATAATTTACTTCATTCCCGTTTATTATAATCTCCTCTACCCCTATTATTATTATAATTATTCGATTTATTTCGCTTTGCACTATCGTTGGTTTTTACATCACTTACTTTTCTCTTATTGCCTCTCTTATTTCATCTCTCCTACTCCTCCCTGGCCATATTGTCTAAGTCCAGATTATTGGCAATTTCATTCTAGATTATTTTCAAATCTATCGCATTTGTAGCATTTTCTAGCTCTTTGACACCGCACCAGATGTTAGTCATCGTCTGATTTGAACTACCAGCTGCACGTTCAGCGTGTATAAGATATGTCATTCTTCATAACTCATCTCTCTGTCAAACTGACTTTTATACAGAAATTGGCAGACTATATATAAGGTATACATCCTACAATTGCATTATAAAATGCGTCTATTCTCATCATCGGTAAGAGGTTAAGAATTCAGAATATTCTCATAATTACGTAAAATCTCTTCAAATTTATCTCGAAACGCAGTCGCTCTCTCTTTATTAACAAAAATTCAATACTATATAATAGCTTTTTCAAAGTAATAGACATTAAATTTACTTCAAATCTCTTTAATTTACCAAATCTCGTTAAAAAATCAACCGGGTCTTTTATGTGATAATTTAAATCAAGTCTATTGATTAAAATATCATGCACTTTAAATGTACTTAACATTTCTATTTTTACTGTTCCTTTATGCTTCTCTATATTCGCGTTCTCAATATTTTCTAAACTTTGATCAACATCCAATCTTTGAAATTTAAAAACAAGCCCACCAGCTCCCTCATCTCTTCTATATATTTTTTTACATGCAGTTTTATTACTCAAATATTTATTTGGACTCGAATAAAACTTGTCTAAAATTTTAATATTCTTATTTACAACATCTGGTTCACCATTATCCTTTTCTACCTTGCCTGATCTAAAATCAACCTTTTTTAGACTGTATAGCATTTATAATCTAAATTTACTCGTCTACGCTTAAGCTTCTACTTGTCTAAGCTTATTATCTCTTCTCTGTTTCTCGTGTCTTTTTCTTCTTAACTACTCCTCAGTTGTTCTAAGGTGTTATTTTCTTCTCCTCAATTGTTTATCTTTTCTATTCTATTCTACTGTTCTTTTCTCGCTTGGAGTATAACAGTTCACTGTCTTTGATCATCGAGTCAACAGTTCTGCTTTTTCGGTTGTAATACTTACTTCTAACGGAGAAATCGATCGTATCACCCGATCGGTTCGTTCTGTTGAGAAAGAAACCGTTTAAGGCTGTCAGCTGTGACATTAATACAGTTGTAACTATTCTCATTAATACATTTATCATTATTCGCATTAATACGTTTATATTTTAAACTTTTCATTGTCTTATCTAAATTTGATCTCACATCAAATATTTATTTTATTTAGTTAGGGGCATTTTTTATTATCTAATTTTAAATTAAAATGAATCAATCAAAATTATTACCAGTACTGGATTTACTAAAACCTGAATTATATTTTTCAATTGATTTTATACGCGGCAATATTTTACCCTCTGATCTAGATAATTTCTGTGCAGACTGATCTATTTCTATTCTCTGCTGTGTCCCACTAGTCTCGGGCTCCTAGCTAGTCGCTCACAGCAATCATTATATCATCTACATTCTCAGGAATTTTCTTTTCCTGTTAATACTGCTCCATTGCCCCAGGGCTTGTTGATAGACTGGGCCGGCTAACAACATTTTGCCATTATCATTTTCAATGCAGTCAGTGGACTCCATGACCACATTTTGCAACTATTTTGTTTTAAATGATTCAATTTTTCTTATCTATAACTTCTCTCATAAATATTTCTTCTTAATTTAATGTTTCAAATTTCAAATCATTTATATCTCGCAAAAATCATAAATTTGCAGTCACAAAATTCAAGGCTTCACTTATTTATTTTAATGCCACTTCATTTTGAATTCAATTTCATTTAATTTTAATTTTAATTTTAATTTTTATAGTTGCAACTTTTAATTTTAACTTTTCATAATCTCAAAATTATCTTTAGTCTATTTTCTTATCAACTCTTCAATAAGGCCTTTAATTAAAAATATTTTTTAGATATTAATACATGTACCTAATTTATAATGGGAACTAAACCTTGAAACATAATAAATATTTCAAAATGCTTGTGCTCGCAAGAACAGCATCAGCACACATTTTTATACTCGTCTTTCTGTGCCTCAACTATTCAATCTAAAACTGCCTGTGATCGCAAGAACTGTAGCAAAAGATTGTTTTATACATTATCTAAAAATTAATAATCTCGTCAACACCATAAAAATTTCTAGATGTATTTTAAAATCTTTTCTCAAAAATAGAAATCTTATTAATTTTTCTACTTTTTTTACATTTAGTTTTAAAAATTAAATTAGATTCTCATTTATTTTCTCAATTTTCAACTCAATCTTCAAATTTACATCGATAATTTATAAGTAAATAAATAATTATTTAAATAATAAAATTTGATTTAACGCGCTTAATGACGGAAGTATGCTTAAATGTATATCGGACGATTTGAAAATACATTGCTATGTATACGTATCCGTAAACGCGCACTTAACCCCCCTGCGCAGAGAGTCGAGTATACTCGTCCAAACCGCACGTCATTTTTGTATACATTTTGTATCACAAATTTAAATCTTTACTTTGTTGGGACATTTACAACCTCTCAAATTGAAGCTAAATAGTATAGCTATTATTTAGAAAATGTTACGAATTTGCAGAAAATATTGTTGCAGACTTACATTCGATCTAGTCCATATATACGAAAATAAACTTCTGCGCGGGAGGGTTAACCATACAAACATCATATGTACGTATCTAGTATATAATACATATCTATACGCATCGAGCATGTAATATACACACATACACATATGTATGTATGTATATATATATATATATATATATATATATATATATATATATATATATATATATATATATATATATAATGACGACCACAAAGCACGTGATTGCCAGACTCGCCTTCGGCTCGAGGGGCAATTTACACGTGCTATGCACTCGCCAATTCTTTACCTCCCTAGATGCGTAATATACTATATTGTGCGGACGTGTTTACAGCTTGGAGGTCGTACTCGATACGGGCTCAACGCCAGTGGCGCTGCAAGCGGGGACTTGCTTAACGTATAATGTAGAAGTGGGGGTAAATGACAGTGAAGAGTGACTTATTTTTACCTTAAAATGTATTATCAATTAATTTAAAATTTAAAGGTGTAACGGTCCCCTTAACAGATTTTGTATAGATGAATAGAATAAATGTTATTCAACATTGAAAGTTAAAGCGAGACGCACTTAAACTACCAATGTAAACGAGGCATTACGATCTGACGGTCTCAATTTATTAAATCTTAACTTATGAGCATTTATTTTAAAACTATATTAACTTATTTATTTACTTGTTATAATTATTTATTTTATTTTTTATTTTATTTTTCTTGTATCAAAGGATTGCTGTAGTTATTATGTTACCCAAGCTGTCCGTTATACTGAAAGTAATAAAAAGAGAAGAAAAGAAGTAGTGTAGGTGTCCGAAAGAAAAAATTGGTGCATCGAATAGAATTAACGAAAAGCGCGTTTATTTTATTTCCTTTCAAGGCAAGAATTATTTAAATATGTATATATGTTATTATGTATTTCGCTTTCCACGTTTGTATTATTCTTAATTATTCTCAATGCATTTATATATTTGTATGATTCAGAGAGTCATCTCACTACGTTTTATTAATGATAAAATAAATTATTTGGCAATTTCGTTCGCTCTGTCTAGATAGCTATATTTATTATTGTCATAATCATTCTCATTTCATGTTGCTTGTTCACTTAAAGTTTCCGTACTGCAAACACAAATACACAATCAATTTTATGACTTCAAACTGCACTTCCATCATTGGTCGATAGAGGCTTTGTTAACTACAGACCACACTTTTCTCAAAAATTTTGAGTGTCACTTATTCGCCCTAGATGCAACATTAGCCATTGATCTCTAGAGACTTTGTTAACTCTGAATCACATTTTAATCATATTTCTAGAAGCTCTGTTAACTCCGGATCACATTTAGATAATAGTATGATTGGCTCCAAAGTGAAGTTTTAGAATTTTAAACTTAATTAGATTCCTTTCTCTCTTACTTTTGATCGAACCAGCACCTTCAAAAAGCTTTATACTAATTATAAATCATTAGATAGATCCCGCAATGTTGTATTTTCCATGCATTATAATGCTCAATAAAATTACTTGTATTATAGTAATTCTGGCTCTCTGAATGTAATATTACTCCCTACAACTCTTTGGTTTCCGTACTGATTGATTTGTAACCGCAGGAAAAACCTGAAACATGCTAATTCAATATGCTGACTAAAGACTAACCATTAATTGTATAGGGGTGGAAATATGAGATTAATTATTCTTATTGGTGCAATATTCATATCTCTCGTATACAGAACACTCGTGAAAAATATTGCTTCGACATAGACACTGACAGCGGCCATGGCAAAACAATGTACTGCATTTTAATTTACGATACCTTTTGCGATCGAGTAGCGAACTCTTATAGAAATATTATGGACTTTATTATGGACTTCGTACTCAATTTTCCATTTAGTACTACTGATACTATAAATTCGGCATACTTTCATGTCGTTAAAGTTTGGAACGTTCTTCGAACTAAGTACGAAATTTGTATTATAGGTGTTTTAGAAGTCCGAACCCGCTAATTACGGTGCCAATAAACTTTAAAGGATTAAAGAATCTATTGTGCGGAGTTTTAGCAAAATTTATCATGCGGATAGTATAAAAATAACCTAAAATAAGTCAATTATTTCGATTATTTCTAATCTTAAGCCCCGACCTCAAAAACGTATTATGCATTACATCGGCAATATTTTGATTGATAGATTCAAAAAACCCTAAATTCTAGTGACTTTTAATTATTATTGCAAAATCTAATACTCTGAACCCGCGAATACTTTATATAATCGATTCCACATAACGTAATAGATGTACTTGATTTTTTTCATGTAATTTTATCACGCGCAAAGTGATTTTTGTTACAAAAAACGGTGCAAAAACCAACGAAATCTTCAATATTATCTTAAGTAATATCTTGATCCAGCTAAATCCTTTATAAATAAATTCTGTGTATTTTACTACGTAAATCTACAATTTTTTAATATAATCTATTATGTGGAAAGTCCTTTTAAGTTAATTTTACTCAAAAGCGCGACTGGAGAAGAATTATGAATATCGATATCTATGGGCATCCATATACTTCCTGTTCTTTAATCTACGCATACGAAAAAGTTGTGTGATACTTTCGTTGAACTTTATAAAGATACATTAGTTTTATAATTGTATATTTATAGTTTTCAATGATATATTAGTAATATATTTTCTGTTGTACGTATGATTGTATAATAAGTATTATTGAACAAAATAATGAATAAAATCTCAAAATTTGGATAGATAATTATGAAACATTAAATTATTTATAAAAATAAATTAAGCATTTATAACTTTGAAAAATTTGTTAAAGTTTTAAATGCTACCAACATACCTCAATACAAAAATTAGTTATCCAACTTGTTAAATGGGATAGATGCAATTTTTTATTAGTAATGAACAAAATTTTTAGCTACGTAATAACTATAGGAAATAAAATACTTAATAATTGTAAAAAGACCTTAAGCATATCAGAACATACTAGGAAAAAATTAATTTCTACAATAACCTTGAAAATTTATAAGTTTATTTTATGTAATAATGACCGAAATTATAATTTATATGGAAATAAAGTGTATTGGATCATAGGTTGATACGAGTACGTAAATTTAGTAACTAATAATCTCAAGGGTAAATTCAAGAGAAGTTAAAAACTAGCTTTTTTATCCATGCAAGTTATAAAGAATATAAGTAACTATAGGCACCCCGTGTAAAAATATTAGTATGGCAGTAGTATGGCTGATGTATAGCAAAATTAAGTCCAGCAGAAGTATGGCGCACGTCTGGCGAAAGTATGGCTACGGCCACTATCCCATACTAACTTTATTCTTTGCAAATAGTCTGGCATAAAATGCCAGATTCAAAGCCAGACTTTTAACTAGACGAATTTTTTCTTTGATAAGTCTGGCAAAAATTGCTAGACTAAATGCCAGACTTTTAACTAGACTTTTTATATTTATTATATTAGTCTGGCAAAAATTGTCAGACTAAATGCCAGACTTTTAACTAGACTTTTTATATTTATTATATTAGTCTGGCAAAAATTGCCAGACTAAATGCCAGACTTTTAACTAGACTTTTTATATTTATTATATTAGTCTGGCAAAAAGTGCCAGACTAAATGCCAGACTTTTAACTAGACTTTTTATTTTTATTATATTAGTCTGGCAAAAGGTGTCAGACTAAATGCCAGACTTCTAACTAGACTTTTTATTTTTATTATAATAGTCTGGCAAAAAATGCCAGACCAAATGCTAGGTTTCCAGCTATACTTTTTATTTTTATTATAATAGTCTGGCAGAAAGTGCCAGACCAAATGCTAGATTTTCCATTATACTTTTTATTTTTAGTATAATAGTCTGGTAACAAGAGCCAGACCAAATGCTAGGTTTCCAGCTATACTTTTTAGTATTAATTTATTTGCCTGGCTTATATATCCATACAAAATTGGAGATTTCTAGCTGGATAATTTATTTTTATTATAGTTAAGGGAAAACTACCTGACTAAATACTAGATATTTGTCTATACTTTTTTGATTTATGAAATAGTCTAGCATAATCTACTAAACTTGTAACTAGACAATTTTTTTCTTAAACGGTCAAGGTACAAGTTTGCTATGAAGTATAACGGCCATGATATAATACTTATTTGTAAATATATGACGCAATAACTTACTCAAATAATAAGTGGTTAATAGCTGTATTCCATGTCGACTTTATTAAATTATCATGTGCAGCGATACTTAATTTAACAGATGAACTTTATTATATATTCATCTAATTAACTATCATTCTATATTATAAATAAATAACTTAATAAGTTGGTTTTTTCTTAATATCTGCTTTGCGCTTCGGATTTCGGAGGGTATTACATAATAAAGTTAATACCCTTGTATACTCTTTAAGCGATAGTTTCTTCTCAACATCAGGAACTTTTTTATTTACATACACTAAAATGATAATATATAAAATTAAATGTTCTGTTATTTTCAATATTTATGATTTATCAACAAAAAATGTTAATAATTTATTGAAAACAGCCTTAAAAACGTCCGAGGGAATCCTTAACGTTCCTGCTCTTCCTGTGGGCGTCATTTTCTTCAATACTTTGCGTCCGATTATTAGTCTCATTAATCGCCTTACAAATTCTCTTGGCTTAGACCGCCAGGTCGTCTTCAAATATGTCAACTCTGAGGCGCATATGTAAATTTTAAAGCCCTTTAAAAATTTTATCTGTAAATAATGAGTTATTATGGTACGTAACGTTTAATCTTTTAAAAGTTAATTGTGTAGATGTCAAATTTTTTTACTTTTCCTATTTCAGAATGATCTGAAACTAAGTTCCTTCTAACAAACTCATAATCGTTGTGCTGATCTTCTTTCTCCTCTTCAGCTGCTTCTGATTCTCCTCCTGCTCCTTCTTCCCCTTGCTCCACATCCTGTTCTTCTGATTCTTCTACTTCTTCGACTTCTCCTACTTCGTCTTGCCCCACTTCCTCTTCTTGTTCAATTGGAGAAACTAAAATAGTACTTTTTGTCACAAGGGCGTAAATTCTAAGTACGAGTGGCGAACATTATTTTTTGATGATATAGTGAGTATACAAAATCTACTTTTTACGCTCGCTAATCAAGGCATAAAATAGCAATTTTACGCCAAATGCATTCAAATAGTACATTGTGTACCAAGGGTGAGAAGTGGACCTTCTATGATCGAGTATAAGTTTGCAGTACGAAACGTAGAGAGTACTGTAACCACACGAGGTCAATAAAGTCCTCTTGCCCATGGTGCACACTATATTTTTTGAAAAGCATGTATTGATTTTCGACAACCAAACTTAGGCCAGTTTTATTTCCATTCTTATTGATTTCTGAAAAGTAGGCGTAAAGTAAAAAATTACACCCGCCGGGCAAAATGTAAAAATGTACGTCCGCCGGGCGCAAAGTACCAACTAGCAGCGAACGAAACGTAAAAATTTACGCCCGCCGGGCAAGAAGTGATAATTTACGTCCGTCGGTCGAAAAATAGTTCGGTCTAGGCCTCATTTCGAGGGCAAAAAAAGGCGAAAATCGTTCATGCGTTACAAAAAATAATTTTTAATCGAGTGTAAATAAATGTTTCTAAATCATGACATAGGTGTGTTCATAATGTAGTAACAGTTGTAGGTGCTCTCAATAAGCAATACTCATAGTAATATATACTCATATATACTCATTTTGAACAAACTACTTAGGAGAGCGACTTACTTACTACGCAATGCGCGACCGTACTAAATTTTATACAAAGGTATATTTAGTAATTTTTCGAAGTACAAATTCGCAATATCCTTACCTTCTTCCTGTGTAATATTAGCATCCTCATTTTGATTAAACTCCATTAATTCTCCCTCTTTTTCACTCACGTCCCTCGATTCAATCTCTTTGTGCGATCTCGCCACCTCTGCCATTTTATTTCTGTTTCTTTTCTTTTCCTCTTTTTTACTCGCATTTTGCACCTTGCGCGTTTCTTCCCTTTTATCTCCCTGCGAAAGTTCTTTCTGTTTCCCACCGTTTTTCATCATTTTCTCTTCCATTTCATCACTAACTTTCGGTTTCTTGGTTGTAGAACTATAAAATAAAACACTTATTAGGCATTTAAAATAAACAACACTCAAGATCACATATAAAATATAATAAATATCTTCTTCTGATGATACTTCACTGAATATCGACCGCTTATTTAACAGAGCTTTTTCCATTTTTTTACTTGCCTGTTTTTTGACGGCAACAATTTCTCGTTTTTCTTTTGCCATCGTACGTTTCTGCAAAATAATCGCATCTGGAAATGACTCTCTTCTTGCTTGCGTTATGAGCTTGCCCTCTGTATCGACGTCCATATCGTCGAGGAATTGTTTACTTTCTAATTAAAAAAGAGTAAATTATTCAAAAACCAAAATTTTTTTTAAATTCATAGAATATGTTTTATATATATATATATATATATATATATATATATACATACGTATATTTGACAAACAGTAAGAAGCGTAATTATCATATTTATAGCTGTTAAACATAAATATCATATTATGTATATGATATGATATTTATGTTTAACAGCTATAAATATGATAATTACGCTTCTTACTGTTTGTCAAATATGCGTATTTCTTAATATTTTATAAATTATAAACTTGTCTTGTTAGGTAATGAATAATATGCATATTTATATACTTACTACTGCTCTTGAGAAGTTTAACATTGAACCATTCAGATCCCCATTTAGCTGTTACTTTCTTCTTACCGATTTTCACATCTTTTTCACTCGAAACGCTCGTTGTTCGAGGATCCGCTGTAGTCCATAAAACTAAATGGTTCATTTCAGAACACAATTTTATACTCTGAGTATCAACAAAACCTTGACTAATTACGAATATTACGAATGATCTCGATGTTAACCTATCTCTTTCTGGAAAAAAGTTGTGTACGAAATTATTGTTAAGAAGCAACTTCATACACTAAACAAAAAATCCTAATAGCGAGCGTCAATGTTTATATATCGAATGCAAACGTAACCTACGAATAGATTTACGTGTGTGAATTGTCGTTATGCCGAAGAGACCGAAAAGTTTTTCTAAATATAGTAAAACTAGTAAATACAAACAGCGAAAAAGATATTTTGAATCTAGACGTCACGCAAATGGTGAAAATTCTAACTCATCAAGTACAGAGAGCGAAGACTTTACCTCATCGGAAAATGAGGATTTACAGTCTGCAAGTGCAAGTGAAAATGCAACATCTACTCCAGAGCGTCAACATCAGTCCTCTGATTTTGAAAACGAAGCAGTGGACCGAGCGTCAAACAGTGAATCAGTGAATTTTGCGGATGATAATTTTGGCGATGGTTTAAGTTTTGAGGCTAGCACAGATGCCCGTAAGTTTTCAATCCTTATCGACGCTGAAGATATTACTTTATATAAAATTTTTTAGAGTTTTAATAAAATAACGTTGCACAAGTCTCTTTATGCTGCTGTATGTAGCGTAAATTTTAGAGCGCGCAAAGGCGAAAAAAATGTTTTTTTTATTTGTGTGTAGAAAAAAAGTGCCGTGTGTTGAATCTTCTGTGTAAATATATACTAATTTGCGTAATCTAAGAGATTCAGTGCAAGATATCTTAAAAAATTTGTTTTCGAAATGTTTCGTAAAACGCGCGGCATAAGATATTCTTTTGCACGTACAAAATTTATTAATTAATATTAATATATAATATTAATATTAATTAATAAATATTAATATATTAATATTAATTAATAAGTATTAATATATAATATTAATTTATTTGGCGTACGATATAACTGGTTGTAATTTTATTTCAATTTTATGACTCAAATTCTAAAAATATTTCACTGCGCGATTGACATTTATTTTAAGAAAAAATAAAATTAATAAAGTAATGGGAATAATAATGAATATTATGATGCACATGAAAAACAGAATTTCGAGGAAATCCGGATGAAGGTCGTCAAGATTTTGTAAGAAGTAACGATTTTAATTGTCAAATCCACATGAACGAAGAAGTACAAGATAGTACTGATGAACGCGAGGCTGAATGGATAGATTCGGACGACAGCAATAGCGAATTGGATGAGAGTGAAGAAGACGGTGAAGATGATGACGCATTTTTTATAGATAACGCTCAAAAACCCTTGTATGTTGGTTCGCCTATAACTGTTGCGGAGCATGTCCTGTCAGTATTATCTCTGATAATTCGTTTTAAATTAACCGGAGTCCTAATCGCTAAAATTCTTTCCTTAATTTCATTACATTGCATACAACCTAATTTTTGCATCAAAACTCTTTATAAATTCAAAAAAATTTTTAGAGATATAAAAAAAAAAATTAACTCGACATTATTATTGTACAGTTTGTTTTACGTTACGAGAAAATGCAGAAGATCAAGAATGTTTAGAATGTAGAAAGAGTACGGCTACTAGTTATTTTATGGAAATTCCTATTTTGCTTCAATTAGAAAAATTATACAATCGTTCGGGTTTTCAAGAATTACTTACAAATAGATTCACGCGTAATAAACAAAATGAAAATAATTTCGAAGATATTTACGATGGTTCAATTTACAAAGAATTAATAGATCAAGAGTTTTTTTCGGATAAAAATAAAATATCATTAACATGGAATACTGATGGTGTTCCTCTTTTCAAATCGTCGAAATTGAGTATATGGCTCTTTTATTTCGTTATAAACGAACTCCCTTACATCCACAGATTTAAGCGCGAAAATATGATTCTAGCAGGACTATGGTTTGGTCCCACTAAACCTGAGGCAAATTTATTTATGAGTGTTTTTCGCGATAGCCTCAAAAAATTATATAAAGGAGTTTTATTTACTCTTAAAAGTTGTAGTGATATGATTCGCGTGAGAGGTATAGTTATGTGTGGCACGTGCGACTTATGTGCAAAAGCTCAATTTTTAAATATGAAGCAGTTCAATGGCGATTACGGTTGCCAATTTTGCAAAGAAAAAGGCAAACGAATCGGAAATGTTCACGTGTACCCGTATAATGATAATTTAGAGTTGCGTACCTATGAAGAAAGTATTAAATACATTGAAACAGCTTCAGAAATATCAGACTCAATTTTCGGCGTAAAAGGGCATACTGAATTATCAAAATTTGTGTACAAGTATATTGAAACTACAGCGGTTGATGTAATGCATTGCGTATACGTAGGTCTTACTAAGAAACTCGGTTGGTTTTGGTTTGATTCTGAAAATCACGAGCACGCGTGTTCATTATCTAAATTTTTATCTACTATTAATAAACGACTTTTAACGATTTGTCCTCCGTATTCCGTTGTGAGATTGCCGCGTTCGGTTGCAGATTTTGCCTACTGGAAAGCTTCTGAATTAAAGCTGTTTCTTTTAATTTATAGTCTCCCAATACTGAGCGATATTATGGATTCGAGATAGTTGAATCACCATAAGTTACTTGTTTTAGGTATTTACTTATTAAATCAATCTAGCATATCAAACGAAAACATAGAAGACGCATCAATAATCCTTAATGAATATGTTTCTCAATTTAGCAGCCTATACGGGGAACAATATATGAGCTGCAATCTGCATCTTCTACTTCATCTACCAGAAGTAGTCAAACGATTTGGCCCTTTATGGGTGACTTCTTGTTTTCCTTTTGAGAATTTGAACGGCATTTTGAAAAGTTTTGTTCACGGCACGAAGTACGCCGAATTGCAAATTTGTTCCTCAGTCTCACAATTCTTGAATTATTATGATTTAAAAAAAAAGTATTTAAATGAACAAAGTGCAGTTAACTATTTTTGTAATGAATTAGAATCTAAATCTAGGCTTAAAACGCAAAGGATAACTAGACAAATGTCTATTGTGGGACGATGTAAAAAAACGTCTAACTTACTTCCACTTATTACATACTGTTTCAGAAATATTAATATAAATGAAAATAAAGTTCACATTTTCTATAGGCTACTTAACAACGGAATGTTATTTGACTCTAGATTATACAATCGTAAAAGAAAAACAAAATCTTCTATTGTAAAATATGTAGTAGACGATGTTACTTATATAGGTTGCGTGGAAATTTTTGTAAAAGTATGTAACTGCGTATGCGAGCGACTTTGTAACGAATGCGAAGAGAATACATGTAAATGCTACGCAATTATTGATAGATACGATTATCGATATGCTTTCGATTGCGATTTAATCAACACATCCATCCCTTTTATTTATTCTTGTGATACAGATTTAGATGTCAAAATTTTAGTTCCTGTTCAAAACATAAAAACTGTTTTATTTGAAATAAATATCGACCAAAGTACTTACGTGATCGAACCTGCAAATAACATAGAACAAGAATAAAAATACTACATTTAGCAAAAATGTTATTTATTTTCAAATTAATATGAATGTAATGTATATATATTTTTGTCACAATCTAGTATGGAATAATCTACCGGACTTGATAGAAAACTTGTACGATATGACTGTTTAAAAAAAAATTGCCTAGTTTAGCAGTCTAGTAGATTATTCTAGATTATTCCATAAATCAAAAAAGTATAGACAAATATTTAGTATTTAGTCAGGTACTTTCTAGAAGAAATCTAGAATTTTGTATGGATATGTAAGCCAGGCAAATGAATTAAAACTAAAAAGTATAGCTGAAAACCTAGCATTTGGTCTGGCACTTTTTGCCAGACTATTATAATAAAAATAAAAAGTCTAGTTAAATGTCTGGCATTTAGTCTGGCACATTTTGCCAGACTAATATAATAAAAATAAAAAGTCTAGTTAAAAGTCTGGCATTTGGTCTGGCACTTTTTGCCAGACTATTATAATAAAAATAAAAAGTGTAGTTAAAAGTCTGGCATTTAGTCTAGCAATTTTTGCCAGACTTATCAAAGAAAAAATTCGTCTAGTTAAAAGTCTGGCTTTAAATCTGGCATTTTATGCCAGACTATTTGCAAAGAATAAAGTTAGTATGGGATAGTGGCCGTAGCCATACTTTCGCCAGACGTGCGCCATACTTCTGCTGGACTTAATTTTGCTATACATCAGCCATACTATTGCCATACTAATATTTTTACACGGGACGCCTGTATATATCGATATTCTTAACCCTTCTCCAGCCGTGTTTTTACATTAAAAATTTGTAGGTTTATGTAGAAAAATACTCAGAATTTATTTCGAAAGGATTTAACGGGATCAAGGTATTACTTAAGATAATATTTCGTTGGTTTTTGCACCGTTTTTGTTAACAAAAATCACTTTCCGCGTGATAAAATTGGATGAAAAAAATCAAATACATCTATTACATTATGTAAAATAGATTTTAAATGCTCGGACTTTCTAGACTTTTGCATTTGCAATTACAGCTATTACAACCATTAGAAAAATATATTAGAAATATTGCGCTGTCATTTTCACTATAATGCGACTCACTCAAATAATTCGCATCGTTTAGCGCAAAATTGCAGTTGTATTTCAAAGTTTGCAAATAGCATGTACATTTATCGACTTTATTATTTAAAAAGTTTTTTATATTTAGCAGAATTTTATTAATGTCAAGTGCAACATTACGATTTATAGAGTCTTCTAGTTTTGAAACACTGGGTTCTGCAATTGTTGGAGTAACAAGCGGCGATGTCGTGACACCCCGATAGAATTTTTAGATTTCTGATTTAATGCTGATTCAGAAGCATTATTAAACAAACTTACTATATCCAATTGTGCAAATGAATGATTGGATTCCGAGTATTGTTTGCTACTTTTTTTAAAACTCGGTAGACTACAGTTTTGCGGATTGAGTGAGAAGCCTCGAGCTTTTGATAGCGCATATTTTTGAGTCATAATATTTTTATCTATAACAAAGATCGGAGCCATTGAAAAAGTCGACGGTACAGCGGCTGTCATTTCGAGTGTCGACATCTTATTTCTATTTTTATTGTTTCTACTTTTTTTTGGATTTATTCTTAATTTTGTCAGTCCAAGCTAGTTTGGATGAACCTTTGTTCGCAGTATGAAAAGGAAACAAATTTTCCCGGGCGCGGTATAATTCCACGAAGGTCAATAAAATTGTACTTGCACTAGTACTACAAAATACTGCTTCCAAACAGTAATGTAAATTAATAAAAGGACATCCTTCCTGTCCTTCCTTCAGACAGCAAACTTCGAGCTTCTGCGCGTCCTTCCTTCCTTTCTTTCGAATTGACTCGGCGGTTCGTTACCACCTGTGACGATCTTGAACAGCTTGCTCACTTGATGAATAATCCGTGTACCTTATATGCGAAACACACAAGGGATGTCAGTGTTACGAAGAGAGATGACCCGATGCGTGAGGAGCTTCGCGTGTTTTACTCGGCACAGTTAAGTGTCGAGTCTCAATAACGTATGGATGCTCGCAAAAAAAGACAAGGATAGGGCTAATGATTATTTATTCACTCAAACTAGGAGAGAAAGGTGTAATGATTGTTTATTCACTCAAACTAGGAGAGAGAGGTGTCTGTTCGCGACCGTTGCTCAACCGCATTTGGTGGCTACTGCTTGACGCTACTGTTCGTGCGAATCTCTCCAGAGACGCGCTCATCGCTTGTCGCGAAGACTCACGAAAGCTAAGCACTATTAAGTCAGCGTTTTGCGCACTTCTCGCAGGACATGGGATACTCATGTCTGTGTAACAACGTATGCTAGTGTGCGTAAGTCGTAAGTTACAATACGTTGAACTTCTCTGAAACATGTATGTTTTCATAAAGTTGGCGTAATTTCCTTTCGATCGATATATCTTGTAATAACTTGAAAGTTATTCTGGTGAAATAATAATAAAATATTATAATATTAAAAAAATTGTAAAAATCGAAAAACAAATTTTGTCATTTTATACGTTGCACTTTTCAAAAATATGTACATGTTTATAAAGTAAAAGTAATATTCTTTCGATTGATTTATCTATCAATAACTTCAAAGTTATTTTAGTAAATAAATAACATAAAACTATGTTTCAAACAAATTTTTTTAATCGAATTTTTTAAATATTTTTCGAAGAAATTTTTTTAATTGAATTTTTTTTTAATATTACTGAAAATATGTCAACAATATGTACAGTTTACAATTTATATGTGTAACGATTAGCTATTTCAGTGAAAGTATTACGATTTTGAATTTTGAATACGCATTTAAAAAAAAAGGTTTTTAAGCAATTTTGAATAATTTCTAAAAATCAAAGAAAATCTTGTTGCCATATTATACGTTGAAATAAAATAGTTTAATATTATTCTTAAAATAAAAACAAATGTGCAAGATAATAAAGGAGATCATCCAAATTAGTACACCAACTAAGAAACGTTATGAATAAATAGTACATTACGTAACAAGGTCAAAAAGTCGAATACTTTTCCCGCGGGTGAGTTTACAGCCCGAGCAAGCGAAGCGAAGCGGCTGTAAACTGTAAAGCCGCTCGCTCGGGCAGTAAACTTACCCGCGGGAAAAATCGACTTTTTTCTTTAGTTACATATAGTATTTTATGCTCAACTGTGGCCACTTTTTGACTTAGAAAGCGGAACTAATGGACTGTTAAAAGACAATATTGTTAAAAGACAATCGAAAATATGGGTTATTGGTAGAACTTGATGAAATAAAGGAATTTGGACTAGACCGTAGCGAAGTCCCGCATTTGCGGGAATAAAGTGATTTGTGGGCAAAAAGTGTAATTTTGGTCTCGATTTTCAAGGAAAAAAGTGTCCATTTTCATTCAGATGGGCATAAATTTACTTATATGATATATAAATACTTCAAAATTATAAAATACATAAAATATAGGATACAAATTTTAGATTCAAAGGCAGGGAACCACTTTAACAATTTTATTTTCGTGACATTTAAAGCACTTTGAGAAAGAAATCTGTTAAAGCAGTTAGCAGCGGTTTCTTTTATCAAGCATTCTTTGCATTTCATTTCCTTCGCCTTATTTCCAATTTTTGGAGCAACTGCTTAGCAAATCGTTAATCACTCTAGTATGATGCCCGCGCGAGATTTCGTCATCGCGAAATCAGTAATAAAACCGATGTGACGAGAGTGCTCGAGAGACTTACTGTCCGACGTTTGATTGAGCGACGTCGTGGCCACCACCACCAGCCAGTCAACCTTTATAATATTTTATTCATTCTTTTACATAAATATTATTTTATCTAATTGGGTACTTGCATGAAATTGCATTTTCCGACACTATCCATGATGTGGATGAAAAACATAAGCCGACATCTTACTATTTTCGAATTTTTCAATTAAATTGAAATCCGAAGTCGTTATAGCTTATTACGGTTCCTTTGAATGACGTCACACCTACGTAACATCAAAAGCTTCCGCTACATAGATGGACGTCACCAACATATTTAAAGCACTGTAACTTTGTTAATAATGGGTTTATTGCAAAAATTTTAAAAGTTCACAAATAAATTAGCATATTATCATCTATGAAATCATGATATAAAAAAATTCATGCAAGTACCAAATTGTATGTGAACTGTTTTTCTTATACTCCCCAATCTACAGTACTACAATATAGTAAAATGATTGTATATCTTTATCTTTGAGCATCATTATTTTACAGGAGAAAAATGAGAAGAATATCCCGCAAGAAAGTTAAGTAATGAATTTCAAAAAATTTTCACTGCTATAATTATGCCTCTTTAAAAAATAAATTTTATGTTATTATTAAGAAAATATTCTAATTCTCGTTTATGAAGGTATGAAAAAAAGATTTTATTCCCGACTTGACTGTAATGACCACTTTATTGACCTGAAAAGTGAGATGAAAGTGACATATAATTTCCTCTTAAAATACTTTATTTCTCGCAAATTTACTTTATTCCCGAAATTGCGGGATATTTATTTTTGGATAATCTTTTTCTCTGCAAAATTGCAGAGCGATGATCATCAGCTTATAATTTAAAAACAAGGGTCCATTAGAACAAGCTAAGGGTGCTACATTTAATTTTTAGGTGCCAGAAAACGCCTCTCAAAGCTTTATCAAAATCATTTTTTCAAAATCTGGTGATACTTTCCTACTTAGCGTGAGCTTAGGGGGCATAAGACTGTCTTTTCCAAAATATTTATTTACGAACGTGAAAAAGTTATAAAAATTAAAATTCGGTAAGATAGTAATGGTGATCTTGCATGAAAAAATCCATTAGGTCCTGAAGAGAAACTTGCCGAGTTCCTTTTTTCCTCTCTCCCGTGACGGCACAAACGCGAGCTTCGACAGGCCGGAAAATACACTTTATTCGACACAATTTTCTTCTATCTATTATTGTAAAAACTCAGCCTCTGATTTATATTATAAATCGTTAAATAAGAAATAGTAAAGATGCGTTTCTAATTTCGAGCGAAATTAATGTAAGTTTTTTCATATAAATACATGCATAGTATATATAGAAAAGAAAATATATTTTTTTTATTTTAATATTTTTCCCACACTCCCGAACAATCCTACCTCGGGGAGTACTCATAAGACATAATACGGGAAACACTGCGCTTCCTAAATTGCACTATCTCGCTCGTGCTGAGGCGTGCTAACAATTCACGATAATACATCGATAGTTGGATCACGCGACTCAGCAAGAAATATCGGTGCCAGCGACGAAGTGCGAATAAATCGCCCCATCATACGCCTCCGCGGATATAACCCCGAAAATAACAATTTTGGCTCACCCTGTTTCACATTGTGCGTGCCGGGAGACCACGACGCAAGTTAGGGCGGAATAGCTTGGAGTCCGGGCCCCGTCCGAGGGCTCCCAAGCAGGTTCATGAACTTGGCACCCAGAATTATAAATTTATAACTTATGATAAGTTAGTTTTGTTAAATCGTCTGCGCGTTAAAAATTACGAAGAAAAGCTTAATAATTTTTGTTTGCGCGAGTTTGCGTCTTTGAGTAATATCAAAATCAAAATTGGGTGCCGCCAAGCCAGCACCCAAAAATAAATTCCGCTTTTGGCTTCAAAATGGCAGTATTTCATATGTTTATTTATCCATATCGACTGCGCGTGTCACGCGCAGATGGTACCCGAAAGAATTAATGAGCTATAATATCTCAATTAATTAATAATTAATATTTTATTATTTTCTCTCTGGCGGGTGCTGAATGACGTCATTTCAATTCCATATTCCAATAATACTAGAGAATTATCCCTATATATGGGTACTTCGATTATGTTCTAACTATACTCAATTTTACTATAGGGAGAGTAGTAGACTCTATGGAAGCTCTATTTTGTCTCTTCTGTTACTCCTGTAAACTTGTAGAAGCTATAGGCAGCCTCTAATTCTGTATTATAATTGAAGTACTGAGACGTATAAATTTTCCGACGGATGGAAAATTGAAAAACCCGAGCCCTTCTGGCCGTCTGCCGTCTCGAACAGCAGACGGCCAGACATAACCTATTTCTTATTTTCAAAATCTCCCTAGCTGAAACGGTCCGAAACTATATATATAGCATATTGAGGATTATTAGAATGACGAAATATGGAACCGGAACAATATTTTAGCACCCGCCAGAGAGAAAATAATAAAATATTAATTATTAATTAACTGAGTTATTATAGCTCATTGATTCTTTCGGGTGCCATCTGCGCGTGATACGCGCAGTCGATATGGATAAATAAACATATGAAATACTGCCATTTTGAAGTCAAAAGCGGAATTTATTTTTGGGTGCTGGCTCGGCGGCACCCAACTTTGATTTTGATATTACTCAAAAACGCAAACTCGCGCAAACAAAAGTTATTAAGCTTTTCTTCGTAATTTTTAACGCGCAGACGATTTAACAAAACTAAATTATCATAAGTTATAAATTTATAATTCTGGGTGCCAAGTTCATGAACCTCTCCCAAGCTATTCAGAAAATCATCGTTATTTCGCAGAGGCAAAATAGCGATCAAAGGAAATAATAATAATAGTCATTTTCTTTTTTTTCGGCCACGTGGCAAGCCGCGTGGTTATTAGCGTTTCAAGATTTGCGAGAGTTATAATTATTATTATTATTACAATGGCCAGCCATTAATGGTTATTAGTGATAAGGTTTAAAAGACCGTAGTTCCTATATCCACTGTGGTCTTGTTAGCATAGTCACCGTAGCCACCATTCATGGTTGATGGGTCTATGTAGTCCATAGCCTTGTTCACACGATCACGCCATTTCTCTCTATTCTTTCCAAGGTTAATCCAATTTTCCTCATAGTGTCCTATTTATCGCAAGTCGGCCCTGACATTGTCTTCCCGCTTCGTCTTGGTCTACCCATTAACATAACAATTTTCCTATATATCTCTAATTTTGTCTTGCGTGATAGTAGTCGCCATTTGAGTAATTTGTCCACCGCATAAAGGTATGCATTTACGGAATGCAGTCTTTTCTTAATTTCTTTATGCGTCTCATTTTTGGAGTCAATTATAGTGCCAATGTATTTAAATTCTTCTACTATTTTAAAGGTTTTGTCTAACACCTTCAGGTCGCTATACTCATTCACGGGTGCCGTTCTGTCTGTGAACATGTATTCCGTTTTCTTTTCGTTAATTTCTGGACTTACTTCTTTTGCCGTTTTTATTAGTATTTCAACGTTTTTTATTATGCTTTCCCTATTCCTATTATATCTATATCGTCTGCATAGGCTAGCAATTGCGATAAGAAACCGTTCAGTATTACTCCTTCCCCACTTTCTTGTACGGCCCTGACAACGTATTCTAGTACGAGATTAAATAGAAGTGTTGATAGTCCATCCTCTTGTTTTAATCCATTGTGGATTTCGAATGGTTCTGATAGGCTATTTCCTGCGCGAATTATACCCCTGCTATTATCTAGACATATTTTTATTAAATTAAGTAGTTTTTTGGGATCCCTAGTAGTATTAAGACATGGTACATTTTAGCACTTATAATCGAGTCATATGCCTTTTTTAAAATCAATAAATAGTTTGTGTTCCCTTGTTCGTCCCTTAGAAAGTCAAAATTGTTCTATGTGCCTTTCTTGATCAAATTAATCCCTGCGAACATTTCACGAATAACGTTTTTGTTATTGTTTTCCTGAATAGCCGAAATTTTCTTATTTTCTCATTCCATCTTTTTCTTTCGGAAAACCCATTTGGCCTGTTCTATTATGCTATGGTACTGCCTAAACGTTAGTTCTGTGTTGTTATTAAGATTAAGTGCTCTCGTTTGCTGCCTTTTGTCTTTCCATTCCTCGCATTCTTCATCAAACCACGGTTTATGGTTGTGCTTTTTCCGCTTTCCTAATACTATCTTAGCAGCTTGTTTAATTGACATTTTAATATTGTTCCAGGTTGTCTCGATGTTATCCCTATCTTCCTTATTCTCTATACCATCTAGTCTGTCTTTTAGTTCTCCCCTGTATCTGGAGAAGGTGTCGTAATTTTGTAGTCTTTGTAAGGTAAACTCAGTTGTTAAGCAGTCTCTGTTCTCATTTTGGTTAACTAGTATGTGAGCCCTGATTTTGGCTACCACCAAAAAGTGGTCGGTGTCGCAATCTGCGCCACGATAAGTTTTGACATCAAGGATGTTTGCATGGCGTTCTTTATCAATTAAGACGTGGTCAATTTGGTTAAGTGTATTTTTATCTGGTGATATACAGGCTGCCTTGTGTCGGTCTTTATGAATAAAGTAAGTACTTTTAACTATTAGATTTCTAGATGCAGCAAAGTTAACTAATCTTATTCCATTGTCGTTACTTTCCTATGGTCGGCCTATGCCTCTGCTCCTTTCCGATTTTCGCGTTCAAGTCTCCTAGCAATACCTTTGCATGGTATGTTGAAAGCCCATCAAATACTTGTTCTAGGTCGTATAAAAGGAGTTCTTTATGTCATCGTCTGCGTTATCTATTGGGCAGTGAAGATTGATAAACGATCGTTGACAAAGCTAAAATCGGTTATCTCATTTGTCAGGTTGTTCTTAATTAGAAAGCCTATTCCCAGCTGTCCCTCCTTTTGTAATCCACCAAGTAACAGTGTATAATTATTGATTCGTTGCCTTACCGTGCCCTTCCTCTTAACACCCCCCCCCCTAACTTCCTGTAAAGCTACAATGTCTAGGTCGGATCTATCTGCTTCCCTAGATAGTATCTCTAACTGCCAATCGTTTGCTAAGCTGAGCACATTCCACGTGCCCATCTTAATGTTCTTTGGTTTGTTCATTTGTATGGATTCCCCCTGGGCCGCCCTCCACACCGGACATCCGAAAGGGGGGTCAGTTTACGACCGGATAATATTTTAACTCGCGAGGAATACATTGCTTTCATTGTGTGACATTTGTAGATGACTTTCAGCGGGGCAGATGTTCGCCGCTCTCCAACGCACTGTTTTTTTCGATTGTTTAGGAACGTGAAGGGTAATGGGCAGCGGAGGGACATGCGGGAAAAGCGTATACCCCCCCTGATTTGGCGAGAGCGCTCCCAGCACGCGAGTCGATTTCATTTTCTCTCCTACCTCATAGTGTTTTTAAAAGAAAATAAAGAAAATGATAAAGAGGTACTCAAGTATTTAGCTCCGTGCGCAATCTTTGTTCCGCAAAGTTATCCACCATTTTTTAGTTTCCACAGCTTCAGTTTGTCGCGGTTTGATATGCACTAACATTCACTGTATTCACTGCACAGAGTATATAACGGAATCGTTTCGCGCTATAGTTCGAACCGTCGTACAAGTCGCGTTTGCGTGACAGCCCTGTTCGGCAGAGTTTTTCAGACTGTAGGTCCTGAATGCTCGGTAATATACTTTCATCGAGTTTCCCTCTCACAGAAAAAAAAAGTCGTAGAAGACTTTCCTTGATCTAAGCCGGCCATGTGTACTCCGGTCACGATTGTTTCTCTTTTCACGGTTGTGGGGTTCGTACTGCCGGCCTCGCGAGAGTTATAATACGCTTTTAAATTCGAAAATAAACTTGAATACTTTCATCTAAATTTTTTACGTAAAATTTATATGCTCTCCCTCGGGTATGTACCGAACAAAACCTAAAGATAAAATCATTTGTTAAAATTACGAAAACGGATTAGTAAGTTGCACCTATAAATATGTTGAATAAAACACTATGTCTCAAAATAATTTTGCGTGTATTAGGAAAATGAATATCATTTTTAAAATCCATCATCCTAAGTCCTTCCAACTGTCATAAAGCATTTTTTTAAATGGTTAAAAAAACACATTTTAGGAGTATATAAAAATAACAATACTTACTACGTCTTTCTGCAGCTTTCCCAAACAAGTTGGAGAAACTACCAGCCGATCTCATGAGGCAAGTGACCATTAAACGAAAATCACCGAGAACCAAGTGGCCATAGGAAATACAGGAATTAGGCTCGCGAACGGTAGTACATAGTCATTTCTTGTATAACAAGCTGAAGCCTAGTCACATTTTACACGGCAATATAAATATCGACGTACGAACAATGGCTCGTTTAGAGACTAGCTGATTTATATTTAGCCTCTAACATTATCAATACATTAATGGGAGCAGAAGCTTTTTTGAAGGAAAGGTAACACCAAAAATAGAAATCAGATTAACAAGACATACTAGTTTGCCATATTTGTTACTAAACATAAACACTTTTGTGTCAAATTTTACCGCGAATCAGCAACAGTAAACTTTATAACCCTTCTAGAAAAATATTGTTTGATGAATTTTACGTCTTCAAATTATTAACAACCTTAGTTCGACGCGCAATACGAAGAAAAACGTGTTTCAAAGTGTAAAACGAATAATAGATATCGCGATTTAACTTGCGCGGCGAAGACTAACTCGATTCAGGAACCCAAATTAATGAAACTTCGTAAACACGTAAAATAGTTCTTGGACTTTTTTTACCAACTAAAAATGTGGTATCATCAGGATGATATCCAATTATTTAGAGGGATACACATGAATTAAAAACCTATTTTACGCATTTGGTTAGTGTCATAATCATTTTCGTAAACCTTTGAATTACGTCACTCTTCGTCCCAAACCTCTGAACCGCGTTACTCTTCGTCGGAAGCATTCGAATTGCGTTGTTCTTCGCCGCAAACGCTGAATCATGATACTTTTTGTAGAAAATTGAAATGCTTTTTTCTTCGCATTGGGCGTCGAGTTAAAGTATGTAGTTAACAAATTCGTTCAGAATATCTTTCATAGTACGTACCTTCGATGACATACACCAGAATTAAAATCTTTAAATAAAGCAAAATAATGTCAACATAGTCCTTTGAAGAATTGTGGGTTATTCATTGAATATATTGAATTGAAACAACAGAGCGCAATGTATCAGAGTATCTAGATCTAAGTACAAAAAGTATTTTATCTCAATCGAGTCTTCTTTAAAACATGATATAAAACCGTACTGGTCGTTTGTAAATAAACATAACTAGCTCGCCACGCCGACTGGGGCCTGCGACCTGCACGCCGCGGGGCTCGTCATTCTGGCGCTTCAAGATGCAAGGCATGCAATAGGCTACGCTTATAAGACACGACACGCATGTAAGACACGACATCCGATACTAGCGCTGCACGCTCGCCTTTTACATTTATTGATCATTATGGGTTTGACATCACTTTAAAAAAAAAAATTAGTTATAGTATACCATAATTAGTTATTAGTTTTTATGATAAGAATTGATATTGTAATAAAAGTAGAGTTTTTTTCGAGATTCACAACTTTACCGTGGAGATTTTAATACCTTTTTGTTTTTTGTTTAAAAAACGTTTTCATAAAAAATATTACATACAAAAATGTTGTGTTTTTTCAAGATCTACAACTTTACTAAGAACAATTTTTTCGTATAATTATATATAATCCAATGGTGGCTTAAAAATCGATATTTTACCTTTTTTGTGCTTTATTTTTCGTTTTTCTCGACAAACTTTTTAAATGACATTATCATAAAAAATGTTAAATACAACGAAAGTTGTATTTTTTCGAGGTCTACAGCTTCAAAGTAGAATATTTTTGTGTATAATGTGTTATTATCTAATAGTGACCTCAAAATCGATTTTTGATACCTTTCTTGCCCTTTATTTTTCGTTTTTCTCGACAAACTTTGTTTAAACGACGTTTTTGTAAACAAATAAGTTGTATTTTTTTAATATCAGCAACTTTTATGCGGAAAATATAATAAAAATATGAATTTTATTCAAGATACAGCTCAAATTCTATTTTTCAATATTTTTAAAAGTTATCCTATATGGAAATATACTCATCGGATATGGCTGAAAATAGATATATCAGACAAGTAACCTGTATAAATTTCTGCCAGTTTCACCGCAGCCTGGCTAAATTAATCGATGTACTTGATTCAATACACACATGCATCCATACATACATCTTAAGGGCTGCTCGAAACGTATTCGTATAGTGTTAAAACGTGTTTTTATGCAATAATTTGTTACTTTTAAAGATAATTTTTGCGATGACGAAAATATAAGGCTCTCCCTTGGAGCGGTCTGCCTAAAAGTGTTTTGGTATTCCCTCGTCGTCGAAGTAAATGGGAGAAATACACACTCAAATAGTGATATAGCAATTCTTTTTGCTGATCATTTTGAATCTGTATATAATTTAGTTTATAAGAGTGCCATTCCTCCTATTAGGGGAGAGTGGGACACATTGGGTAGGAGTACACAATGAGTAATCTTAATTAATTACCGAATAGAATAACTAAAGCAATAAAAACATTAAGAATTAATAACATATGTACAAAACACACACTGTAACAAAATTTCAGCCGGATGTGTGCCAAATTGACCGTGTAAGAGAAAATATAATTTGTTTGTAGAATTCAAAAAATTCTTTTGTGACTGAGTACTTTATTTTCATATATGAAAAATAGAATAACATTTTATGAGAGCATTACTGCTTTAAAATAATAGTTTTAATACTGTTTCGAAATCTGAATAAGAAAAATATTTTTTGCAATAACATTACTATTAAGAAATCATCGTACTACCCATTGTGTACCACTACGCATTCTGTACCGCGATGTGAGACACAATGAATACATATTAAAATGTACCAATCAAACAATTTTACGGAGTTTATTCACATGGTATCATATGGAGACATTTATTAACTATGTCTTTTCATCTTTACCGAATTTATTTAACCCATTTCGTCCCAAGCGGCCATTTAAGAGTCAATTGGTTTTTTGCCTAAAAAATTGTCGAAAAAAAATAATAATATCCAATAGCACTTTTCTGAAGTAAAATTGTCCGCTCTTTCCGAATCTGAAGTCAGAATTTTGAAATTTCCGTTGGAAAATTTCAAAATGGTGGTTTTAGGCAAAAAACCAATCGACTATAAAATGGCCGCGTGGGAAGAAATGGGTTAAACAAATCTTCAATATTAGTAAGACTTTGAAAATATTCTACCCATTGTGCACCATTCTCCCTTACATGTAGTGATACTTTAGACTATCTAACTGTTACCAAAGATGAACTTGGATTAGCTATCAATAACGTCAAGGAGAATATACATGCGGGTACAGATAATTTACCATCTCTTTTTCCGATAAAATACTGAACTTTCCTTAAGGAACCCCATACTGTTCTTCTTTAACAAATCTTTGCACTCAGAAATTTTTCCATCTTTTTGGAAGGTAGCTTTTGTTTAACCGATTTTTAAGTCCGGCAATAAGCGGTCAGTTAGCAATTATCGTCCAATTTCAATACTTAACTGCTTATCAAAATTCTTTGATGCTATTGTTACTAATAAGATTTCAGAGTTTATATCAAAGAAAATTGCACAGAAGCAGCATGGATTCGTTAAAGATCGCTCTGCAATGGCAGATTTATTATTATGAAATAATTACATCACCCCTGCTTTTGATAAATTACGCGAAGTAGACTTTATTTACTCCAGCAAAGCATTCGATTCTGTCCAACATAATTGTCTTGATTAGAAGCTTATCAATGTAGGTATTCGGGTAATCTTCTCGCTTGAATTGTACCTTATTTGACGGGACACAAACACAACTGGTAAGGTAATCAGATGCTATATCTAAGTCTATTCCTGTGAAATCAGGCGTATCTCAAAGCTCCCAAATCGGGTCAATACGTTTCATTATTTTCAGTGAAAACTTTTCATTAATCAAATTACCTCTTGTCTTTGTTTCGTTAAATCCCTTCTATTTGCTGATGATATAAAATTGTACTCGTTAATTTTGTTATCACTACTGCATATAAGACTTTAGGATTTTTAAAAATATCTACAATTATGTTGACTTCACCGACATAGGAGCTAGAACATATCTGTTTAACGCATTGGTTGTCCCTTCATTAACTTGTGGGTCTTTTATTTGGCCTCCATACTATAGTATACACATCAAGCAGCTTGAGTGTACTCTCCATAAATTTTTACATTACCTAACATTTAAGGAAGGACGTCCAATGCGTTTCACGGATCATGACTACGATCCCATACTTGAGAAGTTCCAGATCCTTCGTATTCTTTATAGACATCTTTACCAGGACTACATATTTGCATTAAAAAGTAACTAGTTAAATGCTGGACTGTAATTAGTTATACTTACTATTGAATCATAAAAACTAGTATATCCCCTAAAAAATCCTCGATTAATCACTGAAATAGTTAAGAGATATAACTTTAGCTTCTATGCGCCTATCTCTAGATATCAATGAAACTGGAACCGTCTCCCACGAAACAACCTCAATCGCAAGCCTTGGTACCTTTAAATTGAGTATGAAATCTCTAATTTATAACTATTGATCTGTCGCCAAATATATAATTTAAATAATTTTTTATTCTTATGCGTTATTTTTAATTCTACAACTTTTAGGTTTATATATGATGCTAACCTACTTCACAGTTCCTTTTATTTTGTATATAATCTATACTTTATTTGTAATTAATCTTAAATACCATTCTTTATTTCATTTTGCGAATATTAGCTTGTAATATATGCGTTAGACCTCAGACCAAAAATGTTTGTGAACATCTTTATTTTTATTATCTACAATAATAATAAATAATAATAAATAAATAAAGAACCTTGTAAATGAATTGACCAAGTGAAATATGATAGCACCATTTTGCGCTAGATTTTGGGCCTGCTTAAAATATCGGAAAGTTATTTAATCGGAAAGCCAAAATATCGGAATATTCAAAATTCAGATTATCAAAAAATAGGAAAGTTGAAAATTAGGATTTAAAAAATTCGGAAAATATTTTTACTAAATATTAAAAATTCGGGGCCCCCTTAAAATATCGGAAAGTTATTTATTCGGAAAGCCAAAATATCGGATTATTTAAAATTCGAATATTTAAAAAATCGGAAAGTTGAAAAATATGATTTAGAAAAATTCGGAAAACATTTTTACTGAGATTAAAAATTCGGAAAATTAAAAGTCAGACATATCGAAAAGTGGAAAAATAATTCAAGAGAACTATGTTTTCTCATATCTAACAAATGTAAACTGATTACAAATCTAGACACTTCATTTATTTTTACATGGGCCTTATGGCGCCAAGAAGAATATGCTGTTTTAATATTAGATTCCCTACAGAATGCATATTTTCAGTACGGCATGCCACTCCATTTAATATTCCGGATTTGCGGCATTCCGAATATCTAATTTCCGTTATTTTAGTAATCCGATTTTTGTTCTTTCGAGTTTTTAACTCTCAGTAAAAATATTTTCCGAATTTTTCTAAATCCTATTTTTCAACTTTCCGATTTTTTAAATATCCGAATTTTAAATATTCCGATATTTTGGCTTTCCGATTAAATAACTTTCCGATATTTTAAGCGGGCCCCATTCTGCAGGGAATCTAACGTTAAAATAGCAAATAAATGAAATGTCTAGATTTGGGAAGTAGTCTACAATGAGAAGATATGTGAGAACATAGTTTTTTTAACCATACTTAGAGCAATTCTTTTATAATAAGGGGGGTACAGGTAATGTGGTCACGTTAAGGAACTGTTGATTTCCAGTAGATATATATCGAGTTTTTGGATTTTGGAAACTATTGAGACATGTTATTCATGCGAGGTGCTATGTGTGATGTACTTGCGCGAACGTTATGATGGAATAAGAGTAACTGTGTGCATCAACGGTGGGATGAGTTTTCCGCTGATGATTGCCAGGTACGCTCATATAGACATATACTATGGACAGGCTCGTGGCGGACGGCACTCTTGCGGTGACTGGCGAACCACGCGACTCCGCTCTGTTTTTAAAGCCGCAGACCAGGTTCAAATCCACCTCAGGAGAATCTCTTTTTGTTACCTGAGGCCTTAACTCATTTTTACTCGGGATGTAACTACCACGCTTTATAAGCTATTATAAGAATTAAAGTCTTTTTATCTTCATATAAGATATTTTGTTACATATATCACTGATATCACTGATAGATATGTACGATTAATTACAACTAAAAGATATTTTATCATATAACGTCGCATGTAAATACGCATATCATAACAATATATGTTCGTAAAAGGTTTATATTTGATAGTTACGCATTATATGTCTTAATTATTAAAATGTAAATTTTATTTTATTTAACTATAAAAATTATTGTGAAATCCATAATGGATTATATTATATTTTTATTTGGCTAATATTTAATTTAATAGCCCAAACTTAAAAATAAAAAGGGTTTATATTTATAATTTTACAATTAAAGTTTAATATTTTTTAAATAGATTTACTTATATTTATATATATTTCATGCTTTTCTTTTCATAAAAAGTTGGTTGAAAAAAAATTTCTCTCTTAGATGAATTTGAACCCGGTATGCAACTTTTGAAGCATAGCGGGGTCACCTATACTCTAAACCTTATAGAGTAATAACGTACGCTAGAAGGTAGAGCTTCTGCCTTTTATTCTTTTAGAAGAGTAATTTTCCTCTTCTCTGCCTTTCAAAGGATAAATATTAGATTTTACTCTTTAGAAAAGAGTAATTTTGGCAGTTTAATCTTATTTTATAAAGAGTAAATAGCTAAGTCTCTACTTTAGAAAAGTCGAAACATTACATTTTACACTTTGAAAAGAGTAAAATAAGGATGTTACACTTATATAAAGAGTAATTTCAGCAGTTTATACTTTTATAAAGAGTAAGCTGATAAGTTTCGACTTTACAAAAGTAGAAAGTGTCATCTGCGGTTATAAAAGAGTAAATTAAAGAATTTATACGTCATAATACGAATAAATTGCTACATTTCTGCTTTGCAAAATTGTAAAATCACATTTTAAACTTTTAATAGAATAAATAAAGGAGAAGGGGATGTTGAACATAAAAACATGTTTTTTCATTTATTTATAACTTTTCATATATAAAATGCTAAAATTCGAAATTAACACTTATTATTTTATACTTGACTGATGGAGCTGAAAATTTTAATATAGCCTAATTACTAATACCCTGTATATGTCCCAATTACCGACTGCCTGTATATGTACTACTTACCGAGATCCTGTATACGTTCTAATTATCGGCCCCTTGTATATGTCCAATTACTGACACCTCTATATATATCCTGATTACCGACACCCTGTATAATATATGTCCTAATTACCAACATTCGATGATGTCCTAATTACTGCCATCGTGTACATGCTCTAATTACCGACACCTTGTATGTGTACCAATTACGAACACCTTGTGCGTGTACCAATTATCGACAGCCTGTAGATGTCCTAATTACCGAGACCCTGTATATGTTCTAATTATCGACTCCCTGGATATGCCCTAATTACCGACATCATGTATGTGTACTAATTACCGACATCTTATATGTGTACCGATTAACGACACCTTGTATGACCTCATTACCCTTACCCAGTATATGTTCCAAATGACTACACCGCGCATGACCTAAATACCGACACTGTACGCGACGTTATAAAGCTTTTTATACTCCCATCTCAATATCCAGACATGAAAGATTAGAGATTCCTCGACATTACTAAAGATTTCCAAAGATTTCTGCGAGTAATGATTAACAAGATTTTTACGAGAATTTTATTTTTCTTTTGCCTGAAAAAAATCATTTTGTAAAATAAAATCTATTTTGTATGTCGAACGATAAAGCAGCATTATTCTTTTTGAAAATTTCCAGAAATTTAGCTTTTAACTATATCTTGGCTCAGTTCTTTTTCTAGATTAGGTTTTAGAATGATTTATCTATTTTACGAGGAGGTAAATTAATTTGCTATGTAGAAAGAATATGATCGCGTCAGTGTAAATGCATTTGAAAGAGAATAGAATTATCTTCCGCGGCATGAACTTTTTATAAGCTATTTCCCTTCTTTTGTTATACACGAAATGTCCATTTTTTGGAATGGCAATATTTTAGAAACATATATTTATATATTAAATAAATTAAGATGAAAAAGGTTTCCACTATCTCTTGGCAGTCTTGGCTGAACTTTTTAACCATAATATGAAATCTTTTCTTTTTTAAAATATTTGAGGTTATGTTTTTTATTAATTTTTTATATTGCCTATTTCTTAGGTACTAGGTACCCGCCTGAACCCAAGATTTCTAGACGTATTTGTGGCTGCTGAATCCAAATTTCGAAGGTTCTCGGCCGAAAAAGTGGGACATAAAAAGTTATAAACAAATTAATTGTTTAAAATGCGATATCTCCGAAGTGAAACATCGCACCAAGCTGAAACTTATTTTAAAATGTTTATTTTTATATTTAGAAACTTTTTTTATCTTATGCTTTCTTAGCTATACTTTATCTTTTTCGAGATATCAACGAAAAATGGTTTTTGACGCGCCTTTGCTATCCACACCGCTCGCGGTCGTCACGCGCCATGTTTCACTTCGGAGATATCGCATTTTAAACAATTAATTTGTTTATAACTTTTTATGTCCCACTTTTTCAGCCGAGAACCCTCGAAATTCGGATTCAGCAGTCAAAAATACGCCTAGAAAACTTGAGTTCAGGCGGGGACCTAAAAGTGGCCACGAAATGTACGGTCGGAGCCTAGACTATATTCACTTAATAAGCAATGTAGTTTTTCATTATTGACTCTGCATTTTTACACACATCGCACACTATATCAATCTGTTTTTATGACTCGAGTCCCATAGGAGCCTATGTATAACGGGTAAACTTCTAATTAAAATATCTTCAAAATAATGCGGTATATAAGACCGATTTCATCTCAAATCATGCAGGCCGACAGCACCTATCTCTCCGAATCAGCTCAAATTATAGTATATTATTCTACTCTTTATACTCGATGATGAGCATATTTGTGTGCCTCTTTGTATGATTTTCGCTGGAAAAGCAGTAATCCGCTTTACCATTTTGCAACGGATCCTAATTAGTCGGGGAGTCAGGGAGTTCAGATCTAGAAATCCAGTTAACAAAAATGTTAAGGCGTCACAAGATAGTGTTTGACCTCTAGAATACAATCCTAATTTTTCGTACCTGTATTTGGACCGGAAGTATGATTATTTAAGTCAAATGTAACCTCAAAATAGCCTTTTTCACATTTCTTGCAATAACTTGCTAAATTTAAATTTTATGAAAAAATTCACTGTAATAAAGATGTTTAGAATTAAATTTTGTATCGGATTAGTACTTTTTGAAAGTAAAAAAATTAATTTTAATAGTTCAAAATGACAGTCGAAAGATTAAATTTGAAAAATGTTTGAATATAAAGAAATATGTTAGAAAATGTTGAATGCTGGTAATAATTAATTTGATGCCTCTCGGTGTGCTTAAAAAGATGCCCCTGGTCCGCTTTCCAAATTTCAAAATGGCACCAAATGGTACCAAACACGCCCCACCCGTATGGGCGGGGCACGTGTAGCATGCTACAATTATTAATTATAAAAAAATAATTAACGCTTGAACGGGTTAAGAACCTACGAAATTTGTTTCTTGAGTAAATGCTGAATCCATTACGATTTTTTATATTGTTTAATATTATTTCATTTTTTATTTAACATGCCTCAAACTTTTTCTGCTGGTAGTGCCACGCACTCTCATATACATTAAAAATATTATCATGGATTCCGTGTATTCAATGCATTTGAAAGAGCTCAAAATTACCTACCTTGTGTCCTTGTATATTAGTAATTTTTTGTCTAAGCGGTGATATCTTGGAAACATATGTTGAAAAATCTTAAAAATTAATTCAGCTAATTAGTGAAAAAGGTAGCTTTCCCCTATTTCATGGCTGAGTTCTTTGCCTAGACCATGGAGTTTTTTTATTTTTCAAGATATTTGAGATATAAATATATATATATATATATATATATATATATATATATATATATATTTTATTTTGTTTATATCTCGAGTACGTGGAAGTTATTTTTTATTATTAGACAAACGAATTTTTATTTGTTTTCTGATGTAGATACGAAATTAAAATAAAATTACAGATTGAGTGATTCGTTTTTGTTTAATAATGATTATTTTATTTTACAATGTTTTGAAATCGATAACCCGAGTAAAAATGACTTATATAAATATATGTAATTACTTATATATATTTATATATATATATATATATATATATATATATATATATATATATATATATATATATATATATATATATATAAATTATACACAATTATATATAATTATATATAATTTTATATACTTAATATTTTATTTTTAATGTTCAGTTTGACCAATTAACAATAAATAACAATAAATAACATTTAATAAATAATAAAAGTACAGATTATGCCAATAAATTACGGAAGAAAATTTGGAGATTTACAAATGTAATTTCCAACCGGAACTAACAGGTGCACACATTCTTATGTTCTGAAAGTTAAGGGGATGCCGGATACCGGCATTCCAGTTTTTCGTTCTACGCACAATCTATATTTGTCACTAAGAATGTACGTATGTTCATAAAATTTTATTATAGTAAAAATTGACTGCGTAAAATGAAAAATTGATAATGTGGGTAACTGGGTATGACGTATAAGACTTTCGACCTCCCCTTAATAATAACTGGCACACGTTCTTCATTGTTTAGTAAAACATTCGAAAATCTTGCCATGGTTTCATAATGAAAAATAATCCGGTTTTATTCAATCCCAGATGACTGAAGGTACATATATGAACTTTGATTTTGTATAAAATATAATTTGACTTCGCCGTATAGTGTATTATTGTTTTTTTATACTAAATGTACTGTGTAAAATTGGTTTTCGTTTGTTTTATAATTCATATGTATATGTTGTACCAACTCTAACTATAACATACGCATATAATTTTACAAAATTGAGATAGAATGCTAATTCTTCTAGCTTTTGTTTATCTGAATCGTGTAACTTATTTAACTTGATCTGTGTTCCTGTTAGTTTAAAATTATAATTTTTCTCAAAAACAGAATTATAACGTAAATATATACAACTAGGTATATATAAGTATATATAACTGTATATAAGTATACATCTGTGGGCTCTCGGAAAATGACTTAAGTCCACTTTTTATGTGATTGAGATATTGAGGTTTAAGGTTTTCATTTTCTATTTAAACTAATGTTTAAAAATCGTAACTAGTAGATGAGATTCATTGTTTTCACACTTTACCGATTATTTACATTATTATCAGAAAATATACTATGTAAGGATACCAAAATCGCTCAAAACTCAATTTGCAAAATAATCGACTTAAGTCGTTTTTCCGACAACCCACAGATATATATACATGTTTATATACAACATTTTATATAGGAGTATATATAACCAAATACTTATAAGTATATATATGTAACTTTTAATTATAGATAAGGTGACTACTGGTATAACTTATGATGTATTTTAGATATTACTCTTACAACAAGACCGATGGGTTAGTGGTTAAGGTAATGGCTTGGCACGTAGAGGTTTTGTGTTCAAATCCCATTTAGAGAAATTTTTGTTTTTTAATAATTTATTGTATTCAATAATTATTTATGGAATTATTATTTGTTTTTTAATAATTTATTATATTCAATAAATTATTTATTATGTTAATTTTGCTTTAATTTATTATTCGAGTAAAAACGACTTACATATAATTATATATAGTTATATATATTGTAGATAAAAAAAATATATAATTATATATAATTATATATAAGTCATTCTTATTCTTGAATGCAATTTATGAACATAAGCTTATATTTATTTGTAGTTTATTTTTTGGCATAAAATAAATGATAAGAAACACACTCTTTTGAGCGATTAATTAGAAAGATACCCTGATAGAGAGCCCAGTTAAAAGGGCAGTTGAATAATTGTTATACATATAATTTTATTGGCCAAAATACAACACGTAAATAGGCCAACGGCTAGCTAGTGACTATATAATGTATCTACTGAGCATGCACAGAGCGCATTCCGAAACAGAGTAAATATTATTCGTATTCCTGAACTGTGAAATAAAATTATATGACCTAATGAGAGTATTTTTTTAACTTACTTCTTTTATTTAAACAAATAATTATTGAAAACATAGATAATAAGAAGCGTTCAGAGAAATATTGACAAAGAATAGTACATTACGATACGTGTGACCTAAGTAGTCTTTGCAACAATGCCAAAAAAAGTTAAAAGGTGTGATAGAAAATCAAGTGGTTCGAGGTTATATCGATCTAGAAAGATTGTACCGCCGCAAAAACGTAAAAGAGAAGACATTTCAACAAGTAGCGCGTCAGCTAAAAAAATAAGAGTGACCGTTGAACATTAAATTAAGGAGGATCTTGAAAAACACTATAGGATAATAGATTTTCTATTAGTCTTTTCAACAATTTCTACGCTAGTGAAGTGTGTAAAATGTGATGGAAAAGTAAATTTCCATTCGACTAAGCGAGAAGGCCTTGGATTTAATATCAACATGTCGTGCGAAAGCTGTTCCGTGATTACAAATGTTCCGTCTAGTGGAAGAATAAACTGCGGTGCTTACGAAGTTAATCATCGGTTTGTTTTCGTGATGAGGATATTAGGCCTTGGATTATCTGGCTGTGATAAGTTTTGCGGCTTGATGAATTTGTGTAATAGCTTTTTATCAAGACCGACGTACAATCATTATATGAAAAATATTAGCTCGACTGTAAGAGAAGTAGCGAATCGATTTTTTTTATCTGCTACAAAAGAAGAAAAATTTGCTATAGCGGACGAGAAGAATACTCAAGATACTGACGAACTCACGGTATCAGGCGACGGGACATGGAAAAAAAGAGGCTACTGATCTTTATTCGGGGGCACATCGTTGATCGGTTACTTCTCAGGGAAAGTTCTTGACATTCTTGTCAAAAGTTCATACTGTCACGAATGTAAAACTTGGGAAAGTAAATTAAATTCTGCCGAATACGAAGAATGGCATGAAAACCATGTAAATGCTGGAAAATGTAAGTCTCGCAACTATATCGGCGACGGTGACTCTAAAGCTTACTCCGGGTTAGTGAATTCTAAACCTTATGGTGATGATTTTTCAATAGTGAAGAAAGAATGTGTAAGATATGTTCAAAAAAGAATGGGCACTCGTCTCCGTGAAATAGTCAAGAAGACCATTGTAGATACCGAAACTAAGGCTGGAAAGAAGATAAAAAAAAGTCTGTCTGGTAAAGGGAGGCTTACGGCTAAGATGATTGACAAACTGACGGTATACTACGGTTTGGCTATTAGACGTTACTCTGATTCCGTGGAAAAGATGAAGAATGCTATCTGGGCAACGTTCTTTCACTACAGTTTGACAGACGAGAATCCACAGCATGAAAAATGTCCGAGCGGCGCGGACTCCTGGTGCGAATGGCAAAAAGCTGCAGCTGCTAATGGATTGGATTCGTTCAAACACACGTACAGCGCTCTTCCAAATGATGTTTTGGATACCATCAAGTCTATCTATGAAGATCTAAGCAAAGATGCTCTCCTGGTGCGATGTGTCGAAGGCTTCACGCAAAACAACAATGAGAGTTTAAACCAACTTATATGGCAAATCTCACCAAAGTACTTGAGGGGAACCTCTGTGATAGTTGAGATTGCGGTTTATGTGGCAGTCTGTGTCTTCAATGAAGGTTCTTTTGCTCTACTATCCTTCATGCAAGACATGGGAATCAGTAGTGGATCAAGCGCTCATGAATGGGCACGATCAACTGATCACATTCGTATAAACCGAGCAGAGCAGGAAGCTGAAAATCAAACTAGAGATGGCAGGATTCGTCGTAGATAGGAGCAAAAAGATGCTTTAGACATCATAGATGACAGCAACATCCTCTATGGACCTGGCATCGATGATTCAGTGTGAGGTAAGCCGATAAATCTCGCTTATGAACGATTTATTCCAAATTATTTAGTGTTCAAAACTTTAAAGCGTTTTTCCCAAAACTCAAGTTTTGAAAGTCGGTGCCCATCATAACTTCAAAACTATTGCACCAATCCTTTCGAAATTTTAAACACGATTTCTTTACATAATTTATGAGGTAACACTGGAGCTTTTTTTCCAAATTTGTTTATATTTTTCATTTTACAATAACAAATTAGCCATTTTTTTGGCAAAAATCGCGTTTTTTCATGTAAAGTGTTCCCGCAAAGTGAAAAATAGAAGTGTCGAAAATCCCTCCCAGCGTTACCTGGGAAAAGCAATTATCTGACGAACGAACTTTGGTTTTTTGATTTCAGATGATCCAGCACCAAGTTATGAGGGGCATCGCAATTCAACTTTTTTCTGAGACGCTTCCGAATAATTGATGCCAGTGCCGTATTTTTCAATATTTTTTCATGAAATATTCCACAATATTATTTAAATGGACTACAATAATGTAACATTGGTTTTAATAAATAAATTTTAACTGAGTCGTGAAAAAAAAACAATAAAATGTGCCTTTTTTGCACAAATTAACCTTACCCCCCCCCCCTTAAGAATACCAAGTCTCCAAAAAAAGTCAACAAAAAGATGATTTCAGACGCGACTTCGTTTCTAACGCTATTAGACAGTTGTTATTTAAGGGCACGTTCGGAAAAATGGTTTTACTGTTGGGTGTAAACTCGACGAGGATAATATCTGGTTGAAGGCGTTTGAATTTTTTTTGAAATACTGCAATTTAATTGAATTTTATTGCATCGAACGAAGATTTTCTCTGACCTCATTGGTGGATTTAAAAAAATTTCAAAAGCATTCGACCAGATATTTTCTATGTCGAGTGTACTTCCTATCAATTTCATATAAACTCAAATTCTTACAAAAACTATACTTTTTTCAGTCTAGTTTTAAGAAGTATATGATTTATTGAGTTTAGCGACTTGTTAATAATAATACTATTTTAATAAGCTTTTTGAGTAGTAAATAATAATAATTTTACTTTTTCGTAATTTTCAAAATTGATCACTTTTTAGCCATTCCGGGGGAGGGGGGAATCCATGACGAAATAAGTGGAATTTTTTTACTACAAAATTGGTTAAAAATAGGCTAATTGATGACGATTTGGCCAGAAATCGGCTAATTACCCTTTCTACATCTAGACTTTAAGTTCGTCTCGCTTTAACTTTCAATACTAAATATCATTAATATTATAACAGCTAGACTAATTTGAAAAAACCAATAAACAGAGAATATTTAACTCTATTTTTTAGAGCTTAATAGATTCTTTTACATAAGAACAAAATTTAATTGATATCAAAAGTTAATGCGAGACTAACTTAAAGTCTAGATGTGGAAAGGGCCTAAAGCAAAGAGCGCCATCTATAAATTCTGTGCGGCCAGTCCATATATATATATATATATATATATATTTTTTTTTTTTTTTCTATTCTCATGTACCAACCCGTATAGACACCATATGATTTTTACGGGACACAACTACCATCTGTGTGTTGGAATGTTTTATCCTAAACCCAACTTATGTGTACCCCACTGAATTCCCACATTTGCCCAGGGATTTTTCCTGAGACGTGGGGAAAACTTTACCGATCAACAAAACCCACACAAGGAACCAGCCGACAGGAAAGTCAAACTTGGACACCTTTTACTTCTACGAAAAACACCTAATTTTCATTCCCCATCTGCGGAACAATCATTGTTCAGATGGGGTTCCCGAGCGGTCACCCATCCAACTTCTAACCACAACCAGCGCTGTTTAACTTGGATGATCGATCATTTGTGCACCCACGGATCCCTCCAACGATGTCGCTTCATATTTGTACTCATAAATAACTGTATATAGTTATTTATAGTTATGTATAATTATATAGAGACAAAATCTATATATAACTATATATAACTATATATAATTATATATGTATAATTATATATAATTATATATGTATAATTATATATAATTATATATGTATAATTATATATAATTATATATGTATAATTATATATAATTATATATGTATAATTATATATAATTATATATGTATAATTATATATAATTATATATGTATAATTATATATAATTATATATGTATAATTATATATAATTATATATGTATAATTATATATAATTATATATGTATAATTATATATAATTATATATGTATAATTATATATAATTACATTTCGGGCCTCGTTCTTCAGAGATTACAGATTTGTAGTTCCCCCCTCGCTCACCAAAGATCACAGCGCTTTAGAGTGCAACAAAAAGGGCCACAGCAGCGCCTCTCACGCTACTGGCCCACAACGTCATTCCTTTTCGCTCCGCGCTAGAGGTAACACGCTTGAGTGATCGCTTCGACTAGACATTTTGTAAGACGAGTGACAGTGAAAAAATGGGAAAGAGGAAGATCGAGAAGACAACTGTAAACGTGGACGATCTAATGGCAGAGGTAAAGAGACTGAAGACCGAGATTTGTAACCTGACTAAACAACAGGAGAAAATTGACAAAACAGAATCGTCATCCGCGAGTTCTACTGGATCTGAGAGTGAGAAAGAAAGTAAGTACTCAAAGAAATAGTGGTTTTCGTACTAGAACGTTAGTTGAAATTAAAAGTGTTGAATATTACAAAAAATTACCGATACGCCAACGCGAGCGGTTGGATAAATCGGGAGTAAAATGTGTTAAATATTAAAAATTATACCGATATGACAACACGAGCGGTTGGATACATCGGCAGTAAAATGCGTTAAATATTAAAAAGTTTACCGATACGCCAACACGAGCGGTTGAATACATCTTATTATATGTAATTAAAAAAATACTAACATACGTATTATTAATTGCACTTTCCAAAAATAAATTTCTTTTTAATTGCACCCCCACAGATTTTTAATATAAAATAAAACAAAAATGCGGTTTTCTAGCCACAAAGTAACATCTGTATCTCTTTAAATATCGATTTAAACGTAATTGTAATAGTGTTAAGAAATTGAACCCTTGCCGATCTTAATTGAATCCATGCTAAATATTCATAAAAATGTGTATATCTGTCAAAAAAGCTAAAAAAATAATTTGTTGCGAATCGAGCATTCAGTTCTGCGCAACGCGCATGCGCGGATTGCTGAGAGTGCGCGGGACGACAGTTGTATTTCAAATCGTTTATTTGTTTGTCAATAGATTTTTAAGGAGACTTGTGAAGTTCCTCCTTATTAGCGGAAATAGTCTCCACCCGAATTTTCGTTTTCGGATTTTCCGTTTTGGAGTTATTCAGAAAAGAAAATCGTTGAAATGGGCGCGGCGCTAAAATTTAATTTGACACCATTTTCAGGAAAAACTCTTTAAAAAAATATAATTCGTATACGATTTGATTCCTCCTCGTTTGCGGATTACGTAAATATTGCGGTTATATCGATTTTTCCGGAAATATAATGAGAAAATTTATTAATAAGTATCCCGTGGAAATGTGGTCAGTTCCCTAGTTATTTTTCTATTGACGTTTGTTCCGACCGTTCCTTTATTCTAGTAACTCTTCTCGACGCTGAATAATAACAATTAAAAATAGCTATAACGATGTAAATGTATGTAATTTATTGTCACAACTTGTTTATTTAAAACAATACCAGAAGTTATTTGTTGGCAAATCTTTTTCTTATTATTAATAGAATCAGCAATGTACCCTTCAGCGACTGTGTTTGACTTCCAACCACCATGTCTCTTGAGAGTAGTTATATCAGCTCCAGCATCGACCAAGAGGGTAGCTGAAGTTCTTCGGAAACTATGTCCTGTATATAGTTCAACATTAGGCAATTTCAAGTATACGGCTACTTCTTTTGGCATGGACCCAAACTTGTTGATACCGATAGCTTGATTTACACATTTGCCATTACTGAACTTCAAAAAAAAACCTATCGAGTTCACATGGCTGTGGTCTGGTTTGCATATATTGCTTACAAATATCATACAATCCACCAGTAATTGTGAATGCCCTGGGTACTTTATTTTTGGTCTCATTTATTCGAACAAATAGCAAATCTTCTGTCTCCGTAACATCTGTGACTAATAACTTTGTAAATTCTATTCTTCTTAAAGCACCAGCAATTCCAAAGATAAGAGCTACCTAAAAATGATTAAATATTAATAACTAAATAAATTAATGACTTTAAAAGTGTTTAAGTTTTATTTACCTTTATAGATAAATATGTATCATCTGGTGCTTCATTGAGGAATCTTGATATTTCTTCTTTGGTGAAGACTAAGGATTTTTTTGCTCGGTAGCCTGAATGTTGTTTTTTTAGAAACGTAATCAATTTTTGATACTGACTGATGTCAACGTGGTTAAAGGTCTGAATTGTAGTCCTTAACATGGAATATATGGACCACAAGCTAGAAGATGCATACTTCTGTGACAGATAATAAAAGTAAGCCAATAAAACATCTTGGCAGAAAGAATTAGAACCATTATCTTTTCGCCACTTTTTAAAGGCATTATAAGTTGCTGTATATAATTGCTTTGATCTTTTAGGCAACAAATCTAGTGCAAGATTTTTCGCCACTTGTCTAATAGCCTCTGGCACGATATCTCCAGAATCGTTATCACTCATATCACTATCTGAACTCATTTTAATATTTTTGACAATTCTTATGGATAAACTGCATACGATTTCATAAAAGACGAAGAATTCAAATCGGTCACAAGCTCAAACACGCACACAAGCAACGATACGTATGCATGAGCATAGATATAGGTATATTCTTATCACTGACACAAAGTGTTCATAAATGTGTCGGTCATTGGCGCGTTCATCATATACGATCCAGCGCATATAACATGTGTTGCTGATTGTGAATTTTTTCACTTAATGATTGATTTCCTGGTAAATACGCATGCCAAGTATCAGAGAATAATTATAAATCCTTAAAATAATGCTTCAAATTAAGAGGTTAGTTCAACGGATTGTATATGACAATTTGACGCGTTTTTTGAATATTCAATCTTGAATTCAATTTAAAATTCAGTATTAATTTTTTTTTCATTATTAATATTATAAATTTATTAAAATTTAATTTAAATAATTTCAAGATAGGGTAAATAAATATATTCAAATTAACTGTTAACAATAAACATTTATTATTTTTTCAAAAAACATAATATCTTATTTATATAAGCTTCTATTCAAACAATGTATAAAGGTTGACATTGATTATTAATTAACTAATGAATTTTGGTTAAATAATAATTAATTTATACGATTTGTAATTTGCTTAATTTATTTTTATGTTTTTTGGATTACATTTTTTTTATGCGGGGGGGCTCCGCCCCCCCCCCGAACCCCCCCGTCTCCGCTCCCGGCCCGCCCCCGCACCCTACACCCTCCCCTATGTCGATGACAGGTTTATGTCACTCGTGCTACAATGGTATATTACGATACATGTACGCTCGGGCGCTAACTATGCGCCGTGCAATTGTGGGCCACTTAGGTTACATGTATCGTAATATACTATATCACTTAATGATTGATTTCATTATGGCGAATTTATGTCACACGAGCTATAAAATAGTATACGATACTCGTGGCATAAACGGCCTATGACACGACGTGAAATATCGCCCTCGCTTCGCTCGGGCGCTAACTTCACGCCGTGTCGTAATAGGCCGTTTATGCCACTTGTATCGTAATATACTATTATGAAGAAATAAACAGAATTAGATAAGTATATTCTAGAATAAGTACTTCTTTAAGAATTAATATTGAAATATTAGATACTTTGTGTACTTTTTACTTTTTTATATATAAATGATATAATGGGTAACATTGTACGACTTCATCATTTCCTTCCTGTAATTCTTTGGATGTTAAACTATAATGGATTTGTTAATAAAAATCTGGATGCTTCTTAATTATTATTTAGAGTATATTTATTCTAAATAATAATCTTTAGTATATTTACTCTATTATTTAATACAGCTGCGATGAAAGGTTACAAGTTAACATACTTACAATTAGTGTATAGAGGTAAGTGTCGTAACCCATAAATGGTAGTAATTTGAACTTAATTTATGTGGCTTTCAGATGTACTGAAATCCACTTTTTTGAAAATTGAGTTGGTAATTATTATAAAATAAATCTAAGCATGGTACATTTTTATATTAAAAAGTTAACAGTTGCAGAAGTTGATTCAGTTACTTTCTTCAATTCATAAATTGCACTATAGTCGTTATGACTTTTTACCACAGATTTGTTTTAAAGATTCAACAGCAGTTTTTTGTTGAATTGCTTTTTCTGGCTTAATTAATTCCTTTGATCTAGACTCAAAGCTACTAACGTTTAATAAAATTTTCTATAGTGACGATTTCTTAAATAAGTTACCCATATTTATAATTACACATTTTATTTACTTTTCAGTTGTCTATGTTGTATATCCATTTTGTCGCATTTCTGGAAATGAATTGTAGACCCATGTATAGTAAAATACAAATTCATGAGGCTCATCTTTATTACTTTCTGTAGTAATACTTGCAGCGTTGATCAATTATTTATAATAAACACTGTTTAACAGGTATAATCTACTTGTAACATAATATTGTATATATATATATATATATATATATATATATATATATATATATATATATATATATATATATATATATATATATATATATATATATATATATCTGTGGGTGAAAGATATAACAGCATAAATACACACAAATCTCATATATACACTTTTTATGTTTTTGAGATATTAAGGTTAAAAGTTATTATGTAAAATTTAAACCAATGTTAAAATTAATCTTTAATAATAAAATCACTTTTTGTGTTTTTGAGATATTAAGGTGGTTCATGCATCAATATGCACCTAAAATATAAAAATTTATATGATAAATAGTATTCATATTACAATATCCCTGGTAGAAATCTTATCGAGGAGCCCACATTCGCTATAACGGCCTTTATAGGCAAACTAGATAGTACTAGAGTGTACAAAACTCGATAAATCCACACAGATCTACATAGTTTTCTCAATAATAATATGTACGTATAAAATCTGTGAGGTTATATGTCATTTATTGAACAGAACTTTTATTGTAAAAATTAATGTTAAAAAAAGTTTAACATGCAAGTTTTCAATTATAATACTAAGATCTATAGTTCTATTCATAATATTTACATATAAAAGTAGTCAGAAAGCATATCTAACTTAAGAAATGAAAATTTAGATACAATGTTCGTTGCATATGAAAAACAGTGATCACAAAATAATGTTATTGATTGATGTAGTTGTTTCTTGAAAAGTAATGTGTAAATAATAATAATTGTACAAATATGTACTTTATGACATGCTTTATTTAAAAACTAGAATTCTAATTTCAGAACTACAAATAATTTTGTATCCATATGTGAGTTTTTATAATACATAAACTGCTCATCCGTGGCAACATTTTCAAAGACAAATACATTAGTCGAACACATGTAGACGATAATTTTCTTTATAAGTAACAAATTACTATGTTTTAACTGGCCATAGATGTCAAATGAAAGTGTCACAGTAGGAAATACAAAAATAGAACATATATATAATAACTCAAATACTATTATTTATTTTTAAAAATAGAAAATTAATCAGTTGATAATAAATGTGTGTGAAAATAGTTTTCCTTACATAAACCATACGGATTTTGAATCCAAGCCTGTATTTAGGATGGAACATAATCAAATGTACGGAAACTAATTTTACATAAACAAAATAAATATATGCACTAATACTTCATATAGTTCTTTGGATATTCAGATTTTGATTGTTTAATATATGTGTGTAACATAATATTGTTATTGAGTTCTTAAATACGAAAACTCGATGCACCTAAAATTTGATAACCTTACACTTTAGAGGTTATTTACATTTACTTACATTGGTAATAGGTTAACAATAACAAGTAAATACCTTTAAATCAAAATAATACATAATAAGCATAATAGATTATGCTTCTGTTTCTTAAAACGTAACCTTTAAGTGGTTGTTATTGTCATAATTTTGCTTATCTAGTTTTATCTGGGCAAATAATATGGGAAACTAGAAGGGTCGACCGTTACACGCCTTTATAGTAACTATCTAGTTTGCCTACATAGATCTACACAGCGCGAGATTATTCTACATAGATCTATAACGTGGACGGGATAAATTTCTACCAGGGATGAGAAACAATATAATGTCAAAGATGGACACTTCAAAAAAAAAATTTTTTAACCAAATTTTAATTTTGCAGTATAAGTGCAAGTATAAATATCGTCGACTAGAGAAAGATTCGACAAAATACTGGAGACTTTTTTATTTTTTATCTGATTTTAATTCTGAAGGTCTCATTTTGTTACTTAAAAGAATTATGGGGAACTTAGCGATATAAAAACCTGCTAAGTTATAGCCAATTGTTTATAAGTCAATACTCGGCTATAACATTGCAGGTTCATCAGTTTTTTGAAATTTTTATATGGGTAATCCCCCCTGAAATCTTTCAAGGAACGAAATGAGACCTTCAGAATTAAAATCGGATAGAGAGTGAAAAAGTGTTTTGTATTGTCTTTCTCTAGTCGACGACATTTATACTTTTACAATATGGAAATTATGTTTTTAAAAATTTTATTCAGTGTTTGAAGTGACAATCTTTTATATTATATCATTTCTTATATTGTAATATGAAAACAGTTTATCATATAACTTTTTATATTTTACGTACATATTGACGCATGAACCACCTTAAGGTTAAAAGATATTATGTACAATTTAAACCAATATTAAAATTAATCTTTAATAGTAAATATGGTCAATTATTTTTACACTTTTCTTTTTTAGCATTTTTACCTGAAAATATACAAAGTAACGATACAAAATTCGCTCAAAACTCAATTTAACAAAAAATGGACTTACATAATTGTGCTAGGAACCCACAGATATATTTGAATTGCTTAAACCAATCGAAAATTTCAGTTAAATAATGATTAATTTATTATAAAATTATGTTAATATAGGAAAAACATTAAAAGCAATGACTTTTGAATCATTGTTTTTCATATGTGCTAAATTACAAGTCCAATCTCTCATATTTCCAGTTATGCTATTCTTACATTTAAGGATGAATTCAGAAATGCCAATGTTTGAAAGAAAAAGAATATCATTTACTATTAATAAATGTTTGCAATCGAAAAACATAAACAGTACAATACAAAATACCAGTAAAAATTTATAAAAAAGTGCTTTTAATTGTGATAAAGTATAGACAATCTTTTTGTCAATATCATACAATAGACTGACTAATCCAGTATTTTATAAGTTCATAGGATATTACATATATTATATTTAAAGTTGAATTTTCAACGAAGTACTTGTAACAGGCATAATGCTTGTTTTTTGGTCAGGCGTATGTAACCAATGCAATACAGACCGAACTAAATCAATGAGGAATCTTCCAAGAGCTTTAAAACGTATGACTCACACATTTAGTTCACGATTAACTAGCTATATTGGCAGTAGCAATTGGATCGAACAAGCCAGAGTTTACTGCGATCGACGGGAAAGTATACTATATACAATGCTTGTTATTTAGCCAGGCTTATGTAACCAATGCAATACAGACCGAACTAAATCAATGAGGAATCTTCCAAGAGCTTTAAAACGTATGACTCACACATTTGATTCCCAATTAACTAGCTATATTGGTAGTAGCAATTGGATCGAACACGCCAGAGTTTACTGCGAATATGGAGAAAGTATACCATTTATAATGCTCGATTTTTAGTCAGGCATTTGTAATCAATATAATACAGACCGAACTAAATCGATGGGGAATCTTCCGAGAGCTTTAAAATGTGTCACTCACACATTTAGTTCTCGATTAGCCAGCTATATTGGCAGTAGCAATTGGATCAAACCCGCCAGAGTTTTCTGCGAAAGACGGGAAAGAATACTATATACAATGCTTGTTATTTAGCCAGGCTTATGTAACCAATGCAATACAGACCAAACTAAATCGATGAGGAATCTTCCTAGAGCTGTAAAATGTATGACTCACACATTTAGTTCCCGATTAACTAGCTATATTGGCAGTAGCAATTGGATCGAACAAGCCAGAGTTTACTGTGATTGACGGGAAAGTATACTATATACAATGCTTGTTATTTAGCCAGGTTTATGTAACCAATGCAATACAGACCGAACTAAAACAATGAGGAATCTTCCTAGAGCTTTAAAATGTATGACTCACACATTTGGTTCCCAATTAACTAGCTATATTGGTAGTAGCAATTGGATCGAACACGCCAAAGTTTACTGCGAATAACGGGAAAGTATACTCTATACAATGCTTGTTATTTAGCCAGGCTTATGTAACCAATGCACTCCAGACCGAACTAAATCGATGCGGAATCTTCCTAGAGCTTTAAAATGTATGACTCACACATTTGATTCCCAATTAACTAGCTATATTGGTAGTAGCAATTGGATCGAACACGCCAGAGTTTACTGCGAATATGGAGAAAGTATACCATTTATAATGCTTGACTTTTAGTCAGGCATTTGTAATCAATATAATACAGACTGAACTAAATCGATGGGGAATCTTCCGAGAGCTTTAAAATGTGTCACTCACACATTTAGTTCTCGATTAGCCAGCTATATTGGCAGTAGCAATTGGATCAAACCCGCCAGAGTTTTCTGCGAAAGACGGGAAAGAATACTATATACAATGCTTGTTATTTAGCCAGGCTTATGTAACCAATGCACTCCAGATCAAACTAAATCGATGGGGAATCTTCCTAGAGCTTTAAAATGTGTGACCTACAGATTTAGTTCCCGATTAACCAGCTATTTTGGCAGTAGCAATTGGATCGAACACGCCAGAGTTTACTGCAAAAGACGGGAAAGTATAGTACATACAATGCTTGTTATTTAGCCAGCTTTATGTAACCAATGCACTCCAGACCGAACTAAATCGATGAGAAATCTTCCTAGAGCTTTGAAATGCATGACTCACACATTTAGTTCCCGATTAACTAGGTATATTGGCAGTAGCAATGGGATCGAACAAGCCAGAGTTTACTGCGAATGACGGGAAAGTATACTATATACAATGCTTGTTATTTAGCCAGGCTTATGTAACCAATGCACTCCAGACCGAACTAAATCGATGCGGAATCTTCCTAGAGCTTTAAAATGTATGACTCACACATTTAGTTCCCGATTAACTATAGCTATATTGGCAGTAGAAAATTGATCAAACACGCCAGAGTTTACTGCGAATGTAGAGAAAGTATACTATATACAATGCTTGTTATTTAGCCAGGTTTATGTAACCAATGCAATACAGACCGAACTAAAACAATGAGGAATCTTCCTAGAGCTTTAAAATGTATGACTCACACATTTGGTTCCAAATTAACTAGCTATATTGGTAGTAGCAATTGGATCGAACACTCCAGAGTTTACTGCTAATGACGGGAAAGTATACTATATACAATGCTTGTTATTTAGCTAGGCTTATGTAACCAATGCAATACAGACCGAACTAAAACAATGAGGAATCTTCCTAGAGGTTTGAAATGTGTGACCTACACATTTAGTTCACGATTAACTAGCTATATTGGCAGTAGCAATTGGATCGAACAAGCCAGAGTTTACTGCGAATGACGGGAAAGTATACTATATACAATGCTTGTTATTTATCCAGGTTTATGTAACCAATGCACTCCAAATCGAACTAAATCGATGGGGAATCTTCCTAGAGCTTTAAAATGTGTGACCTACAGATTTAGTTCCCGATTAACCAGCTATTTTGGCAGTAGCAATTGGATCGAACACGCCAGAGTTTACTGCGAAAGACGGGAAAGTATAGTACATACAATGCTTGTTATTTAGCCAGCTTTATGTAACCAATGCACTCCAGACCGAACTAAATCGATGAGAAATCTTCCTAGAGCTTTGAAATGTATGACTCACACATTTAGTTCCCGATTAACCAGGTATATTGGCAGTAGCAATTGGATCGAACAAGCCAGAGTTTACTGCGAATGACGGGAAAGTATACTCGTACTATATACAATGCTTGTTATTTAGACAGGTTTATGTAACCAATGCACTCCAGATCGAACTAAGTCGATGGGGAATCTTCCTAGAGCTTTAAAATGTGTGACCTACAGATTTAGTTCTCGATTAACCAGCTATTTTGACAGTAGCAATTGGATCGAACACGCCATATTTTACTCCGAATGTAGAGAAAGTATACTATTTATAGTGCTCGATTTTTAGTCAGGCATATGTAATCAATGTAATACAGACCGAACTAAATCGATGAGGAATCTTCCGAGAGCTTTAAAATGTGTAACTCACACATTTAGTTCTCAACTAACCAGCTATATTGGCAGTAGTAATTGGATCGAATACGCCAGAGTTTACTGCGAATGACGGGAAAGTATACTGTATACAATGCTTGTTATTTAGCCAGCTTTATGTAACCAATGCAATCCAGACCGAACTAAATCGATGAGGAATCTGCCCAGAGCTTTGAAATGTATGATTCATACATTTAGTTCCCGATTAACGAACTATATTGGCAGTAGCAATTGTATCGAACAAGCCAGAGTTTACTGCGAATGACGGGAAAGTATACTATATACAATGCTTGTTATTTAGCCAGGCTTATGTAACCAATACAATACAGACCGAACTAAATCGATGAGGAATCTTCCGGGAGCTTAAAAATATGTGATTCACACATTTAGTTCCCGATTAACTAGCTATATTGGCAGTAGCAATTGTATCGAACAAGCCAGAGTTTACTGCGAATGACGGGAAAGTATACTATATACAATGCTTGTTATTTAGCCAGGCTTATGTAACCAATACAATACAGACCGAACTAAATCAATGAGGAATCTTCCTAGAGCTTTAAAATGTATGACTCACACATTTGGTTCCCAATTAACTAGCTATATTGGTAATAGCAATTGGATCGAACACGCCAGAGTTTACTGCGAATGACGGGAAAGTATACTATATACAATGCTTGATATTTATCCAGGTTTATGTAACCAATGCACTCCAAATCGAACTAAATCGATGGGGAATCTTCCTAGAGCTTTAAAATGTGTGACCTACAGATTTAGTTCCCGATTAACCAGCTATTTTGGCAGTAGCAATTGGATCGAACACGCCAGAGTTTACCGCGAAAGACGGGAAAGTATAGTACATACAATGCTTGTAATTTAGCCAGGTTTATGTAACCAATGCACTCCAGATTGAACTAAATCGATGGGGAATCTTCCTAGAGCTTTAAAATGTGTGACCTACAGATTTAGATCCCGATTAACCAGCTATTTTGGCAGTAGCAATTGGATCGAACACGCCAGAGTTTACTGCAAAAGACGGGAAAGTATAGTACATACAATGCTTGTTATTTAGCCAGCTTTATGTAACCAATGCACTCCAGACCGAACTAAATCGATGAGAAATCTTCCTAGAGCTTTGAAATGCATGACTCACACATTTAGTTCCCGATTAACTAGGTATATTGGCAGTAGCAATGGGATCGAACAAGCCAGAGTTTACTGCGAATGACGGGAAAGTATACTATATACAATGCTTGTTATTTAGCCAGGCTTATGTAACCAATGCACTCCAGACCGAACTAAATCGATGCGGAATCTTCCTAGAGCTTTAAAATGTATGACTCACACATTTAGTTCACGATTAACTATAGCTATATTGGCAGTAGAAAATGGATCAAACACGCCAGAGTTTACTGCGAATGTAGAGAAAGTATACTATTTATAGTGCTTGATTTTTGGTCTGGCATATGTAATCAATGTAATACAGACCGAACTAAATCGATGAGGAATCTTCCGAGAGCTTTAAAATGTGTAACTCACACATTTAGTACTGAACTAACCAGCTATATTGGCAGTAGTAATTGGATCGAATACGCCAGAGTTTACTGCGAATGACGGGAAAGTATACTGTATACAATGCTTGTTATTTAGCCAGCTTTATGTAACCAATGCACTCCAGACCGAACTAAATCGATGAGGAATCTTCCTAGAGCTTTGAAATGTATAACTCACATATTTAGTTCCCGATTAACTAGCTATATTGGCAGGAGCAATTGGATCGAACAAGCCAGAGTTTACTGTGATTGACGGGAAAGTATACTATATACAATGCTTGTTATTTAGCCAGGTTTATGTAACCAATGCAATACAGACCGAACTAAAACAATGAGGAATCTTCCTAGAGCTTTAAAATGTATGACTCACACATTTGGTTCCAAATTAACTAGCTATATTGGTAGTAGCAATTGGATCGAACACTCCAGAGTTTACTGCTAATGACGGGAAAGTATACTATATACAATGCTTGTTATTTAGCTAGGCTTATGTAACCAATGCAATACAGACCGAACTAAAACAATGAGGAATCTTCCTAGAGGTTTGAAATGTGTGACCTACACATTTAGTTCACGATTAACTAGCTATATTGGCAGTAGCAATTGGATCGAACAAGCCAGAGTTTACTGCGAATGACGGGAAAGTATACTATATACAATGCTTGTTATTTATCCAGGTTTATGTAACCAATGCACTCCAAATCGAACTAAATCGATGGGGAATCTTCCTAGAGCTTTAAAATGTGTGACCTACAGATTTAGTTCCCGATTAACCAGCTATTTTGGCAGTAGCAATTGGATCGAACACGCCAGAGTTTACTGCGAAAGATGGGAAAGTATAGTACATACAATGCTTGTAATTTAGCCAGGTTTATGTAACCAATGCACTCCAGATCGAACTAAATCGATGGGGAATCTTCCTAGAGCTTTAAAATGTGTGACCTACAGATTTAGATCCCGATTAACCAGCTATTTTGGCAGTAGCAATTGGATCGAACACGCCAGAGTTTACTGCAAAAGACGGGAAAGTATAGTACATACAATGCTTGTTATTTAGCCAGCTTTATGTAACCAATGCACTCCAGACCGAACTAAATCGATGAGAAATCTTCCTAGAGCTTTGAAATGCATGACTCACACATTTAGTTCCCGATTAACTAGGTATATTGGCAGTAGCAATGGGATCGAACAAGCCAGAGTTTACTGCGAATGACGGGAAAGTATACTATATACAATGCTTGTTATTTAGCCAGGCTTATGTAACCAATGCACTCCAGACCGAACTAAATCGATGCGGAATCTTCCTAGAGCTTTAAAATGTATGACTCACACATTTAGATCCCGATTAACTATAGCTATATTGGCAGTAGAAAATGGATCAAACACGCCAGAGTTTACTGCGAATGTAGAGAAAGTATACTATTTATAGTGCTTGATTTTTAGTCTGGCATATGTAATCAATGTAATACAGACCGAACTAAATCGATGAGGAATCTTCCGAGAGCTTTAAAATGTGTAACTCACACATTTAGTTCTCAACTTGCCAGCTATATTGGCAGTTGTAATTGGATCAAATACGCCAGAGTTTACTGCGAATGACGGGAAAGTATACTGTATACAATGCTTGTTATTTAGCCAGGCTTATGTAACCAATGCACTCCAGACCGAACTAAATCGATGCGGAATCTTCCTAGAGCTTTAAAATGTATGGCTCACACATTTGGTTCCCAATTAACTAGCTATATTGGTAGTAGCAATTGGATCGAAAACGCCAGAGTTTACTGCGAATAACGGGAAAGTATACTGTATACAATGCTTGTTATTAAACCAGCTTTATGTAACCAACGCACTCCAGACCCAACTAAATCGAGGAGGAATCTTATACAATGAATATACAATGCTTGTTTTTTAGCCAGGCTTATGTAACCAATGCACTCCAGACCGAACTAAATCGATGAAGAATCTTCCTAGAGCTTTAAAATGTATGTCTCACACATTTAGATCCCGATTAACTATAGCTATATTGGCAGTAGAAAATGGATCAAACACGCCAGAGTTTACTGCGAATGTAGAGAAAGTATACTATTTATAGTGCTTGATTTTTAGTCTGGCATATGTAATCAATGTAATACAGACCGAACTAAATCCATGAGGAATCTTCCGAGAGCTTTAAAATGTGTAACTCACACATTTAGTTCTCAACTTGCCAGCTATATTGGCAGTAGTAATTGGATCAAATACGCCAGAGTTTACTGCGAATGACGGGAAAGTATACTGTATACAATGCTTGTTATTTAGCCAGGCTTATGTAACCAATGCACTCCAGACCGAACTAAATCGATGCGGAATCTTCCTAGAGCTTTAAAATGTATGGCTCACACATTTGGTTCCCAATTAACTAGCTATATTGGTAGTAGCAATTGGATCGAAAACGCCAGAGTTTACTGCGAATAACGGGAAAGTATACTGTATACAATGCTTGTTATTAAACCAGCTTTATGTAACCAACGCACTCCAGACCCAACTAAATCGAGGAGGAATCTTCCTAGAGGTTTGAAATGTGTGACCTACACATTTAGTTCCCAATTAACCAGCTATTTTGGCAGTAGCAATTGGATCGAACACGCCAGAGTTTACTGCGAAAGACGGGAAATTATAGTATATACAATGTTTGTTATTTAGCCAGCTTTATGTAACCAATGCACTCCAGACGGAACTAAATGGACGAATAATCTTCCTAGAGCTTTGAAATATATGACTCACACATATAATTCCGTATAACTATAGCTATATTGGCAGTAGAAGATGGATCGAACACGCCAGAGTTTACTGCGAATGTAGAGAAAGTATACTATTTATAGTGCTTGATTTTTAGTCAGGCATATGTAATCAATGTAATACAGACAAAACTAAAACGATGAGGAATCTTCCTAGAGCTTTAAAATGTATGGCTCACACATTTGGTTCCCAATTAACTAGCTATATTGGCAGTAGAAAATGGATCGAACACGCCAGAGTTTACTGCGAATGACGGGAAAGTATACTGTATACAATGCTTGTTATTTAGTCAGCTTTATGTAACCAATGTACTCCAGACCGAACTAAATCGATGAGGAATCTTCCTAGAGCTTTGAAATGTATGACTCACACATTTAGTTCACGATTATCTAGCTATATTGGCAGTAGCAATTGTATCGAATAAGCCAGAGTTTACTGCGAATGACGGGAAAGTATACCATTTATAATGCTTGATTTTTAGTCAGGCATTTGTAATCAATATAATACAGACCGAACTAAATCGATGGGGAATCTTCCGAGAGCTTTAAAATGTGTCACTCACACATTTAGTTCCCGATTAACCAGCTATTTTGGCAGTAGCAATTGGATCGAACACGCCAGAGTTTACTGCGAAAGACGGGAAATTATAGTATATACAATGCTTGTTATTTAGGCAGCTTTATGTAACCAATGCACTCCAGACGGAACTAAATGGACGAGGAATCTTCCTAGAGCTTTGAAATGTATGACTCACACATATAATTCCGTATAACTATAGCTATATTGGCAGTAGAAAATGGATCGAACACGCCAGAGTTTACTGCGAATGTAGAGAAAGTATACTATTTATAGTGCTTGATTTTTAGTCAGGCATATGTAATCAATGTAATACAGACAAAACTAAAACGATGAGGAATCTTCCGAGAGCTTTAAGATGTGTAACTCACACATTTAGTTCTCAACTAACCAGCTATATTGGCAGTAGAAAATGGATCGAACACGCCAGAGTTTACTGCGAATGACGGGAAAGTATACTGTATACAATGCTTGTTATTTAGTCAGCTTTATGTAACCAATGTACTCCAGACCGAACTAAATCGATGAGGAATCTTCCTAGAGCTTTGAAATGTATGACTCACACATTTAGTTCCCGATTATCTAGCTATATTGGCAGTAGCAATTGTATCGAATAAGCCAGAGTTTACTGCGAATGACGGGAAAGTATACCATTTATAATGCTTGATTTTTAGTCAGGCATTTGTAATCAATATAATACAGACCGAACTAAATCGATGGGGAATCTTCCGAGAGCTTTAAAATGTGTCACTCACACATTTAGTTCCCGATTAACCAGCTATATTGGCAGTATCTATTGGATCGAACACGCCAGAGTGTACTTCGAAAGACGGGAAAGTATACTATATACAATGCTTGTTATTTAGCCAGGCTTATGTAACCAATGCACTCCAGAACGAACTAAATCAATGAGGAATCTTCCTAGAGCTTTGAAATGTATGACTCACACATTTAGTTCCAGATTAACTATAGCTATATTGGCAGTAGAAAATGGATCGAACACGCCAGAGTTTACTACGGATGTGGAGAAAGTATACTGTTTATAATGCTTGATTTTTAGCCAGGCTTATGTAACCAATACAATTCAGACCGAACTAAATCGATGAGGAATCTTCGGGAGTTTTAAATGTCTGACTCACACATTTAGTTCTCGATTAACTAGCTATATTGGCAGTAGCAATTGGATCGAACACGCCAGAGTTTACTGCAAAAGACGGGAAAGTATAGTACATACAATGCTTGTTATTTAGCCAGCTTTATGTAACCAATGCACTCCAGACCGAACTAAATCGATGAGAAATCTTCCTAGAGCTTTGAAATGCATGACTCACACATTTAGTTCCCGATTAACTAGGTATATTGGCAGTAGCAATGGGATCGAACAAGCCAGAGTTTACTGCGAATGACGGGAAAGTATACTATATACAATGCTTGTTATTTAGCCAGGCTTATGTAACCAATGCACTCCAGACCGAACTAAATCGATGCGGAATCTTCCTAGAGCTTTAAAATGTATGACTCACACATTTAGATCCCGATTAACTATAGCTATATTGGCAGTAGAAAATGGATCAAACACGCCAGAGTTTACTGCGAATGTAGAGAAAGTATACTATTTATAGTGCTTGATTTTTAGTCTGGCATATGTAATCAATGTAATACAGACCGAACTAAATCGATGAGGAATCTTCCGAGAGCTTTAAAATGTGTAACTCACACATTTAGTTCTCAACTTGCCAGCTATATTGGCAGTTGTAATTGGATCAAATACGCCAGAGTTTACTGCGAATGACGGGAAAGTATACTGTATACAATGCTTGTTATTTAGCCAGGCTTATGTAACCAATGCACTCCAGACCGAACTAAATCGATGCGGAATCTTCCTAGAGCTTTAAAATGTATGGCTCACACATTTGGTTCCCAATTAACTAGCTATATTGGTAGTAGCAATTGGATCGAAAACGCCAGAGTTTACTGCGAATAACGGGAAAGTATACTGTATACAATGCTTGTTATTAAACCAGCTTTATGTAACCAACGCACTCCAGACCCAACTAAATCGAGGAGGAATCTTATACAATGAATATACAATGCTTGTTTTTTAGCCAGGCTTATGTAACCAATGCACTCCAGACCGAACTAAATCGATGAAGAATCTTCCTAGAGCTTTAAAATGTATGTCTCACACATTTAGATCCCGATTAACTATAGCTATATTGGCAGTAGAAAATGGATCAAACACGCCAGAGTTTACTGCGAATGTAGAGAAAGTATACTATTTATAGTGCTTGATTTTTAGTCTGGCATATGTAATCAATGTAATACAGACCGAACTAAATCCATGAGGAATCTTCCGAGAGCTTTAAAATGTGTAACTCACACATTTAGTTCTCAACTTGCCAGCTATATTGGCAGTAGTAATTGGATCAAATACGCCAGAGTTTACTGCGAATGACGGGAAAGTATACTGTATACAATGCTTGTTATTTAGCCAGGCTTATGTAACCAATGCACTCCAGACCGAACTAAATCGATGCGGAATCTTCCTAGAGCTTTAAAATGTATGGCTCACACATTTGGTTCCCAATTAACTAGCTATATTGGTAGTAGCAATTGGATCGAAAACGCCAGAGTTTACTGCGAATAACGGGAAAGTATACTGTATACAATGCTTGTTATTAAACCAGCTTTATGTAACCAACGCACTCCAGACCCAACTAAATCGAGGAGGAATCTTCCTAGAGGTTTGAAATGTGTGACCTACACATTTAGTTCCCAATTAACCAGCTATTTTGGCAGTAGCAATTGGATCGAACACGCCAGAGTTTACTGCGAAAGACGGGAAATTATAGTATATACAATGTTTGTTATTTAGCCAGCTTTATGTAACCAATGCACTCCAGACGGAACTAAATGGACGAATAATCTTCCTAGAGCTTTGAAATATATGACTCACACATATAATTCCGTATAACTATAGCTATATTGGTAGTAGAAGATGGATCGAACACGCCAGAGTTTACTGCGAATGTAGAGAAAGTATACTATTTATAGTGCTTGATTTTTAGTCAGGCATATGTAATCAATGTAATACAGACAAAACTAAAACGATGAGGAATCTTCCTAGAGCTTTAAAATGTATGGCTCACACATTTGGTTCCCAATTAACTAGCTATATTGGCAGTAGAAAATGGATCGAACACGCCAGAGTTTACTGCGAATGACGGGAAAGTATACTGTATACAATGCTTGTTATTTAGTCAGCTTTATGTAACCAATGTACTCCAGACCGAACTAAATCGATGAGGAATCTTCCTAGAGCTTTGAAATGTATGACTCACACATTTAGTTCACGATTATCTAGCTATATTGGCAGTAGCAATTGTATCGAATAAGCCAGAGTTTACTGCGAATGACGGGAAAGTATACCATTTATAATGCTTGATTTTTAGTCAGGCATTTGTAATCAATATAATACAGACCGAACTAAATCGATGGGGAATCTTCCGAGAGCTTTAAAATGTGTCACTCACACATTTAGTTCCCGATTAACCAGCTATTTTGGCAGTAGCAATTGGATCGAACACGCCAGAGTTTACTGCGAAAGACGGGAAATTATAGTATATACAATGCTTGTTATTTAGGCAGCTTTATGTAACCAATGCACTCCAGACGGAACTAAATGGACGAGGAATCTTCCTAGAGCTTTGAAATGTATGACTCACACATATAATTCCGTATAACTATAGCTATATTGGCAGTAGAAAATGGATCGAACACGCCAGAGTTTACTGCGAATGTAGAGAAAGTATACTATTTATAGTGCTTGATTTTTAGTCAGGCATATGTAATCAATGTAATACAGACAAAACTAAAACGATGAGGAATCTTCCGAGAGCTTTAAGATGTGTAACTCACACATTTAGTTCTCAACTAACCAGCTATATTGGCAGTAGAAAATGGATCGAACACGCCAGAGTTTACTGCGAATGACGGGAAAGTATACTGTATACAATGCTTGTTATTTAGTCAGCTTTATGTAACCAATGTACTCCAGACCGAACTAAATCGATGAGGAATCTTCCTAGAGCTTTGAAATGTATGACTCACACATTTAGTTCCCGATTATCTAGCTATATTGGCAGTAGCAATTGTATCGAATAAGCCAGAGTTTACTGCGAATGACGGGAAAGTATACCATTTATAATGCTTGATTTTTAGTCAGGCATTTGTAATCAATATAATACAGACCGAACTAAATCGATGGGGAATCTTCCGAGAGCTTTAAAATGTGTCACTCACACATTTAGTTCCCGATTAACCAGCTATATTGGCAGTATCTATTGGATCGAACACGCCAGAGTGTACTTCGAAAGACGGGAAAGTATACTATATACAATGCTTGTTATTTAGCCAGGCTTATGTAACCAATGCACTCCAGAACGAACTAAATCAATGAGGAATCTTCCTAGAGCTTTGAAATGTATGACTCACACATTTAGTTCCAGATTAACTATAGCTATATTGGCAGTAGAAAATGGATCGAACACGCCAGAGTTTACTACGGATGTGGAGAAAGTATACTGTTTATAATGCTTGATTTTTAGCCAGGCTTATGTAACCAATACAATTCAGACCGAACTAAATCGATGAGGAATCTTCGGGAGTTTTAAATGTCTGACTCACACATTTAGTTCTCGATTAACTAGCTATATTGGCAGTAGCAATTGGATCGAACAAGCCAGAGTTTACTGCGAATGACGGGAAAGTATACTATATACAATGCTTGTTATTTATCCAGGTTTATGTAACCAATGCATTCCAGACCGAACTAAATCGATGAGGGATCTTCCTAGAGCTTTGAAATGTATAACTCACATATTTAGTTCCCGATTAACTAGCTATATTGGCAGTAGAAAATGGACCGAACACGCCAGAGTTACTGCGAAAGACGGGAAAGTATAATATACAATGCTTGTTATTTAGCCAGGCTTATAACTAACCCATACTTAAGGCTTTATTGATTTCGTCGGATACCCACGCGCCCACGAGTGCGCAAATATTTCGATTTTCGTGGGTACACTCGTCGAAATTCTCTTCCTCACAACACGTTCGGCAAAGTAAAAGTAATTTACATCTCATTTTAACAGACAATACGGAGATGTATAAATCCCGCGGAGGCAAGATTTTACATTTCACAAGTCCATTGACTTTATGAAAATTTTTATGATTTGTACCAGTTAATTTTAGGCATTCAGATTTTATAAAAATTTGTGGATGTCCGAGGGGAAATTTACCAGTTTTACAGATATATGGATATAAAGAGCATATATCCGTATATCTGATTTTCTCTCCATGCTGTGCAATATATGATATCACAAAATTTTCTGTTCCCCCACCGAAAAAAGCGTCACGTGGATCTAATTTAATTTTGTATATAAGCGGGTGATCTTTTAAAACATTTAACATTTGTGGTAGCGAGATTTTCATACGTTCAAACTCGCACTCCCAAATCGTCTCCACTTTATAGCCCAAATCTCGAATTTCCTGTAATTTTTCGAGAGTTTTTTTATGACACTCATGCATTGGGCGACCGAACGATGTTTGCATGACGTAATTTTCCTTGAAGCAAGATGGACAGCCATGTACGTAAAATCCTTGAAATTCGAAGACGGTGCCTTTGAATGTCGCGGATGTCGACTGGTCTTTAGCGACCTCTAAAAAACCATCGACCTTAAATCCCTCATTCAACACGTACTCTCGAGACCTAGCAGCGTGAATGATTTTTTTTCCGAGTTCATATTCATGCCATAGCAACCACTCAATTGATTTTCTAGAGTGATTATCGGCTAATCTATATCCCTTCGTGGGAATAAGACCGATGGTTTTTTCTTTCAAAAAGTTTTGCCTATAAATACGCGAGCACGCTGACGCTTTTGTTGTCGATTGGGTGAATGGACATATGCTGCCTTTTTCAATAAATATATTTCTAAAAACAGTGCATGCTCAGCGCAGTATGTCAGCATCCATTTGACAATATCTGATTAAATCTCTTTTTAAATTAAATGTTGTACCAGCTGCCACGTTTTCGTTGTACCATTTAAAAAACGATTTCCGCTCATCTGTGCTCATATAATTAGGTGCATAGTTTTCCGGAGCAGGTAAAGCACCATTATAATTTTTTGTTTGAAGCGTGTTGTAGAGATGAGGGAAATATCCTTTCGCATTACTCTCCGGTAATCCGAAAGCTTTCGGCAATGCACTGAGTTTCATATTAAAGTAATTCAAACTATCGATAAATGTTGTCTTATGAATAGACATAAGAACAATATTGCGACCGTTCATTATAACTTTGGGCAAGACGTTCATGTTACTAGAAAGAATTTCTTTTAGTATAAAATGCGCATCGAAAGCTTTCGAATTATGCGCGATACGAATTGTTTGCTTGAAAACGGTGTTTTCTCATATAATTAATTCGATGAATTGTTTTACAGGTTCCTTATCAAAAATATATTCACGCACGTAACAAAAATCACAACGCTGACCGTTTTCTACATTAATGCAGAAGTCGCAGACTTGTTGGGCAAAGCAAAGATTTACAGTATGGACATTACGCGAATTATCACCATCGTACTTTTCATCTTGACGAGTCTCGAAATCATAAAACATAAATCGATTTTCGGGTTTTTTAGTTTTTGTATTATTTTCTACATCGGTAGTCGGTATTTTACGCACAATCGGTTTTATAAAACACATTTCATTGTGACCGTGTTTAATACGACAACGATTACAATAAAATGTACCACATTTATGCTGGTTATTAAAACATTTTTTGGTAACTTTTTTTACAAATTGAACAATTCTGAACTGCGGTGCACACGCTTCTCTATTTCGAGTAACTTCCGACTTCTAAATGTTTTTCGTAACAAGTTTGATTCACAAAGTCTTTGTTACACGAATTGCATTTAATTTTCGCATTTACAGGAATACAAGCAGGTTGTGTGTAGCAGCTGGGACAAGATGCTTTACATTTATGTAAATCTTTCCACTAGTAAGATTTGTTGCATACATCGCAAAAATTTGAAAGCCCTGCAGCTTGATGCAGTGATTTAATAAACGCAAAATGTCCCGGTGGGCCTTCGAAATATAATAAGTTTATTTCGCGGATAGTGAAGTCGTCTAAAAGCAATTCGAACTCGCGACCGTCATACAATACTCCCCCCCCCCCCCGGAACCAAAATTTTCATTTTTACGTATAATTATTGCAACTTTATTTTGCGCAAGATAATTTTGAAAAAGGCTAATATGTTCCAAGCTACAACCTTCCTGTGGTATGTTTTCAATATTTATATTGGCTGTTTTAAAAATATCGAGAGCATATAATTTATGGGCTCCTCGTCGACTGTCGAAAACTAATCTCCAATTTTTTAAGTAATTTTCATTATGCGTATCCAATTGATATAACACGTAGGCCATGCCAACCGCTACAGCCCTCAGTAAACAAAGGTTAGCGTCATTTTGTATGGTGACGATAGATCTCTTACGTTTTGCCGTGTCTTTAGTTAATGTTTTACCGCCTTTTTTTGCCCCCGTTATACCTTTAATAATATTAAAATCAATAATTAAATCGTTTTTTTCAATATCAAAATCGCGTGCACTTTGTGAGATTTCGAATATAACATCGAAAAGGTCGGTATACGCAAAATCTTTAACAAACTTTAATTGCATCCAACCCGGCCCACGCACGAAATGATCGCTCGAGACATACGTCGCTATATAATCGGTTTGGCTTTCAGCCTTTATTACAATATAATTATAAATTTGTTTTATACTCTCGCGCAACCATTCGACTGGATCGTTATTCGGTGGCGGTGTAGTTAATTTTATAACTAGGTGCTCGCCTCGCATGCCGAAATGACGTGAGTTAGAGGATTCGCGCGCTACTATTACATAATTTCGACGCATGTCTTCGCCGCCGCTTACTTGAACTGGTATTTCACGCTGGCTAACCGCTGTATCGTCGTTGGTCACTTCTTCGAATTCGCTTTCAAAATCGGATTTGTAGAGCTCCTGCAAACGTGAAACGCAAAAAATTTGTAGTTTAATTTAAAGTTATTTAAAAAAACATGTCTATGATTTAAAAAATAAATCACGGTTGCGGCAAGCCTCGGAAGCTTTCGCTAACGCGTGATAACAAATCAATCAATTCATTCGGATCGACGCGAAAAATAGTATTTGTAGTTTCAGCGTGCGTTAACCACATGTCATGTAGCCAACGTCGCTCTCGCGCTCGCGGAGCCCATAGAACTGGTAAATAATTCCTAGGTATTACGCCATTGTAGGGAGAGTTTGGATAACCCTCTTCTATTTCAAGGATATCTAGATGAAAATTAAAAAATATGTAGCGCACGCATTTTAGAATATGAAAAAACTTATTTACTATTACTTACCATTATTATTAAAATTATGAATTGGATCCTCTTCATCGAAATAACTGCGTTGCTGTTCACCATACGCATTAGTATACGTGGTGGCGTCAAATCTAGGATAATGCGGACGGTTATAAAAATCATATAGCATATTCGCTCGATGTGTCGAGAGCGGCTCGTCATTATCATCCATTAATCGGTACATGTTATTCCGTGCTGTATTGGATGTCGATGGTAGGGGTGCGGGGTCAAACGGCACTCTCATCACACGCTGCGCTGGAGCTGGTTATTCCTCTTCTCCCACGGCTCTCTCAGCCCCCGTCTCCAGCTCCTCATCCACCTCCATGATAATATATCCTTCGTAATATGTGGTTACATCCGAGTTGACCGACGCTCGATCTCCCTGTTCCTCGTAATCGTTTACTTGCCTATTTGTCGATATTTCCAACGATGTATCGCTGTCGAAGGAGAGCGTTCTACGGGCCCATGCATCGATCCAACCAGAACTCGCTGGAAGCGATCTAGTACGATAAGCAGCGCGTCGTTGTAGTGGTGGCGGTGGTGGTGGTGCTGTAGGTGTGCGCTCATTTTCATTGACATCCGGATTCCGATCCAACTCGTGTCTGCTATTATTATCAACATCCTGGAATAGTCGCAATCGCGCTGAAAAAACATATTTTTAATACACATAATTCACTTTTCACAATTTAATTTAACAAACACTTTCACTGCCACATACCGTTTTCAGCCTCATAATCTTGAATCAAACGCGCCATACGCGGTATTACACGTAATCCACGACGAATTATAGTTTCCCCTGCTAAAAGGGTCGCAGCAGGGAACATACGGTAGCTTCTCTGGTAAAGAAGAGCTATATCGCGACACGTGATAAGTCGTAATAGCCGTCGTAGCTCATCGCGAAGTTGATCGTACGACATATTACGTATTTCGATTCTCCGCCTAATTAAACGCGTGCCGACTAGAGACGTGTTAGTTATGGCGTTGACCCTAATATCGCGTGTAACTTCCATTTTTAATTCGAAACGCTTGTGCAAAATGAAGAAAGATGAAAAAAAAGATGAGCGAACGAGTGAGATGATTACGCGAAAAAGTTGGGAAAGAAACTGCTAGCTCCGTGGAAACTCGACAGGCTCATTAACTACTTCTAAAGGGGCTGGTAGCAAAAGGGATAACGATGTTGTCTTCATGGTGGCAGCGGTGGTGGTGGTGATGGTGGAGGTGGTGGGTCTTTAAATTATCTCTGAATCTTACGTAAAGTATAATCCTGCGGTAATAAAGTATCGAGAAGCGAGAACGAGTGAGAGCGAGAGAGAGTAAGATAGAGAGAGAGAGAGAGGAGGAGGGTGGGAGAGAGAGAGAGAGAGAGCATGTAAGAGAGGGGAGAGAATGGGAGAGGGTGAGAGGTAGAGAGGATGAGAGAAATAAACATTCAATGCTTGTAATAACATTGGTTATCAAGACCGGAAATATGTAACGGTGGTTCCTTAAAATAGAATTTCGAGAAACCCCACCACCACTACTACGAGTACCATCACCAATGCCACCACCACCACTACTATCTATCATCTTCTTTTACAAATTGTGAATAACTGTGTGTAATGCTGTGTGTATGTATGTATGTGTAACATTTTCACTAATCCCAGCAGTATCAATTAGAACAGTTTTGAATATGGATGTGTGTGTGTGTGTATGTGTGTGTGTGTGTGTGGCTGTGCATTAGGAGGTGGGAGACGTAGAAGGCGTGGTCAATGGGTTTAAAAGGATTGAAGCAATCGAATATTCGTCAGATAGTTTTCACTTGTGCATCCATTTGCAAGTACGTGTTGTGTATAATTTCATTAGTGTCTGAATTCAATATACATAAATCCTTTTAACAATGGCTCAAGCTCAGGTAGAGAGAGAGAGTCGTCGGCTCGTTGTAATGCCAGTAAACGGTCTAGTGGAGCCTTAAAACTCCCTAATAGCATTCTTGCTACCTGCTATGCTTTAAACGCGTCAAACACGAAACGCTTAATTGTGGGTTTTGAGTTAACAAAAGACCGTGTATCGAGTGATAGTGCAGCATTAAAGTATGAAATTGTTTTGAAATTCATAAACGCCGGCGGCCCTAAAGAAATTCAACGTGAATTGAATATAAATACAAATGTTTGGGTTCTACTACAAGAACATTTTGATTTGATTACGACTTACTTTACCGATGATTATCAGTATTACGAAAAATATGGTGGACAGCGTAGTTTGACTTTAGAAAATTACGAAGTCTTCTTCACAACATCTTATGGAGCAAAGTCATTTTTACTGGAGCAACGTCCTCGTTCGTTTGAAGAAATATCCACGTACAAGCAGTCCTGCGATGATGAGGACAAGGAAAATAAAAAAATTAAATTGTACCTACCTTCCATAGTGATGCAACAAGTTACATTCGATGGCGTTAAAACTGTGAGTAAATGTGTCAATGCTCAAATTACACGTCTTCAAGAACATGAAAAAAACATTGACGCTTGTGCAGCATTCCTGAAAGAGTATATACGTAATATTCTTCAAGAGCGTTTTTCATCCGAAGCTGAGAGAAGAAACCTGGTGTGCAGCGAAACGGAATTCATCAAATTTGTCAACGACGTGTCGTCGGTCGAATTGCTTTATCATAAAGTTAAACAAACTTTACCAGTGGACTTAACCGATAGCTATTTCAGGGTTGTGTTCAAAGAACTGATTGCGTTTCATTTGATGTTTATACGCGAAAAAATTAGTAAAGAAATGTTTGATGAATAATTAGTGAATATTAAAAATGAATTCCATAGTTTTAAGAAAATAAAAAATACTGTTTGTATTTTATATTTAAAAAATAAACAGTTTTAAAATATATACGCTATGTAGAAATAAAAACGATAAGGTATTTTGATTTTATTTTGTATAATATATGATGTATTTACTCTCTAGGCATAATTTATTGGAATGTATCGAATGTTGTATATATTATCATGTATCTAAAAAAGATGTAAATATGTATATATCGAGTTAGTAAATTTATTGCGCCAAAACGCTAGATGGTTATTTATTATTTCTATTAAGCGCCACTAGTTCGTTAAATTGTTAATACGTTAAAACAGAATCGTTAAGGGCAATATTTTCAAAGATACTTGGGCGATGAGTACTAATGTACTCGTCATCTAAACAATTTTGAAAGTATTGCCCTAAATGATTCTGTTTTAATCTATTGTCAATTGAACGAATCAGTTTAGTTCAATTTCGAAACAATTCGTACCCGCCTAGCGATTTATCGCGATACACGAAAGCGTAAAACAGAACAATAAAAATGTATTTAATGTTTGTATGCATGTATTTGTAAATTAACAAAATGTAATCTTTTTCAACAGAATAAAAATAAAACATGTTGTAAAAAAATTTCCCCTTCTCCTTTTATTATATATGCATTGTAAAAAATAAAAACTTTCTTTTCATTTTTCTTAAGTTTAAAAGTAAAATTGAAAAATTTCAATTTTTGCGCATGATTTTATTCTTTTACAAAATCTTTACAAAGAGTAGCGAGTACTAGTTTAGCTAACACTGCGGCTGCGGCGGCCAGCGAGGGCGGCGCATAAGCTAAATTAGCGCGCCTGCCCTCTGCATGCTGATTAGCGGAACCGAACGACATACGCGGAACAAGCTGATTCGCCGCGTGTGTCGGCCGCGCCGCGGTGATAAACGTGCATTAGCAGACAAAATTTTCGATGTTTTAATTTTCTTTTTTCATACAATTAAATTTGAAACTCTAACATACGATGTTCAGTGCCAAACAGTCGTTTATCGTACATGCATGTACATGCTTTCTTTTCTTGCGTCAAGAACACGGTGATTGTTGGCATAAATCATGGATATACGACTTCATCATTCATTCACTATGATCGCTAGTGGGCCGACTTTCTGCGGAAAGACATTCTTTGTCACGCGCCTACTGCAGCATCTTGATCGCATGTGTGACGTACGAGGTCTGTCCCAAAAGTATCCGACCTACGTTCATATCTTCGCGCGAAGAGACTCAGGCGACCTCTGGAGGGTACGAACGTCACCAGCAACTCCTAACCTTCTCGTCAGTAGCCTGAGATACCGATAAAACGCCTTAGTTCCCGCGCAGCGTGTATTTGTTTACATCGACTTTTTTGCGTTCGTCGCAATTTGCTTATTGCTAAAAATGGCAGAACGAACCGAACAGCGAATTTGCATAAAATTTTGCTTTAATCTCGGTAAAAGTTGCGCGGAAACGATTGAAATGTTGCAAAAGGCCTTTAAAGATGAGTGTATGGGTAAAACACAAATAAAAGAGTGGTATAGGCGGTTCAAAAGTGGCCTTACATCTGTTGACAGTGATCCTCGTTCTGGTCGACCTTCGACGGGAACATCGTCGGATAATGTCGAGCGTGTGCGTGTCGCAGTTGAACAAGATCGTCGTTTGACTGTGAGAGAACTGGAAGATGAACTTGGAATACCAAAAAGTACTGTTTGGCGAATTTTAACCGAGAATTTAGGAATGACTCGTGTGTGTGCAAAATTCATCCCGAAACTGCTCTCAGACCAGCAAAAAAACCTTCGATTAGAAATCGCTCAGGACAATTTGGAAATGATTAATAGTGATGAAAACTTTCTTAAAAAGGTTATTACTGGTGATGAGTCATGGGTATATGGTTATGATCCTGAAACAAAACAACAATCTTCGCAGTAGAAGCTTCCATCTGAGCCTCGTCCGAAAAAAGCTCGTCAAAGTCGAAGCAACATCAAGTCAATGTTGATTGTTTTTTTCGATTATGAGGGCATTGTGCATCACGAATATGCCCCTACAGGCCAGACAATCAATAAAGAGTACTACGTTGAAGTTTTGAAAAGATTACGTAATGCAATCAGGAGAAAACGACCACAACTTTGGGAAACCGGTGACTGGCTTCTTCATCACGACAATGCTCCAGCGCACCCATCAAACCTTGTGCAGCAGTATTTATTGAAACACAGTGTTGCGCAGTTCCGCCAGCCTCCATACAGTCCTGATATAGCTCCCTGCGACTTTTGGCTGTTTCCTCGATTGAAAATGCCGCTTAAAGGACATCGATTCGACAATAAATAGACTGTTGAAACTAATGCGACGAATGCACTAAAGGCGATTCCGAAGTCTGACTTTCAAGAGTGCTTTAATAAGTGGAAACATCGATATGAGCGTCTTGTTCAATCAAATGAGGACTACTTTGAAGGATGCCACCCCCCGGATGACGAAGAATAAATCAAGCGCCGAGAAATCGAGGTAGGTCGGATACTTTTGGGACAGTCCTCGTACGGTTAGATAGAATTCCTTTGCATTACGGCGAGTGGCAAGAGGCATACGAACGCAATTTTAAACCAGCATACGGTAAAATTGAGTTTTACGAGGGTTTACCAGATCCGGCGGATTATTCGCGAGATAATTCACGCAAAAAATTAATCATAATCGATGATCTCATGAGAGAATCCTCGAATAATACAATCATGGATCTCTTTACTAAAGGCAGCCACCATAAAAATATCAGCGTCATTTTTGTCACTCAAAATATTTTTCACAAATGCCAGAGAGATATTTCACTAAACGCGAATTATTTAGTTCTCTTCAAAAATCCTCGCGATCGCGCACAAATTTTTTATCTTGCTCGTCAAATTTACCCCGAAGACCCTAAATTTCTTCAAGAGGTGTACTTTCATGCAACAAAACAGAGTTTCTCTTATTTATTTATGGACTTTAAACAAAACACACCCGATAATCTACGTTTTCGCGCATGTATTTTTCCTGATGATGATCGACATTACGCGTACGTACCCAAGAAAAAGTGACGGAAATCACGATAAGTATTCAGTTTATAAATCGAAATGGAGCAGGCAACACCCACACAGCCTCAGTCTTCATCGGACTGTTCGTCAAGTTGTGGCTGTTCAGGAAATATAAAATTTAATTTACCGAAACACTTTACGAAAAAGTGTATTGTCGTGCTGCATGCACTCTGTCACGTCTATGTAAAACAACGCAAGATTCTCTTACGAACGGCCGATAAAAATCTCGTGTGCTGTATATGCGAATGTGCTTTGAATATTTTAAAAGGTAGTGTCGCGTTAAAAACACAAGAAAAGAAAAAACTTTCCAAGCATAAGCACATTTTGAGAAAACTTATCGATAAACTCAATGCTAAAAAGCTAGTGCACGAAGAAACGGCAAGAAAATGTGGCAGTGACGCAGGTGGTAAAATACATATGGGTAAACAAAAACTGAAAAATTCTACATCTGGTTGGAAAAGAAAGAAACGCATATTACTTCAAAGCGGTGGTAGTTTCATTCTATACCTATTAACGCCTGTAATCGGCTCATTCTTATCAAAAATCTTCGATACACCCTTATTATAGGTATCCTTACGCGTACTAGTTGTATGTTAACGGACGTATTCATTTATAATTAGCATCAGAAAATCATGGAGCATGCGCGCAAGATGATAATCATCCCCAAAAATGCGTTAGACAGTAGCAGCGGTGGGAGCGGCGACCGTGGCAGCAGCTACGCGGTCGATTCTCAAACTTACCCAAAATCTTTTACAAGTACTCAAGAGGGAGATGGTTAGAAAGATTATGGACGTAAGTACACTACACCAGCCTCTATTGACTCGGCACCCGAGAAATCAAATATCTCGAGTTTAGATAGTGTAAAAACCCCTGGTGATGAATTTTCCAGACTAGACGAGGAAATGACTGGAATTTTAAATTCAAATAATTTCAATGACGATCGCGAAAAATGGAAAAGTTTTTTGCAAGCGCTACAAAGATATTTATTTTTTATACATAAATCCCGAATAAAAACTTTAAATTTTTCAAACACTGTTTTCTCGCAAAACGAGAGCTCTGATGCTGATTCTTTATCAACGACAAAGGTTTTATCTAGTGTGTCGAAAATGTATGCCGATAAAGCGCAACGAATGCTGGATTATTTAAAACTTAATATCGGAGACCGTTTGAATTGGGATAAAAATGGTGTAGTTTCGATTAATGGGAACATTATAAAAAAATCGAGTATTATCGATCTCGTGAATGACGCTTTACGGAAGAGAAGAAATTTTACTGCAATCGGTAGAGATCAGTTTGCAGGTCTTCTACAGGCCGCAAACGTACCACGTGAGTTTGTGGGCAATAAAGATTTTTGGGTCGAAGAGGAGTCGTTCGTCACGCCGACAAAACAATTCATATTCCAGCGCTTAAACAGTTCAAACAGTGACGCTGAGGGCACCAGTACGCAAAATACAAGTAAAAGACGCAGAATTTCTACTCGAGCTAGAAATGTGGCCAAAGCAAAGACACAGAATTTTCGAAATTTAACTACTAAAACGCCAATGTCTACACCATCGATTAAATCCGGTAATCAAGAGGGAACAGGTGGAGGTTGTTGGCGCTCTATGAATTTATACAATTAATACAGTATGAGTAAGAAATATGAAAAACAGTACTTTAATGCAGCACACGAAGCAAGTTTCGCTGGTGTTAGAAAACTTTTACGAATAAATAAAAAAGATTCACCTAAATGAATTCACGATTGGTTAAGTAATCAAGATGCCTATACACTACATAAACCAATACGTAGAAATTTCCGAGATTACATTATAACGTACAGATGATTGACGCAGTGTGGGAACTTGACCTGGTCGATGTATAAGCTCTAAAATCTCATAATGACGGGTATTGCTACTTATTAATATCAATCCATGTTTTCTCAAAGTTTGTTTGGGTACAGCCAATTAAGAATAAGAGCGGTGTGAGCGTCGTTAATGCGTTTTACACCGTCATGTCTCGAGCGAGCGGCCGTAAACCGGTGTACCTACAAACAGACCGTGGTCGCGAGTTTGTATGCGATAGTTTTCAACGGTATTTAAAGAAAAACGTTAAAGGAGTGCATCTGGCGATACTTTACGTACAGAAATACCCATCGGTACGTGGATGTTTTGCAGAATCTCGTTCGCAGCTACAATCATACATCGCACACTAGTATAAAGATGACTCCGGCCGCTGTGACTATACGCAACGTATCAATAGCGCGCTCAAATCTCGAAAAATCCTGGTTACGTAACGATAAGAAAAATAGAAATTTCAATCCATTAAAACCCTCTAAATACAAAGTTGGTGACCACGTGCGTATCAGTCGTGCTGAACACACATTCGAGAAAGGGTTTGTGTCAGGTTGGAGTGAAGAAGTTTTTAAAGTTTCACGAGTATCGAATAGACAAAATATTTATACTTATGAGTTACAAGATCTTGAAGGAGAAAAAATCGAAGGTTTCTTTTACACCGAGGAACTCGCTTTAGTAGGAAAAAAACGCAAGAGCCAAAATACTTATAAAATTGAGCGCGTCATAAGTACACGCGGACGTGGCAAGAAAAAAGAAGTGCTTGTTAAGTGGGTAGCTTACCCCGATAAATTTAATTCTTGGATACGGCAATCTGAACTTGTATCTATATAATAATAATGATGAATAATTACGAATTTTATCTCGTACTAGCGAGCAACAGTAGTATGCGTTACTTTGTTAATAACACTACTACATGTTTTACTCCACACCTACCTCGTGAACTCAGGCTAAGCGGAGAATGGTGCGTAGGTCTATCCGAAATTCATATTCCCTGTACCATACCAAATTTAACACGTTATGGAAATGAAACAAATTATAAGTTTTATACTAGCCAAGACATTTTACAGAAGACATAGAACGACAACGAATTCTACAAAATTCCTTATGGTATATTGAAAAACATCGAAGACTAAGTAGAATGCGTGAATAATTCAAGTGCTTTAATGCAAAAGCATCAACGCTTCGTGCCCTCGGCTCGAGCACAGGGATATTATAAACTTAAACGTGTTTGTAGTACAGAGACCGGATGCGGGTTCACACATTTCACGCAGATAGATGAGAAAATAGGAAGAATATTAGGCTTCGACCCGGGTGTCGTAAGCCCAACGGAGTCCGACGGCTCAACCCCCACAGGCAGCAACGGCGCCTACCGTGTCGGCTTAGCGTTTATGAATGAGATACCTATTAAGAGGGGAGACTCGATTACAAACGAAGTAGATATTTCTACTGTACAATTCATGCTTAACGATCGGCATATTTCTCTGATCGGTGACAGGCCGGCTTGCTTAGCACGTGCTATACCAGAACATCTCTTTATTTACTCTGATGTTTGCGAGCCCTACACAGTCGGTGATACACAAGCTTCGCTTCTACGAATTGTCTCGCTTGATAACGCCAATTATAAATTCGGGGCCACAGTAGTCAAACATTTTGCACCTATAAAATACATACCTCTGATGAAAAACTCTTTTCACAATATCGTAATCGATATAAGAGATGCTACAGGAAATTCGATAGCATTCGCGTATGGGACATTGACCCTGACTTTTCATTTTAAAAGGGCTCTTTAGTTCTTCGACAATATGAGTCATGATATCACATATTACGAAAATCAAATCGGCGGTAGTGGAGGGGGTGGAGTACGTAATGTTTATATTGATTCTCGCTGGCAGCGCGGCTCAGGTCTCGGCAGTTTTTTCGTTGGTTTGGCTAGATCAATATTACCCCTTTTCTCAAGAGGATTGAGAGCAGTAGGCAAAGAAGCTTTGCGCGGTGGCATCGACGTATTGGATGATTTAGGAAACAACGTTACTTTCAAAGATTCGTTTAAAAATCGTCTGACCGAGACACGTAATAATTTAACAGATAAGGCTAAAAATAAACTCAACGAAATGTTAATGACTGGATCTGGTTATAAGACTGTAGCATTCAATAATGCTTTACAGTCTTTGAAACGGCGTTCAAGCGATCGCATCGCATCAGCGTTGATCCCATTTAAGAAAAGAAAGAGAAGGAGGAAAAGTAAAACAGTAACTAGTGGCAAAAGGAAAAAAGCACGCTCTACACGTAGTGGTAATAAGAAAAAACGTCGTCGCACGGGTAGTATAATTAAGAGGAAAAGAAAGAGCAGCACAGGTCGTCGGAAGAAAAGAGTTTCACGTAAGAAAAAGTCAAACGATATTTTTGATTAAAAACTGAGGCATCATGTCGTTCTTACATAGCCACAGTAATGAGTGCATGAAGTCAGAGCTTTCGTTATTTTCCCTCTCGCAAATTCGTCGTATCGAGCAATGGCGAATATTACCTGGATCTCGTACATACAATGTTAAGTTTACGTGTACAAATATTACCAAATGACCCTGAATATAATGAAAAGGTGGGGCCAATCAATAATATGCTGTACTTCATGTTTAATCAAATCGACGTGTTTTTAAATCAAAAACTCGTTTCACCTCCGAATAATACGTATCCATATAGAGCGTATATCGAGGCGCCCCTAAATTACGGTGGCGGGGCAAAACAGTCACATTTAACGACAGGATTATGGTATAATGATGTCGCAGGTAAAATGAATGCACATCCCGAGGCTGAGGAGGCAGTGTGTAACAAAGGGCTCGTTCAACGCATTAAGCATACATACGCAGCTAAAATTGTAGATCTCCAAGGAAAAATACACGGGGATATCTTTCACCAAGATCGACACCTTTTAAATGGAGTTGAGCTGCGACTTAGACTTGTGCGATCGAAAGATGCTTTTTGTCTCATGGATACATCGACCGAGGAAAAATTTTATATTTATATCGTAGAGGCAACATTACTTGTTCGACGCGTGAAAATAAGTCCCAACATTTTATTAGCACACGCAAAGGCGTTCGCCAAGAAAACAGCTAAATATCCTCTTACGCATGTTGAAATTAAGTCATTGACTATGCCGAGCAGTATATTAGGAGACACGCTCGATAATGTTATTTTGGGGCAACTACCTAAAAGAATAGTGCTCGGTTTTGTGGATAATAGAGCATTTAACGGTGATCGTACTTTGAACCCTTTCAATTTCGAACATTTTTCAATTAATTTTCTATCTCTATATGTTGACGGGGTCACAGTACTGAGTAGACCTCTACAGCCAACCTTTACCGGTTCAAGTAAATTATACGTTGACGCTTATCACACTTTGTTCTCGGGATCCGCAATACATTTCGGTAATGCGGGTAATGAGATTAGTCGTAACGACTATCCAGATGGATATTGTCTTTTCGCATTCGACCTTACACCGGATTTATCAGCAAATTATTCCGATCATTGGAATCTTGTATGCCATGGATCTATACGAGTGGAAGTACGATTTGAAACAGCTCTCTCTCGAACGATAAATTGCGTTATTTACGCTGAATATGATAATGTATTAGAAATAGATTCGTCGAGTGAAATCATAGTAGACTACAACTCGTAAGGTTTAGGAGGAGTCTGAAAAGTCAAAGTCAAAGTGGTTTGAAGGAGATAAATCAATGAAACGCGTTCAAGACAATTTAAAAGAATTTGTAAAAAATGTTTCGAAAATATATGTTCTCGGAAATACAAAAGAAAAATATTTAACGGAACTACTCGGCCGTAAAGTAATCAATGTGGAAAAATATTGTGTCCAAGTTTTTCGTCACTCGATTAGACTTTTAAAGACATTATTTCAACAGGCTGTGTGTATCACAAATCAAAGTTAAATATATGGCAAAATTGTGCGTTACATAAAGCTGCTTTGATTAAAAACTGGCTGCAAGAAATGAATGAAAAATTCAAACACTCGACCAAAAAAGCCGTAAATCCACTCCCACACAATGTAATCGAGAGAGCCGAAGAAAAAACGAGATGCAGGAAATCTTGGAAATTTATGCTACCGAATTTCACAAAACAGTTGGACACCATTCGGGCGACGACGAGGACGACGACGACAACGATGAGGTTCAATCGTTATTGAGTATAGGTACAGAAAGAGAGTATGTCATCGACGAGGATCACATGTCGCCACAAAACGATTCCATTGTGACAGTGCGGGGTGATGATAAATCAGCGGAACTAGCATTAGAAGAATAAAAAGAAGGAGGAGAAAAACCTACGATCTGTGAGAAATAAAGAAGCACGATGAACACGTGCCAGATACTTCAAACGATCCGATCATTACCGGTAGCCACAGTGGGTGTTCGCTGGACCGATTCACTAAACCTGCGGCTTTGGTAATTAATTCGGATGAGAGCTGGCGACGAGGTAGACATTGGGTAGCCATATACGTCAACAAAGCCGGGGTGGGTACGTTTTTCGACAGTTACGGCCTGCCCCCCATATCGCCATATCATCGAAATGCTATACGCAGAAACAGCGTGCATTATAAATGGAATACCAAGTGCCTACAACAGACCAATTCAATTGTATGCGGCTATTACTGTGTCGTATTTCTTTATTACATGTGTAAATTTGATTCTCTTAACGGATTTTGTTTATTATTCAACAATAATTTAAAAGACAATGATACTGTATATAATTTTTATTTCAAGAGTTACAAGAGTTACAAAATAACAATTACAGACGATTTCAAGTACAAAATATATTTACAATGATATACTAGAATGCCGTAATCCTGCAGAGGAAACAACTATTCCCTGTTCGCAGGTCCTGATTAACAAAATTAAATATAAAAACTGGTTAGATAATACTGTGTACATACAGAGTAATAACTTCCAGCCACACATCATCACTCATAGGGGAGGATGGGGTATTGCCGGTCACCTAAGCAAACGTGTTTGTTATTTCCACTTTCAAATTGTTTCTTTGAACTTTAAATAATTATTATGTTAGTTCAAACCATTGACTATAAATATTTATTATTGGTTTAATATTAAAATGTAAGATATCGAAGCTATAAGTCGAAATAAAAAAAGCATTTTGACCGAATTTACTCCACATCAAAGGGTAATAACGGTCAGCCTTGGTAGAATTCCGATCACTATTAGAAAGTTACTTTTATAGGTGAAAAATTTCTTTAAATCAATTATATGAACTTTCATATGATCCGTCGCATTATTATTCGCACTTACATAGTGAAACATATAATAACATAACCACTGTTCAATCAAAAACACTTAAACAAAGTTACCCTACCTGAGAGCGCAGCGGAACGTTTTCTTAGCCTCACTTTCGGGAGCGTCATATAAATAACATTGTGACCGGGATTACCCCCATTCTGCTTAGTAATTTAAATTGAAATGACAAAGAAGTAATAGGTTTATAGTCTTTTTTCTTCACAATTTCGTATTCTTAGATTGTTCAAATTAATAAAGATGCAACAATTAACTGCATAAAGTAACAAATAATATACATAAAAGCTTATTTTATAGACCAGATTTTTTATAAGAAATGTAGGCCTACACATTGATTGTATATTATTCCTTAATAAAACTGAATAGAAGGTTGTTTGGACATTAGATTATTTTCATTTTATGTTGCGTTTAATATACTACTCGAATTATTACCTAAAAATGGTTAGATTATTGAAAATAAGGGTGACCGGAATTAGGCAGTGACCGGCATTACCCCGTTCTCCCCTTCATACTGTCAGCACGCAGTGCACGACAGTATTACAATCATACACAGGTTAGATTAAATAGGGCTATCGATACCCTTTTAATCTCAACGCTTTGTCGACATTAGATATATATTCTTCAATAACTAATATTAAAATATTTCTCTATTTATCTTTCATAACGTTAAATATATAATTTTATATTTGGTTATTAATTCTATGGTATTTGTTTTGTATTCTAATACTTAAACGTAATGTAAGCAATCTTAATTTTTCCTCCTATTAAATTCTGTTTCATTCATTATTCCTGATCCATTCTTTTATCTTAATTGGGGTTAATTTTTTAGTCTTATCTAAGGTCTTGAGTTCATTAGGTAGATTGTTGAAAACTCGATGAGCTTTAATATAACTATTTTTATTGCTAACAGTTTTGGTAGTTTTTGGCGGAAATACCAGTTTGTGTCTGGTTTTACTGGCGGAATTAATATATAACTCTTTCAGATTATTGTATTCGTACATTATGCTTTCATAAGAGAATAGTTGTCTTAAATTCAAAGGGTTGTCTGTAATAAAAGTATTTTTATTTATTATTTTTATTATTTTTGATTGTATAGATTGTAACAGTTGTAAATTGTTTTGATAAGCACCTCCCCACGCGATAATACCATAATTTATTATACTATGAAAAAAAAGCATAATAAATGATTCTGAGAGTTTTGATTCCCATGAATTTGGATATTTTGTTGAAAATAAAAATCAGATATCTGTTTTTTTTATTAGATATTCTATATGTTCATCCCATTTTAAATTAAAATAAAAAATGATGCCCAAATATTTGGTACTTTTAACTCTCTCAATAATTTGATTGTTTATTTTAATTTCCATTTTTTTCGGTACACTATCGTAATAGTTACCAAAAGTTATATAAACAGTTTTTTGTATGTTTAATGTTAATTTATTTAATGCTAGCCAAATAGATATTTCTTCAAGGTATCTATTCATTTTATTTTCCACCTCTGTCCAGGTATCACCAGTAATAATTAGAGCTGTATCATCAGCATATGAAAAAATAGAATTTTCAGGCATTTTTGTTAGTAAATCGTTTACATATATTATAAAAAGTAATGGTCCTAATATTGTTCCTTGTGGGACACCAGTGTTTACTATTTCAAAATCACTTTCATATTGACCAATCCTTACTTTTTGTTTCCTATTGTTTATGTAGCTAGCAATAAGTTTAAAAGCTTTCCCTCTTATCCCAAGTACATATAGCTTGTCAAGTAGGAATTTATGGTTTACTGTGTCAAAAGCTTTTGCCAGGTCTAAGAAAGCAACAGCAATAGGCTTACTTTGGTCCAGGTTTTTATGTATTGTTTTAATGATATAGCTTAAGGCGTCTTTAGTACCAATGTTCTTCATAAACCCGAATTGTTTTTTGCTTATTATATTACATTTTGAGATAAAATCAAGTAATCTGTTATGAATTATTTTTTCAAATATTTTTACGAGATTTGATATTAGGGATATGGGTCTGTAATTACCCATTTCATTTTTACTTCCTGCTTTATATATTGGGATTACTTCTGCTGATTTTAGTGCGTCAGGCCAGATTGACTTCTCAATGCAAAGATTGAATATATACGCTAGTGTATCGGATACAAGTGTAGAAATAATTTTCAGAGTTTTTAAATTTATTTGGTCAATTCCGCCATTTTTTAGTTTTAGATTGTCAATTATTTTTTGGACTTCCTGTTCATTTGTAGGTCTAATAAAAATTGTTTTAGAGTTGTTTATTGGTAATTCAATTTTTCTATGATTTGATCGTTTAATTCTATTACTCAGTTTTTCTCCCAAACTACAATAATACGAGTTCATTTGTTTAGCTACTCGTATTTCAATTTTAACATTTATTATTAAATCATTTTCAATTTTTATCTGTTTAATATTGTTTTCTTTATTTTTGTCTTTCATGCCAATTTTTGATTTTATACACGTCCACAATTGCCTAGGATTGTTACTATTTTTTTCTATTAATTTTTTTTTCTATTAATTATCCAGAGTTTTGACTATTTTTTTGTATTCAGTCTTTAATTCTACATTTTCCGGATTTTCCTTTAGTTTCTTATATAATAATTCTTTTTTTTTCACATAAAATCATTATCTCTTTTGTAATTCATTCTTTTCTAGGTACTTTTTTAGAGTTATGTAATTTGGTCTTTGTGTATTTAGCTTTTTCTACACAAAGTTGAATATCATCAATTATTGAATTTATAGCTGTATTTGGGTCTAGTGTATGCTTATGTTTAGTCCAATCAATTAACTTAGCAGTATTGACAAGTTTTTTATTGTTATAATAGTAAATATTTTTATTTGTTTCAACATCATTTGTATTTAGTTTTCTATTTTTTAATTCTATGAAAATTGGATAATGATCTGTAATAGGCGTTATTAGTTTAAAACATTTTGTAACTATTGTTTTAGTTTTGATAAAAATATTATTAATACATGTTCCCTTCTCAGTAGTTATATTGTATGGCTTGGTAGTGTTTATAAAGTCAGGTAGAAAACCTTTCTCTAGAAGATTATTCAGAAAATCCATACTTATGGAATTATATTCTTGGATATTTATATTAAAGTCACCTATTAATATGTGATTTTCTACATTTCTTTTTTGTTGCAAAAATTTTTTAAGATTTAAATTAAATTCAGGACTGTTGATACTATGCGATCTGTATATTGATGTTATTTCAAGGTTACTATTGTTGTTTAAAGGGACTATAGTGTTTAAGATTTTAAGTCTGCCTATTTCTATAGTTTCAGTTGATTGTGTAACATTTTCTCTTATATACACCACTAAACCATCATTTTTGTTGATTTGCCCGAAGTTGTAATACATTGTATAATTATTAAGTTTATAATACTGGTGGTGTTTTAGATTCCATACCTCAGTACATACAATGACGTAAGGTTTGATCTTGAGACTCTTAATTAAGATTTGAAGTTTTTCAAAGTTTGCATTTAGACTACGTATATTTAAATGTAGAATTAAGCTATCTTTATCATTTCTTTCTTTGTTAAGAGTCTCAATATCATTATAAGATATTTCTTGTTTAATTACATTATTTTGTAAATCTTCTATTAGTTTAATATTCTGATCCATTGTCTTGTTCTTTTGTTGATGTGCTGGGAGAATCTAGCTTGGGTAAAGTAGAGAACCAGACTGTAGTTTTTCTATTATCCTAAGCGCACTAGATACGTCCCATGCTGTTAAAACAAGTGCAATTGGATAGTCAGTTGAGTTTATATATTTTTTTATTTTGTTTTTGAATAAAACACATCTGATTCTGTCCGTTGGTGGATGATCCGTAGTTAAGTTAGTTTTATATTTTTCGTTGTTATAGCTACAGTTTACGCATTCAATATTGGTACTTTTGAAACTATTAACTTTATGGTTGTCTGCGCACTTTATACATACTGTATTATTTCTACATTTGGACCCATTGTGTCCAAATCTACCGCAGTTGTAGCAAGGAAACACATTTATCAAATCAAAAGCCTTGTAGCATTGATGACCTACGAACACTCTGTCTTTATTTTGTCTAATATGTTTATATATATCAGAGGGTACTTCCATTAGTACTGTGCTGGTATTGTTCTTTTTCTTTGTATACATATGTACCACCTTACCTTCGCTGTTAAATGCTTGGAAATTTCTGGTGTTAATGTCTGTTTCGATTTTTTCTTTATCCATTTTAGTAGAATTGTCTATACCTACTATTTTTATTTTTGGGTTGTTTTGTTGTTCCATTTTAATATCACAATTTTTTAATTTTCCAGATAATAATCTTTCTGCTGCTTTTACACTTTCTTCGTTCATGCAACAAACTTCAAATTCTTTGTCATTTTTCTTGCGTAAAAATTTAGTTTGAATAGTCATATCTTTTATTAAGCATTGCGTTACTGTTTCCATCACATTTTTTTGGTTAGAATCTTTTGTGTTTACTGTTATTTTAGGAATTTGTTTAGGTTTAGGTTTTATGTTACATGCAACTTCAGCGTATGATTTCATATTTGTTTCATTTTCTGTTCGATTTGCTCTTTGAAGCTGAATTAATTCCCTTTGGATTTGATTCTTATCTTGCAGTTCACTTACTAGTTGTTTCAGTAATATATTTTCTGCTGTTAGAATATCAATTTCATCTTCATCACCTCTGATAGTAGTATTTTGTCTATCTATTGTTTTGTTATTTATTTCTTGAAGGATTTCTTCCCTTATTTCCTCTGATTTTTTTAACTTTATGTTTACTATCTCGCGTTTTGAAAAACATAATAAAGTAACATCTCAATATTTGTTATTTCAAGAAAAGTAAAAATAATACCTAACTGTATTTTAAAATAAACACCCTTCGAAAGTGGAAGCATACATATTGGTTTATAAATAAAAGGGTCCTCTTATCTCTTTCTCCAACGGCTTCACCGTATACCAGTATTAGAGGTGAGCATTCTCTCCAGATGTGGATTATGTACCAGCCCACCCGATTTTTGTGTCAGCGTGAGAGAGAGTGAGAGTGTGAGAGAGAGTGAGAGAGACAGAGAGAGCGCAAGAGAAAGAGAGAGAGAGAGAGAGAGCGCAAGAGAAAGAGAGGGAGAGAGCGAGAGAGAGAGCGAGAGAGAGCGAGAGAGAGCGAGAGAGAGCGAGAGAGAGTGAGAGAGAGAGCGAGAGAGAGCGAGAGAGAGCGAGAGAGAGCGAGAGAGAGCGAGAGAGAGAATGCGTTCACGCTATAATCCCTACCCGCACGAGTACATGCATTAGAGAAAGAGAGAGAGAGCACGTGCTATAGTATAGTGCCGTGTGAGTGCGAGAGACTGCGTCGGCTTCCACCCCCCCCCCCCACGTGCGCTAGACAGAGAGCACACGCCATACCATACCCTATATGAGTGCGAGGGAGAGAGAAACTACGCCAGCGTCAGTGTCGGCTTCCCTCTCCCGCGAGCGCTAAAGAGAACGCACGCCATAACACACCCCCGCATGAGTGCGAGAGAGATACCGCTTGAGTGAGGGTGGGGAGCGCCATAGACAGCTACCCCATGCATATGACCGACAATCTGATAGGGCGCGAGTGGGGGCTCGCTGTAACCCATTATCACATGGGCGCGAAAGAGACAGCCATACGTGGTGGGGAGTATACGCCATGGACCAACCACCACATATGCCGTCGCGGTGTGACGTCACTGTCTGGCCATAGTAGGATACTCTCTACTTACGAAATAATCAAGCCTCCTATTGACTTTGCATAAGCTAGGTATCAAAGAATTTCTAAAAGAAAATCAGTCAGGTCCGTGCACACCTACAAGAATTAATAGTATTTGACAAATTTATTTCTACCTGGCATATTATTGAATATATTAAATTCTATATTATTAATATAATATATATCAATTTTGTTTTCAAGATAATATTTATATGACGAAATCTAAAAAAATACACCCTTTGGGTCCAGAAATCGCAAAAACAATTTAATAACGGGGCTTTCAAACCTTTTTTATCTTGTTTTAGAGGCCAAATTATGAAGATAAATGCGTTTGAACAATGCAAATTGGCCATGTGACTATGTTTCTCTGGCAAATTAGGTGTTTTTTATATACAGCAAAAAAGAGTTTCACTGCGCAGTTACTACTTTGCACACAAAGGTGGAATTTCTTTTCTCCAAAAAGCATACTATAAAAGTAGAAGAAAAAACCTTTAATTTGAATTTTTGTATGTTGAAAATGGATATTCCGGTGCGAGTTATGACCAATTAATAATTGGGTAATAATTCATTGAAAATAGGGTAATCCGTACACGTAGGAGCAGTGTCGTATTATGGCCTACGTCAACTACGCCATGTCGTAGGGCGCTGACCCGGGGGGGGGGGGGGGGGGGGCAAAATACCAGGATTAAAAGAAGGTCTCGCTTCGCTCGAGCGAAAAACGTCAGATCAGGAAATAATCTACTTCTGCACCTGTGTCGAAATGTACTATTAATAATAAAATCGTAAGCACTTATAAACTCAAAACCCAGATAAGCCAAACTGTGCAATTGACAGTAAATAAATTCATATAATACAATTGTTAACCTTAAAGCCTAAACCCTAATATCAATTAACTCAAGTCGAGTAATAAAACATTTTTATAATAAAATCGTAAATCCTAAACCCAACTACGCCGAACTGAGCATTTTGCGATTAAAAAATTTGAATAATTGTAACATAAACGCTAAACCATAAACCCTAAACCCAACTTACCCAGACAGAGCATTTAGCAATTAAAAAATGTTAATAATACACAAAAATTCTAAACCTTAACCCTTTTGTGCACATAAGAGTTACAGCTATGGTGCGGGGAAACTGTTTACATTTCATAGGGTCCCGAGTCGCGCTGAATCCGAATCCGAGGTCAGATTTTGAAAATTCAAGATGGCGGATCCAATATGGCGGACGGGAAAGTAAAAAAATCGAGATTTTGAAAAACAAAAACTTTTTTCGTATTCTACGTGAAAGCACAAATAAATACTGTTTTTGGTGTTTTTTCGATATCTCTCTTAGTTTTTGGGTAAAAAATTCATAAAATTTGAGCCGCGCTGAACCCGAATCCGAGGTCAGATTTTGAAAATGAATTTTTTACTCAAGAAATAAGAGAGATATCGAAAAAACACCAAAAACAGTATCTATTTGTGTTTTCACGTAGAATACGAAAAAAGTTTTTGTTTTTCAAAATCTCGATTTTTTTACTTTCCCGTCCGCCATATTGGATACGCCATCTTGAATTTTCAAAATCTGACCTCGGATTCGGATTCAGCGCGGCTCGGGACCCTATGAAATGTAAACAGTTTCCCCGCACTATAGCTGTAACTCTTATGTGCACGAAAGGGTTAAACCGTAAACCCAACTACCCCGAGTAGAGAATTTTGCAAAAAAATAATTTTAATAATAAAACCTAAGCCCTAAACTCAAAACCCAAATAACCCAAGTTGGTCAATTTGCAGTACACAAATTTAAATAATAGATTTGTTAACCATAAACCCTAAACCCTAAATGCAATTAAACAAAGCCGAGTAATTTGCCATTAAACAATTTTCATACTGAAATCGTAAACCGTAAACCCAACTACCCCGAGTAGAGAATTTTGCAAAAAAATAATTTTAATAATAAAATCGTAATCCTAATCCCGAGTACCCCGAGCACAGCAGTTTGCAATTAAAATTTTTTAATAATTAAATCGTAAAGCATAAACCCAATTACCCCGAGCTGAGCATTTTGCAATTAAAAATATTTAATAATTAAACCGTAAACCATAATCCCCAACCCTATCTATCCCAAGCTGAATATTTTGCAATTAGAAAATGTTTAATAATTAAACCAGAAATTTTTAATCCTACATCCTAAATCCAACTACCCCGAGCTGAGCATTATGCGAATAAATAATTTTAATAATACAATCGTTAGCCCTAAACTCTAAACCCAAATATCCCAAAACCCGTTTAACCCAAGCCGAGTAATTTGCAATATAGGAATTTTCATAATAAAATCGTAAACTCTAAACCCCAACTACCCCGAGCTGAGCATTTTGTAATAAAAACATTATAATAATAAAATAATATGCCCTAAACTCTAAATCTAAGCAACCCAAGCTAAGCAATTTACAATAAACAAATTTAAGTAATAGAATTTTGAACCCAGACCTTAAACTCTAAACCCATATAACCCAAGCTGACCAATTTCCAATAATAACAATTGAAATTAATTTAAATATGTAAATACATACCCCTGTGGAAATCAATAAATGTAATAAAACGTAAGGAAACGTAAGAAAAGTGTGAGTAATCATAGGGAACCGTAATAGAAAACCGTAAAGAAACGTAAGAATGTGCGAAAGCCAACAGAATCTTATGTTTTTTAACGTTTTCTAACGTTTTCTTACGTTTTCTTACGTTTTCTTACGTTTTCTTACGTTTTCTTACGTTTTCTTAAATTTTTTATGCTTTCTTACGTTTTATTACTTATTTATTTCCACGGAGGTACATAATAACAAATAATAATATGTAATATACAGTTATATTTGAAGCTTTATCGTGAAGTGAAATTCACTCAATTTAGAGTTGAAGGTTAACAATTCTATTATTTAAATTTGTTAACAACAAATTGCTCAGCTGCGGTTACTTGGGTTTAGAGTTTAGTGCTTACGATTTTATTATTATAACGTCTGTATTGCAAAGTTCTCAGTTAGGCATAGTTGGGTTTAGGGTTTACGATTTTATTATGAAATTTGTTGTTTACTCGGCTTGGGTTAATTGGGATTAGGGTTTAGGGTTTAAGGTTAACAATTCTATTATTTAAATTTGTTTGCTGCAAATTGCTTAGCTTGATTTATTTGGGTTTAGAGTTTAGGACTTACGATTTTATTATTATAATGTTATAATTGCAAAATTGTTTAATTGCAAATTTCTCGGCTTGGGTTAATTGGGTTTACAGTCTAAGGTTAAAAATCCTATTTTTAAAATTTTTTTACTGCACATTACTCATCTTGGATTTAGAGTTCATGGCTTACGATTTTATTATTAAAATTATTTATTTGCAAAATGCTCAGCTCGAGGTAGTTGAGTTTAGGGTTGGGGATTAGGGTTTACGGTTTAATTATTAAATATTTTTAATTGCAAAATGCTGAGCGTGGTGTAATTGGGTTCAGAATTTACGGTTTATGATTAACTTATTAAAATTTTAATTGCAAAATGCTCAGTTCTGGATACTTGGGTTTATGGCTTACAATTTTATTATTAAAATTATTTTTTTTCAAATTTCTCAGCTTGGGTTAATTTGTATTTAGGGTTTAAGGTTAAGGTTAAAAATTGTATTATTTAAATATGTTTACTGCACATTGCTCTGTTAGGGTTATTTGGGTTTAGAGTTTATGGCTTATGCTTTTATTTTTAAAATTATTTATTTGCAGAAGGCTCAGCTCAGGGTAGTTGAGTTTAGGGATTTGGGTTTAGAACGTGTGGTTTAACTATTACATTTTTTTAATTGCAATATTTTCCGGTTGGGGTAGTTGGTTTGAACACTCTAACAATATTAATTAGTAAAGAAGAAATCAAATAAATTGTTTGATTTTCTTATAATTTCTATTTAAATCATTAAGCAGAATTGAGGTAATCCCGGTCCCCATGTTATTCATATAGACGCTCCCAAACATGAGGTTAGTAAAGCGTTGTTTTGCGCTCTCTGATAGTTCATCTTTGCTTAAGTGTTTCTTGTTTAACAGTGTCTTTTGGACTACATATTTCATTGTTAAACTACAAATAATAGTGTGATTGGTCATATTGAGGCTCACATAATTAATTAAAAGAAACGTTTTACCTATATAAGTAATGTTTTAATAGTGACTGCGATTGCACGAAGGCTGACCGGTATTACCTCATGCTTCCGGGCAATTCCAGCCAAATCTATTGTTTTTATTTTATTTTATATCTTTGATACGTTTTAATTATAAACGAAACTGATTAGAAATATTTAAAGTAAATAACTTTACCTTTATCCTAATCAGAGACAACTGAATTCGCGACCATGTAACAGCTTGTGTTTCGCGTGGCCGGTACGTACTACCGGCCTTCAGGGCCAATTCCATTATTCGTGTGTTCTATGTGTTTCCAAGGTGCCATTACAGCATACAATTATGCTGGCACCGCAGGTCACGACGCGGTCCATGTTTTGTATTATTTAAGTGTTGTCTCTGAATTCGCGACCATGTAACAGCTTGTGTTTCGCGTGGCCGGTACGTACTACCGGCGTTCAGGGCCAATTCCATTATTCGTGTGTTCTATTTGTTTCCAAGGTGCCATTACAGCATACAATTATGCTGGCTCCGCAGGTCACGACGCGGTCCATGTTTTGTATTATTTAAGTTTATGCCTTGATGAGGGGAGGAATGTAAAAAAACTCCCGAAACGTCGCATATTTTTTATGAAACGAATAAAGGATTGTTCTTCGGGATCAATAGAGTCACATAATTTATTTATTTATTCAAAACCAGTTTACCTTATATAAGTTTAAAAAATACAGTAATGTATAAAATACATTCTGTATATCGCAGAGATGCACTAGGCATCTGTACGCGATCCGGCATATACAAAATTAAAATATAAAATAAAACTTAAATACTAAAATACTGAAATTAACTAACTTAATACTAAACATTATTATCGTAATAAATTTTTAAAAATTTTTTAATAGTGCTTATATCAATATTTAACTGACTTATTCATATTATAACAATTGATATTATATATCTGTTTTTATCCAATATTTTAGCTTATTCTTATGTGAATATTTATTCATATCTAATGTTTTTGATCACTCGGTAGCTTGTTGTATGTTGCTAAGGCTTTTATATAACTATTTTTAGAGCTAATTATTTTCGTATGCTTAGGCATTATTAAGGGGCACACCACCTTTAAAATGTGAAAAAAAAAATTGATTAGGAATTTTTATTTCGATATTTATTTTAATAAGGGTTTTTTTTTCCGGAAAGTATACAAATAAAAACCTATCAATTTGTGTATTTTTTACCTTCGTTGGACCTTCTATGCCTCCATGGCAAACCATACTGTTTTCGAAGACTTTAAGCACTGTCCGTAAGATTCCAAGTCTACGCATGGATAGATTGGGCTAAATATTTATGGAGATACTCATTATAGTAGTACTTTTAGTATGAACGTAGGGATTTTGATTTGAACGAGTAGAAAATTTTTTACATCTATAAAAGTGATAAAATTATTAAAAAATAAGTGTTATATTGACAATGTTCATATAAAAAAATACTTCTACTCGCTTAAATCAAAATCCCTACGTTCATACTAAAAGAACTACTATAATGAGTATCTCCATACATTTTTAGCCCAATCCATCCATGCGTAGACTTGGAATCTTACGGGCAGTGCTTAAAGTCTTCGAAAACAGTCTGGTTTGTCATGGAGGCATAGAAGGTCCAACGAAGGTAACAAATATACAAATTGGTAGGTTTTTATGTATACTTTTAGGAAAAAAAACCCTTATTAAAATAAATATCAAAATAAAAATTCCTAATCAATTTTTTTGTTTCACATTTTAAAGGTGGTGTGCCCCTTAAATGTTTTTTTCTTGTAATACTGCTAGATTTAATGAATTGATTTTTGAGGTTTGTGTAATGATATCTTATTGCTTGACAAGTAAATAATTGTTCTAGGTTCATGGGATAATTCTGACTTATAAAATTATTTTTATGAACAATTCTTAAAATTCTTTTTTGTAAGTTTCGCAGTAGTTTTAAATTGTTATTGTACGTTCCACCCCACGCTATTATACCATAACTTATGATACTGTGGAAATAAGCATAATATATCATCTTCAATGTTTCGGTTGACATTGTCTTGGAAATTTTATAAAAAATATATATCAAATATCTAGTTTTCTGGATGATATATTATGCTTATCCCATCTGAGGTTGTAATCAAATATGATTGCTAGGTATTTACAACTCTCAACTCTGTTTATTTCTTTATCTTTGATCTTAATATCTATTTGATTTGGAACACTATCACTATAGTTGCCAAAAGTTATATATACCGTCTTTTCAACATTTAAAGATAATTTATTCTTAGCTAGGTACTTTTCGATTATATATAAATATCTATTCATGCTGTCCTAAGCTTTTTCCCAGGTATCATCACTAGTTACAATTGCAGTGTCATCTGCATAAGCCGATATTGCATTAGGAGGGATTTGTATCAAGAGATCATTAATGTAGATAATAAAAAGTAATGGTCCTAAGATAGTTCCTTGTGGAACACCAGTGTTTATTTTCATGTAATTACATTCATTATCATTAATTTTGACTCTTTGATATCTATCATTAAGATAACTTACCAGTAAATCCAACGCCTAGCCTCTAATTCCTATACAATAAAGTTTATCTAATAATATTTCATGATCAACAGTATCAAATGCTTTCGCTAAATCCAAAAAAGTTATTGTAGTAGGTTTACCGTGATCTAGATTATTATATAAAACATTAGTTACGTAATTTAATGCGTCTTTAGTAACTATCTTTTTTATAAAACCAAATTGTTGGTCTGTAATTATATTGTGTTTTTTTTATAAATTCGTATATTCTATTATTAATTATTCTCTCAAAAACTTTTGCTATATTAGATATTAACGAAAACGTTCCATAGTTAGTGGCATTATGTTTATCACCGGATTTGTTTACAGGTACTATATCGGCTTTTTTCAGTGCATTTGGGCAAGTAGCTCGCTCTATACATAAGTTAATTATATGACACAATGGTTCAGCAATATGTTTACGAATTACTTTGAGTGTTTTAGCATTTATTTTATCAAGACCTCCGCTTTTCAATTTTAGAGAATTTATTATACTTGTCACCTCATATGCACTTGTTGGATTTATAAACATTGAATTTTCGTTCATCTTTGGTAGTGATAATTCTGTTTCTATTGATTTATCTATCTTTTCACTAAGTTTTCGACCAATTACACAAAACTATTTATTCGTAGTATTAGCTATGTGCACTTTATTTGAAATCTTAACATTATCCACCTTTATATAATCTATGGTATCATTGATTTTACTTTTTTTCCTATTTTTGAGTTCAAAATTTCACATGATTTTTTTGGATTGTTTAAGTTATTTTGGACTAGATTTCGTTCGTATTTAACTTTTGCATCTAAACTTACCTTGTCTAAGATTTTTGCATAATTATTGTACTGACTTATTAATTGTTCATTATCACGATCCATTTGCCATAGATTATATAAAAACTCTTTCGTTTCACGAGGTTTCATAATAGCCTTAGTAATCCAGCTTTTTCTACCTTTCTTCTTATCTTTATTTATTGTTTTGGCCATTTCTATCACTGTTTTATTTTATTTATTAATTTGTCTGTTGCAATCGGAGGCCTTATAATGCCTGGAAAACCTGGAACATATCCTTTATCTAAGAGATTATACAAAAATTCCTGACTCAGAAAATCTAGTTCAAATAGATCTACATTGAAATCTCCTAATACTAAATGGTTTTTAATATTTCTTTTTTGCTTAGGAATTTATTTAAATCTAAAATAAATTCAGTCTTTGGTATTCGTGTGTTCTATATATCGAAGATATATCTAATTTATTTCCATTGATAATGTAGCTTGTGTATTTATTATTTTTATCCTACCAGATTCAATAGTTTTGGTTATTTGAACAATATTTTTATTTGCAAAAATAATTACCCCATCATTTCTGTTTATTCTACTCTCATTATAGTAGCTTTCATAGCAATTTAGATCATACTCTTTATAATTTACTTGGTTAAAAGTTTCAGTACAAATTATTATAGATGGTTTAGTCGTTACACTTTGTATTATTATTTTTAATTTAATTATTTTTTAATTTTAATTTAATTAAATTTAAAAATGTATGCTTAAACTACTTATGCAAAACAATTTCAAATTCAAGTCTACCTGTAAATAAAGCTATAAATAGCTGTTTTCACATATTTAAAAAAAGAAAGAAAAAAATAATGCTCCTATGCTGTATTGATCAAATATACACCTTAAAAGATGAAATCAAAATTCAACGACACTATAATCTCTATCTCACAGAATACGATATTGTTATATCTAACCTTGAAGTAGACACTGAATTCGGAAAAACTCTACGACAAACTGCTGATCCAAATAGGTTACTTGAAAAATTCATTAAAAAAAATGACGCGATTGCAATTTTTACAGATGGTAGCAAATCAATCAATGGTATTTCAGTAGGAGCAGCTTGCTTTTCTTTTGACTTAAACACTTCTATTCAAAGAAGTATTAACAATAATGCGTCAATTTTCACAGCCGAATGCATTGCATTAAATGATGCACTAGACCTGGCTACAAATTGCACAAACACAAATGTAATCGTTTTCACTGATTCCTTAAGTGCATTACAAACAATAAAATCCTCAAAACTTAACATTAAATTAAATCACTATATTTATGAAATCAAAAGAAAAATTGGTGAATTTACAAAAAAAAAATACCAACCATTTTAAAGTTAAGCTAGTTTGGATCCCTGCACATATAGGAATCAATGGAAATGAACGGGCTGACCAACTTGCTAAAGCAGCTACAAATAATCCTTATTGTAAAGATTTCCACATTCCTTTCTCTGACTTACGCCAGAAATTTAAACAAACTTCCAAATGCAATACAGAAAAAATGATTACTGAAAGGGGCAAAAAAAAGGTGTAGACTATTTTCAAAATTTTTACACTCTAAAAAATAAACCCTGGTTTGAAAAAAGTAATTTTAATCGGGCAAATATTGTCATGATAAACAGATGTCGAGCTAACCATTATAATCTCGCTGCATCTCTGGCTCGCATCAGCATAAGTAGTGATCCTAACTGTACATGCAATACAAACATACAAGACCTCGATCACATACTTTGGCAATGCCCACTTTATGAAACACAACGACAAAACCTTGTAAGCGACCTCAGTAAATTACATATCTACCTACCTAATAAGAGCTCATCTATACTTGTTGATACGCGACCTTCTGTATACAAAACTGTACAAATTCTTTTGTAACTGTAAGTTAAACCTATAATGTTATACATAAACACGCTATACTTTGTAATCAGACTGTATATCTAATCTATGTAATGCTAAAAAACCTCGTATGAGGTTAATAAAGCTTAAATTAATAAAAAAAAAAAAAAAAAATATTTTTAATTTATCAAAATTTTCGTTTATAATTCTGATATTTACCAAAAGTATTAAATCTTTTTTATTACTAATAGTTTTGTTTAGAGTTTCAATACTTTCATTTACTTTTTCTATTGTTTCTAAAAAATCAAAATTACAAGCCATTATTTACTTTTAGATTTGTTCTGATTTTTTACTATAGACGCATTTGTTTTGGAGTTGACTTATTGAGGCGTGTTTGTTGTTGTAGTTGTAGTTCTTGTGTTTATTGTTTTCGCAGAATTTGTAGACAGGTTAGATTGATATTTTACCATGTGTTGCTGGTGCATGTTATCATCAATTATCTTTTCATGATCATTGTGATCTTCTTTATCGATACTTGTGTTTACATTAATTATATTCTGATGATAATTGTGATTCTCTTTACCGATTCTATTTATATATGTATCAATTTTTTGCTTTATTAAATAATCAACACTTGCTATGTATTTTTTTATTTTATTTTTAAAAATATCACAGTTCTCACCATCTGTTGCCGTATGGTTACAATTGTATTTTGTTTTGTATTTAAAATTACTGAATACACAATTTGCACATTTGAGGTTATCCAGACTATCACATTGCACTGTATCATGCTCACCAGCACATATTAAGCAGGTAGTTTTATTCCTGCACTTTTTGCTTTTAAGACCGAAACCAGCACATTTTTCACATGGTTTGGTATTTATAATGTCAAAAATTACATTTTTGATAGCCTACGAAAATACTGTACTATTTTCCATTATTTGCTTGTGAATAATAGCTGGTACTTCAAGAATAACACTATTTAAATTTGTTTTTTTATTTGTATACATATGCACTGCTTGACATTTTGTGTTGAAGTTTTTGAAATTTCTTTCATTAACATCTTGTTCGATTTCTGTTAAACTCATGTTGAAAGTGCTTTCGATGCCAATGGTAAAAAGTATTTATTTGGTCATGGTAAAAAGTATTTATTTCTTCGGCATTCGTTGATCATCAATCTTCTTGCTCAAAGGGGCTGAAGCTCTATGAAGTTGTCACCTAATAAAATAGTTTTGTTTTCAAAGTATCTTGCAAAATTGTTGCCGCTTGGAAATTTATTTTTCGTATGTTAAATCCTAGAAGCTACGGATTATTATTAAATAAGATCGTTCTATAGAAGAGGTAAAAAAGAAACGATTGCACCTCTCTGATTTTTATTTCATTAATTTTTCTCGACGTAAGTACGGAGGAAACTTTTCCCCATTTACTATACCTGTGGCGAACCGGAAAAATAACTTAAGTCCATTTTTCGCGTTTCCGAGAGATTAACGTTCTAATGTTTGTACTGATATGGCAGATCGAAACCTAAGAGATATGCAGCCGAATTATATTTGTTAAATATAGTGTCAAATATTACTTTAATCATAGTAATTATACATAAGAAATACTTTTTAATTTTCGAGTAATTTTACAAAAGAGTTGAGTTAAGTCGTTTTTCCGGGAAATATAGACTTGAGTCGGTATGCGTTTTTTTTTAGTTTTATATTTTATACACGAATAGAATTATACTGCAACATCATATTTATTAGTAACAGTATATAAAACAATTTTTAACTCTCGCTTTTCCTTCTCTCTTCCTTTACCATTAGAAAATACGTGGGCGACTTTCGTAGCGAGTTGCAATAAGCATAATTTTAATACCTTACACTGGATAGCGTGTAAGTGGCGGCCGGTTATTAGATATCATTCGTTAGTTTATTCTCTTATACTGTTTTCGTATAAAAAAATCAGTAAAAACTGATGCAAAATAAAAGTAGCTGACTGATGATTGCGATATATAAGTAACTAATACAAGCAGTTCAAACATTATCCGGGAAGAAAACTACCACCGCTGTAGCGGTGGCGCTAGAGAAAAGGTATACACAATGGCGCCATGTTTTGTATTTTAACATGGGAAACTATATCTATATTATGAAAAATGGCCTACGTCTGTGTACCCGCCAGAGGTCGCATGGTAAACTTAAACTCCCAATGAAAAGCAAATACTATGTAAGTATGTACCGTATAATAAAATATATTAACATAAATATAATAAAATCAACTATAAGCGCTCTGATCCATGTAAAGATGAATTTAAGTCGTATTTTAAGCAAAAGTTTTATTAAATCAACTTAAATCATTATGAATTATGCAGTTTTTAACTATATGTATAGCTATATTTTGGCAAATTTTCTTATTTGTACGAGAAAATGCAGTATTTATAATGATAAAATCTAACGTAAATTAATCCAATATTAAAAAAAATGGATTTAAGTTGTTTTTTCGAGAATCATCTGAATCATTTTTTGAAAACCATATATGGCTTTATATGTATACACTATAGTTTATATAATAACATTTATTTACGTACTAAAATTAAACAAAATCACTAATACCCGTTCTGATCAACTATTAACTCGTATGTCGGTCAACGATTTTATTAAATGGACTTTAGTCATTATGGAATGTGCTATTTTCGGCTATGATAGCTATACTACGGTAATTTTTACCACTTTCACGTGAAAGGGGGCTACTTATAATGGTGAAATCTAGTGTAAACCCGAAATTGGAAAAGGTGGGCTTAAGTCGTTTTTCCATTTCGTCACAGATATATATTAGTTGAGTTTAGCTATGGCTATAGTAGACCCTTAATCTCTCGTTAATGGACTTTTCTGTCGCATCTGTCAAAAATATGACAACGACTAATCAAGACTAAATGTATGCATGTAAAACACAAAGAAATAGTACATTATGTAACAAGGGCAAAAAGTCGAATATTTCTCCCGCCGACGAGTTTACTGCCAGTATCACCCGAGGGAAAAATCGACTTATTTCTCGAGCTACATATAGTACTTTATGCCCATCTCAACGGTGGCCACTTTTTGACTTGGAAAGCGGAACTAATGGACTGATAAAGGCAATATTGTTAAAAGACAATCGAAAATCAGGGTTATTGGTAGAACTTGATGAAATAAAGGAATTTGGACTAGTTTCTAGTAAAGTCACTTTTTTCCCGTAATTGCGGGCAAAAGGTATAATTTTGGTCTCGCTGTTCAGGGCAAAATGTGGGCATTTTCGTTTAGATGGGCATAAAAACATTTTACAACACCTATTTCACTTGAACCTGAGAAAAATAGTTTGCAACATGAACTGCTGCAAGTTGAACGATATTACAAATCATACGCCTTTTATTACAGATATTGACCTCTTTCGTTGTATGCGACAAAGGCGAAAGAAGCTTCATATCGGCGAAACATATAAATCGCAAATCTGGGCGTAGACTCACGTCCTAACTATAAAGTACTTTCGCACACCATCTACAAGGAAGGTCCGCGTACACACGAGCCAATGTCTACGAATACCAATACTAACGCAGCTCATGAACGCACAACGAAGGTCCAGGTAGATTTTTTAGCCGGTCTCGGCTTGCGCGGAGAACATACGACTTCGTGAGTGATAGTCGAGGCTTACAGATGCCGAGACGGCTGCTCTCATAAATCATACGCGGAATTGAGTGTCAGCGCGTGAGAATGCGCCAAGTGGAGTTTCAGCTAGCCAGCCAGCCAGCCAGCCAGCCAGCCAGCCAGCCAGATGAACATACCGACAGACAGACAGTCAGACAAACAGACAGACAGACAGACGGACAGACAGGCAGACAGGCGGACAGACAGACGGACGGACAGACAGATGGACGGATGGACGGACAGATGGACAGACAGACAGATGGACGGACAGACAGACGGACGGACGAATGGACAGACAGACAGATGGACAGACAGACAGACGGACGGACGGACGGACGGACAGACGGGCAGATGGACGGACGGACAGACGGACGGACAGACAGATAGATAGAAATAATATTTATTTGTAAATATTTACAGAAAAAAAAATTTTATGGTACATCAGTCTCAATTACGTATCACGCGTTAACTTAACTAAAATAAATTGCACATATGTGAAGTCGGGTACATAAAGTATTTCACTTGCACTGTCGGATATAAAATTCGTGATTCCTAAATAGTTTATTATTAGTATTATACCTATACATATAATATATACAGTATTATACCTATCAGTCATTTAAAAAAAATTACATACATACATTAGCAATCGCTTTCAATCATACCAATAAATACATGCATACTTTTTAAAATTGTTTTTGTCGATTAATGACTAAAAGAATAAAAAAAGAAAACATAAATAAAAACTTAGCAAATACATCAATAAATTAGAATATAACAATACAACAATAAATTAAAACAAAAAAAGAGTTAAACAGATATAATCAATGATGGTAAAGTGATGGTGCGTATCTGAAAAGGGGGTAAGTTCCACAAATGCGCACCTTGTACTTGAAAAGATCTTAACCCTGTTTAAATACGCATCTGCTGAAAAGACAGTTCTTTAACCTCACCTCTCATATGGCGTTTTGATTCGTTCTTTTTGAAAATCGTCCCGAGATAGACTGGCTCATTTGTCCAAAGAATCTTATAAATTGTTATCGCCATAAAACAGTTCTTCGAGAGTCCACTCGAGTCCACTGTAATTGCTCTCTGTAAGGGGTGATGTGCTTGTCTCTTCTAGCACCTGAAACGCATCGCATACACGAGTTTTGTAGTCTTTGCAGTCGGCTATGAAGCTCGAGTGAAGCATCCAGATATACCAGACAGCAGTACTCCAGATGTTTCCTCCATTTATGGTTTTTCAATGTTCAGCAAGTCTTATGCGCATAGGATTACAATTAATCAATCTGAAACTTTAAGGATATCTTATTCAACTTATTCGCATTACAACCGTGAATTCCGATTTTTCAAAAAAATATATTAAGAAAGTGTTGCCCATGAATAGAGTTAAATATGTGTTCTTTTTAGGTTATTTTTACAATAAAAATTCAATATAATTTTATTTTTCTTTATAATTGTCTTTTTAAAAATTTGGAGTTTACAGTTCTGTGTGGTGCAGGTATTAGATATTACATAATTTCTTTCAAATGCTATACTTTCATTCCCATGCGTATGGATAGTTTTGAGAAAACATGAATTCATTGAAAATTACTAGTTTTTCTTACATAATCATGGGTATACTGTCTAAAAATTTATGAAACTTTACAAAAAATTTTAACATTCGAACATCTTTCATCAGCTCTGGAACTGATCGTAATAAAGTCAGGTGTTCCTTGATCTCAGACGTTTTGAGCACAACCTTCTCCATAATAACCGTGATATTGCTGGTGCACTCTTTACTTGCCGAAAGTCAATACTACTCTCTCCAGTGGTAATATCTACATAAGCATCTTCTGCATTATTTGTTGCAAGAGATTTCTTCTAGTTGGGACTACGAAATGAAGGCGGTGCCTGCGTGGCTGCAACCAGCTCCTTCGCTCTCGCTCCGGCTGGTGTCGGCGCGTGCAGTGGCCCATACGCGCTGCTGCTCTCCTCGGCACTCGACGAGTCGTTTCCCCCCTTTAGCTGTTCAGAGTTGGAGAGAGAGAAACAAGACAGTGATAGAGCAGTGGGGCGCCTGACGTCATCATCAGAGTGGGGAGCACTCAAGTCCACGTCTTTGTTTGTCGCAGCGGCAACCAACGCGCTCATACTCTCTCTTACGCTGTTGTTCTTCGTATCTTGTACCACATATTTCTGCTGTTTTTTGTAGCAAGAGTAGAATACTCGGCCGCGCGACGACGCTGTGTGCGTACAGATCTGTTTACACGTTGCTCGCGTTCGATGCACTTTGTGGACATGTTTTTCTTCACTCCATCTTTTGTGATGTCCCGCAATCATGCAGCATCAAACTTGCGTTTGCATTTATTGCAAGGCAAGATAGCTGTAATGCGGGACGCACTTCCAGATACTACATGCAAGGAGCTCCATTACGCGCTGCCCTGGGCGAAAAACGAAAACTCAAGTCGCACGGTAGACCACGTGTGTTCTCCTGAGCCTCATTAAAGTAGAGGAGCAGCATTAACCTCAAAAACTGGACGGAGTGAGCCGACACATAGAAGAAGCCAATATTCGTCGCAAGCACAGCATCTCCGGCACAAAAAACACGCTGAGACGCTGACTTACATTAGTGTGCGTGCAAGCAACCTGCGACAAAAACGCCCGAAGGCAAGGTGCGGCAGAAAAGTGGTTCGAAAATACAAGCGCAGCACAGCGTGTGCGTGACGCTCAGAGGTACTTACCAGAGAGACAGACCGACAGACAGACAGACATAAAGACAGCGAAAACTAGGTCCGCTCGGCTAGAGAGACACGCGATAGAGAATGTGATGTCGGAATAAGAGAGAAGATGTGAGATCATAAAGATGTCTCAACAAATGCAGAGGTTAGTTTTCCCGGCTATGATTGATACGTGCTCAAGGGCGAGCTGCGTAGATGATAGTCGAAATCGAAAGAAAGAGGAAAGCGCTTCATCCGAGGCTTCATCGACCACGGCGGAAGTCATTGTGTATGTGCGGCCGTATTTGCGCGAGGAGCCGCGGCTCGTGGACGAGTACAATTTTTCATAAGCCACGCCGAAGCATCGCTGCACCGGAAGCAGGACATACGATGCATGCTGATAAGCGGCTAACGCAGACAAAGAGTTTATAAGCGCCTGAGCCGTGCGTCACAACAAGAAAATCTACTCATTTGTAACGTCGCTGTAATACAGTCTTGCGTGGAGCCTGCGGAAATTCCATACCGACAACCTGAACGCGCGCTCAACTTCACTTGACAGTCTGCAATCATTATATTACTTTCACGACAGGTTATAGTGAAAATAGAAGGACTTGGTCAGAAAACTTTCTTACGTTTTAGATCAAACTTTGTAGTAGATTGAAAACAGTTCAAAAACTGTAAAATATTCTAATTTTGAAGAATGAGGATGTAACGTTTACTCACATCATCAATCAATTGTTAGAGTAAGTTCTTTGCTTATATACATCGCATGGAAGATAAATAAAAGATCTTACAAGGAAGGGAATGCTTATAAGTAGAGAAAAAAATTAATTAGTAATAGTCCAGGAAAAGCTTGAGGAGGGAAGCGAACTCGTTCGCACGACTGATAAGAGAAGTCCGAGCTCTCTTTTACGGTAAGGATCATATACATTCATACATAGAAGAAGATAGGGTGAAGTAGCTGCATTAGTTGCATAGACAGAATGAGAAGGAAAGGAAGAAGAGAGATGGAGAGAGGAGAGAAGAGAAGGCGCATCGTGCATTACATGAAAGAGCACGCCGTCGGAAGCGGAAGTTAAACGATGCTTATTCAGACGGAAGTCGGGCGGCGCAGTTGCTGCATTCTCTCTCTCTCTCTCTCTCTCTCTCTCTCTTTCTCTCTCTCTCTCTCTCTCTTTCTCTCTTTCTTTCTCTCTCCGCTTGGGCATAGAGAGCATAGCAGTACAGAGAGAAGCAGCTCGTCAGGTGAGAGCTCTCTGGACACAAGGTTCTCTAGTCGCGCATCAAAGACGAGTCAGATGCAAAACCTATCGGCCGGAAGCCGCATTGGCTGCATACGCTGCGTACGTCCGTACTCGAGCGACTTTATCTATGCGCGCGAGTGGTAGACAGCTCGAGCTCGCGCACCAGGCAAACGAGATACATAATTCCCGAGGAAAGAGCGCAGGAAATTTACTTTCCGATAAAACTCGACGCAGCAGCGAATCTTCGTAGTCTCGCTGCATCAGGTTTTCTTTTAATGCCTAGGTACGCCACACATTATGCATACATTTCTCGACATTTTTGCTGCTCCATTACGCGGACGATTTCGCTTCACCTCGAATTAGTTAAACGAGCATTAGACCTAGCTGCTGCTCTCCGTACGCTATTAAACCTTTCATCTTTTGTTTGATTATTTCACTATTGGAAGCCCTTAGGAACCTATACATTTTCCAGTGAATAAAACGTATTTCAAATTCTCCATTTGTTTTTTAAAATTTATATTATACAGAAGTTGTAATGCGTGTGGTAGTAGTACCGTAAACCGGGTGAGTTTGTGCCACTTTGGAAATTCGTGTACGTATCTCTACTATTCTACCATATCTACCGACATAAAAAAAATTCTCACGTTATGATAGCAGCGTATAGAACATATTTAAAGAATAAAAAAATTTTTTTTTACGTGCGCCGTATCATGAAAACTCAAAAACATGGAGATCAAAGTCACCCCGGTGTTCGGGGTGACTTTGAGCCATATGATTAATAATTTGTATCTAAGCTAAAATAATGGTATATAAAGTAATTAAAATTGATTAAAGAAATAGTTTTTCTGTTAAGGAAACTGAATGTAATATTTTTTTTACCATTAAAAAAACGAATGGCGGAACAGCGGGGAGTTTGAATTAGTGTCGGGGTAGTAAAGTTTTCAGGTTTAAAAAATTAAAAAAAAAACTTAATTTATTAAGAGATAGAAATAAATAATAATTACGATTAAAAATTTCTTTAGTCATATATTTTGTTTCTATAAAACCTAACCTTCAAAATAGACCCACGCTAATTTTTTTTGCGTAGTTGTAATACACAACATAGTATTTTTAAATTCGACACAAATTCACTCCGGTGTCCAAAGTCACCCTGGTTTACGGTGCGTGATTGTTTTACTTTTAAAGGCACTCCACAATTTTAACTCTTTTTTACCTGAATATTTTCCCAAGTAAAAGTTAATGAATTTTGATAGAAATATGTCTCTTGCAGTTTTCGAACAAAATTGTATATATTATCCAATGTGGCAGTTGAAATAATAAGCATATGGAATATTTATGTACGTTTTGAGATAAGTGCTGCACCGGATTTAAAATTCCGAAAACATTTTTTGTGTTTAAACATGTTGACACAGTTTATAAAAAATCATAAACTAACCAGAAAAGTACAAAGTATTTAAATATTTTAATGTTTTATAAATCGGTACAAATAATGGGGTCGATAACAGTGTAAATAAATAAAAGAAAATAAATAGAAAATTAGTGTTTTATATGGAAAATGAAAACTTTTCTGAATTATATGTTAACAATCTTGAGTTCTGAATCCGGTAAATTCCTCCTTTTAAGGTAGTTGAATGCCAACTCCACCAACAAAGCAACAACATTTGTGGTAATTTTTAAAATTATTTATTAATTAATTATTATTACACAAGAACACAAAAAAAATGTTCGGGCTCACAGACCAGACCACTCATTCTATATATTTTTTGGGACGTTGAATCTATTTCTGTAATCAGTTGACCGCCATCAAAGTTTTTCGCAACACTCAAAAAATGCCCGAAAAATCGCTAAATTTGTTTTTTTTATGACCCAAACACCAGTTTCAAATAAACTCATTCTTCCAAGACTAATTACATATGTTATCTGCATCAATGAATCGATTTTTAGTGTTGGTTAACCCCCACCACGTCTGAGTTTTTGGCAAAACTTAAAAAGTACCATAAAAATCGCGGAAAATCGATAAATTTGCATCATTTTGAGTCACAAAAACCAGTATGAAATGAATTCGTACTTTCAATTCTAATTTAATATATTTTCTGGATCACCGAATCAATTTCTGGAGTCAGTACACATGAGGCTCAAGCTACCCGCCCCGCGCTACCCGCCAGATATAGGCGTAGTCGGGGGGCACCCGCAAAATTAATTGTATATTTCATCATTTAATGCATGTCAATTGATGATTTTGAATTAAAAATATTTAGAATGATATAAAATATACATAATGAGCATAATTTTAATGATAATAAGGCATTATTTCTTACTGAAAACGTTCGAAGACTTAACGTCTATTGATTTGAGTGCCCTCGCTCAATAACCTCTATAACTTTTTCCAAAGTTATCGTTGGCTTCTAAAAATTTGGAATATATTCTCCTAATGATACAGGACATGAAACATGTTTAATACCCGTGGCAGAAAAAGTTTCTGACTGATTAAAAATACAGAAATATACGTGAAATTCGCTGACTTCGCCGACTTTGAGAATTTAGACGCTCTCGTTCGTAATATTCTCTGCAACTTTTTCGAGAGTTATCATTGGCTTCCAAAACTTTTCGAATATATTCTCCGAATGCTATAGAAGATGAAACACGTTTAAAACCCGTGCCAGAAAAGGTTTATGATCAAATAAAAATACGGAAGAAATAGAAAACAATCGCTGATATCGGTGGCTTTAAATTATTGGCGCTCTCGCTCGAAATAATCTCTGCAACTTTTTTCAGAGTTATCGTAGGCTTCTAAAACTTTTAGAATATTTTCTCCTAATGATACAGAACATGAAACATGTTTAAAACCCTTGGCGGAAAAAGTTTCTGATCAAGTAAAAATAGGTATTAAGAGCAAGCAATCGCTGATTTCTCCAACTTTAAAGTTTTGGCAATCTCGCTCGAAATATTCTCTGTAACTTTTTCCAAAGTTATCGTTGGCTTCTAAAGCTTTTAGAATATATTCTCCTAATATTGTAGAATACAAAACATTTAAAAAAACCCGCGGCAGAAAAGGATTCTGATTGATTAAAAATACAGAGATATGCGTGAAATTAGCTGGTTTCACCGGCTTAAAATTTTGGCGCTCTCGCTCAAAATATTCTTTATAACTTTTTTCAAAGTTATCTTGCCTTCTAAATCTTTTACAATATATTCTCCTACCTTTTCTGGTACAGGATTTAAAAATGTTTCGTATTCTATAGCATTAGGATAATATATTCCAATGGTTTTAAAAGCCAACGATAACTTTGGAAAAAGCTACAGAGAATATTTCGAGTGAGAGCGCCAAAACTTTAGAATAGGCGAAATCAGCGATTTCTTGATCTTGATCTTTAGTTTTATTTAATCAGAAACCTTTTCTGCCACGGGTTTTAAACATGTTTCATGTCCTGTATCATTAGGAGAATATATTCCGAAAGTTTTAGAAGCCAACTATAAATTTGGAAAAAGTTACAGAGAATATTTCAAGGGAGATCGCCAAAATCTTTAAGTCACCGAAATCATCGATTTTTTTCTATTACTTCCGTATTTTTATTAGATCGGAAATCTTTTCTGCCACGGTTTTTAAAATGTTTCGTGTTCTGTAGCATTAGGAGAATATATTCCAATGGTTTTAAAGGCCAAGGATAACTTTGGAAAAAGCTACAGAGAATATTTCCAGCAAGAGCGCCAAAACTTTAACGTCGGGGAAATCTGCGAATTTCACGCATATCTCTGTATTTTTAATCAATCAGAATCCTTTTCTACGGCAGGTTTTTTAAAATGTTTTGAATTCTATAGCATTAGAAGAATATATTCTAAAATTTTTAGAAGCTGACGATAACTCTGAAAAAAGTTCCAGAGAATATTTCGAGCGAGATCGACAAAATCTTTAAGTCACCGAAATCATCGATTTTTTTCTACTACTTCCGTATTTTTATTAGATCGGAAATCTTTTTTACCACTAGTTTTAAAAATGTTTCGTGTTCCGTAGTATTAGGAGAATATATTTCAATGGTATTAAAGCCAACGATAACTTTGGAAAAAGTTACAGAGAATATTTCGAGCGAGTCAATCCTCATTTTATTTTGATAAGAAACCGTTTTTGCCACGGAATTTAAACTTGTTTTAGATACTGTATCATTAGGAGAATATATTCCGATAGTTTTAGAAGCCAAGGATAACTTTGGAGAAAGTTACAGAGAATACTTCGAGCGAGAGCGCCAACATTCTCAAAGTCGGCGAAGTCAGCGTATTTCACGTATATCTCTGTATTTTTAATCAATCAGAAACCTTTTCTACCTTGGGTAAGAAATATGTTTAGTGTTCTACAGCGTTAGGAGAATATATTCTAAAAGTGTTAAAAGTCAACGATAACTTTGGAAAAAGTTATAGAGGTTATTGAGTGAGAGCACTCAAATCAAAAGTGGTTAAGTCTTAGAACGTTTTCAGTAAGAAATAATGCTTTATTATCATTAAAATTATGCTCATTATGTATATTATATCTTTTTAAATATTTTTAATTCAAAATCATCAATTGACATGCATTAAATGATGAAATATACAATTAATTTTCGGGTGCCCCCCGACTACGCCTATATCTGGCGGGTAGCGCGGGGCGGGTAGCTTGAGCGTCATGTGTACTGACTCCAGAAATTGATTCGGTGATCCAGAAAATATATTAAATTTGAATTGAAAGTACGAATTCATTTCATACTGGTTTTTGTGATGCAAAATGATGCAAATTTATCGATTTTCCGCGATTTTTATGGTACTTTCTGAAATTTGCCAAAAACTTTGACGTGGTGGTTGGAAACTAGTACTAAAAATCGGTTCAGTGAAGCAGAGAACATATGTAATTAGTCTTGGAAGCATGAGTTTGTTGAAACTAGTGTTTGGGTCATAAAATGATCCAAATTTAGCGATTTTTCGGGCATTTTTTGAGTTTTGCCAAAAACTCTAACGTGATGGCGCTAAGCTGACTACGGAAATGGATTCAGCGTGCCAAAATACATATAGAATGAGTGGTCTGGTCTGTGTACCTGAACATTTTTTTGTGTGCCTGTGTAATTATTATTACAGTGGCCAACTATTAATGGTTAGTAGTTAGAATGCTTAAAAGACCGCAGCTCCTACATCCGATGTGATCATGTTCGCATCATCACCATAGCCACCATTCATGGTTGATGGGACTATGTAGTCCGCAGCCTTGTTTACTCAAATACGCCATTTATCTCTATTCTTTGCAAGGTTAATCCAGTTTTCCTCATATTATCCCATTTCTTGCTTAGTTAGTGCATATGTTTCGCATCCATATAGGACTACTGGTATAATAATTTTCCTATATATCTCTAATTCTGTCTTCCGTGATAGTAGCCGCGATTAGTATTTAAAATTTGTACGTACTTTATGTAATGCATTATTGTTTTATTCGTAATCAATTATTATTTTCGAACACCGATTCACCTTGCATACCATCATTCTAATCTCAATTCATACTGAACTAAATGATTTGGATTAATCAAACTCTGATAATATACGATCAGTTTAGCTCAATTTAAATTATGTACTTACTTTATATTTGTTGTTGATGACTAATAATTCGTTTACAAGTAACGTTATCTACTTCTTGACAGCCATACATAATATCAATAACTCTATGGATATGGAGACAGAAACCAAAATTTACTGCAAAAAAAGAGTAATATTATTATGACTTTTAAGCGGGAAATCGCGTATAGATTGATCCTCAAACTTATATAATCATTCCTATATAAAATTATTATTGATATAATGTATTAATGTGAACCGCTTTACTAATTGATAACCTAATTATATAACAATATTATCATACAAATATAATTTAAATTTCCATGGTTAGCTTACAAGATATAATCTATAAAAAATTGTTTCCCCAAATAACAAAAAATCAACGAGAGCGAATAATAAAATCTTGTGCTACAAATAGCTGACTTCAAGCTTTTTCAAAAACATTTGCACTGAGTTAAGTATACTATATTGCAGCTTCAAAAGAATAATAAGCGTATGTTCATAATTTGGCCTAACGATTTGAAAATACCGTAAAATAGAAGAATCCTTGTAAAACAAAAACGAATAAATAAATCTTTAAATTTCTTTTTGAATTAAAATCTTCAATAAACTTATCAATAAACCAAAACAATGAGCCTCGTTTAATAAAAATTTACCGGACTGTTCTCGAGATAATAGCGATTGTTAGCGCGTTTCCCGATGAAGGACGAATGCGTTCGAACTTGCGAAGTTCGTAAACAATAAATTGCTGGCACGTGGTTTGTAAGGAGCAGGGGTGAATAGAATGGCGAAATATACCGACAAAACTAAATTTAATATTTAACTAAAATCGTATATTAATGTCATACGCTTTAACAATAATTCTTGCTTTATCTGAATAAATAAAAAAAGAAGTTGAAGAGAAAAAACTTGCGTGTTAGAAAAAAAGGCAAAAAACCGGGCGAGTGACCACGAAGCACGAGGCTTAGATCGCGTGTCATATGCAAAAGGATGATCTGTTAATCACTCGCGAGATCTGGCAGGAAGAGAGCGAGCGCGAGCGGGATAAATAGTTTGGTCACCCGTGCTGCGCTCGCGAAGGAAAAAGAAAGTGGGAGAGCCGCCCTGGCTCTCTCTCGCAAGGAGACCACCAACGAAACTTTCACTGATGATCCCTTGTGAGAGAAAGAGACAGAGCGGCTGTTCATGAAGGAAAGATAATGCCAGGCTGACGAGAAATGCTAGTGGCCAGAACATTTGGCCCGCCTCGTTGCGAAGTAGCGACGATGGTGCAGAATCTGGTAAAAGAAAAGAAAAGAACAAAAATCTGAAAAAGAGGAAAGAACTTGAAGAAAGGGATTTTTTATAAGAAGATAGAATAATAACAGCATTAGAAAATATATAGAAAATAAAGGTAGATAGAAAGTGAATTTAGGATGAATTAGTCTTGAGGAGATGAAGAGCGGTAGTCGCCGCTCGCTGCTGCGGAACCTGCTTCGTTAATGGCTGCGGGTGTACTGGGAGCTCCGCCCACCGTAACAGTACCCGCGGAGATGACGTCTGCGTGTGGGCGGGACACTCCGCCCTCCGTGAATGGACCATCTGTGTTAACGGTCGGTGTTTGTGCCTCTACGGTGGCAGGGAGGCGGATGACCTTGACCAACGGTCTCTGGAGCGTTGTGGTGGCAGTCCGCAGGGTTAGGACTCAGGTGAGCCCATCAGGCCCGGGTTGCAGCTGCACTACACGTGCAAGAGGCCACTTAGTTGATGACAAAAACTCGTTGGTGCGCAGCACGAGGTCTCCTTCCTGGAGAGCTACATTGGCATTCAATTCAGTCACTTTGAGCGCTGCTGCGAGGTTTTGAAACACATATGCAAAACCTCGTTTTGCCAGCGCATCTAGAAGCGGTTGTGCATTTACACAGTCAGCTGATGACGAGGGATCTATCTTCTTCCTCGAAGCAGAGGAAGCAGATAGAAAGGGCTCTGGAGGAGCTGTTAGAACTCTTCCCGTCAGCAGATGTCCCGGTGTCAGCGCCGTCGCGTCCTTTGTATCGCTAGACAAGGGGCTGAGGGGCCTGAAGTTGAGGTAGGCCTCGATTTGCGCAGAGAGCGTCGAAAACTCCTCAAAGGTGAGTTTTGAGTCTCATATAACTCGGCGGAAATTAGATTTTGGAAGCGGCTTTCCTGAAATCAAAAAAGAGCGCTCCAGCCAGTAGTGCTCCAGCTGGACAGCGCGTATTAAGTGTAGCCATGCAGTGGTGAATTATTCGCCACTCAGCGCCTGTGTAGAGCGTTCATCTGCAGTTGGCTAAGCGTTGGGTAGCCACCTGCAAATGTACGCTAGTGTGCGAATTAGTTTTGTTAGTGAAGAGAACCTGGAGACGATTTTTTCAAACGATGATAGACAAGCTGTTCTCTTTTCTCTTCAACATCGGTGGTGAACTCGTTGATTGGAGCTGCCCAGTCAGTCCAGTCTACTATTAGCCACAATAGTCCAAACCACCAGATGTTCTCTTGATTTAGCTGAGCTGGTGAGGTTCCTCGTGAGGCGAGGTGAGCAGGATTGTCAGCAGATTTGACATAGCCCCATACTGCGCCAGGAAGGAGTGTCCGGACCAAGCTGGCACGGTTGGCCACGAAAGTCGACCATCTGAAAGGGTGTCATTTCAGCCAAGCCAATATGACTTGAGAGTCCGACCAACAGCCAAGCCAATATGACTTGAGAGTCCGACCAACAGTGAATCCGGGATGGTGCAAATCGCAGATGCTCAAGTAGACTGGCAATGAGCTGAGCGAGTAGGAGTGCCCCGCACAACTCGAGTTTCGGTAGGCTGAGCGTCTTGATCGGAGCTACCCTACTTTTGACATCATCAGTGTTGACTTTGTAGTGACATTTTTATCCGTGGTCACCAGATACACATCCGCTGCATAAGCCCGCATGGATACATCAGAGAACCCATGAAGAAACATGGAAGAACAATGGGAGCCATGGCCATCAGTATGGTTTTACCCATTAAAGAGTGACTCTGGATGCCACTTTCTTGGGAGGTACAGCCGCACAGGTTGCAGGTAGGCCTTGGCGTCTTGTCCCTGCTTGAACTGTCCTTGTTGCTAGGTGCGGGGCTGATAACGAACACTGAAACAGGTCGAGCGGGTTTGGTGACAGGTTTTGAGGTTAGATTACTCCTGGGGAAGGCAGAATTACTGCATCTGGCAGTATCCAGGGTACGACAGCGACTTTCTAGAAAAGTTACGAGCTTTTCATATGTCGGAAAGTCCTCTGTACCCTCGAGAGTCTTCTCCCAGTCTTCTCTGATTTGTGCATCCAGGCGAGTCTCCACCAGCTGAACAAAGAAGTCGTCCCAGTGGTCAATTGTTCTATCAAGGATGGTCATGGCTCTGATGCCCTCTTCCATGCAGTCGATAAGTCTGGTGATCTCGTGCGAGCACAATCGGAGGCATGGTTAGGAGGCGACTCATTTGTGCTGAAAGTCGCATACGCTTGTTGTCGTAGCGTCTAACCAGCGTGTCTTAAGCAATATCAATATTGGCACTGTTTACCTCCATATTTCGAAGGCGGCGAGCAGTTTCTCAATCCAGACAGGACATCAAATGCTGGAGCTTGTGGAATGGTTGAATGTTGGGCACATCCTTCACCATTGAGTAGAACAGCTTCTTGAAGGTCTCTCATTCCAGTTGCTTGCCGCTGAACCTTGGCATCGACAACTTAAGCAGATTCGAGGACGGAGCAGTGACCTGGATGGTTGTTCGTCGGCTATCTGCTGTGGTTGTGATTCCGTTCGTACCAACCATTTCAGTCAAGCGAGTTCTGGTGTCTGCTTTTGACTCAATGTACTCACGCTATATATATATGTTGGTGTAAAGTAGTTTATCGCGGCCGATTTCGATCTTAGATTATATAGTATTTATATAAGTTATATATCACAAAAATATGCCAAAACAATAAAAAATAATTTTTGAAACAAAAATTTTTGTTCAGTTTTACATAAAAATACTTCTTTGATGTAACGTAGTTTATAACGACCAAAAAATTCGCTTGCATTTATTAAGGATTAAATGAATTTATATATGTGTTCTAATGATTTATATAAGTATGGATATGTTAATACTTATAAACTAAACACAAAAGCACTTTGTATAAATGATTGACAAGCTAGAAATCAAGATAAAAAATTACTTGGTGTAAAGTAGTTTATCACGACCAATTACACACATGCATAACCACAGATTTAAATAAATTTATATATATAGGTTTGTGGGGACTCGCTTATTCGCGCCCTCGCGCCCCGCTCAACTGCTAGGCGGCTACCAGTCCCTACACACTTAACATAGCTATTACTCCCGCTTTTCCGCAAGCGCATGGAAATCTCTATCAACGGTATATAAGCCCGAATGCAAACCCCTTCCAGAGCGTCTAAGGCATGGTTCGTCTATATCGCCTTACTGATGAGTCCAGTAGACGAACCCAGGACGAAACGTGGAGACAGAAGACTTTGTGCTTCTTTTTGAGACCTCCATAGTGGTGACCCCGACTAAAAAGAAAAAATGCATCCTTTTCCTGTGTCTTTCCTACATGAGTCCTGCCCCGGATGTCGCAGCCTCAGCCTCCATACGCACGCGGCACAACGACTCATCATTCGCACATTGTAGACGAGAGTAAAAACACAGGCTATATAGCCTCTACTCGCGCCTACATACGACACACACACACACTCTTACACGCTCTGAGCCCAGCCTCCTCGAGTCACCTACACTCGGAGCTGCGGTCTCATTCGAGTCCAGAGTTTTTCAGATGCACACACAAATACAACATATACATATTCGCTCGTCCCACAATACACATGTCTTAATATCTCTATCGCTCCATTCCTCTCGGATTTTCCTCCCGGAATATTTCTCGGAGGGGAGTGCTGTGGGGACTCGCTTATTCGCGCCCTCGCGTCCCGCTCAACCGCTAAGCGGCTGCCAGTCCCTACACACTTAACATAGCTATTACTCCCGCTTTCCCGCAAGCGCACGGAAATCTCTATCAGCGGTATACGTATAAGCCCAAATGCAAACCCCTTCCAGAGCGTCTAAGGCAGGGTTCGTCTATATCGCCTTACTGATGAGTCCAGTAGACGAACTCGGGACGAAACGTGGAGACAGAAGACTTTGTGCTTATTTTTGAGACCTCCATAGGTTTTAACATTTTATAGACGTATAGATAGTTTGAAAATAATTATCTAAACGTGAAATCGCTTAATATTAATGATTAATGAGTTAAAAGTCATGATATAAAATTACTTGACCTAAAGTAATTTATCATGACCAGATTCAATAAAACTTTTTACTTTCACTATTCCACCTCTAATACTGCTTTTACGCCGATTCTTGATATAGCTCATTGGTCATCTGAAACTTGAATTATTCTTTTTGTTCTGTCACTCTAATCTATCAACTTTGACCCAAGTAAAAGAATACTTTTACCTAGAATCTTCAAAAAACAACTTGAAAGGGCCTAATAATGGCGTGAGGTTTATTTAAGTGACTTATTAAAACGGATTTAAAGAAAAAACGTTTTGCTCTATCTACACTGAAATTTCACAGTATATTCTTTGAACCAAAAACTATAATTTAAACCCCAATTGAATGACGTGCTGTGCTCTATTGAATAGCAGTATAAATGTATTAATTTTTCTTGCAAAATTTCATAAGATTAAGTTTGTACTGCTGTTTAATCAAAAATGGCAAATCATTTAATTTTCATTTAAATCATAGTTTTTGGTTCAAAGAATATATTGTGAAATTTTGGTGAAGATCGCGTGAGACTTTTTTTGTTTCAATAAATGATAATAAGTCGCTTGAGTAAACCTTACGCCACTATTGCATTGTTTTTAAGAAGTTTCTTGAAGCTTATTTAGCAGTATTCTATGATTCACAGTATCAAAAGCTTTGACCAAGTCTAAGAATACTGTAACTATAATTTTGCTTTTATCTAAATTTTTGTATATGATATTTATTATATAATTTAAAGCATCCGGCGTACCTCTATTTCGAACAAAACCAAATTGTTAGTCAGATATTATAATACATTTTTTCAAAAATTGGTGTAGTCTATTGTGAATTATTTTCTGAAAAATTTATGTAATCTTATATATAATCGAAATTGGCCTATAATTTGCGATACACGATTTGTCCCCTGCCTTGTATATGAGGACTACTTCAGCTTTTTTAAGAGCATGAAGCCATATGGATTTCTCAATACACAAATTAAAAATATGATCTAGTGGTAATAGTATATATTCACATATTGATTATATTGTATTAACATTTATATTATCTACGCCTTCGGATTTTCTTTTCATTGAAATAATAATTTGATGTATCTCATTGGAATCTATAGGGTGAATAAAAATGGAATTGTGGTTCCTTGTAGGAAGTTTCAATTTATCGATGTCTAATTGTGTAATTTGCGCACTTAATTTAGCGCCCACTTCACAAAAGCAGTTATTCTTAGAATTAGCAATATTAGTGTTATTGTCAATTTTTTGATTATTTTCATATATGTGATCAATTGACTTGCCCTGATTATCAATTTTTCCCAATTTTGTGTGAATTATATTCCATAACTGTCTTGGATTTTCACTGTTCAATTTTATTTCTTCAGATCCATATTTGTATTTTGCATCTTTTATAACATTACTCAATATATTATTATAATTATTATATTAATTTTTTAGTAGTTGGCAAGTTGTTTTTCTTCCATAATCTATATAAATTCTCTTTTGTTTTACATGATACTATTATGGCGCTTGTAATCCAATTTTTCTCGGTATTAAGTGTTTATTTTTTCCTGTTGCAGGACCCAAATCATTCAATAGACACATTATTGAATAGACACACATTCAATACAAATGATTAATGAATTTGTTGAAAAGACCACTACATATAAACAACTATCATTTGTATTAGTGTGTCTATTGAATGATTTGGGTCCTGCATAGACAAAATAAAATTCCAGTCAGCGTTTCTGGCAATATTCTTTAGTTTAGTATAATTTATATATTTAGTTATATTGTTGTTTGTTTGTTTTAATTCGACGTGATCCACGTTTAAAATCCAAGGATAGTGGTCGTTAAAAGGATTATTTAACTTAAAAGAATGAACTTTTCTATTATTATTTGTAACAAGAAAGTTGTCGATGCAGGTGCCCCCTTCGTTGTTTAATGAGAGCCTTGTTATGCCTATAAAACAGGGTGTATATTTATACTGCAAAAAGTTATTTATAAATTCTTGACTAATAATATTATCACTAAATTCTTTATACTGAAATTTTTTTCCAAAATATCAATGTTAAAGTCTCCTACTATACAATGGTTTTTCGTATTTGTCTGATCTTTGAAAAATGTTTTCATACTAAGCATGTATTCTGCGTTTGATACATCATGGCATCTATAAATTGTCGAAATTCTGAATGACTCTCCGCCCATCAATTTAACATCAGTACTTACAATACTTAACTTATCATAAACTTCAATTTTTGTAGTTTCAAATATGTTTTCTTTAATGTACATTATTACTCCATCTGCTTTATTTACTCTACTTTCATTATAGTAACTTTTGTATCCATTTAAACGATAGTATTGTGGCTATTGTAAGTTCCAAGTTTCTGTACATATTATGACATAAGGCTTTCTTAATAGACACTCAATAAAAGTTTAAAATCTAAACCTCTTTATTTTAGCTTTCAGAATTTCACACTCGTGGCTATCTGTAGCCACATGTTCAATCTTATATTTTGTTTTGTATTTTACATTGCTGTATACACAATTTTTACACCTTTTGTTTGTTTTATTGAAATCCTTTGTTGTATGCTCTCCTGCACACTTTAAACACATAGAGCTATTACCAACGAATATAGACTTGTATAGAAGAACGGTTCCGATGAAGCGCTGGGGGATCGAAAGTGTTAGTTCCGCGCTCTTCGCGAGATGACGCCGCGACATATTTCTTATCGTTCTCTCTCTCGCACCTCCGATATTACACGTGCCTTTTACTTTTCAAATCTATAATATAATACATAAAATGATAAAGAGCTCGCTCTCGGTGAATATTAGTTGATAAATAAAAATTAAATATTAATTTACTAAAAATTAAAATAAGTCTTAAAATGAGTACAGATATTAAAAACAAACTAATATTATTCGATGGAAACCAATATACATATATATATATATGTATATTGGTATATATATATATATTCAGGGTTCAGGCGGGGACCTAAAAGTGGCCACGAAATGTATGGTCGGCGCCAGGACTATATATATATATATATATATATATATATATAGTCCTGGCGCCGACCATACATTTCGTGGCCACTTTTAGGTCCCCGCCTGAACCCAAGTTTTCTAGACGTAGTTTCGGTCGAAAAACTGGGACATAAAAACTTATAAACAAACTAATTGTTTAAAAGGCCATATCTCCGAAGCAAAACAATCGCACCAATTTGAAACTTATTTCAAAATGTTTACTTTTTTATTTAGAAACTTTTTACTTATTATACTTTTTTAGCTATACTTCATAGTTTTCCAGATCACCGAAGAGCGCTTGTTGACGCGCCTTTGCTATCTATACCACGCGCGGCTGCCACGCACGTTTTTGCGCTTTTCTTTTTCTTGCAGACAAGGCTAGTATTCTGTAAACATGCTTATGATTTTGTTCAACTATTGGAAACAATTTTGAACAAAAATAATTATTTTTTATTATTTTTAAAATCGATATTTTTTTTGCTAATTATGTAATGGAGCATACATTTTTGCACTTATAATTATAAAATCTACTCACGTTATTCGGTAACAAAAGTAAAGCGCAAAGACGAGACACGGCGCGTAGCGGCCGCGCATGGTATATATAGCACTGGTGCATCAAAACCACTTTTCGGTGATATCTCAAAAACTATGAAGTATAGCTAAAAAGGTATAAGTAAAAAGTTTCTAAATAAAAAAATAAACATTTTGAATCAAGTTTTAACTTTATGCGATTTTATTCGGAGATATGGTCTTTTAAACAATTAATTTGTTTATAACTTTTTATGTCTGAATTTTTTGGCCGACAACCCTCGAAATTCGAATTCAGCAACCAAAAATACGTCTAAAAAAGTTGGGCTTACGGGGGGGGGGGGGGGAGCCTAAAAGTGGCCACGAAAACTATGATCGGCGCCTAGACTAATAGGGGCGTTGTTATTTTGTTTTGTTCAAAATACTAGTATTCATATGTAACAATTTACTGTCAGATAAATGTAATTTATTGACATGTTAAATTCACACATATTTGTCATAATTATGCATGCGAGTATTAGTAATTCAGACCGTGGTAATCATCGCCAATAGCCCTACATAACCACAAGGAGACAGAGCCTCACTCCCGCCCCTGTTAAAAAAATTAAATTAGTAATCATTACGAAAACTTATATAATAATTAACTGAGATAATCTTCTCAGAGAATGTTAAACTAATTGTTCCGCTTTCTAATTTATTAATTCTTAATAGAGATCGCCCTTCTGCCTCCATCTTAATTCCAGTATGTATAATAATAAAAAAAAAATTCTTATTAAACATTATTTAAAATGCAAAATATATCTACGTATATATCATATTTGTATATATGTAGATATATCTATCAATTTAAACTTTAATATGTTTTGTTTAAATTTTCTTTAATGAGTATACTAAAGTTATATAAATTTTTTCTTAAAAAGAAAAAAGCAATTTGTTACATTAAAAGATTTTAAAATTAAAATAACAGAAAATCAAATATAAAAAAATAATTTTTTATTTATTTAAAAAAAATTTAAACACAATACTTTTTTCCTGTTAAGGTTATGAAAGTAAAATATTGCAACACCATGTCTGGGAATAATATTAAATAATTATATTTAATTAATTGCATGAATACTCCTATAATTAGCTCTAATATGTTATGATAATTTTATTCGAATTAAATATTTATTAATAATTATAAAACATGAATTTTTCAAAGAAAACACTATTACTTTTTAAGTAAAAGACACTAATTTTGAAACATATATGTTAACTTTTACGAGAAAGTTACATAACAGTTTGAAAGCTATATGCTATTAAGATATATCTAAAGATAATTTTTTAGACAAAGCAAATATAATTTTTACATAACAATTTATTGTAATACATTTTAAATATAATTCTGTCATTCTTTAATGTTTAAATTTAAAATATTTTTAAAACTATTTATACTACAGTATTTTGGTTAGTTTGAATGTTGAAAGAGAAAACCCTCTCGAAGTAGAGGGAAAAGCCCGAGCAAGCTATTACCGAATAATAGTAAATTTATTAAATAAAAACAAGAGCAAATCCAAATACATAAAAAAAATACAAGAATTCAAAACTTAATCTACCACAGATTGAATGATAAAACGAAATATGAAAAACCAAGACATCATTGCCCTTCCTTTTGCAGCATTATACCACTCTGATAAGTTTCAGGTAATAATATGGATGCATATATAAACGGCATTTGAACGAAATTTTGGATCACGTTCCGTAGATCTCTGTTTTATCACGAAATTTTGGGCAAATGCCATTGATATAAGCCGCAAAATTTTTACTTGAAATTTCGCCCAGTGGTAGATAATACTTAAACGAAGTGCAATGATCTCTTAGTTTTTTATAATTTTGTTTATTATTTTAATTATAGCTAGAATTAAAGAATTCTCGGGTCGATAAGGTAGGAAGGATAAAAGTTCACTTTCACATCCCCTTAAATACTTTTGTTATATACTAAGGTAGGAAAGTGACTCATTTCTTTGCTTCTATCATTCATTAAACTCAAAAATAAACTTTTAAACTTGCATATTTTCATTGGCAGGATATAACGTAATTTCCCGAGTAGAAATAAATTCAGATATGTAATGGGGTGCGAGTCAAGCCCGGGTACGACCATGTTAGACCATTCCAGAGTCTGACCCGTACCTCATTATATGGGAGCATGGGGTATTGCCGGTCAACTAAGCAAACGTGCTTGTTATTTCCACTTTAAAATTGTTTCTTTTAACTTTGAATAATTATTATGTTAGTTCAAACCATTGACTATAAATATTTCTTATTGGTTTAATATAAAAATGTAAGATATCGAAGTTATAAGTCGAAATAAAAAAAAAACATTTTGACCGAATTTACTCCACATCTAAGGATAATACCGGTCAGCCTTGGTACAATTCCGATCACTATTAGAAAGTTACTTTTATAGGTGAAAAATTTCTTTAAATCAATTATATGAAATTTCATATGATCCGTCGCATTATTATTTGCACTTACATAGTGAAACATATAATAATATAACCGCTGTTCAATCAAAAACACTTAAGCAAAATCACCCTACCTGAGAGCGCAGCAAAACGTTTTCTTAGCCTCACTTTCGGGAGCGTCAGTAGTATAGGTGGCACTTAGGACAGACAGCTCAAATTTCACCTTGGACCTTGAGAGGTCAAGGATGAAATTTGAGACAACTGCCCATAGTACCACCAGACTGCAAACTCTTCTACTAATGAAACCGTGTGTGTGTGTGTGTGTGCGTGTGTGTGTGTGTGTGTGTGTGTGTGTGTGTGTGTGTCTACACTCGCTATGGTGTCCAGGGCACTTGGGAGAGGCCCCCTACATCATTACTATCCAAAGTGCCTCTGATTTTAAGAGCGACGGAGCGACTTAATCTTGAGGTGTTGACACTCCCCGGCAGCTGGCTGACGACTGACGTGTTTTTTGGTGGGGCACACGCATATAATACACACACACACACACACACACACACACACGCACATACACGTGCGCAAATTTTATTTTATTTTTATTTATTATTATTTTTATTTAACAAATAAAAAATAATAAAAATTAAAGTAAAAAAAAAAATAAATAAATAAGTAGCGAGACTGAGGGCGACTTAAACCTGGGTTCCCCTCGATTACGAGGCAGGTACGCTACCACTGAGCCACGGCTACCTACAGTCTCTTGCTCGTTATATCTCTCCTAAGTATGAATAAATGGTGCTCGCCAAGGTGCCTCTTTTCAAGAGACACCTTATTATTAATGAAGCCCTTTTCACTCCCTCCACTATCTACCTCCACCCCAGATATTAATAGAATTAAATTGCAACCTAACTACTTATAAATAGAATGAATGTGAAGGATGACTAGGATAGGCGGTGGATACACTATGGGTAAGTGAGAAGAAATATATATATGTTTTTACAATTATATTTATTCATAATACTTAAGCTAAATACAATTATATTCACAATTATATTCATGAATCCTTATATACAGTTGTATTTAAGTACGCGACTAGATTATATAAATGTAAATTGATAAACTCATAAATAATAATGTAAACATCTTCTATAGCTAAATATATATTTTTATCTTTTAATATCTTATCTATCTTATCTACTAACGTTTCATCAAAGTCCCTCATCGCACACTCAACATTATGAGCTGTAAAATATGTATATTGTGAATTTTCGCTATTTATTAATCTATCTTTACTATATTCCCCAACCTCTTTAACAATAATATTTATAGCATCTTTAACTTTTAACAAATACTTTATTTTATGATCAACAATTTTAGATAAGGCCTTAAGTCTGTCAAAGGTCACTCGTTTAAATACTAATGAAGACTTACGTTGCCGTTTTGACTTAGCCTCGCCAGACTCTTTTCGATCCACATCTTCTTCAATTAGCTCAAAAGCTCTGTCCGAATAGCTGATCGTGAAACGAATTGTAAAGCCAGGAATGATGATTCTATGGTCTAAGAGCTCTTCCTCGTCGTAAGCATGGAAAAATCTGTCGATCTCGTCAAACTGCTCTCGAAATCGTAGCCAGCTGGTGAGCGGGAAGGAGATGCCGTAAAATTCACTATTACTGAGCCGTACAACAGGATTAAAATCGTCAGAACCAATTGCTGTATTTTCCAGCCCAATCTGGATAATTTTGCCGTAAGAGTTATTTAGTCCAAACATCATCGGCAGGATTTGATGACAACGATACTTGCTCTGGCTGTGCTGGCCATCGTGTTGCCTTTTCTGTCCAGCCATTCTGTACTTCTTCTTCTTCTTCCTCGTTAACTAGACTTAAGAGCGAGAGTACTGTGATCTCTGCGCTACAACTCCATCGGTTTATATACAAAAGTTACCAGTCTTTGGTAGGGGTAAGACCAATGAGAGTGTATCTCTAGAAGTGGGAGGCCAATAGAATAATTTCTTTCGTGATGGGGAGCCAATAAGAATATGCAGTGGTAGCACTTTTATAAAAAACACGTAAGCTGAAAACTCATATTAACCACCACTTCACATTACCTTCACAAATATTGTATTACAGTCTGCCAGTTTTTTTCTGCAATTTTTTCTTGCCAAATTTTTCTGCAATCTCATCATTTTTATTTAAGTTTGATGAGAAGTTTTCTAGGAATCGTTGCATACCTAAACCAGTCATCATATAATACAGAAAGATGATACAGTATTTTCCACAGGCATTAGAATAACTGCTTTGTAGTCGAACATTATTCCATCGTATTCTTTTACAATTTCTCTGAATACGGTTTACATGATCGGGGATATGTGGAGGCATGCCAAAACTATCAAAATACCACCCATCACCACTCTCAGACACATATATCGCCACCCAATGCATTCCACGTCTCTTATGGGTTTCCGTATTAAACACAAAAGCACATGGCTTTACCCATATTGTTGGAATTCGATCTGCCGGATAAACTCCTACAACATGATATGTCATTTTTCGAAGGTTCTGGAGTATATTCAGAAAGTTCATTATTGCAGAGATAGTAGGGCGGAGAGAAGGGAAATTCTGCTGATGTAGTTATTTCACCCCCACTACCCCGTGTATTTAACCAACTCTTCAATTTAAATGCGTTGTTGAGTGCACAATTAAACTGCAAGTAGCACGATTTGACAGCGTGTTGAACGCAATACTTTTCACACCAGGGTAGTCTGTGAAGAGGTGGACACTCGTTTTCGTGCTCCAAATTGATGATTTCTCGAGTTGTAATCTTATTCAGCAATTTCGCCTTTTCCTCCCCTCGGACATAAATTTTACCTGCTCTTTTGCAAATATCTTGTAAATTTTTATTAAAACTTTTTAGCGAGACATCACCATCGTACCAATCGAGACCATGATGATGCAATGTCAGCCAATTATTCTGTCTCAAGATATCTTTTTTCAGAAATCTGGTATTACAATTAGGTGCGATAATCCAATGCGCACTAAAGTCTTTGTGCAATGCTACTATACCCACTTCTTTCGGCACCGCATGGTTTTTATTATCTTTGAAAAACTGCAGATCAATAACGAGATCCATTTTTTGTACGAACACTTCAAAAGTCACACAACGACTGACTCGAGACCGTGCTGATGGGGAGGTTTATAATATTGTAACGAGCGCCATCTATTTCAGCCACTGTAATCCACCAATACTTGTCGAGACGAGTTGATCTCTAATAAATTGTCATACTCAGCATAAATTATGCAATTCACAGCAGTATCTAATGCGTCATCAAATCTTACATCAATTCTCAGACTGCCTCGTCTAATTAAATTCCAATGAGTATCATAGTTAGCTGATAAGTCGGGTGTCAAATCGAATGCAAAAAGACAGTAACCATTTGGGTATGCATTGCGTGTTATCGAATTACCGGTATTTGAAAAATGTACACCTGTACCTGAAAATAGTGTATGATATGCGTCGACATACATTTCCGTTTTTTTGAAGTCTGGCTGTAACGGCTTCGACGGGATTTGTACACCGTCAACAAACAGACACAGAAAATTTATATTGAAATTTTTAAAATTGAACGGATTAAGTTTTGGATCACCGTTGTAAGCTTTATTCTCGATAAAACCAATAATGATTCTTTTTGGCAATTGCCCAAGTATAATGTTATCTATTGATTGGCCATGTACACCACTATTTAGAGTTACATTTTTTACCTCAACACGTGTAAGTGGATACTTTGCTGTAACTTTAGACAGCATTTTCTCATGAGCAATCAAAATACTCGGATTAAGCTTTAGACGACGTACAAAAAGTGTTGCCTCAGTTATGTGAACAGTATACGCAGCACTAGGATCCATGAGACAAAAACTGTCACGTGAGCGCACAAGGCGTACACGTACCTCAACACCTCCAAGCAGCAGTCTATCCATATTAAGCACGTCTACGTGTAGGTACCCCAATAAATCGATGTTATTATCAACCATGATTTTTTGTCGTTTTGAAAATCCCTCATTGTCGGCATCGACGTTATCCATTTTACCTGCTGTGTCATCGTACCACGAGACACTGCTTAAGTGAGAATTTTTTGCAGCTGGACCATAATTTAATAGTGTTTCAATGTAAGATCTGTAGGCGTATGCATTATTTGGTGGTGACACAGGCTTCTGATTAAAGAATACATCCACTTGATTAAACAGTGAATGCATAAAATTGTTTACTGGTCCGACGACAGGTGCTGTAGCGTCCTTCCTACTTCTTTAATTGGCGCTATACTCACGCGCAGGCTCAGCATGGTGTGGGCTAAATCTAGATATTTACAATTGCCAGGGATAGTGAATTCTATTGGAGCTTGATCGGAAAGCGATGAAATTGGCTTATACTGCACCGAGTGAGAACTTTCGATAGCCGACTGTGTTGGTGGCAATTCGAAAAGCGACAACTCCGACTTCGGTGAGTCACAAGAATCAATATGCAAGAAAGACATGTTTCGCGTCGGATGTCGAACTAGGTTTCAAAAATATCTCTTTTAGCTCGACTTGTTGCTGCTGCTGCTGCTGTTGATTTCGATGTAGGTTTCTTTCTCTTCTTTTTCTTCTTTTTACTACCTGACGTGCTTGCCGCTCCGCGAGTAGTGTTCGACTGTGATTTTTGTGTCATGCGCACCTTCTTATATCCAGGTCCGTTTTTATCCATCCCCTCCTGTTCATCCACCGCCATAAATTTATCCAATGCCTGCTCAGCCTTGCGTTTCAGATTACCCCCACTCTCTCGTACGCGCTGACTCAGTGCTTCTCTAAATGGTCGGTTCTCATTCACAACGTTGTCTATAATCTTTGCATCAGCGGGAGCCGTCTCCTTACCAACAGACTTAGCGCCACGTCTTACTAGAGGTAAAACACTACGATATAATCCTTTTAAATAACTACCTGTTCCAGCTCCACTCTGATAACGTCTACGACTAATTGTAATGTAATTACCCCCACCACTACCGCAATTGCCACTGCCGATTTGGTGGGTAAAATAATCCTTGTACTCCGGCATTTTTTAGTTGATACGTTTAAAGTGAAGTGTCACTGTCAACGTTCCGTAATCAAATGGAATAAGCTCTCCTTGCTCACCCCTTATATCTATCTCAATTGACTGAAATGACGAAGACAGCAGAGGTAGATACATTGGTGGGACAAAGTTCTGAATTTGTGTTCGACCGTAGGTGTAGTCATGTAGGTGAAGAGGTACAGTGCGTAGCAATCGTGTACAAACGTCACCCGTTACGTAAGGTTGGCAAATACTACTATAAATCTTGAGCACACACGGTAAACCATTCACGAGATTTGCCGGTCTATCACCAATAATATAGCTTTCTTCTTTACCATCACAAGATAATAAGTTACCACTTTTAAAGCCTAATATTTTACACAGCTTTTCAGATAAGGAGAATGCGTGAATGAAGTTGGCACAGTCGTCTTGAGTGCAAATACATTTCACTTGAATGTAACCACCACATTGAATCTCAAATATTAGATGGTCTTTGACATTGTCAAGACTGTTTATTTCATTCAAAAGAGCCTCAATGTCGCGATAAACGCCACATTTTATCTGACAAAATGCTTCCTCATCATTTTTTTTAATGCGTAAATTATTGTCGGCATAAGGTGTGTGTGCAGATGTTTTCATGCACACAACCCCCTCCTCTTTCTCCTTCATAGATATGTGTTGGAAGGTGAGGGGTGTTTGTATCTCAGTTAGCCCCACGCACCAATCACCGTGTAGACAGAAATTTTGGGGCAACTGCGTGATAAAACGGCTCAGAATGTTCTCGGGGAAAACATATTTGCTGCTACTGCTCGATAAAACCATGTAGAATTCATCCCTCATTATTGTTATTGGGTTGAAGATTTACGAAATCTTTAGCAGTTACCCAAGAATTGAATTTTTCAGGATACCTCTTCCAACTCACAAAATACTCTTTTTTATTTCCCCTACCCCTACTGCGCAACACCTCATCGACTTCAAAAACGTCACCTGTCAAATCTTTGCGCACTCTGCTCAGCTGTTCTTCATAAAAAATTCCATCAATTTTTTCACCTGCCAGATCCTGGAGTATGTTGACTGGTGGTTGTCTCGAAGTGTCGACTTTCACAATTCTAAATAACTCCAGTGTCCAGCCACCTTCATATGCTTTTCGAAAGGCTGTCCGAGCACGACTAACTCGAACCAAGTCTTGAACGTTATATTTATGATGATGTGTTTGTTTGATACAGTAGCGCTGCGCTAAATTTTTACGGGCTATAGCGGCATTATACAAAGTCACACTAGATGGTGTCATTTTAATTGCACTATGCCACGACTTATTGTAAGACTGTACAATATTATCTAACACATCAATGTAGCGTCTTGTGTGCAGATGAGTAAAGTGGCGCCATATACGCTATTTTAGAGTTCTAATAAACCGCTCGGCCACTGCTGCTTTAACGTCGGGATCTCGAACAGCACGATAAATAATATTCCTTTTTTTCAGCAAATGTTGCACCTCCTGGCCAATAAACTCCTTTCCCTTATCCGTTTGTAAATATATAGGACCTCTATCGTCGTTCCTTTGTAGAATTCGCTCGAGACCTTCGGCCACACTCTTGGCTGTTTTATTGAGAAGTGGTTCTACCCACGCGTACTTTGAAAGCACATCAATGACTACTAATAAATAAGCGGTTTGATCGTTATACGTCTTTAGCGCGCGCAGGTCTGCTAAATCAGCCTCCCACAGTTCATATGGGTTAAACACTCTGTAAGATCGTCGAGGAAAACGATACCTCACCATTTTATGTAGTGTGTGTGCATCTTGACCCTCCAGCCACTCTCTCACCTTGTCTGAGCGGAATTTTTTACGTGTCGCCCATATGAGACTATGTCCACCAGCATATGCTGATGGGGCCGGTAGGCCGTAGTACAGTTGCTCAAGCTTCTTCTCCATTCGCCTTTCTTCTGCCGACTGAACGTTTTTTTCGTTTCTGCACCCGTTTTATAGCAGTTTTAAATCGTCGGTAAACCCGATCAAATGTGATCTTACCAACCATGCATAAAACAGTTAATAGAGCGATACTCTTCTCCTCACTATCCGACGTCTCGGATAGCATACGTGAACAAGCACGCTCAGCCAAATGTCGATCGGCTTGAGTACGCCCCCCACTATCAGAACCATTGCCATTACCATTTGCTCGTGAATATGCAATATCGTGCTCGAGACAAGCTCTGTCCAGAGCGTTCCTACCAGTCTCACCACGTGCTAGTCTCTCCTGGAGATGAGTACCCGGACCAAGGAACTGATATCCTGGTACATGTATTTCAAAGGGTACTCTATTAATGAGTGTGTCTAAGATGCTGCTACCACCACCACCACTATCACCAACACCACTACCACCACCACCACCACCAGATGGCAGTGGTTCTACTCTTTTAGACGACTCCATGCTAAATTACCGAGCTTAGGGTCGGTCAATATATTTTTTTTGGTAGGTGGTGCTACCGATCTTACCAAAGTATCTATCGGAAGAGCACTACTTCGTTTTCTCTTTTTTTTACCGTCTCTATAATTTAGAAAAGTCGAGTTGCCCGCATCGACTACTGCACCCGCCGCCGCTGCACCCGTCGCCTCCTCCTCCTCCTCCTCCTCCTCCTCTTGGTCTTGGTCACTGGATAACGACGACGACGATGACAGCAATGTCTTACCCAATAATGGTGTGTCAGAAGTATAAATTGAATCGTTGAGCAAAGAGCTGTTGTTACTGGTAGATGCCGCTGCCGCAACACTAGTATACAGTTTTCCGTTGCCTATGAATTCCAGAGGAACGTGTGCTTTTCGGAGTACACGAACAAACTGATCGTATCCACGCGGAGGTGGCCTTTTTCTGCCTCTGAAAGTCTCATTGATCAAGTCCACAATGTTGACACCTCGCGTACGCGCGCCATCTACCAAGACAGCACCAAATTTATCCCACGTCACACTATCGGACCGACGGAGGATATTAACAAGATTTTTTGCCTTGTCACGAAAACTCATCGGGACGCTATTTATAATATGCTGATCTGAACTAATCTCATGGTCGACTGCAGTATCTGCTACTGATTTATCGACTGTCGGTAATGATTCGTTAACAGCTTGACCGTCCTCGGTTGTTTTGTAATGTAAGAAACGTTGCAACACCTGTTGATATAGGAAGTATTTTCCTCGATCATCTAATTCCTTGGAGTTTAAGATTTTGCTCATTTCGTCGTCGAGACGTGATACTTCCGAGCCCGGTGTCTGAACTGTGTTTAATAATCCATTACTACTACCACCACCATCACAGTTATCACTGACATTTGTCTTTGAATGTTTCACTACTGCTGTCGGTAAACATTGCTGCTGCTGATTTATCCTCTCGATACATTCTTGAGGCACTAAAATCATTTTCTTAGCATGTTCCATGCTGATAAAACAGGTTTCACTGTAACCGGTACGAGATCTTGTACTTTAATCAAAAGCCTCTTGCGAGTTTCTATCGTCTGCCCCGGAGCTACGATTTTTCGCAGCACTGACGCGTGCTTTTATAATTTATTTTTGTAGCGTCTACTCAACGGCACGTTTCCACGCAGTATATTCAGCACACACTCGCTAAGACTGATCACAAGTCTTGGACAGGCCTGACGCAGAAGAGCTGTGCGTTGCACTGCGTCAAGATGACAGCACAGCACTCTCAGTATATCAAGATACTTTTTTCTGATGGGATAGTGTGGTCTTCGTGATGCTGACTGAACTGTTGCTGCTGCTGCTGCTGCTGCTCGCTCCATCACACACGAACGACTGGTACGCTGTCAGTGAGAGAGGTACTTTTTATCTCCTTGCGCGGCACATATACGTACTGATGACGGTCAAATGGGAAGATGCATGTGCGATATCGACAATTTTCCAGTGTAGCTTGCTTCAAGTTCAGAAGTAAGTAGTGATGAGGCCGAGATACAACATCGGTATAGGCCTCCTGCAGAAATTTAGGATCTTCCAGACAGAGCTGTCGCGCTAAGTACTGTATCTGCGAGCGATCGCGAGGATTCTTAAAAAACTATGTAATTTGAGTTTAACGATATTGCCCGCTGTCCTCGATGAAACAAATTTTGCGAAATAAAGAAAATACTCAAATTACAGTGATGACTGCCTTTCACAAATAGATTGACTACGACCGCGCTAGCGGCTTCTCGCATCAAGTCGTCGAGAATCAAGAGTTTTGGTTTCTCCGAATCGACGCTGTAGTCCTCACTCTTTGGCAGGCCCTCATGAAATTCGATATTACCCACAAATTCCTTATAAACTGTCTGCCATTCCGTATAATAGAATAATATACGTTCAAATTGTGTATCACTCATCTGCTCAATATATTTGAGAAAATTATTCACAAACACTGTCTTGACACACGATGTGGGACCGCAAATCAGACAGGTCCAAGGATGCTTCCAGCGCACATCCATGATACAGACTGGAAGTCATCAATCAAATCACTTGAGATTTATAAGAGCCCCGTCCGGGGAGCACAAAGAACGCGCGCGCGCGCGGGGCCCCATCTCGCGCGCATGAGCGAGCGGTAGTCGAGCTTGCCAGCGGCAAGCCATCAGGCTCCCCTCCAGAAAGTCATTGACGCGCGCGCGCGCGCGCAGTAAGGACTTTGAGTGCGCGCGCACGCGTAGTGAGAGGCAACAAATAGTCGACTGCTCACGCTCTTGGAGTTTGACAGTGGTTACAGTTCTTTCCGGAAACTCATTGGAGCTGCACACGCATGCAACAAGGTGACAGAGGATGCGAAGGAGACGGATAAAATATCTGATAGGTATAGTCAATTATACACGTGAAGGTAGATTTACACTATTTATTACCTATTTCAATAAATATTTACAGAATTTTTTTATATCCGTATGGATAGCTTTTGTCGTCAATTATGAAACGTTGCTTAGAGTATACGGGCTCGCATATTTTACATTCTGCACGCGTGACAACATCGTGTGACGATGTGCGTGCAATAGCATCGAAACACACAAACATTGGTGGTATTTCACCTTTAACTAGTTTTCGCACACTTTCAAAATTAATTTTTTCACACGTTGAAGCATTCAGTCGGATACCTTTGATTTTGCATACACACGATTGATTCCCATCTGGCATTCTATATTTATAAGCGTAAAATTTTGGACCACCCGAGACGAAGGAGGTGATATGTGTACCGAGTCCGTAACCAGCCAACTCATCGGTAATATTGCCTAAAAATGGCCCTGTTGACGGCTCGTATTCATTACCAGTGTCTTTACTCACATACGCGATAGAATTTATGTCGTAATACAGCACGCGCTCACCCAATGGCTCCAACTCGGAGAAAAGTTTAAGTCGTGCCAGTGTAGTGGTGTAAGCTGCGACGACCACGTTACACATAGGTGATGGTTCAACTTTAGCATCATCATTATGAAACCAGCTGACGTAAAGCGTGTCATCATTAACCGGTAAAACAGAATTGATAACTATCTCGGGGTCAGTCAAAAATTCAAATAATTTATGTGGATCTGTCACTATCTCCGTTCTCGTCATGTTTTCGCGCGGACCAAACTTACCCCACAATGAATTAAGACATAGCTTTGCCACAGACCTCAAGCCAGCATTAAACGCTATTCGATTTTTATCTAATTTTATACCCTCCTCCCGTTCAAAGTCTTCAATGTGACGATTAATGGCTTGCTCGTCATTGCCACACTCTGGCGGATAACCCGACGCATAAGTTTTTTCAGCGAAAAATTTATCTATGTACGCGTGAAAGAGTCCACCCTTACCGGTCTTTTTATTAAATTGCGAGACTTTATACGACCAGATCTCAAATATTTTTCTGATTTCGTAACCAAATTCCACGGCTTTTTTCAACTCGTCAGCCACCCAAGTCCCGACGAAAACACGCTCATTAATATCTTCATGATTACAGTCTTGCTGACACATTGACTCGGCACACGATCGACACAGTGGAAATAACAGTTTGTTATGCATTTTTACAGGTAAAATAGGATGATAAAGATTTCTTGGTGGTAGTACCTCACACATTAACAAACCGTCAATCCTACTTATGTCGTTGTTGGGTCCAACTAAACGCGTGCATTCGTCCTCCCCGATATAGAGCTTAGGATGACCGACGGGATAGCGTCCATATTTACAAATGTACGGGTATAGCGAGAAGTCGTCTACATATTTGATTTTTTCTCCGGAATTAATATCGTATGATTTTACAGTGTTGCCGGTTCGACCTCCGAAAAACGCATTTCGCGGATCTAGTGGTGTATGCCAATCCTTCGTTACCCTCTTTATGTACGTCATCATTCCTTCGTTTTCACTATACTCACGGTCAAAATCACATTCCCACTTTTCAATCAGTCTATATCCATGTCTCCTAATTTTTTCTGATATTCTAATTGTTCTTTCATACCTTTCATCCAAGCTTTCGCCCCCTTTTACATCAGAAGAATCTCTGTTCATTGTATAACATCGAACACAACCATGCCAGTAGCAGCCATGAAACTGTAAGACTACTTTATCTCCGTTATCTAGCTCGCAATACCCGTCTACCAGAGGACCTTCGGGCAGTCTCTTTTCACGTGATCTCTCTGAGTGCTGTATCGTCCGACTCAGTTCATTCTCCATCCACACGAGCCTTTGCGCGGCTTTCAATGACACGTCGGTATCCACCCTGCGGTATAATGCCTATCGTATATTTTTTTAAAAATTTCTTGCGGTACACACGCATACACGATGACGCTATCGTAGCACACTCTAAAAATGGATCTGTCGAACCACACTCGATAAATGTCTTTCTAAACGCGAGACATGCTAATCTTAATATTTTAACGTCCTGCTTACAATATTTTAGTATTTCATCTCGAAAGTTGAATACGTAATTTTGTTCTCTTTTATCATTGTACCAAACTAAAAATGCTTCGCGTTCCTTGACACCCATCGACTCTGGCGAAAATGTCTCTACTGCTGGCATCTCACCCACATAATTTTGATTCTCCGGCGTATTAAATAGGTGGGGGAACGTACCCTTTTCAATACCATTCAGACCGTAAGCCTTAGGCAAAGCACTTAAGCTCATGTGTAAGTAATTTAGACTGTCAAGAAATCTAACATGTAAAAGCTCTAATAAAATTATTTTTGAACCGTTGAGAATTACCGACGGTTTTTCACGTAAATCTTTTCGTTCGGCTAAGTGTTTTAAGACACATTGACCGTCAAAGCCTTGAGCATTATGAGCTATGCAAATAACTTTTTGAATATTTTGTCTGCGCTTCAAGGCTAAGTCAACTAATTGCTTTACCGGATCGATCGTGAACACGTATTCGCGTACTCCGCAAACAGTACAAGATTCCGAAATGTTTTCATTACCTAAACATAGACTGCATACTTGCTGTACCACACACAGATTCACCACATGTATATGTATTTTATCATCACCCACTACTGTCTCCGACTGCTGTATTTCGAAGTCGTAGAATAAGTATAATATGTGTTTTTTACTTCTCTGTTGATCGATAACAGGTTGCATAAAACAGAGGTGACCGACTGTGTGCTTCATCTTACAAACTTTACAAAATATTATATCGCAATCGTGTGGACTCGTATCGTTGATAATTCTAATGCTTCTACAACATTTCTCACAAATTTTAATACTTTCGCATACCGTGTGGTCCTTATCAAACGATCCCTGTTTCAAGTGGTTCAATAGACACGTCTGACCGAGAAACTCTCTACCACAGTATGAACAATTACACCTGTCTTGATCACGCTCGCAAGGTGGGCTCTGTAGACAATATCGACATTTATACTGACACCTATGACTCTTATTATTTGTCAGTTTTTTATTCCACGGTATACAATAACCACGACTACCGGCTGCAGCTACTAAATTTAAAATAGGCTGATAGTGCCGATCACTTTCATAATACATGATACGAAGAGTGTATCTGACAATGTTACCAACATTATAAACAAATTCTGTACCATCGTATATTGGTTTATCTCCACGTGCGTGCGTGCGTGCGTGCGTGCGTGCGTGCGTGCGTGTGTGTGTGTGTGTGTGTGTGTGTGTGTGTGTGTGTGTGTGTGTGAATGCGTGTGTGCGTATATTACGCAACTGACAAAATCATTGTAAAAACAGTTGCACAAGCCACATTGCTCAGTCTGCTGCTGGTGTTTGGTGAGGTAACGTCGTCCCTTTTTCACCTCTTCACATTAGCCGTAAGTTTTTCGATTATATATAAATATATGAATATATATATATATATATATATATATATATATATATATATATATATATATATATATTAAACTTAAAAAAAGATTTAAATTTGTTGTATTGGCTTAGAACTGCACTCGTTGGGTAGTTCTTAAAGAGTATATAAAAAAGTTTTTATCCCTCGATAATATTGGGTCGATAGTTTTGGAGTTATAGGTGATCGATCAACTAATAATATTTCAAAAAATTTTATATTGAGTCGTAATTGATTGTGTTGCAGAGCTCTCGGGGTGTGAGTAAAAAAGTTGTTATCCCGCGAAAATAATGGATCAATAATTTCGTCATTATAGGCGATCGATCAATTAATCGATTTTCAAAAATTGTCTTATTGATTTGCAACCGATCGCTCTGTGTAGCTCTTGGGGCGTACGTAAAAAGTTCTCAACCCGCGAAAATATTGGACCAATAGTTTCCGAGTTATGGACGATCGATCGATTTAAATATCGATTTTTCGACAATATCTTGGAAACCGTGAGAGCTACGCAAAAATGGACAAAAATTTTCGAGGATTCCGTCGGAAACCTCTTAAACTGTTCTACTGGAGATCTATTAGATTACATATAGTACAAGACGATCCGTGGATATTACTAATCGATTGGGTTATCAATTTTCAAAAATTGCTGTATTGGTTTGCAACCGGTTGTGTTGTGTTGCTGTTAGGGCGTACATCAAAAAGTTCTTTACTCTCGAAAATATCTGCATCATAGTTTCGAAGATATGGCCCACACATATTAGGAGACTAGAAGGTCGAGAAGGTGTACATGTACTTATAACGTACATACTAATTACAGAATAAAATTATGAGAGTGAGCGAGCGAGAGAGAGAGAGAGAGAGAGAGAGAGAGAGAGAGAGAGAGTGAGATGTGCTGATATTACTTTTTCTTAAGTGTATACTTTGACTGAATATCGTGGAATCGAGGTAAAAATACCGTTCTCACGTAAATGCGAGATGAGTGTTTGGTCTTGTGCTTATTCTAGAGCTCCAATTTTGTCGCGTTGCGAGGCCTGTGGCGATTGGCTGTGCCCGGACTGTAATGAAGAACCAGTGCACTGCCAAAATGAAGATATTTTGAATGATCTATGAATTGTTCAAAAGAAATTAAGTGTACATAGTGTAGAATATATATATATATATATATATATATATATATATATATATATATATATATATATATATATATATATATGTATATAAACATAGTGATAAAAACAATCTTATTAACAATTATTTAGTAATAAAAAACCACATAGCTGAAAAAAGGAGTAAACGCTAAACAAAAAAAGTAAGTAGTATATTTATATTGTGTGCATGTAAGTATGTGTATGTGTATGTGTGTGTGTGTGTGTGAGAGAGAGAGAATGTGTGTAAGGTTGTGTGTGTGTGTATGTGTGAGTATATGTGTTTGTGTGCGTGCGTGCGCGTGTTTTAAAACAGTGGTGAGGAAAAAGCCGGTCAGTCCTCTGCTATCCGTCGGCGCGCGAACGTTAGCTCGACTGTGCAAAGATCTATCTGAAGTGTCTCTCAAAAATCAGAGGCACTTTGGATAATACAATAATAATATGTTAGGGTTTGTGGTCTCTCCCAAGTACCCTGGACACACACACACACACATACACACACACACACCGAGGTATACAGGTTCGAGCCCGGGTCTCGCTACCTTTTTTTAGAATAAAAGTGTACACATCTGCAGATCTCTACAAAGTGCCTCTTAAAAACAGAGTCACTTTGGACAGTAATGTACACACGGTCTGGTGGCACTATGGGTAGCTGTCTCAATTTTCATCCTTGACCCCCCACTAAATAAAAATAATAATAAATAAAAATAAAATAAAATTTGCGCACGTGTATGTGCGTGTGTGTGTGTGTGTGTGTGTGTGTGTGTGTGTGTGTGTGTATTATATGCGTGTGTCCCACCAAAAAACACGTCAGTCGTCAGCCAGCTGCCGGGGAGTGTCAACACCTCAAGAGTAAGTCGCTGCGTCGCTCTTAAAATCAGAGGCACTTTGGATAGTAATGAGGTAGGGGGCCTCTCCCAAGTGCCCTGGACACCATAGCGAGTGTAGACACATACACACACATACACACACACACACACACACACACACGCACACACACTCACACGGTTTCATTAGTAGAAGAGTTTGCAGTCTGGTGGTACTATGGGCAGTTGTCTCAAATTTCATCCTTGATCTCTCAAGGTCCAAGGTGAAATTTGAGTTGTCTGTCCTAAGTGCCACCTATACTACTAGCGTCATATAAATAACACTGTGACCGGGATTACCCCCATTCTGCTTAGTAATTTAAATTGAAACGACAAAAAAGTAATAGGTTTATACTCTTTTTTCTTCACTACTTCGTATTCTTAAATTGTTCAAATTAATAAAGATGCAAAAAATAACTGCATAAAGCAACAAATAATATGCATAAAAACTTATTTTATAGACCAGATTTCTTATAAGAAATGTAGGCCTACACTTTGATTGTATATAATTCCTTAATAAAACTGAATAGAAGGTTGTTTGGACATTAGATTAATTGCATTTTATGTTGCGTTTAATATACTATTCGAATTATTACCTAAAAATATTTAGATTATTGAAAATAAGGGTGACCGGAATTAGCCAGTGACCGGCATTACCCCGTTCTCCCATATGCCTCTTTATATTCATTTTTACTCGGGTTGTTTGTAAAATTTAGTTTTGTTCTCATTTAAGCGCTATGTAATACTTCTTACTGTTATTTATGGATGCCAATTTATCCGTTTAACATTAAATATTTGGTAATAAATAAAGCATAATAGATAAAAAAGAACTGAGATCAATAAAACAAAGTCAAGTTTATTATATTTAATCATAATAAAGCAAAAATATTGTTGTGTTCAATCAAGGACTTACTTAACTTAAAGTTACGTTATATAATGATCAATTACAAACAACTCTCAAGATACTTACTACGTAACTTTCCATGCCCGTTTCATTTTGTTTATTGGTGAACAACTAAAATTTTCTTTTTATATGTTAGAACGTGATATATATCTAATTCATTAATATTTTAACTTTTTCGCACATTATATTAGTACTTATACATAGTTTTTGAATATACAAAAATAGATATAAATCTTTTAAAAATTAATTGTCTCTACATATTTACTTATTTTAAAATGAATAAAATTTTCATAACTTATGTGTAACTTCTATAATTTGTTTAGACATTAGAAAAATTATGTCATATTATACACTTTTTGTAAACTATATTTACAAATATGTGTTATGTAATCATCATTGATAATACATATCATTATATCAAAAAAACATTTTTATAAGTTTACGTACGCAAATAAGTTTGTAGAAAGTTACTGATGGACAACACCATAAACAAAATAAAACGGGTATGGCAAGTTACGTAGTAAGTTTCTTGAGAGTTGTTTGTAATTGATCATTATATAACGTAACTTTAAGTTAAGTAAGCCCTTGATTGAACACAACAATATTTTTGCTTTATTATGATTAAATATAATAAACTTGACTTTGTTTGATTGATCTCAGTTCTTTTTTATCTGTAAGTTCGATGCTAAATTATTTATAATTATTTATGTATTTAAAACTTGACTATTTTCCATTGATCTCATTACTTTTTTAATCTATGGCTTACCTTATCAAATAGATTATTGTATTGCTCCATGATAATTTTGCGGAATACATCAAACTCGCCTAACCTTTCACTTTTTTTAAAGTTAATTTTTTTAGAGATTATTATAGACTGCATATTATTTTTCTTATTCGTGTAAGAATGTATACTCTCACACTTTTTGTTAAAATCTTTGAAATTTCTTATACTAATATCTTCTTCTAGACTTGTATTATCCATTTTTCAATGTTATTAATTCCAACTATCTTTACTTTAGGGTTCTCAATTTGTTATTTATTTATTATTTTATTTATCTCACAAATATTTGATAATTTTTAATTTAATGTATCGTATACCTTGTTAACACTCTCTTCATTTAAATAATTTATAATTAATTCATCATCATTCTTCTTGATTATTCTTTTTGTTTGAATTGATTTGTTCTTGATTAAATAATGTGACACGTTTTCATTAATCTTGTCAATGTTTTCTGTGTTTTTAGACTTTTTGATTATAATTTTGGGTACTCGTTTAGGCTTGCTTTTGTCATTAGCAGTTACTTCTTCAAACATATACATTTTTGTAGTTATAATTTTTAACAATTGATATTTTTCTTCTAATTCCTTGGTCAGTTATTTTAATATTCTGTTTTCCATCTTTAATATTTCAAATTTTGAGCAGTCTTCATATTTAGTATCATTATTATCATCATTATTCTCTTCCTCTACTATTTCATTTAATTCTCTTATTAATTGCTTCTTAAATTTCACTGTTTGCATTGATTTTATATGAGCAACGATAACTCTAACCTCATTACTCAGTTCATTTTCATCCACTTTTAAGGTTAGTTTTAGCTCATCATGTTCCGGTCAAATAACAAAAATTTCACTTAGTCTTTTTATATTATTATTTTTAACAAAGTCACTTAGATAATAGATATTTTCAGTTTATTGACTTTTTATATTAAGTGGTTTTGCATTTAATTTAATAATTACAACATATCTATACTTATATAAGTTGTCACGACCCATATATAAATATAAGTTTTTTAAAGGGTACAAAAATATGTAATGTTTTATTATAAAAGAATTAAATAAATTAAATATAAAAATATTGAGTAATACACGTTGGATGTTTATGATCAAAAATTGATCTTAAACAAGGTAGGTAGTCCACCGATAGACTGCGAGACGACGGGTCCGCCAAGTATGTTCATAGTTATATGTCGAAATTAAAGAGACCGTCAATGCACTATATTTTATATTGAACTACAGTTAAACCTGGAACATTGCTCGAGTTTGGGAAAAATAACCTCGAACAGTGCTCGAGTTACCTAAGGTTCGTATCAATTAACGATGGCAGCAAGTTAGAGCCCTAGATAAGGTATAAACTGTTTGTCCGTAATATTATATTGTCTAGATTTCAAAAAGTATCAGTTAGCTTACCTATAATAGAAATGAATTTCCATATGCGCACTACATGTAACGCGAGTGTAATGTAGTGCGAATATTATAGATCAGTGTTTGAGGTTCGACTTTTTGACCTATTTCTTATCAACATGTATTTATGTCAAATTTAATGTCTTACAATATTAAATTTGAAAGGTATTATTAATTTGTATACTTTATACTAATTCATAAAAAAATGACATTGAGTTACAATTAAAAATATAATACTTGCCAATTTATTAATCGATTTAATTAATTTCTTTAGCGTTTATTTCAGATTATCGGAATTAGTAAAAAATAGAAATATTTTAAACTATAATATTTTTTAAATAATTTGTATACTTCATACTAATTAATAAAAGAAGGAAATTGATATACAAATAAAAATACAATACTTGCCAATTTATTAATCGATTTCATTAATTTCTTTAGCGTTCATTTAAGATTATCAGAATTAGTAAAAAATGGAAATATTTTAAACTATATTATTTTTTAAATAGAATATTAGTTTAAGTTTACTATTTTAATTGTAGCGTATTCATGAAATTCATAATTGAACATCTTATTTTGGTAATAACATATTTCTTTTAATTTATATTGTGGGTAATAATGAAACTTATACTTGCCAAGATTTTACTTTTTAGAAAGGTATTTTTTATAGATTTCACAACTTTTCCAGAGACGGAAATGTATTCCTACTATTCTCGAAAAAATAGAAATATTTTAAAAATAGAATATTAGTTTATGTTTACTATTTTAATTGGCTTAGCGCGTTTCTTACACATAAGAATTATACACGTAATTATTGTACACAATTTAGCATTGGTCAAATTATATATAGATATATTTGACCAATGCTAAATTGTGTACAATAATTACGTGTACAATTCTTATGTGTAAGAAACGCACTATGCCTTTTAATTGTAGCGTATTTCTTTTAATTTATATTGTGGGTAATAACGAAACATATACTTCCCAAGATTTTACTTTTTAGAAAGTTATGTGTTACTTTCAAATAAATAAATGTTTGTGTATGGATAACTTGAAAGTTTCATTGACTCTATTTTCTTTTAAACTACTTGAGTAATCTTTTGCAATTTTACCTAAACCATTATGTAGGCCTTTTAGATTATGAAAATTCACTTAAAATAAATTTAAATAAAATTCCTTCGAAAGAACCTTATAGTATTCTCATGTTTTATTCAGATATCAAGTCAACGCTGAGTGAAAAGAGTCTTTTTAATATAATTATAAACCTGAGCTTGCAAACATTTGATTAATTATAGTTTTATAATTTCATTAAAATGACCCTTCTGAGCCAGCGTTGACATTATATCTGGATAGAACATGAGTATATTACGTGTTACTTTCAAATAAATAAATGTTTGTGTATGGATAACTTGAAAGTTTCATTGACTCCATTTTCTTTTAAAATACTTGAAGTATTTTTTAGCAATTTTACCTAAACCATTATGTAGGCCTTTTTGATTATGAAAATTCACTTAAAATAAATTTAAATAAAATTCCTTCGAAAGAACCTTATAGTATTCTCATGTTTTATTCAGATATCAAGTCAACGCTGAGTGAAAAGAGTCTTTTTCATATAATTATAAACCTGAGCTTGCAAACATTTGATTAATTATAGTTTTGTAATTTCATTAAAATGACCCTTCTGAGCCAGCGTTGACTTTATATCTGGATACAACATGAGTATGTTATATGTTACTTTCAAATAAATAAATGTTTGGGTATGGATAACTTGAAAGTTTCATTGACTCCATTTTCTTTTAAAATACTTGAAGTATTCTTTTGCAATTTTACCTAAACCATTATGTAGCCCTATTTGATTATGAAAATTCACTTAAAATAAATTTTAAAAAAATTCCTTCGAAGGACCTTATAATATTCTCATGTTTTATTCAGATACGAGTATCAAGTCAACGCTGAGTGAAAAGAGTCTTTTTAATATAATTATAAACCGGAGCTTGCTAACATTTGATTAATTATAGTTTTGTAATTTCATTAAAATGACCCTTCTGAGCCAGCGTTGACTTTATATCTGGATAGAACATGAGTATATTATGTGTTACTTTCAAATAAATAAATGTTTGTGTATGGGTAACTTGAAAGTTTCATTGACTCTGTTTTGTTTTAAACTACTTGAAGTATTCTTTTGCAATTCTACCTAAACCATTATGTAGGCCTTTTTGATTATGAAAATTCACTTAAAATAAATTTAAATAAAATTCCTTCGAAAGAACCTTATAGTATTCTCATGTTTTATTCAGATATCAAGTCAACGCTGAGTGAAAAGAGTCTTTTTAATATAATTATAAACCTGAGCTTGCAAACATTTGATTAATTATAGTTTTGTAATTTCATTAAAATGACCCTTCTGAGCCAGCGTTGACTTTATATCTGGATACAACATGAGTATGTTATATGTTACTTTCAAATAAATAAATGTATGTGTATGGATAACTTGAAAGTTTCATTGACTCCATTTTCTTTTAAAATACTTGAAGTATTCTTTTGCAATTTTACCTAAACCATTATGTAGGCCTTATTGATTATGAAAATTCACTTAAAATAAATTTAAAAAAAATTCCTTCGAAAGAACCTTATAATATTCTCATGTTTTATTCAGATATCAAGTCAACGCTGAGTGAAAAGAGTCTTTTTAATATAATTATAAACCTGAGCTTGCTAACATTAGATTAATTATAGTTTTATAAATTCATTAAAATGACCCTTCTGAGCCAGCGTTGACTTTATATCTGGATAGAACATGAGTATAATATGTGTTACTTTCAAATAAATAAATGTTTGTGTATGGGTAACTTGAAAGTTTCATTGACTCTATTTTGTTTTAAACTACTTGAAGTAATCTTTTGCAATTTTACCTAAACCATTATGTACCCCTATTTGATTATAAAAATTCACTTAAAGTAAATTTTAAAAATTTTTTTTCGAAAGAACCTTATAATATTCTCATGTTTTATTCAGATATCAAGTCAACGCTGAGTGAAAAGAGTCTTTTTAATATAATTATAAACCTGAGCTTGCAAACATTTGATTAATTATAGTTTTATAAAATCATTAAAATGACCCTTCTGAGCCAGCGTTGACTTTATATCTGGATAGAACATGAGTATATTATGTGTTACTTTCAAATAAATAAATGTTTGTGTATGGGTAACTTGAAAGTTTTATTGACTCTATTTTCTTTTAAACTACTTGAAGTATTCTTTTGCAATTTTACCTAAACCATTATGTAGCCCTATTTGATTATGAAAATTCACTTAAAATAAATTTTAAAAAAATTCCTTTGAAGGACCTTATAATATTCTCATGTTTTATTCAGATATCAAGTCAACGCTAAGTGAAAAGAGTCTTTTTAATGTAATTATAAACCTGAGCTTACAAACATTTGATTAATTATAGTTTTATAAATTCATTAAAATGACCCTTCTGAGCCAGCGTTGACTTTATATCTGGATAGAACATGAGTATATTACGTGTTACTTTCAAATAAATAAATGTTTGTGTATGGATAACTTGAAAGTTTCATTGACTCTATTTTCTTTTAAACTACTTGAGTAATCTTTTGCAATTTTACCTAAACCATTATGTAGGCCTTTTAGATTATGAAAATTCACTTAAAATAAATTTAAATAAAATTCCTTCGAAAGAACCTTATAGTATTCTCATGTTTTATTCAGATATCAAGTCAACGCTGAGTGAAAAGAGTCTTTTTAATATAATTATAAACCTGAGCTTGCAAACATTTGATTAATTATAGTTTTATAATTTCATTAAAATGACCCTTCTGAGCCAGCGTTGACTTTAGATCTGGATAAAACATGAGTATATTACGTGTTACTTTCAAATAAATAAATGTTTGTGTATGGATAACTTGAAAGTTTCATTGACTCCATTTTCTTTTAAAATACTTGAAGTATTTTTTAGCAATTTTACCTAAACCATTATGTAGGCCTTTTTGATTATGAAAATTCACTTAAAATAAATTTAAATAAAATTCCTTCGAAAGAACCTTATAGTATTCTCATGTTTTATTCAGATACGAGTATCAAGTCAACGCTGAGTGAAAAGAGTCTTTTTCATATAATTATAAACCTGAGCTTGCAAACATTTGATTAATTATAGTTTTGTAATTTCATTAAAATGACCCTTCTGAGCCAGCGTTGACTTTATATCTGGATACAACATGAGTATGTTATATGTTACTTTCAAATAAATAAATGTTTGGGTATGGATAACTTGAAAGTTTCATTGACTCCATTTTCTTTTAAAATACTTGAAGTATTCTTTTGCAATTTCACCTAAACCATTATGTAGCCCTATTTGATTATGAAAATTCACTTAAAATAAATTTTAAAAAAATTCCTTCGAAGGACCTTATAATATTCTCATGTTTTATTCAGATACGAGTATCAAGTCAACGTTGAGTGAAAAGAGTCTTTTTCATATAATTATAAACCTGAGCTTGCAAACATTTGATTAATTATAGTTTTGTAATTTCATTAAAATGACCCTTCTGAGCCAGCGTTGACTTTATATCTGGATAGAACATGAGTATAATATGTGTTACTTTCAAATAAATAAATGTTTGTGTATGGGTAACTTGAAAGTTTCATTGACTCTATTTTGTTTTAAACTACTTGAAGTAATCTTTTGCAATTTTACCTAAACCATTATGTACCCCTATTTGATTATAAAAATTCACTTAAAATAAATTTAAAAAAAATGTTTTCGAAAGAACCTTATAATATTCTCATGTTTTATTCAGATATCAAGTTAATGCTGGGTGAAAAGAGTCTTTTTAATGTAATTATAAACCTGAGCTTGCTAACATTTGATTAATTATAGATTTATAAATTCATTAAAATGACCCTTCTGAGCCAGCGTTGACTTTATATCTGGATAGAACATGAGTATATTATGTGTTACTTTCAAATAAATAAATGTTTGTGTATGGGTAACTTGAAAGTTTTATTGACTCTATTTTCTTTTAAACTACTTGAAGTATTCTTTTGCAATTTTACCTAAACCATTATGTAGCCCTATTTGATTATGAAAATTCACTTAAAATAAATTTTAAAAAAATTCCTTTGAAGGACCTTATAATATTCTCATGTTTTATTCAGATATCAAGTCAACGCTAAGTGAAAAGAGTCTTTTTAATGTAATTATAAACCTGAGCTTACAAACATTTGATTAATTATAGTTTTATAAATTCATTAAAATGACCCTTCTGAGCCAGCGTTGACTTTATATCTGGATAGAACATGAGTATATTACGTGTTACTTTCAAATAAATAAATGTTTGTGTATGGATAACTTGAAAGTTTCATTGACTCTATTTTCTTTTAAACTACTTGAGTAATCTTTTGCAATTTTACCTAAACCATTATGTAGGCCTTTTAGATTATGAAAATTCACTTAAAATAAATTTAAATAAAATTCCTTCGAAAGAACCTTATAGTATTCTCATGTTTTATTCAGATATCAAGTCAACGCTGAGTGAAAAGAGTCTTTTTAATATAATTATAAACCTGAGCTTGCAAACATTTGATTAATTATAGTTTTATAAATTCATTAAAATGACCCTTCTGAGCCAGCGTTGACTTTATATCTGGAAAGAACATGAGTATATTATGTGTTACTTTCGAATAAATAAATGTTTGTGTATGGGTAACTTGAAAGTTTCATTGACTCCATTTTCTATTAAAATACTTGAAGTATTCTTTTGCAATTTTACCTAAACCATTATGTACCCCTATTTGATTATAAAAATTCACTTAAAATAAATTAAAAAAAAATGTTTTCGAAAGAACCTTATAATATTCTCATGTTTTATTCAGATATCAAGTCAACGCTGAGTGAAAAGAGTCTTTTTAATATAATTATAAACCTGAGCTTGCAAACATTTGATTAATTATAGTTTTATAATTTCATTAAAATGACCCTTCTGAGCCAGCGTTGACTTTATATCTGGATAGAACATGAGTATATTATGTGTTACTTTCAAATAAATAAATGTTTGTGTATGGGTAACTGGAAAGTTTCGTTGACTCTATTTTGTTTTATACTACTTGAAGTAATCTTTTGCAATTTTACCTAAACCATTATGTACCCCTATTTGATTATGAAAACTCACTTAAAATAAATTTTAAAAAAATTCCTTCGAAAGAACCTTATAATATTCTCATGTTTTATTCAGATATCAAGTCAACGCTGAGTGAAAAAAGTCTTTTTAATGTAATTATAAACCTGAGCTTGCAAACATTTGATTAATTATAGTTTTATAAATTCATTAAAATGACCCTTCTGAGCCAGCGTTGACTTTATATCTGGATAGAACATGAGTATATTATTTGTTACTTTCAAATAAATAAATGTTTGTGTATGGGTAACTGGAAAGTTTCGTTGACTCTATTTTGTTTTATACTACTTGAAGTAATCTTTTGCAATTTTACCTAAACCATTATGTACCCCTATTTGATTATGAAAACTCACTTAAAATAAATTTTAAAAAAATTCCTTCGAAAGAACCTTATAATATTCTCATGTTTTATTCAGATATCAAGTCAACGCTGAGTGAAAAAAGTCTTTTTAATGTAATTATAAACCTGAGCTTGCAAACATTTGATTAATTATAGTTTTATAAATTCATTAAAATGACCCTTCTGAGCCAGCGTTGACTTTATATCTGGATAGAACATGAGTATATTATTTGTTACTTTCAAATAAATAAATGTTTGTGTATGGGTAACTTGAAAGTTTTATTGACTCTATTTTCTTTTAAACTACTTGAAGTATTCTTTTGCAACTTTACCTAAACCATTATGTAGCTCTATTTGATTATGAAAATTCACTTAAAATAAATTTTAAAAAAATTCCTTTGAAGGACCTTATAGTATTCTCATGTTTTATTCAGATATCAAGTCAACGCTGAGTGAAAAGAGTCTTTTTAATATAATTATAAACCTGAGCTTGCAAACATTTGATTAATTATAGTTTTGTAATTTCATTAAAATGACCCTTCTGAGCCAGCGTTGACTTTATATCTGGATACAACATGAGTATGTTATATGTTACTTTCAAATAAATAAATGTTTGTGTATGGATATTTCGAAAGTTTCATTGACTCCATTTTCTTTTAAAATACTTGAAGTATTCTTTTGCAATTTTACCTAAACCATTATATAGGCCTTTTTGATTATGAAAATTCACTTAAAATAAATTTAAATAAAATTCCTTCGAAAGAACCTTATAGTATTCTCATGTTTTATTCAGATATCAAGTTAATGCTGGGTGAAAAGAGTCTTTTTAATGTAATTATAAACCTGAGCTTGCAAACATTTGATTAATTATAGTTTTATAAATTCATTAAAATGACTCTTCTGAACCAGCGTTGACTTTATATCTGGATAGAACATGAGTATATTATGTGTTACTTTCAAATAAATAAATGTATGTGTATGGGTAAATTGAAAGTTTCATTGACTCTATTTTGTTTTAAACTACTTGAAGTAATCTTTTGCAATTTTACCTAAACCATTATGTACCCCTATTTGATTATAAAAATTCACTTAAAATAAATTTTAAAAAAATTCCTTCGAAAGAACCTTATAATATTCTCATGTTTTATTCAGATATCAAGTCAACGCTGAGTGAAAAGAGTCTTTTTAATGTAATTATAAACCTGAGCTTGCAAACATTTGATTAATTATAGTTTTATAAATTCATTAAAATGACCCTTCTGAGCCAGCGTTGACTTTATATCTGGATAGAACATGAGTATATTATGTGTTACTTTCAAATAAATAAATGTATGTGTATGGGTAAATTGAAAGTTTCATTGACTCTATTTTGTTTTAAACTACTTGAAGTAATCTTTTGCAATTTTACCTAAACCATTATGTACCCCTATTTGATTATAAAAATTCACTTAAAATAAATTTTAAAAAAATTCCTTCGAAAGAACCTTATAATATTCTCATGTTTTATTCAGATATCAAGTCAACGCTGAGTGAAAAGAGTCTTTTTAATGTAATTATAAACCTGAGCTTGCAAACATTTGATTAATTATAGTTTTATAAATTCATTAAAATGACCCTTCTGAGCCAGCGTTGACTTTATATCTGGATAGAACATGAGTATATTATGTGTTACTTTCAAATAAATAAATGTTTGTGTATGGATATTTCGAAAGTTTCATTGACTCCATTTTCTTTTAAAATACTTGAAGATTTCTTTTGTAATTTGACCTAAACCATTATGTAGGCCTTTTTGATTATGAAAATTCACTTAAAATAAATTTAAATAAAATTCCTTCGAAAGAACCTTATAGTATTCTCATGTTTTATTCAGATATCAAGTCAACGCTGAGTGAAAAGAGTCTTTTTAATATAATTATAAACCGGAGCTTGCTAACATTTGATTAATTATAGTTTTGTAATTTCATTAAAATGACCCTTCTGAGCCAGCGTTGACTTTATATCTGGATAGAACATGAGTATATTATGTGTTACTTTCAAATAAATAAATGTTTGTGTATGGGTAACTTGAAAGTTTCATTGACTCTGTTTTGTTTTAAACTACTTGAAGTATTCTTTTGCAATTTTACCTAAACCATTATGTAGGCCTTTTTGATTATGAAAATTCACTTAAAATAAATTTAAATAAAATTCCTTCGAAAGAACCTTATAGTATTCTCATGTTTTATTCAGATATCAAGTCAACGCTGAGTGAAAAGAGTCTTTTTAATGTAATTATAAACCTGAGCTTGCAAACATTTGATTAATTATAGTTTTATAAATTCATTAAAATGACCCTTCTGAGCCAGCGTTGACTTTATATCTGGATAGAACATGAGTATATTATGTGTTACTTTCAAATAAATAAATGTTTGTGTATGGATATTTCGAAAGTTTCATTGACTCCATTTTCTTTTAAAATACTTTTAGATTTCTTTTGTAATTTGACCTAAACCATTATGTAGGCCTTTTTGATTATGAAAATTCACTTAAAATAAATTTAAATAAAATTCCTTCGAAAGAACCTTATAGTATTCTCATGTTTTATTCAGATATCAAGTCAACGCTGAGTGAAAAGAGTCTTTTTAATATAATTATAAACCGGAGCTTGCTAACATTTGATTAATTATAGTTTTGTAATTTCATTAAAATGACCCTTCTGAGCCAGCGTTGACTTTATATCTGGATAGAACATGAGTATATTATGTGTTACTTTCAAATAAATAAATGTTTTTGTATGGGTAACTTGAAAGTTTCATTGACTCTGTTTTGTTTTAAACTACTTGAAGTATTCTTTTGCAATTTTACCTAAACCATTATGTAGGCCTTTTTGATTATGAAAATTCACTTAAAATAAATTTAAATAAAATTCCTTCGAAAGAACCTTATAGTATTCTCATGTTTTATTCAGATATCAAGTCAACGCTGAGTGAAAAGAGTCTTTTTAATGTAATTATAAACCTGAGCTTGCAAACATTTGATTAATTATAGTTTTATAAATTCATTAAAATGACTCTTCTGAGCCAGCGTTGACTTTATATCTGGATAGAACATGAGTATGTTATATGTTACTTTCAAATAAATAAATGTATGTGTATGGATAACTTGAAAGTTTCATTGACTCCATTTTCTTTTAAACTACTTGAAGTATTCTTTTGCAATTTTACCTATACCATTATGTAGGCCTTTTTGATTATGAAAATTCACTTAAAATAAATTTAAATAAAATTCCTTCGAAAGAACCTTATAGTATTCTCATGTTTTATTCAGATATCAAGTCAACGCTGAGTGAAAAGAGTCTTTTTAATGTAATTATAAACCTGAGCTTGCAAACATTTGATTAATTATAGTTTTATAAATTCATTAAAATGACTCTTCTGAGCCAGCGTTGACTTTATATCTGGATAGAACATGAGTATATTATGTGTTACTTTCAAATAAATAAATGTTTGTGTATGGATATTTCGAAAGTTTCATTGACTCCATTTTCTTTTAAAATACTTTTAGATTTCTTTTGTAATTTGACCTAAACCATTATGTAGGCCTTTTTGATTATGAAAATTCACTTAAAATAAATTTAAATAAAATTCCTTCGAAAGAACCTTATAGTATTCTCATGTTTTATTCAGATATCAAGTCAACGCTGAGTGAAAAGAGTCTTTTTAATATAATTATAAACCGGAGCTTGCTAACATTTGATTAATTATAGTTTTGTAATTTCATTAAAATGACCCTTCTGAGCCAGCGTTGACTTTATATCTGGATAGAACATGAGTATATTATGTGTTACTTTCAAATAAATAAATGTTTTTGTATGGGTAACTTGAAAGTTTCATTGACTCTGTTTTGTTTTAAACTACTTGAAGTATTCTTTTGCAATTTTACCTAAACCATTATGTAGGCCTTTTTGATTATGAAAATTCACTTAAAATAAATTTAAATAAAATTCCTTCGAAAGAACCTTATAGTATTCTCATGTTTTATTCAGATATCAAGTCAACGCTGAGTGAAAAGAGTCTTTTTAATATAATTATAAACCTGAGCTTGCAAACATTTGATTAATTATAGTTTTGTAATTTCATTAAAATGACCCTTCTGAGCCAGCGTTGACTTTATATCTGGATACAACATGAGTATGTTATATGTTACTTTCAAATAAATAAATGTATGTGTATGGATAACTTGAAAGTTTCATTGACTCCATTTTCTGTTAAAATACTTGAAGTATTCTTTTGCAATTTTACCTAAACCATTATGTAGGCCTTATTGATTATAAAAATTCACTTAAAATAAATTAAAAAAAAATGTTTTCGAAAGAACCTTATAATATTCTCATGTTTTATTCAGATATCAAGTCAACGCTGAGTGAAAAGAGTCTTTTTAATATAATTATAAACCTGAGCTTGCAAACATTTGATTAATTATAGTTTTATAATTTCATTAAAATGACCCTTCTGAGCCAGCGTTGACTTTATATCTGGATACAACATGAGTATGTTATATGTTACTTTCAAATAAATAAATGTATGTGTATGGATAACTTAAAAGTTTCATTGACTCCATTTTCTTTTAAACTACTTGAAGTATTCTTTTGCAATTTTACCTATACCATTATGTAGGCCTTTTTGATTATGAAAATTCACTTAAAATAAATTTAAATAAAATTCCTTCGAAAGAACCTTATAGTATTCTCATGTTTTATTCAGATATCAAGTCAACGCTGAGTGAAAAGAGTCTTTTTAATATAATTATAAACCTGAGCTTGCAAACATTTGATTAATTATAGTTTTATAAATTCATTAAAATGACTCTTCTGAACCAGCGTTGACTTTATATCTGGATAGAACATGAGTATATTATGTGTTACTTTCAAATAAATAAATGTATGTGTATGGGTAAATTGAAAGTTTCATTGACTCTATTTTGTTTTAAACTACTTGAAGTAATCTTTTGCAATTTTACCTAAACCATTATGTACCCCTATTTGATTATAAAAATTCACTTAAAATAAATTTTAAAAAAATTCCTTCGAAAGAACCTTATAATATTCTCATGTTTTATTCAGATATCAAGTCAACGCTGAGTGAAAAGAGTCTTTTTAATGTAATTATAAACCTGAGCTTGCTAACATTAGATTAATTATAGTTTTATAAATTCATTAAAATGACCCTTCTGAGCCAGCGTTGACTTTATATCTGGATAGAACATGAGTATAATATGTGTTACTTTCAAATAAATAAATGTTTGTGTATGGGTAACTTGAAAGTTTCATTGACTCTATTTTGTTTTAAACTACTTGAAGTAATCTTTTGCAATTTTACCTAAACCATTATGTACCCCTATTTGATTATAAAAATTCACTTAAAGTAAATTTGAAATTTTTTTTCGAAAGAACCTTATAATATTCTCATGTTTTATTCAGATATCAAGTCAACGCTGAGTGAAAAGAGTCTTTTTAATATAATTATAAACCTGAGCTTGCAAACATTTGATTAATTATGGTTTTATAATTTCATTAAAATGACCCTTCTGAGCCAGCGTTGACTTTATATCTGGATAGAACATGAGTATATTATGTGTTACTTTCAAATAAATAAATGTTTGTGTATGGGTAACTTGAAAGTTTCGTTGACTCTATTTTGTTTTATACTACTTAAAGTAATCTATTGCAATTTTACCTAAACCATTATGTACCCCTATTTGATTATAAAAATTCACTTAAATAAATTAAAAAAAAATGTTTTCGAAAGAACCTTATAATATTCTCATGTTTTATTCAGATATCAAGTCAACGCTGAGTGAAAAGAGTCTTTTTAATATAATTATAAACCTCAGCTTGCAAACATTTGATTAATTATAGTTTTATAATTTCATTAAAATGACCCTTCTGAGCCAGCGTTGACTTTATATCTGGATACAACATGAGTATGTTATATGTTACTTTCAAATAAATAAATGTATGTGTATGGATAACTTGAAAGTTTCATTGACTCCATTTTCTTTTAAACTACTTGAAGTATTCTTTTGCAATTTTACCTAAACCATTATGTAGGCCTTTTTGATTATGAAAATTCACTTAAAATAAATTTTAAAAAAATTCCTTCGAAAGAACCTTATAATATTCTCATGTTTTATTCAGATATCAAGTCAACGCTGAGTGAAAAGAGTCTTTTTAATATAATTATAAACCTGAGCTTGCAAACATTTGATTAATTATAGTTTTGTAATTTCATTAAAATGACCCTTCTGAGCCAGCGTTGACTTTATATCTGGATACAACATGAGTATGTTATATGTTACTTTCAAATAAATAAATGTTTGTGTATGGGTAACTTGAAAGTTTCATTGACTCTGTTTTGTTTTAAACTACTTGAAGTATTCTTTTGCAATTTTACCTAAACCATTATGTAGGCCTTTTTGATTATGAAAATTCACTTAAAATAAATTTAAATAAAATTCCTTCGAAAGAACCTTATAGTATTCTCATGTTTTATTCAGATATCAAGTCAACGCTGAGTGAAAAGAGTCTTTTTAATATAATTATAAACCTGAGCTTACAAACATTTGATTAATTATAGTTTTATAAATTCATTAAAATGACCCTTCTGAGCCAGCGTTGACTTTATATCTGGATAGAACATGAGTATATTACGTGTTACTTTCAAATAAATAAATGTTTGTGTATGGATAACTTGAAAGTTTCATTGACTCCATTTTCTTTTAAAATACTTGAAGTATTCTTTTGCAATTTTACCTAAACCATTATGTAGGCCTTTTTGATTATGAAAATTCACTTAAAATAAATTTAAATAAAATTCCTTCGAAAGAACCTTATAGTATTCTCATGTTTTATTCAGATATCAAGTCAACGCTGAGTGAAAAGAGTCTTTTTAATATAATTATAAACCTGAGCTTACAAACATTTGATTAATTATAGTTTTATAAATTCATTAAAATGACCCTTCTGAGCCAGCGTTGACTTTATATCTGGATAGAACATGAGTATATTACGTGTTACTTTCAAATAAATAAATGTTTGTGTATGGATAACTTGAAAGTTTCATTGACTCTATTTTCTTTTAAACTACTTGAGTAATCTTTTGCAATTTTACCTAAACCATTATGTAGGCCTTTTAGATTATGAAAATTCACTTAAAATAAATTTAAATAAAATTCCTTCGAAAGAACCTTATAGTATTCTCATGTTTTATTCAGATATCAAGTCAACGCTGAGTGAAAAGAGTCTTTTTAATATAATTATAAACCTGAGCTTGCAAACATTTGATTAATTATAGTTTCGTAATTTCATTAAAATGACCCTTCTGAGCCAGCGTTGACTTTATATCTGGATAGAACATGAGTATGTTATATGTTACTTTCTAATAAATAAATGTTTATGTATGGATAACTTGAAAGTTTCATTGACTCCATTTTCTTTTAAAATACTTGAAGTATTCTTTTGCAATTTTACCTAAACCATTATGTAGGCCTTTTTGATTATGAAAATTCACTTAAAATAAATTTAAATAAAATTCCTTCAAAAGAACCTAATAGTATTCTCCTGTTTTATTCAGATATCAAGTTAATGCTGGGTGAAAAGAGTCTTTTCAATGTAATTATAAACCTGAGCTTGCAAACATTTGATTAATTATGGTTTTATAATTTCATTAAAATGACCCTTCTGAGCCAGCGTTGACTTTATATCTGGATAGAACATGAGTATATTATGTGTTACTTTCAAATAAATAAATGTTTGTGTATGGGTAACTTGAAAGTTTCGTTGACTCTATTTTGTTTTATACTACTTAAAGTAATCTATTGCAATTTTACCTAAACCATTATGTACCCCTATTTGATTATAAAAATTCACTTAAAATAAATTAAAAAAAAATGTTTTCGAAAGAACCTTATAATATTCTCATGTTTTATTCAGATATCAAGTCAACGCTGAGTGAAAAGAGTCTTTTTAATATAATTATAAACCTCAGCTTGCAAACATTTGATTAATTATAGTTTTATAATTTCATTAAAATGACCCTTCTGAGCCAGCGTTGACTTTATATCTGGATACAACATGAGTATGTTATATGTTACTTTCAAATAAATAAATGTATGTGTATGGATAACTTGAAAGTTTCATTGACTCCATTTTCTTTTAAACTACTTGAAGTATTCTTTTGCAATTTTACCTAAACCATTATGTAGGCCTTTTTGATTATGAAAATTCACTTAAAATAAATTTAAATAAAATTCCTTCGAAAGAACCTTATAGTATTCTCATGTTTTATTCAGATATCAAGTCAACGCTGAGTGAAAAGAGTCTTTTTAATATAATTATAAACCTGAGCTTGCAAACATTTGATTAATTATAGTTTTGTAATTTCATTAAAATGACCCTTCTGAGCCAGCGTTGACTTTATATCTGGATACAACATGAGTATGTTATATGTTACTTTCAAATAAATAAATGTATGTGTATGGATAACTTGAAAGTTTCATTGACTCCATTTTCTTTTAAAATACTTGAAGTATTCTTTTGCAATTTTACCTAAACCATTATGTAGGCCTTATTGATTATGAAAATTCACTTAAAATAAATTTAAATAAAATTCCTTCGAAAGAACCTTATAGTATTCTCATGTTTTATTCAGATATCAAGTTAATGCTGGGTGAAAAGAGTCTTTTTAATGTAATTATAAACCTGAGCTTGCAAACATTTGATTAATTATAGTTTTATAAATTCATTAAAATGACCCTTCTGAGCCAGCGTTGACTTTATATCTGGATAGAACATGAGTATATTATGTGTTACTTTCAAATAAATAAATGTATGTGTATGGATAACTTGAAAGTTTCATTGACTCCATTTTCTTTTAAACTACTTGAAGTATTCTTTTGCAATTTTACCTAAACCATTATGTAGGCCTTTTTGATTATGAAAATTCACTTAAAATAAATTTAAATAAAATTCCTTCGAAAGAACCTTATAGTATTCTCATGTTTTATTCAGATATCAAGTCAACGCTGAGTGAAAAGAGTCTTTTTAATATAATTATAAACCTGAGCTTGCAAACATTTGATTAATTATAGTTTTGTAATTTCATTAAAATGACCCTTCTGAGCCAGCGTTGACTTTATATCTGGATACAACATGAGTATGTTATATGTTACTTTCAAATAAATAAATGTATGTGTATGGATAACTTGAAAGTTTCATTGACTCCATTTTCTTTTAAAATACTTGAAGTATTCTTTTGCAATTTTACCTAAACCATTATGTAGGCCTTATTGATTATGAAAATTCACTTAAAATAAATTTAAATAAAATTCCTTCGAAAGAACCTTATAGTATTCTGATGTTTTATTCAGATATCAAGTCAACGCTGAGTGAAAAGAGTCTTTTTAATATAATTATAAACCTGAGCTTACAAACATTTGATTAATTATAGTTTTATAAATTCATTAAAATGACCCTTCTGAGCCAGCGTTGACTTTATATCTGGATAGAACATGAGTATATTACGTGTTACTTTCAAATAAATAAATGTTTGTGTATGGATAACTTGAAAGTTTCATTGACTCCATTTTCTTTTAAAATACTTGAAGTATTCTTTTGCAATTTTACCTAAACCATTATGTAGGCCTTTTTGATTATGAAAATTCACTTAAAATAAATTTAAATAAAATTCCTTCGAAAGAACCTTATAGTATTCTCATGTTTTATTCAGATATCAAGTCAACGCTGAGTGAAAAGAGTCTTTTTAATATAATTATAAACCTGAGCTTACAAACATTTGATTAATTATAGTTTTATAAATTCATTAAAATGACCCTTCTGAGCCAGCGTTGACTTTATATCTGGATAGAACATGAGTATATTACGTGTTACTTTCAAATAAATAAATGTTTGTGTATGGATAACTTGAAAGTTTCATTGACTCTATTTTCTTTTAAACTACTTGAGTAATCTTTTGCAATTTTACCTAAACCATTATGTAGGCCTTTTAGATTATGAAAATTCACTTAAAATAAATTTAAATAAAATTCCTTCGAAAGAACCTTATAGTATTCTCATGTTTTATTCAGATATCAAGTCAACGCTGAGTGAAAAGAGTCTTTTTAATATAATTATAAACCTGAGCTTGCAAACATTTGATTAATTATAGTTTCGTAATTTCATTAAAATGACCCTTCTGAGCCAGCGTTGACTTTATATCTGGATAGAACATGAGTATGTTATATGTTACTTTCTAATAAATAAATGTTTATGTATGGATAACTTGAAAGTTTCATTGACTCCATTTTCTTTTAAAATACTTGAAGTATTCTTTTGCAATTTTACCTAAACCATTATGTAGGCCTTTTTGATTATGAAAATTCACTTAAAATAAATTTAAATAAAATTCCTTCAAAAGAACCTAATAGTATTCTCCTGTTTTATTCAGATATCAAGTTAATGCTGGGTGAAAAGAGTCTTTTCAATGTAATTATAAACCTGAGCTTGCAGACATTTGATTAATTATAGTTTTATAAATTCATTAAAATGACCCTTCTGAGCCAGCGTTGACTTTAGATCTGGAAAGAACATGAGTATATTATGTGTTACTTTCAAATAAATAAATGTTTGTGTATGGGTAACTTGAAAGTTTCATTGACTCTATTTTCTTTTAAACTACTTGAAGTAATCTTTTGCAATTATACCTAAACCATTATGTAGCCCTATTTGATTATAAAATTCACATAAAATAAATTTTAAAAATTTTTTTTCGAAAGAGCCTTATAATATTCTCATGTTTTATTCAGATATCAAGTCAACGCTGAGTGAAAAGAGTCTTCTTAATATAATTATAAACCTGAGCTTGCAAACATTTGATTAATTATAGTTTTATAATTTCATTAAAATGACCCTTCTGAGCCAGCGTTGACTTTAGATCTGGATGAAACATGAGTATATTACGTGATACTTTCAAATAAATAAATGCTTGTGTATGGATAACTCGAAAGTTTCATTGACTCCATTTTCTTTTAAAATACTTGAAGTATTCTTTTGCAATTTTACCTAAACCATTATGTAGGCCTTTTTGATTATGAAAATTCACTTAAAATAAATTTAAATAAAATTTCTTCGAAAGTACCTTATAGTATTCTCATGTTTTATTCAGATATCAAGTCAACGCTGAGTGAAAAGAGTCTTTTTAATATAATTATAAACCTGAGCTCGCAAACATTTGATTAATTATAGTTTCGTAATTTCATTAAAATGACCCTTCTGAGCCAGCGTTGACTTTATATCTGGATAGAACATGAGTATGTTATATGTTACTTTCTAATAAATAAATGTTTATGTATGGATAACTTGAAAGTTTCATTGACTCCATTTTCTTTTAAAATACTTGAAGTATTCTTTTGCAATTTTACCTAAACCATTATGTAGGCCTTTTTGATTATGAAAATTCACTTAAAATAAATTTAAATAAAATTCCTTCAAAAGAACCTAATAGTATTCTCCTGTTTTATTCAGATATCAAGTTAATGCTGGGTGAAAAGAGTCTTTTCAATGTAATTATAAACCTGAGCTTGCAGACATTTGATTAATTATAGTTTTATAAATTCATTAAAATGACCCTTCTGAGCCAGCGTTGACTTTAGATCTGGAAAGAACATGAGTATATTATGTGTTACTTTCAAATAAATAAATGTTTGTGTATGGGTAACTTGAAAGTTTCATTGACTCTATTTTCTTTTAAACTACTTGAAGTAATCTTTTGCAATTATACCTAAACCATTATGTAGCCCTATTTGATTATAAAATTCACATAAAATAAATTTTAAAAATTTTTTTTCGAAAGAGCCTTATAATATTCTCATGTTTTATTCAGATATCAAGTCAACGCTGAGTGAAAAGAGTCTTCTTAATATAATTATAAACCTGAGCTTGCAAACATTTGATTAATTATAGTTTTATAATTTCATTAAAATGACCCTTCTGAGCCAGCGTTGACTTTAGATCTGGATGAAACATGAGTATATTACGTGATACTTTCAAATAAATAAATGCTTGTGTATGGATAACTCGAAAGTTTCATTGACTCCATTTTCTTTTAAAATACTTGAAGTATTCTTTTGCAATTTTACCTAAACCATTATGTAGGCCTTTTTGATTATGAAAATTCACTTAAAATAAATTTAAATAAAATTTCTTCGAAAGTACCTTATAGTATTCTCATGTTTTATTCAGATATCAAGTCAACGCTGAGTGAAAAGAGTCTTTTTAATATAATTATAAACCTGAGCTTGCAAACATTTGATTAATTATAGTTTTGTAATTTCATTAAAATGACCCTTCTGAGCCACCGTTGACTTTATATCTGGATAGAACATGAGTATGTTATATGTTACTTTCAAATAAATAAATGTTTATGTATGGATAACTTGAAAGTTTCATTGACTCCATTTTCTTTTAAAATACTTGAAGTATTTTTTTGCAATTTTACCTAAACCATTATGTAGGCCTTTTTGATTATGAAAATTCACTTAAAATAAATTTAAATAAAATTCCTTCGAAAGAACCTTATAGTATTCTCATGTTTTATTCAGATATCAAGTTAATGCTGGGTGAAAAGAGTCTTTTTAATGTAATTATAAACCTGAGCTTGCAAACATTTGATTAATTATAGTTTTGTAATTTCATTAAAATGACCCTTCTGAGCCAGCGTTGACTTTATATCTGGATACAACATGAGTATGTTATATGTTACTTTCAAATAATCCTTTAAACACAAGAAGCACTTACACGAGTACAAAGATTCACAAAGACCCTCAACAATAACAAAAATTTGTGTTAAAAAACAGTACATCTATTGGAGTATTTAATATTTACCAGATGCTTTTGTGATACACCAACTTGATTGGAGAACTTAATTTGTATTATATTTACATCATGACAACATCAGAGCGGATATTTAATTACTGCATCCTCATGATTGTGTGATATTTTTCTGTTGCATAGTGGCGTATGCCCTGTATGTTTATGATCAATCAGCAGATGACTTTGTATATCCGCGATGATGATTACACACAAGCACATAAATACTTGTTACTAAGAAGTAGCACACCACAAGTATAACAAAAGTTTTATCTAATAATTCTTCGTTGAATGCAATTATCACAGCTAATTGCTGTATATGCATTTTAACAATGACTTTACCTATAAGCGTGGCACCAAAGAAATTCCAACCATATTTCTGAGCAAAACAACTGTTGTGTAGTATTTTTGCTTGTAGGATTTTTCATTCGACAGAATTTCCAACAAAAATTACATGTAGAGTTTTGTTGTGTTATATTTTTGCGTACAGAGTTTTAGAATCGAAATATTTCGAACAAAAACTAGGTGTAAAGAATTGTTGTGCACAATTTTACCGTGACAATTTTTCCGTGTAAAATAATAGCACCGTGTAGAGTTGGAAGGTGTAGAGTTTGCATAGTCCCCGACCAATCTGCATACATTTTGAAGTGTTAAAATGATTATCATCTAACTATTTTCAGTAGGATTTCTTCAGATTCAATCTAAAAACTTTGAATATCAACTTTCCCATATCTATAATGGTCCAGACGGATTGATACAATATAATAATTGAAAAAATGAATTGCTTTACTCAGTTATAACATTGTATACATCCATACAGTTATTAAAACTTTAAGAATTCATTTTAGCTGAAGAATCTGACTTTCCGTTGAATTAGTCCTATCGGTCGAAATCCACCAAAACTCAGATCTTGAAAACTAAAAGAGCTAGACATCTGAAATTTGGTTTGTAGGTCTAAAGTGAATAAAGAAGAAAGAAAAAAATAGTTTTAAAATCTTTCATCAAAATTTTCTTTTATCGATCTATTTTTCATACTTATAATGCTTTAGATTGAAATAAATGGATTTATTTACTTAATTATACATTATATACCTCAAAACTCTTAATAAAACTGACCAAATTCAGATCTCAAAAACGAAAACTTTATTTAAAAATTTATTTTTACAATTTATACATGAACACTCTTATTTTCATTATTAATTATATACTACTTTGTTTTAATAGTATATTATGACACTGTTGTGGGAGATGGTTTTCTACCTTGCTCGAGGGTTTTCGCACGAGCGAAGCGAGTGAGAAAATCGAGCAAGGTAGAAAAACACCTCCCACAACAGTCTCATACGATATTTTATAGCACAACAACCTCAAAATCGACAATAAAGTTGGCATTTTGAGGTTAGTGTGCTATAAATTCTATTTACACATGTATACAGAAACATTAATCCACAATCTTGCTCCATTAATTTAAATTTTATTTATATACAGACATTCCCTTACATTCTCAATCACATACACTATTTTATTTAAAATTTCTTTTTATACATTCATACGCATTCATTAACATTTATCTACAATTATACTCCTTTCATTTAAAATTTATTATACTCATTTATACACAGACATTCGCTTGCATTCTCAATCAATCTACATTATTTTAAAATGTTCTTTTTACACATTCATACGCATTCATTATCATTTATCTACAATCATACACCTTTTATTTATATTCTAATTTACTCATTTATACACAGACATTCACTTTCATTCTGAATCAAACTACTTTATTTTAAAATGTTTTTTTACACATTCATTCTCAGTCGTACTTACTAAATTTAAATCTTATTTTACTCATTTATACACAGACATTCATTTTCATTCTCAGTCAAACTACTTTATTTTAAAACGCTTTTTTACACAGTCATATGCATTCATTAACATTCATCTGCAATCATATTCCTTTAATTTAAATTTTATTTTACTCATTTATACACATACATTCACTTTTATTCTCAGTCAAACTTGATTTATTCTTTTTTTACTCATGCATACAGAAACACTCACTTTCATTCCATTCATTCTATAATCACACATCTCTATAATTATTTCACTTTATTTCGAGAATCAATACATTATTGTTATACATTATTATTATTATTATTCTATACATTATACATTATTAAATAAATGTTGAATACAAAAAAATTACATAGTGAACTATATATATAAAATAAAAATTAGAAGCGTGGCATCCACCTAATTTTTTTAGGCATCGTGCGTTTGTTTATGCATGGGTCATCCTCTTCATTAACTTCTTTTTTCTCTGCGTATAGCTTGCGCCTCATGGGCTTCTCTGCCACAGGTTGACTTTGTCGTGTCTCTTCTTCAGCTAAACCTTACATATATATGCTTATTACTGCTCGCCTAATTTCCTGGCATGTTGGTGATATTGTCAGTAGTTGAGCTGTTACTGGGTTTCCCGTCCGTTGCCTTAGCTGCAATCTTTTTTTTTCGAGGAGCTGCTGGCGGCAGCATCCTTAACGTTGGTGATGGTGTATCTGGAGGTGATTGTGACAGAGGAGCTGACGGTTGTAGCTCTGCAGAAGAGGCTATTGACGGCGACGGTAGAGAGACTGCTGTTGACTGTGATGGCGATACTGGCAGAGAAGCTGGTATTGGTGGTAGAGACAGCGGCAGAGAAGCTGCTGGTAGCTGTGACGTGGATGAATCTGCTAGAAACTTCCTGTAAAAAATAAAATTTTTTAAATTAAAATAGAAATATAAATAAAATTAACAGTAACTTTTTGATTATTGTACTTTGTGACGGTCTCAGTCGTTTATAAACAAAAGAAAATGCTTTTATATCTGTGTGAACGCGGTTCGCATATTAACCCGAAACAAGTGACTGGAAAAAACAGCTCTTAAACCTCCCAATAATTCCTCTCTTCCTGTTCTCCACTGCGTTCCCGGAGCCGCCTAGTTAGGAGCTCCGTAAATGCAGTTTTCTATGTTTTGATTTATTATCTCGGTCCGGCAAGAGCGCTAGCTAGCTCTCTTGCGAGGCGAGAGGCAAAACCCCGTAAAAAACAAAATTATTAATTTTAAATCGTTTAAGCAACTGCGACACGCATGTAAACAAACGCGACGAAACACACGGAGGAACGCACGACGATAAATTTGTTCCTCCTTGTTCCTCCGTATTCCCCCTGTTCCTTCCATTCCTTTTTACGTGCAAGACCCCTTAAGGACATTATACAATAGGCCGAGCCGCTCCGCTCCCAGGAATGTTAACATAACTTGCATACGCATAATACACGTGTAATACACGTGTAATTGTGTGTTTCGGCACAAAGTTTATTAACTTTTGAGTGAGAAGAAGCAATAAATTCATTCGATCTCAGTAATTAATAATTAGTAAGTACAATTTCTCTTTTTTTTTAATATTTGTAGAACAATAAATAGTATAGTTCAATATTTGTGCATCAAACAAATCTGAAAATAACTGTAATTATTAAGTTTGTAACGGTTAAAATAAAGTTTAGCAATATTATTTTACAGTATTTTGGTGGTTAAATAAATAAACTATTAAGTAAATTTAAATAAAACCATGAGAAATGTATTTTTTTGACAATCATTAAACCTCGCAAAATTAATTATTTAATTTGCAGCTAATTTTTTAAATGTCACAGACAAGAATGTTTTATTTGTACTTACTAATTATTAATTACTGAAATTAAACAATTTTTTTGCTTCTTTTCACTCAAAAGTTAATAAACTTTTCCTTAATCCCTTAAAACAAAATACGCAAGTTTAATAATGGTATTTATTACTGAATATGTATTTTGATTGATCTGCTTTCGATGATTGCCCTTCTGTAACATTTATTCGAATTCTAATATTCATTATACATCAAGACTATGTTAAAAAAAAGATAATGAATTTATCCGAGTGTTTGATGCGAACGTGCAAATCGTATTGGATTTAATTTAATGTAATACTCATAATCTCCCGAACACGTGAGATTTTGTGACCTTCTATTTTAAAGGGTATATAGAAAAAAAATACTCAAAGAATTTTTTTATACGAAAAATTGATATATATATAAATATATGTATATATATATATATATATATATATATATATATATATATATATACATATATTTATATATATATCAATTTTTCGTATAAAAAAATTCTTTGAGTATTTTTTTTCTATACTCAAAGAATTTTTTTATACGAAAAATTGATATATATATAAATATATGTATATATATATATATATATATATATATATATATATATATATATATATATATATACATATATTTATATATATATCAATTTTTCGTATAAAAAAATTCTTTGAGTATTTTTTTTCTATATACCCTTTAAAATAGAAGGTCACAAAATCTCACGTGTTCGGGAGATTATGAGTATTACATTAAATTAAATCCAATACGATTTGCACGTTCGCATCAAACACTCGGATAAATTCATTATCTTTTTTTTAACATAGTCTTGATGTATAATGAATATTAGAATTCGAATAAATGTTACAGAAGGGCAATCATCGAAAGCAGATCAATCAAAATACATATTCAGTAATAAATACCATTATTAAACTTGCGTATTTTGTATATATATATATATATATATATATATATATATATATATATATATATATATATATATATATATATATAATGTACGTGTGACACTACGCATACGTCTGTCACATGCGGTGTCCTTCAAACACCGATTTAAGTATGTATGTAACAAATAGGTGGTTAACATATTAGTACAATACATATACCGGTGTATGATTTGGTTTACGCGGACATTACGCGTGCTACTATTTTATGTTAGATTACTGCAAATTTTATACGGATCGCGCCCGAAAAATCAATCGAACCAACCATACAGATTAGCCACAGGCATGGTGTTTATGGGGTGCTTTTGCACTCTTTTCCGGTCTTTACTATCGATATAATTTATTGTTAGGTGAGGCTAAGCCGACGTTCGCCAGCCCATGGTTTCACTTTGCAGCTTATTCCCATGGCCTCTCTTATGCTAGAACATATACTACTTTATTGGCATAAATCGACATAAAGTCGATTTCGTAGTTTCGTTACGATAGTAACTATCCTACGGCCAGTGTTTGTATGTTAATATTAGTAATTGATAAACATATTATATATTATGCATGTTACCTTTCTTTTGTATTATTATTACTGTAAAATTACACAGGATAACATACATAATAACTGTTACCTTATCCCCCTATACTTATACACAGATATCATGCGTCGAATGCTTACTGAAATGCGCTGCTGCTCCGGTGAGAAAGAAATAAATATTTGGTAGTGGTTTATAGTATAGCAGATTGGTGAATGAGCCTCGTTGCCGCAACTGCTGCTCTGCTCCGCTCCTCGCTAGGCTTCGGCGGCTCATTCGGCGGCTCGACGCGCGCCGTATGCAAAATCATACCCGCTGTGTAGGCAGTGATGCGCAATTTACACAGTGGTGCTCAACTAATTCTGATGTGTGATTTTGCGCTGCATACAAAACCATTTGTGTTTTTTTTTTGTAAAATTGTATGAGCGAGCCCCAACATGAGACCGGATTATACGTTATAAATTTTAAGATATATACAGAGTCAGGACCGTTGCAAGTTATAAATTAGAGACTCAGCAAATATTCTTTTTTGGCTTGCTCAAATTCGTTGACTTTTAATAAAGTTACAGCTTTGTGAACTTTTGTAGGGCACAGTGACCCCTGTTTATGCTAATGCAAGTTTTCTTATGTGCGTGTTTTAGGGTTGAGAAATTTTAAAATTTATATTATTTAAGACATTTTTACAAAGTTCATTAAACAAATTATTTTCGGTCGCGATAAACTACGTTAAGCAAAGTGATGGTCGGTCACGATAAACTACGTTGCACCAGAATCGGTCGCGGTAAACAACCTTACGCCAAAATCGGTCGCAATAAACTACATTACATATAGTACGAGCTTATCGTGACCGGTCTCAGTAAACTACGTTACGCCAGAATGACTTACCTCGACCGGTCTGGCTAAATTGAAAATGTCACGCTAAACTACGTTACACCGGAATATTGGTCGTGCTAAACTACTTTACGCCTATATATAACTATATATACTTATATATAAGGTATATGACCTACAGTACACCTTATGATGTATTTTAGATACTTCTCTTACAACAAGACTGTTGGGTTAGTGATTGTTAAGGTGATGGTTTACCAGCTAGAGGTTTTATGTTCAAATCCATTTTAAGTCAAATTTCTTTTTTTAATAATTTATTGTATTGAGATGTATAAAACATCAATAATTTAAAAAAAAAACAATTATTTATTATGTTAATTTTGCATTAATTTATTTTTCGAGTAATAACGACTTATATATAATCATATATAATTATTATAGCACACTAACCTCAAAATGCCAACTTTATTGTCGATTTTGAGGTTGTTGTGCTATAAAATATCGTATGAGACTGTTGTGGGAGGTGTTTTTCTACCTTGCTCGATTTTCTCACTCGCTTCGCTCGTGCGAAAACCCTCGAGCAAGGTAGAAAACCATCTCCCACAACAGTGTCATAATATACTATATCGTCATAAATAAACTATATATAAGTCATTTTTACTCGGGTAGCCCGTGTCAATTCACTGCTACGCCGCGGCGACGTCTATAATTCGGATAAAAGAAAATTCGAAATTCAATTATAAAGTCCGCGTATATAAAAGCTAATTAAGACAGAAAGAAAAGAGAGATAGATAGGGGAGGAGGGGGTCGAGCTGCGTTGGCGATCATTCGAGGAGTGATTAATACCAAAATCCGAATGATTCTATTCATGGGTTGGCGACTTGTTATGCAGATCCAATTTGCGGCTACAGTGCATAGGAGTCAGGGCGTTGGCTCGTACAAACGAGCGGGTTCTTTCGATCTATCATTATAGCGCTTTTCCGTCTTCCGTCTTCCGGCGCGGCAGCCGGGCAGCCACGAGAGCAAAGCCGGCCAGCTGTAGAAGGGCCCCCGGGCTACCGAGGAATCAGAATGATGAGAGAGGAGGGATGAGCTTGTTACATTATGAATGCGCCTTAAAGTGTCTTATGCTAATAGATATACCCACACGGGAACCGCTGCACCATGCCGCATTAAACACTCCGTCAACCACCATCCCTATCTCTTGCATACGAGTTTAGAGCTTTAGTAGAATAAAAACGATTGAGTAAAAACAGTTGAGAAATATCGTCGACGCTGATTTCATGCTCTCGAGTCTTAACCGACAATCCTCCTAACTTTGTTCACGAATTTATCAACGCTCAGCTGAATATCGCATATATTGAGACGTATTAAAAATTACTATTTACTGTATGAAATTACTATTTTATGTAGGAATGGTGAAACCTATCTTCATTCTAGTGCTTTTTAATATATTTGTAGAAGATATTGTTAAACATATATGAAATACTGCAATTAAATCATATGCAATTTTATTATCTACTTTAGTAAAAATTGTCATTTATATAATATACAATAGTATATTACGCCTCTAGAGAGGTAAAGAATTGGCGAGTCCATAGCACGTACAGATTGCTACCCGAGCCGAAGGCGAGGGTGGCAAACATGTGCTGTGGGGTCGCTATTTAACCTCTCGTGGGCGGTATACTATTTTTCGCAACAACGGGCTGAAATCACCACATTCCGTTTTGGGCGCCGAGAAGGAATGCGTTACTTCCGGCCCGACGTTGCGACAAAATATAGTAATTTGTACTGAATATTACAGCATAAAGTACTAGAAATTATAGTAATATTTGTTATCTTTTCAGAATACTATGTTTTTTAAGTAAATTTTACGTACTTACTAATCAAAGTCTCGTAAATATTTTAGTAAACCGTCTCGACTAAGAAAATCTAACCCCTAAAAACTTTATAATCTTTTGCAACCGACTACGATACTTTTAATTCGATGATACAAAATCATTTTGATTATATCAATACAAATAAGTTAATTAGAACTACAACAATACATAGGTGTATCATTATTTAATGAATATTAACAAGATAAGCATAAACAAAAACAAAGTATAGTGTAGCTTATAAGGACGATTCGAAGTTTAGTAAACAAGGATCATGATTGCGCAGTTGGTTAAGCGTCTGCTTTAGGAGCAGCTAAGAGGGTCGCCGGTTCAAATTTCCACGAGGTTGGTTTTTTAGGTTAAAATATTTTTATTTGAAACTAAACTATACAAATATAAAAATTATCATATCTAAATTAAATAACAATCACAAGAATATAAAATTGTAAAGAAATTTTTAAAAAATTTAAATTTATAATTACTGTTAAATATTTTAGAAAATTACTTAAATAAATTCTAAATATTATTAAAGTATGAGTACGTCCGAACATCACAAATGAAAATAGTAAAAATTCATACATTTATTAATAAGAATTAGAGTATCGTTTCTCTCCGTGTACTTTTACTTCAGCTTTATAATTTGTCTAGATAAGATGAAGGGATTTTATATTATACTTTTTTTGCTGTTTCATTTAACATCATTAGATAATATACATTACAAACACGTTTTATGATTAAAACTATTTTATTAAAATATCTGAAATAATAAGAGAATTAAAAAAACCTCCGCCACGGTGGAAGTTTAAAACGGTCTAAAGAAATTTTACTTATATTTTACAATTAATAGTTACAATGATAACTCCATGAAGTATATTATATTGTATCATATTTTTGGATATTATAAAAATAAATCCTGCATAATTTATAAGTAATCGGTATATTTAAAAAAAATTGTATTATATTATCTATATTTCTACGTTGCCGGTAAAGCAGACTTCTGTATCGTACGTACTCTTATACGTCTTCTCTGTACTTGACCGAAACAAGGAACGCCGGAAAACGCGAAAATTAAAAGAATTCTGGAAAATAATTATATTATAGAGAATTATTATATTATATAATAATCATATAATTTTGTTTGATTTCGGTGACAGTGTAATTATATTTATTTATTGGGATGTTGAATAAGTTCTCGCTATTTCTCGCTATTTCTTCATGAAACTCAATGCTTTATTTAAAAAAATTATTAAAAAATCGTGTTACTCAAAGTATTGTCCATCGCTAGCCACTACTTTTCCCCATCTTTCTGGCAGTATTTGAATTCCACGTCGGCAAAACAACACATCTTTTGATGCTATCTAAGAGTATACCAATTATTTGGCATCTTCATAAGAATGAAAGTGCTGCTCAGGCAGGCCATGTGCCATCGATCGGAACAAGTGATAATCAGAAGTGGCAATATTTGGTGAATACGGCGGGTGGGGTAGGACTTCCCATTTAAGCGTTTCCAAGTAGGTTTTCACCGGTTTTGCAACATGGGGCCGAGCGTTGTCATGTTGCAAAATCACTTTGTCGTCTCTCTCCGCGTATAGGTTTTCCCTTCAATGCTTGGCTCAAACGCATCAATTGTAGTCGATAGCGATCTTCTGTGATAGTTTCATCCGGTTTGAGCAGCTCATAATAAACTACACCCAGCTTATCCCACCAAATGTAGAGCAGAAGCTTGAAACCATGGTTATTCAGCTATGCCGACGATGTTGATGCAAAAATGTGTATACATTTATCATCGCCCGTCACGATACGATGCAAGAAACCTTTCCTTTTCTGCCCTTGAAGCAGCTGCTCACACGTGAAAAGACGCCGTTTGACGTCTCTTGTCTGCAACTCGTACGGCACCCAATGCTTCTGAATCATTCCTAATGCTTTCAAACGCTTCGAAACTATTGTGTGATCAACTTCTAATGATTCTGTAAGTTTAGCTAGCGTCTGACCTGAGTCTTCATAAAGTAATGCCTCCAATTCTTTGTTTTCAACCTTTTTTAGTGCACCAGAGCGTTCTTTATCTTCAATATCAAAATCATTATTTTTGAAGCGTCTAAACCAATCTCTGCATGTTGTTTCCGATAGAGCACGGTCACCGTAAGTCTCAACAAGAATTCTGAGTACTTCAGCTGTAGATTTTTTTTAATAAAGTAGTGCAGTAAAATTCCCCGCAAATACTCCTATTTTGGCACGAAATGTGACATGTTTAACACTATGAAAAAGAAAGTTGTTTACACTTCGGCTAAATGACATATACTGTATTTCAAGCTGGCTTATAGTACTTCTATATACATGTGTTACCACCTTCAACTATATACACGTATTACTAGTAACGTCATCTGTTGGAAAACAGCGAGAACTTATTCAACATCCAAATAATAAAAATTAATTTTTTTATTTAGAAAATATTATTACGTAAGTTATAAATTATTATATATTTTTCAGTATTTATTTATTTATTTATTTAACCAGAGTAATACATCGTAATACATGTTGTAGTTAATCTCCAGATATATTAATTATATCTGGAGTAACCCACATCCTATAGAGGTAGTCAGAGCTACCTGTACATAGGTCCGGTGAGTATAATAACTTAATAATTAACTTACAATCTAAGTAAAACTAAAAACTAACTTAAAACCTAAGTGTCCAAGTACATATTTGTCTTGGATAAAGTAACAGTGACTTGTTGATGTTTATAATATATTCGTACTTATCCATTTTTTTAATTTTTTCTTATTATAAATCTTTGATATGTCTAGTATTTTAAGATTTATATTAATTGTTGGTAAGCAGTTATAAACTTGTATTGCTCTAATGTGATTACTCTTATCACTTACAGCTTTTGAACATTTTGGTGGTATAATAAGTTTATTTCTGGTTTTGCTTTTAGACGTTAAGTATAAATTCTTGAGTTCATTATAATGATACGATACGCATTCATAAGCAAAAATTTGTTTTAAATTTAATGGGTTGTCCTGATTGAAACTATTTTTATTAACAATTTTTAGGATTCTATTCTGAGTCTTTTGAAGTAACTCCAGATTGTTTCTGTATGCACCACCCCAAGCTATATTTCCATAAGTAATTATACTATGAAAAAATGCATAGTATATTATCTTAAGTGTATCAGATTGCATGTATTTTGACATTTTGTAAAGTATAAATAATATATATTTTGTTTTCTTTATTATATATCCAATATGTCTGACCCATTTTAGATTGTAATCAAATACAATACCTAGATATTTACAATATTCTACCCTACAAATTTTAGTACCCTGTATTTTTATGTTCATATCTTTAGGAACACTATCACAGTAATTGCCAAATGTTATGAATGTTGTTTTATTTATATTTAAAGATAGTTTGTTCAGAGCTAACCAATTAGCTATATCATCCAAGTACTTATTCATTTTATTTTCAACTTTTTCCCAGGTATCATCAGATGCTATAATTGCTGTATCATCAGCATATGAGATAGTGCTGTCAGTTCTATTTATTAATAAATCATTAACGTAAATTATGAATAGAAGTGGTCCTAGTATAGTACCCTGGGGAACACCTGTGTCTATTGTTTCATATTGACTTTCTGTTATTCCAATTCTAACTTTTTGTCTCCTATTGCTTAGATAATTCATTATTAGTTTATGTGCTTTACCTCTTATACCATAATTATATAATTTATCTAATAAGATAGAATGGTTTACAGTATCAAACTCCTTAGCTAAGTCTAGGAATGTGATTGCTATTGGTTTGCTTTTGTCTAAATTGCTATATATTTCTTTCGTTATATAACTAAGAGCATCTTTAGTACCTTTATTTTTTACAAATCCATATTGATTGTGAGTTAATAGTTTAAATTTATCAAAAAATTCTTGTAATCTTACAAAAACAATTTTTTCTAGAACTTTTGCTATATTTGAGATTAAGGATATGGGCCTATAATTTGATATTTCCATTTTGTTTCCAGCTTTAAAGATAGGTACTACCTCAGCTGTTTTCAATGATTCAGGCCATATTGATTTTTCTAGACATATATTAAATATATGAGTTAATGCATTTACGATTAGATTTGATAGTATTTTCAAAGCTTTTGTTGGGATTTTATCAACACCACCATTTTTTATTTTCATATTTTCAATTATTTGTAAAATTTCAAAATTATTAGTTGGTTTTATAAAAATAGAGTTGCAATTCATGGGTGGTAGTTTTAATATCTTACCCTGCGGAATATTAATTTTATTACTTAAATTCATTCCTATTTTGCAAAAATATGAGTTCATTTAATTGGCAATTTTTGTAGGGTCATCTATTATTTCATCGTTATTCATTATTATTTTATTAATTGTATTATTATTTTGCGATTTAGTACCCAGTTTACATTTTATATGTTTCCATAGTTGTTTAGAATTATTGCTACTCTTTATTATTAAATTTCTTTCATGCTTAGTTTTAGCTTCTTTAATAATTTTATCAAGACTCTTTGTGTAATTCCTATATTCTAATTTTATTCTTTCATTATTAGGTTCATTACGCATTTTGACATATAATTGTCCTTTTCTTTCACATGAGATCATAATAGCTTTAGTGATCCAATCCTTTCTTGGTTTATTCTTATTATTTTTTCCATTTTTTAACACATATTTAGATTTTTCTAAACAGTCTTGTATTTCAGTTATTAAAGTTGTTGTAGCTTCTTCAGGATCATGCATTGATTCAATTATATTCCAATTTTTCATAGCAGCTACTCTGCGTAGTTTAATGTAATCATACTTATAGCAAATATTTTCTTTATTTAATGTTTGTGAATTGTTTATTTTTATAAATAATGGATAATGATCTGTAAATGGTATTAAAAGTTTGAAGGATTTAGTGTCTAGAGATTTGGTTTTTATATATATGTTATCAATGCATGTGCCTTCTCCACTATTATCATTTGGTCTAGTTGTATATATAAACCCAGGGTAAAAACCTTTTTCAAGCATATTATTTAAAAGTTCCTGACTGTTATGATCTTCTTTCATAATGTCAATGTTAAAATCACCAATAATTAAATAATTTTTTATATTTTTTTTGCCGTTCATATATGATTTTAAGTTGGAAATGAGTTCAGTACATGATAGATTATGACATCTATATAATGTTGATATTTCAAGAGAAATACCTCTATTTAGTGTTATTCTTGTATTTAATATTTTCAATTTACCAATTTCAATTGTTTCGGTTATTTCTGTTACGCAATCTTTTATATATACAACTACTCCATCATTTTGATTTATTTTGCTATTATTATAATATAAATTATAACCTTGTATAGCAAAATATTGATAGTTATGTAAGCACCATGTTTCTGAGCATACAATTATATAAGGTTTGATCCTCAAGCTCTTAATAAAAATTTCTAATTTTGTATAGTTAGCATTTAGACTTCTAATATTAACATACAGTATAAGGCTGTCTTTTATATTCAAATTTTTATTAAGAGTTTTTAGATCAAGATATGATATTTCCTCTTGAATTACTTCTTTTTGGAATTCTTCTATGAGATCTAGATGTTGCTCCATTATTTACTTTTATTTCTGCTTGTGCTTGGGCTTGTTAATGATAGTATACTAGCGCTGAGTGGTGCATTCTTGCTGAGCGTTGCATTTTTGCTGAGTATTGCACTCTTCATTCTTGGTTTAGTTGAGTTCATTGTCGTAGTGTTTTTTTTGTAATTTTCTACATTACCCATGTATCTTGGTATAGTAGGATTCATAGGATAATCTGTCATACTTATGTATCTATTAAGTTTTTTCTTAAATATTGTACATTTTTCCGTATCATTAACTACATGGTTAACCTCTAAATTTGTTTTATATTTAGTATTGCTATAAAAACAATTGATATATACTTTATTGGACAGGTTATCACATTGTGAAGATATGTGTGTTCCAGCACAATTTATGCAACAAAGCTCATTTTCACAGTTACGAGGATTATGCCCAAATCTTCCACACTTATTGCAGGGCTTGATATTTATTAAATCCCAGACTCTGCAACTTTGATAACCAATAAAAATTTTATTTTGGTTGTCTCTTATACGTTTGTATAAATCTCTTGGTACTTCTATTATTAGGCTTAACTTGTTAGTAGTCGTAATTTCATTTATGTGTAATATCTTACATTTGTCTTGATATTCACTAAAATTTCTTCGATTTATATCATTTTCGAGTTCATCTTGGTTCATTTGTGTGGGATCCACTCCAACTATTTTCATCTTTGGCGATTCAATTTTTTCATACACAACATTATAATTATTATATAACTTTTTTGTTAAAACATCAAAAGTAGTTTTAGCACTTCTTTTGTCCAAGCTTTTAATCAATAATTCATTATCATTAATTTATTTCACATATTTAGTTTGAATATTTTTATCATCTATTAAATAATTGCACACTTGTTTTGAAAATTTTTTAGGATTTTTGTCTTTTTTTTTATTTTCTACAATTATTGCTGGAACTCTTTTCTTTTTATTTACTGATTTATTAATTAATACCTCAGCATATGTTTTTTGGTTTAGTTGCACTTTTTCAAATTCATCTTCATTCTTCTCTTTTTTCAATAATCTTTTTAACAAAGTATTCTTGTCCATTAATTCACTATTTAATTGTTTAATTAATTGATTTTCGATATTAAGATTTTCTAGTTCAGAATTTTCTGACAGTAACGTGGCATCTAGTTTTTCATTCGTTCCAGATTTTTGTGTATTTTCAGATATAACATTTAATTCATTTAAGATTTTGTGCTTTATTTTCTCTTCTTTTGCACTTTTTATCTGAGCAATTAAAATTCTAGCATTTTCATCTAATTTTATTTTATTCTCTTTTAAGGTTAGAACAAGCTCCACGTGTGCAGGACAAACCACAAGTGCTTTCCCTACGTATATTTTGTCTTTATATTTGTCAAAGTCACTTTTATGATAAATATTATCACACACTACACAAATCACTGTTGTAACTTTATTTTTTGGATGGCATGTATATGCTGGTTCTGAGTTTATATCAGGACGTTCGGGAGGTAGTCCCCCTCCTCCCAACGCCATGATGACAAAATTGATAAAATAATAAATATAATTTTAATTTTTTTTATTAACCTTTTTATCTTTACCTTGATGAATAAATATCTGTTTTAATATATTAAATTATGCAACAATAATTAATAAAGATGTAGTAAGGAGATACATTGCTATAGCTTTTGATTTTAGATACGACGTTGGTTTCCTTGTGGAGGAAGTTTTGCAATAGTTCCCTATTAAAACGTATTGAAAAAACATGTTATAGAAATTAATTGGATTGAACAACAGACGCTTAACTGCTTTCTTCTAATTTTAGAAAAACGTGGACCAATTAGTATTTTATTTAGAAAATCAATCTAAGCACTCAAAGCTTAACTAAATTTTGCTTTCTCATAGAAGAAGCTTTGTGATAGTAAACAAATTTTTTTGCTGAACACATGTTAGAAACATTTTTTGAGGCATTAGGAGTCAAAATACATTATTTTGAGAATAAATCTGAAAAGATGTGTATGTATATACATGTGCGTGTACGTGAGCGTGCGCGTGTGCGTGTGAGTGCGCGCGCGCGTGTGTATGTGTGTGTGTATGTGTGTGTGTGAGTGTGTGTGTGTGAGCAGGGTTTATTTTTTTTGTTTTTTTTTCACGAAGGGGGCATAATAATAATTATTTTAGTTTTTCGGATTAGTTTTTGTTTTTAACGGTTGGTAGATATTTTAGTTTTAGTTTTTCTGTTTCTTTCGTGCGTTAGAAATGGTAGCATCGACCCAATGAAAATGCATTTGAAAGAGAATAATATTTCCTATCATTTATCAACCAAAATTTTGGATAAGGTGTTTTCTTTCTTTTGTTATACACGGAACCGTCATTTTTTGTTTGAACGGTGATTTCTCTGTAATATATGGTGGAAAGTGTTTAACAAAAATGGGAGTGAGTAGGATTTCTTGCGTATTACGCGATGACTTTTGACCAATTACAGCTCGTTTTTTACGTTTTGCAACGAAGATTAATCGCTAAAAATTAATCGCTTTTTTCTTGCGTATTATGCGGTATTTTATAGCTATTCAAGCTCTTTTTTTTATTATTTGATAAAGTTTGAAATAAAAAGAAAATTAAGAATCATTGACTCGTTTTTGTTTCATACCATTTTCATTTGTATGATATTTTTGTAATTAATGAATAAATGACCTACCTAACTTTCATACATAAAAAAGGCCTTATCATGCTTTTATCTAAAAAAATACGGCGTGTAATACGGGCAGAAGAGCTATTTCAGACTCGGGTGAGTTATTTTCACCACTCGTCTGTGTCTCGGGCGCCTTCGGCTTCGACTCATCTGACTACCTCACCCTCGTTAGAAATAGCTCATTTTCTTCCCTAGTTGCACAATGTACTATTTTAAACTCAGGCATGAAATAGGTCTTTTTCATGCCTAAAAGTAGCGTAGAAAAAGTGTTAAAAAAATATTCATTTAGCGGAGAAAAATAACTTTTTCACCACACTGCGCGTAAAGTGCTGACTGTACGCCCTCTCAGCAGGCCGTACAGTACCGCATGGACTGCCTAGGGAATAAAGTGACTTGCGCATGCGCGATGCGCCTTTTTCCGCTCTCGACTGCGTCTCGAGCGGTAAAACAGCGCGTCGCGCGTACACAAGTCACTTTACTTCTAGGCAGAGCATGGGGTACTGTACGGCCTGCTGAGATGCGTACAGTCATTTCTTTACGGGGGTGTGGTGAAAAGTAGTATACGCACCTCTGGAGTACAGTAGGCAAGCATGCACTGTGTGAAATGCCGACCTCGCTTCGCTCGGTCGACAACGTCACACAGTGCGTACATTGCCCACTTTACTCCCTTGATGCATAATGTACTATTTTCTCCGCTTTTCAAAAATTCTGAAAAAATGTAGGAAATAAGTGTGAAGGTTGCTGCTAGTAACAAATACGTAATTGCGCATGCGCGAGTTTTGATTAAAATCGAAATAAGAAAACGTGCAAATATTTAAACTGTACGATTAAAAGTGAAAATTAAAAATATAACAATTTTCAACTACGTTGCGCACGACTTGAAATGCGCGATTACCTACACAACTTTCATGCATAAAAAGGGCCTACTATATCTTTATTGAAAAGAATATGGTGGGTAACACGGGAAGAAAAGCTATTTCAGACTTGAGTGTGGTATTTGCAGCACTCGTATTTGTCTCGGGCGCCTTCGGCGATCTCGACTTCTACTTGTGCTGAATATCTCACGCTCGTTAGAAATAGCTCATTTTCTCCCATAGTTGCACAATGTACTATTATTCCCGCAAAATCGGGAATAAAGTGCTATTTTCGACCCGATTTTCTAATCAATAAAATGGCCATTATAGTTAAGACGTGAATAAAAGCTATTTCAAACTTGGGTGAAGTATTTTTCTTTCCTTTCGGCCCCTCTAAATATTAGATAAAATAGGTCATACAAATGTTTTTAAATTTTTAATCTAACTGGCTCGTATTTACGCCATGTCGAAGAACGGCACACTTTCATTCTGCTCTGTAGGCATAAGAAAAACACGTAATCAAGACATGTGTTACAAAAAACATGGCGGTCACTACAGACAAGTGGGATTTTTTGACCTTCTGTGTTTGCATTACTCGTCTCTGGCTCGCGATGCGCACTTACCTACGTCTCGTACTACAAAGTCCACCCTTGGTAAAAAGAGACCCACTTTTAGTCGTTGTTATACAATATACTATTTTCTACACGAAAACATTCTACACAAATATTTTCTAACCGAAAATTCTCAACACCAATTTTTGATTTAATATTGCATTTACACTTATAAATTCTACACAATAATTTTATCAATAACCTTTACAATAATATCTATGTATTGTGAAGGTGTAATAGTGTAGAATTTTTCATTGCAGAATATTAAATTAGAAATGGGTGTCAGGAACTTTGTTATGCCGGGAAATCATAGAAATTATCTTATGCCCAAGTGAAATTAAGACTCGAAGATATTTACAAAAACTATAATCAATATTTTTATAATAAACAATAGAATACTGAGTAATAATAATATGTAGCTATGTCAATGCATGGAATGTTAAAATTAATTCCGTTGTATAGGGTATGCAATCCCTAGAAATAAAACTAGTAAATGACTAAATATTCGGTATTAATAGTTCAGCAATAAATAGCAATCATAATTCTAATAACTGTAGACCGACTGCTGCTCTTGTAAAAGTTATGAACACAAATTATCTTTAGTTCCATCGCAATATTTTTTCAATACTTTTTGTGGAATCAAATAAGATACAAATTTTCATTTATAAATCTCACGAAATCATTTAATAATTATTACAAGCGGAAAACATTTATGTGATTGAAGTAAGAGAAAAGTGAGCTAGCCCTTCGTCTAAGTGTAATGTAAGTTAAAATGATATCTCTTTGTCCCTAGTATTATCAATATTTTTTTTAAAAAGAGTAAAAAAGTAGTGTAATGGCCTTGAGCTGTTATCGGTGTAAGAAACCTTTAGTGTCGCTGGGAAGCTACATCGCAAAAGAAAGACACATGCAGATAAAGAATAAATAGTATTCACGTCGATTGATACAGAAGTTTAGGATAAAACTTTTACTACCCGGCGATCTGGGACAAAAAGCTTACCTTCGCGGAGCTTTCCCAGTGTTCCGGCTGCTGAGGGATCGACAACCATCACAAACACAATCCAAACCAAACTCACGGCCATCCTAGATGAACTCCAATGTCTCTGAGCATTCATTGTTGCGTGACCACTGATACTCTGACAGAAACAATAACTGAATTATTATAAAAAATGTATTTCAATTTCACGGTATAATATTATAGTGTTAGTTAATGATGTTTATTTATAATATAAAAGCCATAACAGTATGAGGTTGTCACAACTAGTAGATAGATATCGAAATCGAGTTACACGCTAGCAATAGCAGTGTGTTGATGACTGATAGGCATTCATTAAAACTCGATATGCGCATATGGGGTGCAAGTATTCGCCAAGCGTGGTAGTTATAACCCAACTAACTAAATACAACAGAACAGAATACAGCAGAGCAGAGCAGAACAGAACAGAACAGAATGAAGCGGCGCATCGCGCGCATATACAACAACAAGCGGTATCGAATGTTGACTTTCGTTTAGCCGTAAACTGTGGTCTTCGGTTTTCTCCGCTTGCGATTACCAGCGTGTTCTCTAACTATTCCCGGCTCAAACGCTGTGCATACAGAAGTTGCGTCATTAAGGTTATAGCAAGCTTGGCAGCGCAAGCAAGTCCTCTTACTCACTTGCCCGAGAACTGCTGCTGTGTTCTCGAATAACGCGAAACTCACGTTTACAGTGGGGAGACTTGATACGTAGTTGCGCGCGCACTCTGGAGGAATGAATTTCTGACTTTTGCTTTACGGTTAAGCACAATTACATGCAAATGCGGTTACGACAAGAGAAAGCGCTCGCGCACAGCCGCCCCTGCCGCAAGTAGGTTATATACACCTTTACTCGAATCCGTCCAACTTTTCCTTTCTGTTGCAGGCTTCAGCGGAAGTGGGGAAAGAGGCGGAGGCGAGGAGAGTAACCACTTTTATTTTTTATTCTAAACGAACTTTATTACTTTTCGCGGTGCACACAATGGCAAGGAATTTACTGGATGAAAAAAGAAGACTGTGATGAAGAGCAGAGGCTGCTACTGCTGCTGCTGTTTTGGCCGCGGAGAAAATTACAAGCGCGCCGTGAAAGCTTTGATTTACGATGACCAACTCTAGCGAGCGAGAGCTGCGCGCGGAAGAACACTTTCCAGAACCCAAAAATCATTCTATTAGTACCATTCGATACGTTTCTACTGCTTCGTACTTGCAGCCAAAATGAGAAAAAAGGAGCAAAATTAGCGAGAGGAAGGGAGCAAGCTTTTGAGCACGGGATGTTCTCTTCAATCGAACGATGTTTCTCTCTCTATCGCTCTCTCTCACTCTCTCCCCCCTCTCTCCCTCTCTCTCTCTCTCTCTCTCTCCCTCCCTCTCGCTCTCTCTCACCCTCTCTCTCTCCATCTCTCTCTCTCTCTCTCGCTCTTTCTCTCTCTCTCTTTCTCTCTCTCTCTCCCTCTCTCTCGTCGAGTGTAGGCAGGAGGTGCTCGCTCTGAGTGAACTCGCCGGTTATTGATTTCGCACTGACAGATTTATCTCGGGGCTCGAGCAGCAGCTGTCAGTGTCTTCTTCTACCACTTCTTTCAGCGTGTTCGAGGCCGACCATGTTCGCCTGTCTTTCTTTCCTCGAAGAAAAACGTATTTACCGAAGAGCGACGATCACTGCTGGCTAACACGCACAAGCCGAGTTACATTCATTCCCATGTACCATTTGTCTCTCTTGCTGATGCGTATCGCGCGCGACAGATATTTCAGCTATATTAGTACAGTCAAATTAGACTCAAAACGATAAATTTTTATCAATAATCTCAATGACATCGGTTAAGGGCTTAAATTGTTCGGAAGAGTGTCTATAATGATAATCTGAAGACGTGAACAATGGATCCCGTAAGCTTTATAAACAATTAACAATTAAATTTGGATTTCTGCACTTTTTTTCTTATTTCGCTCTGTATCTTGGAAAGTATTGATTTTAGAGGAAAAAGTTATTAAAAAAAGTTGTTCGTTATTAAATTTTCTATAAACAAGTCAGCAAGGGCACATTTCTATCTATTATAATTTCTTCGAAAATTGCAAAAGAACGCTAAATTCGTGAAAATTTAAAATTGTTTATAACTTTTGAGAAAATTAATATTTTTCAATCATATTTCAGAAAAATATAGTACTCAAGTAATAGAAATAGCATGCAAAATTTCAAGTCTCTATTCATTATAGTTTTTTCTAAAATAATAGCTATATTTCGAAATTTCTTTTTTTCACGGTACTGGCAAATGTTAAAAAATCAGTCAGTTTAGTCGCCCTTGTTCATACGCAATCTAGAAGAGTTATATTTTAATAAACTTTTTCGAGAACTGCAAAATTTTAATTAGGGGCTCTCTAGGATGTAAATGTTTATAAAACGCTTAATTAACTTTTTATGTAGGAGACAATATTTTAGTCCGATTTTGATCAAACAAAATTCATTGCAAAGCGGCGATTTTTATCTTAATTTTGTAAAAATAAATGATAACGATACTTTGATGACATCAATCTTATTTAATGGATACTCCTGACCCTTTATATATTTGAATTTATTCCGTCGCTACTTGAAATACGAATCTTCAAAAGCAAATGAATAATATAATTAAAAGAATGTGTAAATAGTAACGAAACTTTCTTAATGTAATGTAAAAAGCGATTCTGATGCAGGAAAAAATGATAAAATGAAATTTATTACATTTTAAAGGTTTAAATAAATTAACTGACTAAAAGTAATGACACCAATGTTATTTTTTACTCGCGCGCGGCGGTGCCCCCACTCCGTCTCCCGCGCTGCTGATCGGCCGCCGTTGAGCGGTCATTGCTTTCCGACATTGAATTTGTAGTTAAAAATTGATTTTAGAGTTACGAGTAGCTGTTATCCTAAAGGTATAAGTTTTCAACTGTAGCAGAAAATTTGAAAATTTGCAATATCTCATTTGTGTACTGAGCAATGGCTTATTATAAAAAAAAATGTATCTTGGCTCCTAATGCTCGTAGAAAAACAATTTTTTTTTCAAAATTAAGATAAAAATCGCCGCTTTGCAATGAATTTTGTTTGATCAAAATCGGACTAAAATATTGTCTCCTACATAAAAAGTTAATTAAGCGTTTTATAAACATTTACATCCTAGAGAGCCCCTAATTAAAATTTTGCAGTTCTCGAAAAAGTTTATTAAAATATAACTCTTCTAGATTGCGTATGAACAAGGGCGACTAAACTGACTGATTTTTTAACATTTGCCAGTACCGTGAAAAAAAGAAATTTCGAAATATAGCTATTATTTTAGAAAAAACTATAATGAATAGAGACTTGAAATTTTGCATGCTATTTCTATTACTTGAGTACTATATTTTTCTGAAATATGATTGAAAAATATTAATTTTCTCAAAAGTTATAAACAATTTTAAATTTTCACGAATTTAGCGTTCTTTTGCAATTTTCGAAGAAATTATAATAGATAGAAATGTGCCCTTGCTGACTTGTTTATAGAAAATTTAATAACGAACAACTTTTTTTAATAACTTTTTCCTCTAAAATCAATACTTTCCAAGATACAGAGCGAAATAAGAAAAAAAGTGCAGAAATCCAAATTTAATTGTTAATTGTTTATAAAGCTTACGGGATCAATTGCTGGTGACACTGATGACATACTATTTTTTAGTTTTATGTGGACACTCGTTTAAAATTAAAAATAATAATATACACTATTATAAAGTCAGTTTTTCAGTTAGTTTTTAAATATACTAGAAACAGTGATGCGCGCTGCAGCGCGCTCGTATATTGCATTATATTTTAACGTTATATTTTCTTTATTTAATTCTAGTGAATAGTTATTCATAATTCGTTTTCACCTATAACTTAATTTTAGAATTGCATAAGTTTCATAAAATAATTTTCGATATTTTTGTTAGCCTATGTTATAAATTGATGGATTTCATATGAATGTCATTTAATATTTGTTTTTTAAGGAGGTTCGAGTGACATACTAGTCAAAACAGCAATTTATGAAAAAAAGTTATTTCATAGAGAAGTTTATGACAATATATCCTGTTAACAAATTAAACATTTAAGGGGGCAGATCGGGGTTAAACCCAAAAAAGACTTCTTTTTACGGGTCCACAAAACTTTTTATGTTTAAAAGCAATCATTCTGAAAACTTGTGTACTATCAAAACATAATACTGTCTTAAATTTTACCGTTGTAAAACCTCAAAATCTTGATCATACACTTCAGAATAAATCATTATTCTCAATACCATATTTATTAAAGGAATGTTGATCCTCACACGACTCGAGGTGACATGATGAACGAAAATTTTCTTTTCGATAGTTATTCGATACTTTCGATACTTATTAAAAGACCAGAGCACTTTTTCGTTAAAATATCTATTAATCTTTTTTCTAGAGATGCAATCGATTTTTTAATAATTTTTTAAAAGTATTTTTAAAAAATTAATTGTATGTACGAAAAGGTATAATAAAAAAATTTAAGGAAAAAGTGCTCCGCTCTTTTTGTACTACATGTCAAAAAGAGTCAAATAACCGCCGAAAAAAATTTTTTCGTTTATCATCTCACCTTGAATTGTGTGAGGATCAAAGTTCCTTTAATAAATATGGCACTGAAAATAATGATTTATTGTAACGTGTAGGATCTAGATTTTGTGGTTTTGCAACGGTAATATTTAAGATAGTATTGTATTTTGATAGTATAACATTTTTCAGATTGATTGTACCTGTATGTACAACTTTATTCCTTATGCTAGCTTATATAGGAGCTTCTTCATACCCCAACAGAGATAGAAGGTTCTTCCAATCAGGCGTCGGTATACTGTTCAATCGTTTATTTACAGTTATTAATGTTTTATCGATTTAGACGCCTGATTCGTAATCAGCGACCTCAAAAATCTTTCAAACTACATACACATTGGAAGCGCCATAGTGTTTTTAAAGATAGTGTCCACTATATTGCTTTTTAACGAAACCTTATATCTCTAGTGACACTTCTGATATCATAACGAATCGATTAACGCCCAATATATCAAAATCGGTTTATCCGTTTCGGATGTACATGGGAACAGAAGTATGCAATTGAACATACATACTCGTGAAAAACAATATCCTCCTTTGCTGAGCGCAGTCGAGTAATAATAACGTAATTTTATTAATTGAATGGTGTAAGTAGCTAAGCTAGGCGGATACGAGCTCAGGCTTGTACGAGCTCACCGAGCAAACCCACATGATTCCGCTGTTTTGAACAGATGTGGCCCCGTACCCGCCTAGCCAAGATGGACGAGATCATCCGAGCTCATCTTATCCCGTTTCGCAGTGGCTTCGTGCTTTACTGGATAACATGATAGTTAGCTACTACTTGTTTTTTTGTTTACTTTTGATGTAATCTATAACTTGTGAAAATCTTTTGTATCCGTTTTGTTCGGGTAATGAATGTGTATTTGTAGAATATTTTTGAGTATATTGTTTCTACTATGAAGTAGATACATTATTTTTTTCTGCTTGCTTCTTATCCTTGGAAAGAGAAGTATAGCCTGCACTACTCTGGTGTTGACTCATCTTAATGAAGGTATGGTGTACAAATGAGTTGAGTAACGTGATTCAATTGATGTTTATAGTGAAAATCGGTCGATACTGCTTATGAAGCGGTATATTTAATTTTCAAAACTTTCCCAATCCATTGCCAAACATTTAATTTTCAAATAATCATTGTAAAACTTTTTCATAAGTATGATATCATTGAGTGCACATGCCGCTTTATATGTACCATTCTGGTGAGGACATAGCGGTACTAATTTTTCATTGTGCATTCTGGCTTGAGTTGAGAATCCTATAGCCATTATATCGTAAACATGGAAATTGAAACGCATTAACCATTCCTTGTTTGTTGAGCCTTTAACTATGATTCTTGTGGCCTCATGCAGCGCTTGTCGAAGTATACTTTGTACTTCAGAGTAGACTATATCTCCTCAACTCCAAGCTAATCCGTGATAACAACGTTAAAGCCAAGTATTTTCTTGTTTATACTTGTCGAAGAGACGTCGCCAAGGATATGGTTCTTTAAATAATAAAACGAGTGGTTCGAAATCATCTGTAACAAGAGCTATTGCCAGTTCCTTGAGAATAAGTTTATTGTCTGTCTGTTTAAAGTCTTGCATGTCTACGATGTACTCAATCTTTCTGAAGAATAATCTTTTTAATCTCGAACAACTTGCTTTATACCCCCCCCCCCCCTGCCCCGCCGTCACTGTAGCAACAAGTCTATACAAATTTCTTTATATCACCGCTCACAGTATTATATTGATCTACACGACCGTGCAAGATTAAGCAGTAAGCTGATGTTCCAGCTGGAAAATTATCTATTGCTTCGAATTCTAGTCGAACATCCACTGGCGCGCTTTTCAAAGATTCATTTTGTTTTGAACAATTAATTAATGTAACTTTTTTAACATAGGTTCGGCATTTTTGTTATCGAAAACATTTTGAAAATTTGCGTTCATATCGTACAGTATAGCATACTGATTACGAGTTACATCTAGATCTAAATTACCATATGGATAATATTGTGAATTAAGGAAAAGTTTTATATTACTTATGTTGCAGTGATCGAAGTAACTAGCATTAATATTTCTTCGAGCTTTTCTATTTTTTTGAAATGCTAGAATAACAAAGCGCGTTTTTTCCAACTGATTTGATGTTTTGAATGTCCAAACATATTTTGAAGAGGAAGGGAGTATAGGATACTCGTATAACTCCCAAGTACGATAACTCATAGCTATTGGTCTATCCTTCCCGATATAATTGAACAAATGAATTTTATGTATTGCCAGATACCAATAAATATGGCATTAACCACTCAATTCTCGTCAATTCAATTTTAAAATCTTCGTAAACATCACGTCCAGCTACTTGTATTGCTGTTTGAATAACCGCATTCAAATCGTTTCTTGATCTTGTGAGTATGAGTTCATGTTTTACATTAATTAAGATTTTTCAATAGCCTTCAGCAAAGCCGAGAATCATACTCAGAGGTATAGTAATACATCGAAGTATCCGTTCGCATTTGTCAACTATTGAGGTTCTTCAACGTTGAGCTATCCAGCATTTTAAATAATTAAGCTTTGACTAGGAGTTATTGAAATCCAACCTTTCATGAGTGAAGTTAAACCTACATTCTTACATTTATCAATCTCTACAGCATTGATCTCATATCGAATTTCTTCGAACATGTGACAGATGGCATTATTTACCAGTTGAGTTCTTTCAACTACCGTACCATCGACCTTGGTCAGTTTACCACACACATGTAGTGAACTGCGGGATGGTAAAAGACACAAATCTTGATGTTGGATGGAGATGCGAATCTCATCGCTGTTGTTGAAGGATGAAGCTGTATATGGCTGATGTGCATGTATTTCGTAATGCGCCACAGACTCATCGAATGTTAAGGCGACTGTATGCTTAAAATCTCCTCCATTTTTTTGCAAACAACAAAAGAACATACACGTTATTTTCCACCACGGGCGACGACTTTCAAGCCGAGACTTTTTAGAAATTGAATGTTTTGCCGTGTTAGTATACCCCTAGTAATACCCCTCGAAAATTTGGAATTTTCAAAATTTCGGCATACTTTAACAAGTCAACATCTGTAAGCGCTCTTTGTGGTAATTTTACTTTCAGTATCCTTTTTTTTCTTTTTTTTAATTCTTTTTCACCGATAGATTTTACATGAACACCAATCCAATTTATGTGGTTTCAGAAAAATACCTTTACCGACAGCTATATCCTCAATCTTCCGCCTCCTGTAACTGCACCAACTGCACACAAACCAACAAATGTAGGTATGGGGAATGGTAAGAATCCTCCTACTATTGATGGAACAGGTAGGATACGTGGAATAATTACATTAGGTATACCGCCAGCTTTTTTAACCGCACTGCGAGCTCCTTTCAGAGCAGAAAGAATTACCTTACGAGCGCTCTTACTTGGAACAATTGACTTAGAAGAAGCCTTCATTACTTTTTTTAATGTAATGGATTGCCTATTTTTCGTCCTTTTCATACCCATACCTAGCAGCTGTATTTTCACCAATACCAGCGTCCTTGGACAAAACTCTCTGTCAAGCTTTATTAGCTAAAACTCTGTCAGCAACGTTTCTAACTCCAATGTTCTCACGATTCTGTGAATATGCTATATCGTGTTCCTTACACGCTACATCAAGAGGATTAATACCTGGATAACTACGAGCAACTCGCTTTGATAATTTAGTACCAGGACCACAGTACTGATATCCAGGCAAGTGAAATTCTACAGGAAGTTTGTTAATAAATCTATTTGGCAAACCACGTCCTCGTCGACGATGTTTGTGTACGATCTCATGACACTATGAAGGTTCATTCACAACTGATGTTGAGAGTATGTAAGTGCTCTATTTATAATTAAATATTCAGTCGTAATTACAATCTCATACTGGATACGTGAATTTCAAGGAGCAGTCTGTCAAACTCCCGATAGCAAACTTTGACAATATCGTGGAGCAGGATAAAAAAAATAAAGCAACATTGTGACTTACTTCCAGACAGTATACGAGTCGTATTTTGCGGTCCATCAAACTGTGGTAAAACAATCAGTCTGCTAGCTCTTATAACACATCCAAATGGTCTAAGGTTCGAAAACGTATATGTCTACTCTAAATCACTAAATCAATCAAAGTACAAATTCCTTAAAGAACTTTTGGAACCTGTGGATGGTGTGCAAAATTTTTCCTTGAGCAAACATGATGAAGTGGTATCTCCTGATAATGCACTTCCAAACTCTATCATGATATTTGATGACGTAGCCTGTGAAAAACAAAATAATATTAGAGCATATTTCTGTATGGGAAGGCACAAGAACGTTGACTGCTTTTATCTTTGTTAATCTTATTAACCCACATACCGAAACATCTCGTAAGAAACAATCTCAATCTTTTGGTAATTTTTCGACAGGATGATGTAAATCTGAAACATTTGTATGAGGATCACCTCAATTCCGACATGACCTTTGGACAATTCAAGGATTTGTGTTCAAAGTGTTGGAGAGATAATAAGTATGGGTTTCTAATGATCGATAAGGATAGTACAATTAATAATGGCAGATACAGAAAAGGTTTCGACTGTATTACTATAAATATAGCACATGTATAACACTAATTAGCAGTCTGTTATTGAATGTTGAAGCGTCAACATGGCTGACTTTCAACAAAACAAGAATATACTTCACCAGCTTGTTAAAGCACGAAATGCTGTTAAGCGCAAATACAATTTTTTACAAGTATGGAAAGGATAGTTTTGAGAGATCAATGGCAGAAACATTTAGACCAGTTGTCGATCCTCTTCTGGAATTTGTTGATACGTCAAAAAATCAGTCCATTAAGACTCCTACAAAAAAGATTCTTAATAAGAAGTCTTGACGTAAGTATGCTTTCTGACGAGGATCTCGATGAGAGTTTCAATGAAACTCTACAAAATACAGTGAAAGCTCATGAAACCTCGTTTGAAACAGCCGATGAAGAAGAAGTTGATTCAGCTTCTAGTAACAAATATATTCTCATGCTAAATCAAAAGAAAAACTTAGATAAAGTTTACGGAGTGCGTAAAGAAGGTAATAGTTTCATGATAGGTAATTCGAAGATAAACTTCGAAAATGATAACATTGAAGTCAAGGATGTAAAATATCCGAACGCTACAGGATTGTTAGAATTACTTTTACACAACATCCTAATTAAAAGCTTGTTAAGTTCAAGTGCTTTGCAGAACTATCGCAATATTGTCGAAACGACTAATGATCACAAGAAATGTTACAGGAGTAATGAATCTATTCGCGATTATAATAGCAAGAAATAAACTAATAATATCGCTCCACTATTCCTTAAAACACCTAAAAAAGTAGATGAGAGATTACCTCGATACAAAATTGCTGGGAGAAATACAAGGATGGATTATGTATTCTGGGCCGATGCTAATGAGCTCGCAGATCGTCTTCGATTACTCATGGCTGAACAATCGGCTAGTAATCCTAGTCATACCAACGATATTCACTCTATCATAGAGGAACTTCTTGAAGCTGATTATATATATATATTAAGGTGTACACAAATACTTGCTTCGTTATCAAAATGAACGTCGACGTGTTTGGACGTAATCTAAAACGGAGCGAGAGTAGTCGAGGTCCTCCTGGTGTTGGATACAAAATCACAGCTGATGGTCAGTGGACTTGGAAAACAAGAGGTTATGCAACCTTGCAGCACCTAATCAACTGAGGGAAGCAGTGAATTTAGATACTCTGCATCGCATAATTCGAGAGGAAATTCAGAAAGTTTTGAAAACTATAGATTTATTGAGAGATGAGCTCAAGAATTTAGATGAAATTATAGACGTGCATAGAGACGAACTCGATAATAAATTGAAAAGTCAAAATTCCCAAATCCTGGCTATAAAAAGGTGATATTTCAAATCTCTCAAAACATTCCCTCAATAGATGTCAGCCTTTCAATATTGAACGATGGAATATCAGAGAGTAGTTGAAAAGCTTTATAAATCTGCTCGACGTAATTACCCACGACGAAAGTTTGATGTACGAGATTTGGATGAAATTTGTCAAGCTGATTTGGTTGACATGCAACCTTAGACTCGAGAGAACAAAGATTATAGGTACTTGCTTACAATCATAGATGTATTTTATAAGTATGCTTGGGCCGTTCCAGTCAAATGAAAAACTGGAGAAGAATTTGTAACAGCATACATACCGACATAGTAAAGAGTTTTATAATACGACTTTTCAGAACCTAATGAAATACTACAAAATAAATTTCTACTCAACGTACAGCAATCTTAAAGCATCAATATGTGAACGCTTCAATCGCACTCTCAAAAACAAGATGTGGATACAGTTTAGTCTTCAAGGAAGCTACAAATGTCTGGCTATCTTACCTGAGTTGTTAAACTCTTATAATAATAGAAAACGTCGAACTACTGCTATGAAGCCTAACGATGTCACTACTGCCAATCAAACTAAAGTTTGAAAATGATTTAATCAAAATAATAAATTATTAGATAAGTCTAAATTCAAAATTGGTGACAAAGTACGAGTGTGTAAGGTTAAACAAGTGTTCGAGAAGGGATACACACCAAACTGGTACATCGAGATATTTACGGTTAGTCGTATAGCTGCATCGAATCCTGTAACATATCATTTAAAAGACTATAAAGATGAGTCCATTGCTGATGGATTTTACGAACAGAAACTGATGAAAGTTAAATATCCAGATGTATATCTAGTAGAAAAAGTACTTAAGAAACGAGGGAAGCAAGTGTATTGTAAGTGGTTAGGATTTGATAATTCACATAATAGTAGAATTGACAAGTTTTGACTCCTGTAAATGAAAAGAATTTCTTTTTTATGAATGATGAGGGCCCCAACCTTTGCCCTCAACCTGTGAGATACACCCGAAGGATCGTCACTTGTGAGCATCGTAATTTGAACGAATTGAAAGTAAGATGTGCACTTATGACTCACTATCTCTCCATAGGATAAGGACATTGATTTTTTATTTGTTTATTAATAAATTTACAACGTAAAATCTGTTTATATCTTCATATTTATTAATAAATTAAAATATGTAGAAAATAAATATTTATTCATTTTATATACTCTTAAATTCAATCTTATTATACTCTAAATACTTGAGAACTAATTCATATTTATTGGCTTTGTCCGCTATATTGTTGAACATATCTTCATCCTGCTCAAGTGCAGTAGATATACGATTTAGCAGGAACACCTGTATTTCAGAACCGAGGTTTACAACGACTCGTAGACCAAATCGTGTTTTCACTTGTGTCAGTGACGTCACCATGTACTATTTATCTTTTTCCAAATCAGACAACGATTTCTTAGGTAATAAGACATTTCCGCAAGCAATTTTGTTCAGTGATGCCAAGTTCATTGTCTAAAGATAAAATAAGTTAATATTATTATTTTTCAAATAGTAAGAGTTGAATTATGAATAATTTTGTTATACGTACCTTGATTTCGTAGATAAATGCTGGTTTCAGTATTGAATTCTTAACCTCTTACTCTGGGGCTCTTCAGTTGAACTGCTCTCTGACTGTAAGTCTGTTGGAATTATGTTAGCTGTCTGGAGCACTTCGTTATGTAGCCTGATTTCCTTCAATATAGCTCCCTTTTCCACTGGATCTTCCCTCTTCACTACAGCTTCTTCTCCCACCTTATTTCTTGTGGCTTCCTCTTCGATAATGCTATAGTGTCCCCACGGTAAAGTATCCGTCTGACCGGGAACTAAGTATTGCTTATCGTCCTCAGGATTAAGAGCTAATTTAATCGCTTTTTCAGTTCTAATGATGTGAAGTCTTGCTCAAATATTGTACTGCTCACGCGATACTATGACATTTTCTTTCGAAGACATCGAATATAGTCATCAAAAGTAATTGTTGCTTAAAAAACGAGGTCTTCACGCCTTTTGCCTTTTTTATTGGCTTCTGACCAGCGACCTTGATGCTGTAAGCTTTACTACGGAGACCCACAAACTCCAGCATGATGTTACCATTGTATTCATCTTTCATCAGACCAACAAACTTCTTATTGGTTTGTGCAATATTAAACTGGTTATTCTCTGGATAGTCTGATATATCAAACTCATATATATCTCTCTTCATAATTTCATGCATATTTACATCACGAAGTCGAACAAGTGTCGAAATCTGTCGAACAAGTATCGAAATCTGTCGAACAAGTGTTGACATCTGTCGAAAAAGTGTAGAAATGTGTCGAAATCTGTCGAAATATGTCGAAAAAGTGTCGAAAAAGTGTTGAAATGTGTCAAAATATGTCGAATGTGTCGAAACAGTGTCGAAATATGACGAAGCGTGTCAAAAAGCATTGATTCTATAATATAAATATGTCGGTCAAATGTCGGTCAAGTGTCGGTCAAATGTCAGTCAAGTGTCGGTCAAATGTCGGTCAAATGTTGGATAAATTTGATTCTGTGATTCTGCAAATCGCACCTCTCTATCGCACATTTTGCGGTTCTATTCTAATTTAAAATATATACCCAGCTTCTTGGAGTTCTTCTATGATAGAGTAGATCTCGTTATCATGACTGGAGTTTCCGTCCGATTGTTCAGCCAAGAGTAATCGGAGGTGATGTACGAGTTCATTCGTATCGTCCCAGTACATATAATCCATCCTTGTATCTCTTCTAGCAATTTTGTAACGTGGTAGTAATCCACCTTCCTTTTCTGAAAATAGTGGAGCAATATCAGTAAAATAGTGGATAATATCAGTAAATTTCTTGCTGTTGTGAGTTCGAATAGATTCATCACATCTATACTTTTTCTTGTGAGCATTCGTTATTTCGAGAATTTTGCAATAGTTTTGCCAATCCTTTGAATTCACAACACTTTGATTAGTATGTTTTGGAAAGAACAGCTCCAACAATCCCAAAGTTTTCGGATATCGCACATCCTTCACTTTCACGTTATTATCTTCAAAATATATAGAAGAGTCACCAATCATAAAACTAGTACCTTCTTTATGCACGCCATAAATTTTATCTACATTATCTGTTTGATTGAACATGAGAATGTGCTTATTGGTAGATAAATCGTCATCTTCATCAGATGTTTCGAACGAGGTATCGTAAACCACTGTACGCTGCAAAGTTTCATCGAGACTCTTATCAGACACATCACTCTTATTTGATGTTATACTTTTATCTGATTCGTCACTCTCATCAAGCTTGTCAATCTTTTGAAAGTCGTTTTCAGGTAATATAGGCTTATTTTTTAATTTTTTTATTTCAGATAATGTTACAAGCTGTGCAAGTGGATCGACAAAAAATCGGCTTAAACGTTTCTCCCAATGCTCTCTCAGCACTAGCTTTGCCAAGCTTGAATGTATCGAATTTGCATTTAAGTTAATTTTGTGCTTTAAAAAGTTGACGAAGAATACCTTCTTGACAACTGAAGTCTGCCATGTTGATGCTTTGACAGCTCATTGTAGAATGACGATGATGTCGAACTGCACACGACATATCAAATTCTTTGTACCTAATATCAGCGGTAAGCCAACGCCCTCTGTTGGAGATATCAGCACACTATTTTTTCACTTCTCTGCAACGCCCTCTGTTGGTAATATGTGTAAGCAGTGGAGGTATTGGCATAAAGCCCTGTTGAAAATATGAATGTGTATATCCATGTGGATAAACCCTGTGGATAATCCATGTGGATTTGTATGGATTCCATGTGGATTCATATGGATTCCATGTAGATTCACATGGATTCCATGTGGATTCATATGGATTCCATGTGGATTCATATGGATTCCATATGGATATTGTATGTAGATTTTTTATGAACCACATGGATACCCATGTGGATTTAAAATAAATCCATATGAATATCTACGTCGATTTTAAGTGTATCCATATGGATATCTATGTGTATTTTAAATAAATCTATATTGATATCTATGTGGATTTTAAATGAATCCATATGGATTATAGCGAATTTTTTTATTTCTTTAAATCGTATGAATTTCATTCTATTTTATACATTTTGGTGATTTTTGCGAATTGCATGTGGATACTTTAGCTATTGATCCACGTGGTATTTTTATTTAAAAACGAGATGGATATCCATGTGGCTTGTAAATCCAATGTGAATGTAGATTTTACAAACAATTTTAAATGAAAATCCTTCTTTTACCCATTTTTCACATTTATTTGAATTTTTATTAAATTTTTATTGAAAGAAACATTTACATGAAAATAACTTTATGCTCATCTGAACGAAAATGGCCACTTTTTGCCCGCAAAAATGATTTGTGGGAAAAAAATAATTTTTTTCCTAGGGAGAAAAGTGATTTCACTAGAAAATAGTCAAAATTCCTTTATTTCATCAAGTTGTACCAATAACCCTGATTTTCGATTGTCTTTTAACAGTCCGTTAGTCAAACTTTCCAAGTCAAAAACTGGCCACAGTTGTGATGGACATAAAGTTCTATATGTAACTCGACAAAAAAGTCGATGTTTCCATCGGATGATACTGCCCGAGCTTGGCTTCGCTCGCTCGGGCAGTAAACTCACCCGCGGGAAAAATATTCGACTTTTTGGCCTTGTTACATAATGGACTATTATATGACATTTTTCATTATAATTTTTTCCTGGCATACTTAACACACTTGTTATTTTTTTTCAGTAAAGTTTTTTATTCTATGCTTATAGCAATAGTATCGGAGAGATCCTTAAAAACTGATTTCAATAATTAAAATTTGTCATTGTTTACTTAAAACAGTATACGATTTATGCATCAACTTACTTTCGATAACATCGCTTTTTTTGCCGATATCTCTTTTCGTTTTTGAGTCCGGCGGGGAGTTAGCACTGAATCTCCTTCTAATACGCACCGTGTCGTTAGCTCTTCCTTTGCATAAAAATAATTCAGCATTTTATTACAAAACAAACTTTCGGACTTTAATATCCAGTCCTGCCATCGTTTCACGGGCACGGATAAATTGTGTTTGATGTACACCGTCTAAAAATAAAAAAAATCCATTAGAATAGCAGTTTTTCATATTAGGTGAAAGTGTTAATTCTCGTACGAGTGTGAGATCACTCTAGCGGAGCGAGGGTGACTGCATCACATGAGTGGAGAAATATCTTTCGCGCGTGTATTGAACACTGTTTCTCCATTCAGGGTGCGTAAATTACGACTTAAAAAATTTGTAAAATGCCTAAAGTTGAACTTTGCGCACCCTGTATCGAAAAATAATTTACATTGTTCTCTATCACTTAATGAAACATACTTGCGTTTCACTGGGATCGTTAAATTTTTCCTTGAATTTGTTGCCACTTGCACTCGTTTCCTCCATTTCTGCTTGTTTCAAAGCTTTTGATGTTTTGATTCCTTATCAGATTTACTTTTTTCTTCTACTACAATGCTTTTCCGTCTTTTCTGGTTTCCATCATCGCTGTCATTTGAACTAATCTGTCGTTTAGGTGCCTTTCTTTGGTTCTGTGTTAGTTTTTCTGAATTATCTTTGTCTTCTTCTTCTGTTGATTTCTTTGTCTCTTCTACATCCGTGTCAGTGGCAATCGGTTCATAATCTACTATATAGAAATAAATATAAAAACCAGGTAATAAAATTAAAATCGTGTAAATAGTAAATTATACGACACTCTATACATATTACTCTTGTTTGGTAGAATTCCATCGTCAAATTCGCTTCGACTCCAGTTCAACTGAAACATGATCAAAGTAAATAATTATATTATTATTACTTTTACCTATCAGTACATATGCCTATCTAAATAAAATAGCTCAGTAGAAGTTGTTTTAGCAAATAAAGTTTTAATATTTAATTATAAATACTAATATTTGCACTGAAATAGCATATAATACTACTCAAAAAATTACTAACAGCATTTAAAAATATATTAATTGTTATTCATGATTTATTATTTATACATTTTGACCTCGAGTGTTGAATTTAAATTGTGAAATGTAAGTCTAGGTATATAATATAGTAAACATGCTGCTGTGACTACTTAAGGGGCTCTATATATAAACTAATATATAAATTATTACTTAAAATTAAGATTAAAGAAGGTTTCAAAAACTTTTATCGACGTCGAAAGCTTTTTTATTGGCGTTTTTACGTTATATTTCAACGTTAAAGTTTACTAACCTATTCAAATTATGAAAGACCGACAATTTTTAAAGTGAATTTAAATTCTTCATATTCTTCAGAATGTTCACCGATTTTTGTTTTTTTGTTTGATTCTCTTGGGCAGAAATATTAAAATTTTGATAATTACACAAATAAAAGTAAGGAGTAGCCATAAGACGAATGTTAAAACTTCTTAAAAATATGATTTCTCAAGTAAATTATCTTATTTATTAAGTGAATGTCCGACTCTAAAACTTTGCATGGACATAATTATTAATATTTTCAAGAATATATTTTTATTTCACGCAATTCCCTTGTTTTTCACATTCGCGCAACAACTACGTTAAATGAGACTTTATTTAAAAATTTAAACATAATTCAAAGACAAAATAAAAATTATAAATAATATTTATTACTAATAAAAAGCTATGTTTACAAATTTTAAATATTATTTTTTAATAATAAATACGAAATTAGAAAAGTCAAACTATAGTTTGATACTTAAATTATTCAGTGCATTATATAACTTTATAAATAATTTTGTAAAATATTAATTCATTATAGTTTCATTTCATGATAGCAAGTGTATTGGAATAAAGCTAATACAAATGTAAATACATTATTTTTAAATAATTTTATAATGTAAAAGTGGCAGTACAAAAGATTTTGTGGACTCTTGTTTTGAAAGATTTAGATTAAAATGAATTAATTTTTCCTGCATGTGTTGCAGGGATATTATATAACGTATCCTTGATAGTCGACTTATTTCCCATATATTCAAAGTTCCTGAATTGCATGGATCGTGAAACAATGATTCTTTCTTTGAATATTTTATAATTTTTGCGCGCACAATGTCATCATTTACTTTCATCTTGTAAAAGAATCACATTGTTTGGATGCTTAGGCGATAGAATAATTTTCTTATATTTTAATTTCACAATACTTTTCTTCGCCTTCATAAAGATTTCTACTTCTGGAGGAATATTCAGTTCTCTTTTTTTGAGAATTTCTCTTTCTCAAATACTCTATGCCTCGACACCACGCCGCATCACACGCTCCAGCACTGCCGACGACTCGTACGACGAGGACCTCGAGAACACCGCTGACCTCAACTCGACGATCGTCCTGCGTCCGCAGCAGTCGCTGTCCGAGCTCGCCCCGCCGCTTTCGACGCCGCCGCAGCAGCAGCAGCCGGGGGCCAGCACGCCGCCGCCGCAGCAGCCTCAGCCTCAGCAGCAAAGTTTGTATGGCGCGCCGCCGCCGCCCGCCCGGTCGAGCCGCCATCGTCACCACGAGAGTGACACTGCACAGTAGCCCTCGCTCCCAGACGGAGGCCCACCAGCGCCGCTAGCCTCGTCAGACCAGCAGCAGCAGTCGGCGCTCGCCGCTCTCCACGGAGCCATGCTTGACGGCAACATTCAGCCCGCCGATCCCGCCGCCGCCGCTGCCAACGCCAACATTGCGCCTGAGGTCCAAAGCGTCACCGCTTGCCGGCTGCCTCCTTTCTGGTGCACCCAGCCAGAACTCTGGTTTCTGCAAATAGAATCGGTCATGCAGGTAAATCAGGTTCGCACAGACGCCACGAGATACCACCTCGTAGTCGGCGCGCTTGACTCTGAGACTCTCATGGAGGTCTCGGATATCTTGAGGAACCCTCCAGAGGGGAACAAGTACGCGACATTAAAGGCACGCATCCTCGAGCGCCTGACCGACTCAGCGGACAGGCAGCTCGACCGCATGCTGAATGAGCTGACGCTAGACGGCAGGAAGCCGTCCCAGCTGTTCAGACACATGCGCTCCCTCGCTGGAGACAAGGCCACGGACGATGTGTTGCACGTCAGGTGGAAGTCCCTGCTGCCTGCGCACGTGCAGTGCGTCTTGAATATTTTCAAGACCAACACCGTCGACGAACTGATTGCGGCCGCGGACACGCTGATGGAGACACCCATCTCCGCACCGAGCTCCTGCTCCGTGAGCCCAGCTCCGACACCCGAGCCGACGTTCGCAGAGGTCAACGCCATTCAGCGCAGCACAGACTCCGTCGAGATTAAGCATCTGCTGGCCCAGCTTATCTCGGACTCGAGGGAGATCTTAGAGAAGGTGTCCGACGACAGAGGCCGCAGTGCCTCATGGCAGTCGCGCCCTCGCTCGCCCTCACCACGACGCCCAGCAGACGGATTCTGCTGGTATCACGCGCTCTACGGCACAGCAGCACAGCGCTGCAAGCAGCCTTGCAGTTTCAGCAGCCGCGCGCAGTCCAACCAGCAGGAAAACCCCTAGGGCTGCGCTCAGTTCAGGCAGCAAGCGACAGCCCCTGCTCTATAAGCCTGCCATCTCCCAGAGAGGTCCGTCTTCACGTCTACGATCGCAGATCAGGCCTGAAGTTCCTGGTCGACTCGGGCTCTTCAATCTCGCTGCTGCCGCATGTACCAAAGAAGGTCAGCACGGCCAGCTCCACGCTGAAGTTCGCCGCCGCCAACGGGACGCCCATCGCCACGTACGGGCACAAAATACTGCCCCTGGACCTGGGCATCCGCCGCAGCATCCCCTTGGAGTTCGTCCTGGCGGATGTTAAGATGGCCATCATCGGCGCCGACCTCCTGGAGCACTACGGGCTCCTCGTGGACCTCAAGCGCCGCCATCTGTGGGACTCCACCACACACCGCAGCGCGCCAGGCTCCACTCATCGGGCATCTGTCTACGGCGTCAACGTCGAGAGCCGTGACAGCCCAACCGAGGACCCCGCCATCAAGGCGCTCATCGACGAGTACAATAAGGTACTCCAGGCCACATCATCACCTACCTACGCCCCTCGGCCCCGGTGCAGCACCACATTGTGACAACTGGACCTCCAGTTTTCGCACGAGCACGACGGCTAGCAGGCGAGAAGCTCGAGGCAGCCAAGGAAGCCTTCGACTCGCTTCTCTTCCACGGCGTCATCCGGCCATCCAGCAGCCAGTGGGCCAGCCCGCTGCACATGGTGGACAAACCGGATGGAGGGTGGCGCACCACGGGAGACTACCGTCGCTTAAACTCAATCACCTTCCTGGATCGCTATCCGCTTCCGCGGATAGAGGACCTGCTCCGCAGCCTGCACGGTTATATTTTCAGGTTACACACATATTTTCAGGTTCCAGTTGCTCCAGAAGACGTCCCAAAGACTGCCGTCGTCACGCCGTTCGGGCTCTTTGAGTTTCTGGGCCTACCTCTGGGTCTCAGGAATGCGACCCAGACGTTCCAGCGGTTCCTGGACACACTGTTCAGAGGCATGCCCTTCGTGCGGGTCTACGTGGACGATCTCCTCATCGCCTCCCGCAACCGAGAGGAGCATCTGCGGCACATCAAGGCCGTACTCGAGGTCTTGGCAAAGGCCAGGCTCACCCTCAACCGTGGCAAGTGCCACTTTGTCTGCCCTGAGGTCAACTTCCTGGGCTACCACCTCAGCGCCAACGGGTTCGAGCCTCCAGCGGTCAAAGTCACGGCCATAGCCAACTACGCACGCCCAACTATTACAGGGCTCTCGTACCGCGTGCAGCAGCTGTGCAAGCGCCACTCACGGACCTTCTTCGTGGCGCTAAAAAGGACAAGCGGGTAATTGAGTGGACTGCGGAGCGCACGGATGCATTCAGCAAATGTAAGGAGAGCTTGGCTGCAGTGGCGCAGTCGAGCTTCTTAGTGCCCGGCGCCCCTCTCGTCCTCTCCACAGACGCCTCGTCGACAGCCCTTGGGGCCTCGCTGGAGCAGCTCGACGGCGACACCTGACGCCCGCTAGGCTTCTTCTCGCGGAAGCTCGCTCCACTGGAGGCTAAGTACAGCCCGTACGACCGGGAGCTCCTCGGGGTCTATGCAGCGCTCAAGCATTTCGAGCATCTTCTCGTGGGGCGAGTTCGTCATACGGACGGACCACCTTCCGCTCACGAAAGCTCTCGAACAACGACCGGATAAAGCATCTCCTCGTCAGGTGAGGCAGCTGGACTTCATCAGACAATTCAGCGTCACCATCGAGCACATCTCCGGAAAGGACAACGTCGTGGCAGACGCTCTCTCACGAGTGGAAGCTATCGACATGCCGACAACGCTGAGCCCCACAGCCATCCACGAGGCCCAGCAGCGCGAGGACATCAACGCCGATCATGAGCTTGCAAGCTCTTCGGTGAATCTCCAGCCCCTGATGATCGACGGCCATAGGCTCCTGTGTGAGACGTCCACAGGAGTCGTTCGGTCCTACATCCCCCAGGAGCTGCGAAGAACGGCGTTTGACGTTGTTCACTCGCCAGCGCATCTCAGCGGTCGCACCACCTCCCGTATGCTGAAGGAGAAGTTCGTGTGGCCCGGGATCAGAAAGCATGCACTCAAATGGGCGCACGAGTGCCTTCTCTGTCAGCGCGCCAAGATCCACCGGTACGCCAAAGTGCCGCCCACCAATATCGATGTGCCTGACCAGCGCTTCAGCCATGTACACCTGGACATCATCATCATGCCGCATCTCGACGGGTACAGGTACTGCCTGACGATGATCGATCGGTTCTCCAGGTGGTCTCATGCGATCCCGCTCAAGAACATACAGGCCGAGACGATTGCAGCCGCTTTCTACAGTGGCTGGATCGCCACCTTCGGCATACCGCTCATCATCACGACGGACCAGGAAGCTCAATTCGAGTCTGCGCTTTTCGCTGCCCTCTCCCGGCTGATTGGAGCGAGTAAGATCCGGACAACGCCCTACCACCCGCAGTCCAACGGCATTTTGGAGAGGTGGCATAGGACGCTAAAGGCCGCGCTCATGTGCCATCCCGACGTGCCTTGGCTCGAGCGGCTACCAACCATCCTCCTTGGACTCAGGACGGCTTACAAGGAGGACCTCAAGGCTTCACCGGCCCAGATGATGTTCGGCACCTCTCTGCGCATACCGGGTGATTTCTTCACTACGCAGGAGTGCACTGCAGATATTTTTTCTTTTGTAGGGAAGTTGCAGCACCACTTCCGTACTCTGAAGCCACTGCAGACCGACCACCACGTCACTACCAAGCCCTTTTTCCACAAGGACTTGGCCACCAGCACGCACGTGTTCCGGAAGATCAACGCTGTCAAGCCGCCCTTGACACCGCCCTACACGGGGCCGCACCGTGTCATGCGCCGCCTTGACCAGAAGCGCTTCGTCATCGATGTCGACGGAGAGCCCAAGACGGTCTCCACCGGCGACCTCAAGCCAGCGTACATCGCTGGGGACGAGACCTCGGTCCCAATGGACCAGCGCCCTCAGCGACAGCCTCGCCGCACCGTCACTTTCCAGGTGCCACTCAGCGCTACACCTCCACAGGCGCCACCAGCACCATCATCGTGCCCTCCACAGGCGCCACCACCAGCACCATCATCGTGCCCTCCACAGGTGCCACCATCATCATTTTCATCGTGCCCTCCTCAATCGTCAGCCACTAGGGGGGGAGTGGCTGTGGCACCCTCGGAGTTGCCGCCACGACAAGTGCGCACGCTCCTGCCGACAGGCGAGCGGCAGCACAATCGGCGCAAGCAGCGACTGGAGCCGAGAGCGTTCTTCTAGCCTCGGTCTCCTATCGCTGTCTCGCTCTATACTCGGCTACGGAGCCTCTCGAGCTGCACGCACAGGACTGCACGCAACAGCTCGCTACAACGCCACAGCTCTGGCGCATCGCCTTCAAATTTAAACTATCTTTACGGCTAACACAGCCACTTGCATATTCTCTGTAAATATTGTACATAGTGTAAATATAGTGCTGTGAAATCAAGGTGTGTTAAATCCCTTTTCTCTCTCCTGCCATCGTCCGCCTCGCTCCTGTCCTCGGCGCAAGCAGCGCTGCACCTGCTGGGGCGATTCCCAATGCGCCCTGGCAACCCGCGGCTTAGCCCGCACATATGGATAGCTGTGAGAGAGCAGACCGTTACCCGAGATATTTAAGTAAAAACGGAATTTTGCTTTGTGAGCATTTTATTTTGTCAATTAAGTGTAAATTATCATAAGAAAACAAAGCTTTGTGTATTCCGAATAGAATACAATATTGGGAAAAAATCAAGTACACATTAATTCTGAATTTAATATGGATTAAATATGAACTGTTAAATTGTTTAAAATACTGTAGGTGATGTAAAGGATTGTGGTGAATGAGTCATGTATACTTAGTAATACTCAGTAGTTACTGGCACAAGAACATGTAAGTTCTAGTGGTATATAAGATAGATTGTGTGACCATTACCTTCAATATTAATTTCTTTTTTAATGCTACAATCATTAAGTTTATTTGCAAGATGGAAAATAATAGGGAAAAAAATTATGAAGAAAGAAAAAAAAGAAAAAACTTGATAATTTAGTTGAAAAGTACAGTGATTTTATGGAAGAAGCCATAAGCGTGAAGTTGAGGAAATGGATATCGTGCCTAGTAAGTGGTTGTCTTACGACAAAAGGCGATGTAAGTGTGTCACACAGTTTCTGGGACCTCCTTATGATGACGAGAGTTTACAGCTTCTACACACATTAGTAAAAACCAAAGCTGATGTGCCAGAGAGTTGGCCAATATTTTCTGTCGAATTAAAAGGGCGTGCTAGTGAGTATCACACATTTTTAAACAATTTATATTTGATTATATTTGAATCTGTTTATATTAATATGGATTTTTATATTCACCTGTAATTTCTTTTGTACTTTGTGAATACAAGAACCCATATAAAAATGATACAATGATTATAATTTGTTCTAATTAAATATTTTTCTAGTAACGTATGCTGAGGGCTTACAGAAACTAGAGAGACTGTGAGTAGAAGATAATGTTTTAACGATGGAATCTGAAGAAGACAGCACTTCAGAAGTGCAACAGAGGCTCACAAATGCAGTAAAGCGACAAAAGTTGCTAGATCAAGCAAGCCAAATGAATTCTAAGCTAGTTTTAGCAGTAGAATCTAATGAATAACCAATGAAGATTAACAAGGGTAAAGAAACATAAACATTTATACTTATTCTATCTGCATAGTAAATATTTGTTTTATCTTTCAGATTCAAAAAAGCACAAAAAAATGGAGAAGGTTCTGATTTATCAGGAGCTACTCTAGACGTTGAGGCAGGTGCACCTGTCACTGAAAGCTTTGGTAAAAAAGGAACAACAACAACAACAACCAAAAATGCTTGTAAAAGTAAGGCAAAACTGGACTCGAAGAAAAGTAGTAATGTGCCTGAAGCTGGTTCATCGAAGAAAAAAATAGATGATGAAGGTATATTTTCAAATTAAATAATTTTAGAATGCTTTTTATGTTATTTAACAAAGAACGAAAAATTACTTAGCGCAGCAGGTTCTGTTTTAGTCTCTGAAAAGTCTCAGTCAATAGATATGCTTAGTTTAGAAACCGATACCTCAATAAACCAAGTGTTGGATGTATCACTTATTGACTTAGATAATGTTGAATGCAAGTCTGGTAAGTACAAGGCTATTCTAACTTTTCTTCTCACCTTACTTAAATATTTTCAGTGTTTATTGAAATATTAAAATTTTATTACATAATTACAGATTTTGAAACAGCTGTATTGATGAAGCTGAACCAACTAAGCATTGAAATTGCTAAAATCAAAATTGCTCAAGATGGAATATCCAACTTTCTATTAGATAAGAAAGTTGTAGGTATGGCTTCTACAAATTTTGAAAAAAAATATAAAATTAAGCTACCTTTTGATAAAATTGAGGATTTTATGATATTTGATGATAAATTGAAATCAGATGAATTTCGGAAAAATGATGTCGTAAGTTAATATTTTGTATATATTTCTTTAATTCTTTATAATTATCTATAATATAAATTGAATTCATAATGACTTCTTTTTTTAGTTTATAGAACTACGCTTGAATGTTGACAAAGATTTAGTTATTAGTAAAACTATTGTAAAAATGCTAAAGAAGTTCATGACTAAAGATGTAGCACTGCAGTTCACTGCTACCAGAAGCTCTATTGATGTAACTAAAAAGAAATTCAAGATTACTGAACTTTGTAAAATGATGGATTGTAAGTCTGTGGTATCGATACTCTAATATTTGTCGTATAGTTATTTCTGGTACACTATAGAGAACAAATTGTGCTCACATGTAGCATCTTAAAAATATCAATTCTATCTTTTAAAGAATTCAAACTATTTTTAACAATAAAATATTTTTTATTTACAGCTACGATAACCAAATTGAGAAAGGACAAGTCACTGACTACTATAACTGAAGACATTGTTAGCTGCTTAAGTGATGTTCTTTCAAACGCTAGGAGATGGCCTGCATAAACGACTGCACAATTTTTAATATTAATTTCTACTTGTGATTCATTATATTGTCTACAAGATATTTTATGATAATTTTAATATATACTGAAAATAGCATTCAAAATGGTATGATATAATTAAATAAATAAATTAGTAAATAAATAAATAATCTTAAATTTTTTAACTCTATACCTTCTGCAATAATATGTCAGTTATGTGTCATATGTGCTATAGGATTTTAAAGAGCACCTTGCCCACACCTTAAACTAACCTAACTTATCAGCCTCAATTAAATCAAAGTTTGAATTTCATTCTAAATCGCAATCTCCCTTGTATAAGGTGAATACATTTTTCACATCTTAATACTTCTACAAAAAGATGATTATTAGTCACTTCTTATCGATTCTTCAACTATTATATAAACGAAAATAGATATTTTGATATTTATACAATTTTTTATTGCTTAAAAAACTAAACTTGTATTTAATTACATTTTTTAATTATTAATTGTCCCCATTTAAATATCTAATTAGTATTCAATTATGGTATTCAATTATTTAATTAAATTTTATTTATAATTAATTGTATAAATTACACCATCCTTTGGCCATAAACCGTTGGCGATAAGCTGGGTTGTTGACCATAATATAGGACATAAATTGACCACACACCATAAAATTGGGCATTATATGGCGTATAGTTGGTCAACGTTTCTACCAGGGTAAGTAGGATTTAAAAGGAAATGCTCTTAATTTACTCAAAATATATATACATCTAGTGGTTTCCACATCATCGCACAAGTGAATTAAATTGTGCATATTTAAAGACATGATCGTTGAATCATATAACGAGGGAGCTTCACTCACAAATTTTTCTAAATATTGTCTGGCGTCAATGATATTAAAATTTCTATCTTTATCACATAGTAATCTGCATGCTACCGTCAATAACATAAAATGCTTATAAATATCATCTGTCACTAATTTTTTTAAAACAATTGAAGCTGCATATGATAAAAAAAACTTGAATTCAACAGCTTTATACTTGCTATAGTGATGTGTGGATCGCATTTTCCTGGGGAACTCATCTGGAATATCTTTGTTGATATCTACTGTTCTACGGATCAGTTCAGTTTTCAACGTGGCACTTAATCTTACTTTGTGCGTTGATGATGATAATAAATACTCCAGCAATCTTTTAGTGCATCGTAAGTATAATAAGTGCATCGGATCGAAAACAAATTGGGAGACCATGCCATGGTTCAACTGCAATCAAAGGTGATACGCCATGAGAGTGACAGTCTGGGTCTTGAAAGGTCCTGAAACTTTCATCTGTTTCTTTATCTGCATCAATTTTTAAAAAAATAGTAGTACCGTCTACTTTTTGTCCTTGTACTCTACACCTTTCACAAGCGCAAAAAGATTCATGAGATATCCAACACTTAATGAATGATCTTGCTGGACAATCACATGTGAGAAACATGATTCTTATTGTCAAAAGTCGATCATGAATATTGACTCCAGTTTTGAATATGTCATTAAGTTCTTAAACAAACTTTTTCAGATACACTGTTGAACTTATTGGTTTACCATTTCCAGCGTAACCTGCGACAGTAAGTGGCAGATACCAATAAGCTCTGTGTACACTTTGCAGAGGATCGGCCAGATTGTGAGTGGACTAGATTTAAATGACGAGACCTCATTAATTTTAACAATCAACTCTATTAATTCACTACTGTGTAGATGTCCCACATTCCACTCCCATTGACACATCAGTAACTTTCATCTGTTCTAAATTTTCTAGATTTACATTACATTTTAGCAAGGTATTTATGCACTTAAGAATACTAGGTAATAATTTTTTCTTTAATGTATTTAACATCGTTGAGTAGTAACTCATTCAAAGTAACGAAGTTACCAAGTTACGTTACTGTACTATTAACTTTTTTTGTAACTTCGTTACTTTCTTAAAAAAGTAACTTGTAACTTAACTTCGTTATATTTTTACTGTTAACTTGTAACTTTTCGTTACGGAAATATAAGTTACTTTCGAAGAACTACAATTTTTTCAATTACATGTTAAATATTTAATTCGTTAAAAGTATAAACCAGAAATATCTCTTATTACTTGTTTATGAGAATAATAATTGTATAAATTATAATAAGATTATTTTTCGGTTTGAATTTGTCGCAAATAAATGTTATCGTTGATTTCCGTAAATGTATTAAATTATAATATATTAGCGTATTTAAAATCGAGTTTATATTGTAATTTGATGAATCTCGGTGAAACTTTATTCTAAGATTTGTCATCAATTATAAAATATAATAAAACAAAAGCTCTTAATCTAACTACCCCAAGAACAGCAAATTATAATTACAAAACATTTACATAATAAAAGTATAAACTTTAAACCTCATATACCAAACGTCAAGAGTTCCTATTATAAGATATGATAAAACTAAAAACTCTAGAGCTAACAGCCACAAAAATATCAAATTTTAATTTTAAAATATTTACATAATAAAATCATAAACCATAGATCTCAAATCCCAATTAACCCAAAGGCAAGAGGTTTCGATTATAAAATACATATGTTGAAATAATAAAACTAAAAACTGTAAATCTATATAACCCAAGTATATAAATTTTTAATTGAAAATGTTTATATTCATAATAAAATCATAAAGTATAAGTAAGTATAAGCCTCATTAACTCAAGAGCAACAAGCTCCAGTTGTAAAATATTTTCAAAAACTTCAACCTAAAACTATTTATAAAGACTATAAAATATATAAAACGAAATTGTTTTTTTATTATTAATAAATGTTTAAATAATAAAATAATGAAATAAAAATTCTCACTAACTCAATAACTGCAAGTTTCAATAATAAATAATATTTTTATTTTAAAAATGGAACGGACTTAAAAAAATAAACTACTAAAAAGTAGAAAAATAATATATTTTTTTAAATAATATATGAAAAAGTAAACCCATTATTAACAATAACTATTGGTTAATTGAATTCAAACTGAAACTTTTTAGCTAGTTGCTTAAATTATACGCGCCGACTGCAAAAAGTTCTAGATTTAATTCAATTGACCAATTGTTATTATTAATAATGAGTTTACTTTTTCAAAGGTTATTTTTTTAAAGTCAGTTGCATTTACAAAAAAATTATTTAGCACTTTTTAGTGTTATGTTAAAAATGATAGCATGAAAATGCATACTTTGAAAATAATAATAGTACCAGTTCGAGTGCCAGTTCAGTACTGGCTCAAAGCAGTAAAGTGCAACTCAAATAGCTGTATCCGTTGTTGAGATGCGCAGAGAAATCATCACTAAAAAGTCAGTTATATTCCGCTAGTACTGGCCATGCCATGCTGGTCCAATACTGGCCATGCTGTACTGGTTCAATACTGGCCATGCTGTACTGGTCTAATACTGGTACGAACTTGTATTGGATCCCCTACAGGAATACCGTTTATTGGATAAAGTAATAATCATCGAAATTGGCACAATCATTCCTGTGTAATAATAATTTGAGAATTGTTCACTAAAATATGGTTTTTTGGTTGTACTGGCGTTATACTGGCCCAGTATTTGCAATTTTTTGTTCCATGACCTAAGTTGAACGATACCAAGATAAAGAACTAAAAGTTTTACGTTAAATGGTTCAGTAGTTGGCTTAAAAACTTTGAAATCTATTATGAACAAACATTTAAAAAATATGTTGTATTTAATGCAATTAAATTTAGTTTTTTTTTTATTTCAACGCGTTTTCAGTTAAAACTCACAGTACTTGGGCTAGTAGAGTTTATATTATCGTTCATAATTATGTTATTTAAGTATTTATTAATAAGGAAAAGCGGGAAAAAATTGGAACTAATTGATCTTGGGTTAATGGAGCTCATAGTTTATGATTTTATTATTTAAACATTTTTAACAAATAATTTCGATAGATCAGGTAGTTTTCTATCCTATTTTATATATAAAGTTTTTCTTTTTTAGGCATGACCATGGTACGGAAGGGCCTTATTTTATATCGTTAATCCAGATATCGATATTTTTCCCCGATATTATCGATATCTAATATCCTTATTTTTTTTTCATGTTGCCCATAATAGCTTAATAGTAGTTTTAACTTTTTTGAAGAGTGGATTTAGTGTCTCTAAATTCATTAATTATTACTTTTCTTGTATTTAAATATTAGCCCTTATCAATTATTAAGATATTATCTGATAAATTCATTTTCAAATTATTATTAATCATATAATTATTTAATTAATAGTTACCTGCAAAATTGCGATATTAAGACCTATCCACTTTCTCACGTCTTTTTAATTATATTTTTATAAATATTTATATAGTATATTATGCAGAGAGAAGAAAGTGGGTTGTGCGCCCCCTGTGCGTAACTTGTCGACAAACACGCAAGCGCACACAGTCCACTTCTATCGCAAGTGCAATATACGATTCTTTAACACACCCACGGTAAAGTTCGAACTCGTTCACCGCCGAGGAGGGATAAATGAGCTACATATTCACTTCCTAACCTCACTCTAGTCTCCGCCGTCAAGTTCTGTTTGTGACCGTGCCGAAGGCGAGGGAACGTACGCGCGACGCTGGGGATTAGAGTCAAAGAAGATAGAAAGGTCTATCTTCTTTGCTAGAGTGGAGGCAGGGAGTGAATGTAGCTCTTTTTTCCAGACTCGTCGGGCGAAAAGCACTAACTTTACGCTGGAGTGTGTTAAAAATTAATTTCTCATCAAAATATTATATTAGATAACAGATGTATTACTATCAATGTTATTTAATGTATCATATACATTTGTTTTTAATATCGAATTTGTTATATTATCTTCGCAAATAAAGAATAAAATATTTGAAAAACGGTCCGCGTTAATTTTCGATTAAAGAACGCAACTACCAACATTGCGGCCATCGAGAGATCGAACTTGATGCGCGATCCTCCCAGCACTATCAGCTGTCACTTGCAGAGTTGCAGCAGTTATAGGTATACTAGTAGTTGGTCATTACAAGTTTTTAAGCTTGCATATATTTTGATTTGATTCATTCGGTAAACTGGATTAGTTGAGTGACTTTCTCCAAGATATCCGTAACTCGAATTTAAAATAGGAGTTTAATTCATCCTGAATATGTGTGAGGAAGCTGAAGAAAATAGTAGCGAATGCGTTATTAATTTTTGTGAAAAGGAAGATGATAGTAATAATGCAAACAGGATACCGTGACCAGGAAACTCTGATTTTTTTGAATTTTACTCAGTAGAAAAGAAAACATAAATTAAAGTGCAAATTGTGTAAAGTGTCCAAGATCCTAAGTGGTGACAGATCCTCAAATGAAAACTTCAAGAAACACATAAAGGTAAGTTATTGATTAATATTATTTAGTTTTTCATTTATCAAAACTATGTTAACCAAAAAAAATGGTTTTATGTTCTCTTGAAAGTCATGCTTTTTATACCTATGTTATTTTTGGAGATTTTTTTCTGAATGCTTGATTTTTACTATTTATTTTAATTTTCTTATAAAATAAATATTGTATTTAAATGATAAATTACATTTACGTAATCAATATAATGTGCATTATAAAAATTTGAACAATTTATAAAATATAGAAATTACAGCACTTAGCTTAGGAACGCGAGCACATTTTTTTAAAATAATTCGGTTCCAAGAAATGGCCTAACGCTCGGTGTTTACCCGCCCTTCGCGGAAACTGTGGAGTGATCAGACAACAGACAAATAAAACAGCTTAAATACGTTACACAGTGTTTGATCATCATTGATGCTTTATAATATAATATTACTATTTCAATATCAATAATTGCTTTTCAAATCTTGATAATTCTTTTATTAGTGCACATAATGAAGTAGTCTTTCGAGTTGAATATGAACATTTGTAAGTTAGTTCTATGTATTTTTTTTTTTTTTTTTAAATGGCATTTCGAACTCGAAAGTTCATCGCCTCATCTACGCAAGCCTTCCACGTTTCCCTATTTTGTGCCAACCCCATCCATTTCGCGCCTTCCCGCCCAATTTCAGTTATGTCTGATTTTACGTTATCCTCCCATCTGCGTCTAGGTCTACCAAGAGGTCGCGTTGCTTTCGGTTTTCCTTTCATTATGCGCGCTGCTGTACGATCATCGCCCATTCTTGCCACGTGCCCTGCCCATCTTAGTCTCCGTGATTTTATTATTCTGTTAATATTTGGTGACGCGAACAAATTATGTAGCTCGTCATTGTGCAGTTTCCTCCACTCCCCAGTTTCCTCATCTTTCTTTGGCCCGTATATTTTCCGCAGAACCTTATTTTCAAATACCCTAAAACGATTTTCTTCCGCTTTAGTGAGCGCCCAGGTTTCGCACCCATACAAGATTACCGGCATTATTATAGTCCTATATATCCTTATTTTGACATTTTTCGACAGTAGCTTTGACTTAAGTAATCTGTTCACAGCGTAGAAGCAGGCATTACCCGAATGAAGTCTCTTATTAATCTCGGCTTTAATTTCGTTTCGATCATTTATAGTTGTACCTAAATATCTGAATTCGCTAACCTTTTCAAAAGTGAAATTTCCGACTCTGAGATCCCCCTCTGCTTCGCGAATGCCCAGTTTCTCCATGATCATATATTTCGTTTTCGATTCGCTCACTTCTAACCCCGTGTTTTTAGCCGCATTTATAAGGATTTCCGCATTTCTCGCCACCGTTTCACCATTATCTCCCACTATATCCAAGTCATCCGCATAGCCTAAAATTTGCGTTGTTCCGTTGAGTGTTGCGCCTAGCTCGCTAGCCTGCATTTTTCTAACAACATGCTCTAGCGTCAGGTTAAAGAGTACCGTTGAAAGCCCGTCACCTTGCTTCAAACCGTCGCGTATCATGAACGATTCGGATACATTACCGCCTACTCGGACCTTTCCAGTGCTTCCGTTCAGACATATTTGAATTAATTTTACGAGTTTTTTTGGTACGCCAAGGAGCACTAGGATTTCATACATTTTGCTTCGTTTGACAGAGTCGTACGCTTTCTTAAAGTCCACAAATAGCTGGTGTATAGTTTCGCAATATTCCCACTTTTTCTCTAATAATTGTCTTATGGTAAACATTTGATCGCTCGTTGACCTGTTGCGCCGGAATCCACACTGATAATCTCCTATTATATCTTCCGCGAATGGTGTGAGTCTGGCCTGTATTACGTTTGACAGAACTTTGTAGCAGGTAGCTAAAAGTGAGATTCCCCGGTAGTTATTGCAGTCTGTTTTATCTCCCGTTTTGAAGATCGGTATGATGATGGATTCTTTCCAATTTTCTGGTATTGTTTCATTTCTCCAAATAGCACATACTAGATAAAAAATTTTAGATGTAAGCGCGGTGCCTCCATATTTAAGTAGTTCAGCTGGTATAGAATCGTTTCCTGCGGCCTTATTGTTTTTTAGCTTTTTGATCGCGGCCTCTACTTCTTTGTAGGTCGTTTCGTCCATATGGAGTTCAGCAGTGTGGATTTCGTCTCCCATTTCCTCGGAGTTTTCATGCACGTTTAATAACTTATCGAAATAATCTTTCCATAATTTCAATAGTTCATTTTCGCTTGTCACGAGGTTCCCGTCCTTATCCTTCATTAACTGCGATCTACTCTGAAAACCCTTCCTAATAGCGTTTATTCCTTTGTACATCTCGCGCGGGTTATTTTCCCTACTATTAGTTTCTATTTTTCTAATTTCATTTTTCTGATACTCGCGCTTCTTGTTTCTGTAAATCACACGTACTTGCTTTCTTATTTCATGGTATTCTTCTACGGCCCTATCGCTTTCATTGTGTACACTATCTAATTTAGCCTTCTTGCGCCTTTCAAACCAGAGTTCGCACTCTTCGTCAAACCATGGTTTGCTCTTCGGCCTTTTTTTCTTACCCAGTACTTTGTTCGCGGCCCCTTTTATAGTTTTTTCGATAGCCCCCCACAACCTGTTCGGATCGTCATCTACTCCCGTCTGTTCATCCGTTTCCTCGAGCGCCTGAAATCGGTTGCTAACTTCTACTTGGTACTTGATTCGCTCTATCCCGCTTCGTAGTTTTCCAATATCAAAGGTTTCTACTTTGTTCGCTCGCTTACTATTTTGACCGGCTACTAATCTGGCTCTTAATTTGGCCACTACGAGATAATGATCTGAGTCGCAATCCGCCCCCCTATAGGTCCTTACGTCGAGTACATTCGTGTGGCGCCTCTTATCAATAAGAAAATGATCGATTTGATTGTGCGTGGCCCCATCCGGCGATGTCCACGTTGCCTTGTGTATATCCTTGTGCTTGAAGCACGTGGTCTTGACTATAAGATCTTTTGCGGCTGCGAAATTTATGACCATAATACCGTTATCATTGCTGGTTTCGTGCAGACTTTCTTTGCCTATGGTGGGCCTAAACATTTCCTCTCTCCCTATTTTAGCATTGAAATCCCCCACTACTATTTTGGTGTCGTAAGACGCGAATTGGTCGATTAATTGCTCTAAAGTTTCATAATAAAGATTTTTGACTTGTTCCTCTTTGTCCTCCGTGGGACAGTGGACGTTAATAACCACGTAATTATACCACGCTCCGTCGATGATGATATACGAGAGTCGGTCATTCACGAAATTGCAACTTTTCACGGAATGTATGATGCTTTTGTTAACAAGAAATCCGGTGCCTAGAGAATGCCCGCTCGCGCCCCCATATAAAAAGGTGAAGTTACCGGATCCTAGCATCGCGTTATCTTTCCATCGGGTTTCTTGTATTGCTACCAAATCTAAATTGTACCTCTCAGTTTCATTTATGATTTCCCGGAACGCGCCCGCTCTGTGTAGACTGCGTACATTCCAGGTTCCCACCCTTAAGTTTCTTTTCGTTTTGGTTTGGTTTTGTTTTCTTTGAGCCATGATAGTAAGTTAAACCCGCGCGTTTTGGATCCTGTTCCGATCGCAGGTGAGTCCATCCGTCTAGGGGTGATAACCCTCATACCTCCCTAGAACTAAGTATGAGAGCTTTCTGACTTTGGCGAGGACACAGTCAACTCGTCGTCAGACACACTCGGTTTCATTCTCATATCCTAACGCCCCCCTGCAAGGCAGCGCGCCTTCGCTGGCTTCGTTGCCATGTAAGACCAGGTGGCGAATCATTCTACACATCCCCTCTCAGGGCAGTTGTCATCGCTCCCGCATCCTCCACGACAGCAGGATTTTTGGCCCATTTTTTGTTTGAAATGTGTGGTAAAAGAGATAGATTACAGAGTAAGGTAGAAGAAGAAAGTAAGATAGGAGATTTTGTATAGTGTTTGTAGTTGTTGCGGTGCTTGCGTAGTGTTTCTAGATGAATGCGTTCGCCAGTGCGGGCTCATCACACCCACGCCTGGGCCTATCGGCTGTCCGCGACTGCTTATTCGCTTTATTCGCAGCTAACCTCTTTCTCAGGGGTCGTTCCTCTATCCGCAACCTGAGGACGCGCTGTGTAGTGGTGATAGGCACCCACCCGTCCGCTCTGGACGACTACGCCCAGGACCCGCTTAGGGTAACGGCGTTGCAACAGAGTTCTATGTATAGTTCTATAAATATAATTCGTAACTTAACATTAAGTACATTTCAAATAATCATTATAGTAAAAAACAAACAAATTTGTTCAATGGGCAAATAATTAAGCAAAAATTAAGCAATATAAAAAATGTAAAACATTACTAAAGAGAGTAAATTTTCTTAATCATTTTATTCCAAAAATTTCACTAAAGCCCAGTTTAGCGGTCCTTTGCGAAACTATGGATTGGACGGTCAAATACGGCTTAAATACGGCAAAAACGGGGTCGAATAAGAATTTCATCATTTATAAAAATGATAACCGCATGTCATATTATATAAAAATAGTACCAAGGCCGAAAAGTGGACCTTTTCTTACTAAGTGTGAGTTTGCAGTATGAGCCGTAGGCGAGCTAACACGAGCCAATGGCGAGTGCGTAGGCGTACATCGATCAGGAGACGAGTACTGCAAACACACGAGGCCAATATATTGTTTAAACGCATGTAATGATTTTGATAAATTAAGTTTAAGCCAGTTTCATTCCCATTTCTATCGGTTACTGAACGAGCGGGCATAAAAGAATATGTGCAGCGGGCGTAAAGTAACTCTTTTACGCTCGCTGGTCGAAAACGGTCACTTTAGGCCTAGTTTTGAGGACAAAAAAAAGCGAAAATTGTGCATGCGTTACAATAATATTATTGCAATCATCTATTTTTACTTTTTAAAAGTTGATTTAAAAGATTTGCATTCGTAGAACAATTACTGCTTCTACAATATAGTAGGCGATTCTCCTAAATCATGGGTTTTTCAACTTACATTCTAATTTTTAAAATTTTTTAATAGTACATTATGTAACAAGGGAATAAAGTAGAAGATTAAAGGAATACTCGACTTTATTCCCATGTCCCATATAGAACTTTATTTTCGACTTAACTGTGACCACTTTATTGAAAAAGATTTGTGGGAATAAGTAGATTTGCGGGAATCATATGCTACTTTTGTCCCGCTTTTAAGGTCAATAAAGTAACCATTATGATTGAGTAGGGAGTAAATTATTAATCACATATTTAATGTCTTATTGTATATAAAATAGTGCTATAAAACTCTTGTTTTTTTCTCTTTTGTATTGATAATACGTAAATATTTCACAGAACGCTCATAATCGTTTAAGCGATCTTGAGGAAGCTGTTAAGCAAGCAAAGACTTTAAAAAGTAAAGTAGCACATGACCTTTTAGGAAATAAGTCAAATAAACAAATCACTATTGACCAGTGTAATAGCGAAGTTAAAATTGTCACTCAAAAAAATGTTGGATGAAAAAGGAATGAAGTTTGTAATTGAAGAAGGAGCATGCTAAAGTATTGTAGAAAAAACTGCTTTTCAAGAGCTAGCTCTGGGGCCTGCGGCGGCTCAGTCGGTAGAGTGTCGGATTCCCACGCCGGTGACCCGGGTTCGAATCCTAGTCTCTGCCGATTGATACAAGCACCACTGTAAAAATTACATGTGCTTTGTTTACAAATACACCGCAGACCCCCGTCGTCGATTAGCACCACATGGAAACACAAACATGGCGACGTTAAAAAAAAAAAAGAGCTAGCTCTTTTAGGTTTATCCAACAAATTATCTGTCATGACTCGGAAGACTTTATATGTGAATATTGACAAGACTTACAAAAATGATTAATAAACTTCGAGAAGAGTTTTCAAAACAACAGTATCTAGCAGCTACTGCTGATTTATGGAGTAAAGGGAAAAGGTCTGATTACAATATTTAAACGACTTTCTTTAATTATGCTAACAACATTTTTAAATGTAATTTTACTTATGGTGGTTCTCTGGTAAAAAAGACCATCTAGTTAATATTTGAGAACTATGGTATTTGTATAGTAGTTATTAGTGTAAATATAGGCCATGAGGTTATTTGCCAAATGTTAACTATTTTTACCTTATATTTGTGGATCTAGTTGAAATTTTTGCTTTAAGTTATTTAATGGATTTCCAAAAAAGTATTTTTTATATCATCAATTTATAAATTAAAAAATAGTAAGACATTATTAATGATAAATTCGTTTCAAAAATAGTAGTTTTTATAATATAACTCCTTTAAGTAAATTAAACTGAATGCACACTTTTCTATAGTAGCTCTAAAGAATATTCCTTGAAAATTTCATCCAAATTCGTAAATATTACAAAATAATAGGTAGTTAATACATTGGAATAGTAATACTATTTTCCGCCTAAAAGTAAGTTACGTTACGGACTATTATAAACTTCCTTAAAAATAAAAATCTATATATAAAAATTATAAATTGACATTAAATTGATAAAAGTTAAATGATGATACAAGTTTTTTTGGAGTTAAGTGAAGAGTTAAACTAATTCTTTTTACGCTAAAAAATTTTTAATTCTTTTAGTAGAAATTGAAATACTACCAGAGAGCTATATTAAATATAATTAAAGAAAACCCATAAAGGTAGCCAAACTAATTTCTTTTTATTATTTTAAAAAGTATTGCATAGTTATTGCCGTGTCATTCTATACAATGAAATGTATAATCATGTATTGCTCATTTTATAATACAACTAAAATCACTTCGGCAATTCCAGGAGCTTTTTAGGAATGACAGTGCACTGGATATACCAAGAGACAATGAAACGAGAATCAGCAGCATTAGATTGTAGAATGGTGACTGGCAGACATACATTCGATGTGATAGCCAAAGAAATAAATGGTATTTTATTAGAATTTCACATACAGAATAAAGTCTGCGGTATTACCACTGACAATGGTTCTAACTTTGTCAAAGCTTTTAAGGTGTTTAGGTAAGAGAATATTTTGTAAATAACTATGATTGAATTTCCATTTATTAGGTTTCTAATAAAATTTTTAATATTTATTTTTTCCTTATTTCACGACTGTACCCCCCACGTTAAATGGCTGGTAGATTTTTGTTTAAATGCTGCAACTTCATTTGATCGAATGCTCGTTCTAGCTAATCCCTTTGGAGGATTTAAAACAATTTAAACAAAATCAACCAGATATTTTTAACGTTGAGTATACTTATGAGAATTCTCGTGAAAATCATAGTAGACGAGGAGCGTCTTAACTTTACGAAAAATATTGATGGCTGGTAAAATTTTATAAGCTTTCCGCAAGTGTAACTGTAGGCATAGCGCATTTCTTATACATAAGAATTCTACACGTAATTATTGTACACAATGTCCTACTCAGAGAAATCATCGTTCAAACAAAAATGACGTTTCCATGTATAAATAAAGAAAGGAAATATAATGTCAAAAATTTTGGGTGATAAAAGATAGTAAATTTTATGCTCTTTCAAATGTATTTTCAGTGGGTCGATATTATTATTTCTAACGAATCAAAAAACTCGAAAAACTAAAACCAAACAATCAAAAAACCGCTAAAAACAAACACCAATCCAAAAAACTAAGAAAATTATTATCACACCTGAACAAAATGAGCCCTAGAACAAAAAATTTTACCGTGGATTACTCGAGATATGAGTACACACACACACACACACACACACACACACACATACACACACGCACGCACGCACGCATGCACGCACGCACGCACGCACGCACACACATTTTCCAAAAATAGTGTATTTTGATTCCTTATGTCTCAAAACAAGTTTCTAACATGTTTTTAGAAAAACTTTTTTTTACTATCACAAAGCTTCCTCTTTGAGGAAGCAATAGAGAATAGAATAAAGATTTGCGGAAAAGTCTGTGCGTCTAGTTACAAAGACGTAAGAGCCGATTTAAGACAACATGTCAGTTCTGTACCCTGCTAAAAAAAGATTTTTAAAATTCATTAAAATTTTTTAAAGTCCAATAATTTTAATTAACTTATATAACTCTAATGAACGTAGAATTTTAATTATCAAAGCATGAATTAACTTTAATAATATTAAATCAATTTTAATGAACTTTTATAATTTATTGACATTAAATATTTTTAATGTTCAATATCGGTATAGACCTTTATGAATTTTAATAAACTTTAATGCACTTGCATAAAATTATAAAAACAATTAAATGAATGAGTTTTAATTCATTTTTTCTGAATAATATCCAATGAATTCCTTTGTCTTTAAATTATTTGCTACTAAATAAATTTTAATCGCCAAAAATGTTATTTACTATGAATGAACTTCAATAACATTGAATCAAATCAACCTATTTTTCTAACCGACTTCGAAAAAGGAGGATGTTCTCAATTCGACATATATATATTTTTTTATACGTTTATTCGCGCATTTCTCCGAAATTACTAAACCAAATTTATTGAACCTTTTATTTAATGATAAAAGGATGATCCCATGGTAGTCTCATTACAATTGTGTAAGAATTGGTCCAGTATCTAAACAGTATTTTAGTTTTTTTCATATATATTTTTCCGTACTTTTGGCCGCTGCCGACTCTGTCCGCTGATTATTCGGAAACTACTGAACTGATTTGGATAAACTTTTCTTTGAATAAAAGAGAATAATCCCGTGGTGGTCCCATATAATCACCCACTGATAGCTGTTATGGGAAATAACTTGTAAAATTTATAAATCAATTTGTAGCAAAAACATTTTGTGGGTCGTTTTTCTATGATTGTAGAAAAATCGCAAAAATACTCACAAAATTGTTATTTTACATTTCAATATTTTGCTAATCGAGATTTGTCAATTTGGCAGAATCAGCCCTATCTAAAACATTCTCATCTCACCTTTAGATTTTTAAGTAATATTCATTGACTGTCACAATGTATTTTTGTAAAATATATTTAACTTTCATGATAAAAATCGACTGCCCGAAGTCAATAATTAAGAGGAGTCCGTATCTTCTGTCCTTGTCTAATCTCGTTTCTGCTATTTATTCAAATTGTAGTTTGCTAATTGAAAAACTAAAACTTGGCCCCAATTGGTATTAATATAAGAAATATTTTGATACCTTAAAAAGTATCTAGCATTATTTCCTTTTCGCTAAAAATCATGACGAATTTCAATTTAAAATATCTGGAACTAAAGCAGCAGATTCAAAATACGCGGCTCTCGCGCATGCCGCTCAACGAAGGTTGGAGGGGAGAGCGGCCTGCCAATCGCGTTCTGTGCAAAAGAGAAAGACATTCACCTACTTCTCGCTTATCTAGCCCAGGCTTCTCGCGGCTGGCATGGAGCCTCCATGTCTATATGCTCGAAGACACCACATGGGCACGCGTGTCGTAAGTTTTTACGATTTTTGAGACAAGCATCCGTGCTTGCAGAATGACAGCATATTGCTAGCACACTGTGACTAGAAGTCTGGTAATTTGAACCATGCATGGCTCGCATATTATTTGCGAGTCTGCGTGTTAATTAAAATAGTCCATGAGTCTCGTCACTATCTCTTCACCGTACTTGTAAAGCAGAATAGTATATTGTGCACCAAAGGTGAAAAGTAGGTATTGTCGGAGATGAGTAATGCAAACACACGAAGTTAAAAAAGTTCACTTGTCCCTGGTGGACACCATATTTTATGTAGCACATGTCTTGATTACGCGTGTTTCTTATGCCTATAGAGTGGAACTAAAGCTTGCCGTTTTTCGACACGACATAAATACGGTAACTGTTAGATTAGAAAATTAATAGTACATTATGTAACAAGGGCAAAAAGTCGAATATTTTTCCCGGTATGGAATACCTGAAATCGACTTTTTTCTCGAGTTACATATAGTACTTTATGCCCATCTCAACTGTGGCCACTTCTTGACTTGGAAAGCGGGACTAATGGACTGTTAAAAGACAATCGAAAATCAGGGTTATTGGTAGAACTCGATGAAATAAAGGAATTTTGACTATTTTCTAGTGAAGTCACTTTTTTCCCTAGGGAAAATAATTAATTGTAATTTTGGTCTCGCTTTTTAGGAAAAAGAGTGGCCATTTCCGTTCAGATGGGCATAAAAACATTTGTATGAACTACATATTTTACACAAATCAGGCTACTTGAGTGTTTGGGCAACCCTAAACATGTGGGGTCATGCGGATGGTACCCCATAATTAGGGGTGCCTAAACACTTTTTGGCTAATGTTTTGTCTTGTTAGCTAAACAGCTCTAAGCGGGCAAAAGAAGTCTTTTTTTAATACGTGCAAGAAACAGGCCCTTTTCCATGCATGTAAAACGGATGAAAAATTGTTCATTTGGAGCGTGGTTGCTAACCTGTGTAGAATTGGCTTAATTTCCTCCCTCGGGAGGAAATTGAGTCATTTCATCCCTAGGGAGGAAAGGAGTTATTTCATCCCTTGAGCGGATATCAACAATTTAAAAGAATTTCAATTACTATAAATTTTCAAAAAATTTCAAAATTTTCAAAAAATTTCAAAATTTTCAAAAAATTTCAAAATTTTCAAAAAATTTCAAAATTTTCAAAAAATTTCAAAATTTTCAAAAAATTTTAAAATTTTCAAAAAATTTTAAAATTTTCAAAAAATTTTAAAATTTTCAAAAAATTTCAAAATTTTCAAAAAATTTCAAAATTTTCAAAAAATTTCAAAATTTTCAAAAAATTTCAAAATTTTCAAAAAATTTCAAAATTTTCAAAAAATTTCAAAATTTTTAAAAAATTTCAAAATTTTCAAAAAATTTCAAAATTTTCAAAAAATTTTAAAATTTTTAAAAAATTTCAAAATTTTCAAAAAATTTCAGAATTTTCAAAAAATTTCAGAATTTTCAAAAAATTTCAAAATTTTCAAAAAATTCAAAATTTTCAAAATTTTCAAAAAATTTCAAAATTTTCAAAATTTTCAAAAAATTTCAAAATTTTCAAAATTTTCAAAAAATTTCAAAATTTTCAAAAAATTTCAAAATTTTCAAAAGATTTCAAAATTTTCAAAAAATTTCAAAATTTTTAAAAAACTTTCAAATGTTCAAAATATTCCTAAATTACTGTTTTTTGACACAGCAACCACGGGCCTATTAGAATAGAACATATAAATCAATTGATTAGTTATTAATATTGTAACTATGTTAATTATTACATAATTAATGAATAATTAACGCGTTAAAGTCACTTTTATATGATTTTTCGCCAGCTCCGGACTTTTGTTTCACACCTGCATATCTATATTTATATAATCTTTCCCAGGTATAGTGTTGAAGTGGCAATCATGAATCATTAATGATTTTACATCTGTAACAGCAGTATATTTTCATAAAATCCTTTCGAAATTTAATTACACGAATGTTGATATAGAAGTAACCGCTAGTCGACCCCTCCTTAAGTGGAGGTAATTGATTATCTACTTATTATATTAGACTATATAAGAAAGGCGACCGCAAAGGGATCGTTTTTCTCTTAATCTCGGAGATTTATCGCACAATTCCTCGTATAATCTGCTTAAGGTGATGCTAAAGCCACTGGTCACCAACAATTACGAGGACCCACTATCTTCATTTAATTTTCAATTTTTAGTAAATATCTCTCTCAAATGTTGTCTCAACCAAAAACAAGATATTTCACATCGCAGGGGAGGTTGTTTCAGAAACGCGAACCCTGAGCTCTAACGAGTATAGGCCAGTGTTAGTGCGCGATCCCGAAACCGGAAACTCTTTTACTCCATTCCTACTGGAAGTCCTGGCCGTATTTTTTAAAAAGAGAGCCGCAAGGTATGGAGGTTGTCTCACGTTTATTGCTTTATACAATAACAACCCCGCAAAATACACTCGTCTTTCCTTTATAGTAAACCAGCCAAGATATTTCCTGTGAGGACTGATGTGCTCATCCCGCCTAACACCACATATGTATCTCACACACGAATTTTGCAACCTTTGTAACTTTGTCTGGAGCTCCTCTGACACATCAAGATATGCCACGGAACAGTAATCTAAATGCGGGACTACCAGCGCACAGAGAGTGATAGAGATAGAGAGAGAGAGAGAGACAGAGAGAGAGAGAGAAAGAGAGAGAGAGAAAGAGAGAGAGAGAAAGAGAGAGAGAAAGAGAGAGAGAGAGAGAGAAAGAGAGAGAGAGAGAAAGAGAGAGAGAAAGAGAGAGAGAAAGAGAGAGAGAAAGAGAGAGAGAGAGAGAAAGAGAGAGAGAAAGAGAGAGAGAAAGAGAGAGAGAGAGAGAGAGAGAAAAGAGAGAGAGAGAGAGAGAGAGAGAGAGAGATGTATATTTTATTTTTGATTTCACAAAAAAGAAGGTATATCATTACATGTAGGACGTAATTTGCAATACACAATATCACATCGAGTTCGTCAGATACTTAAATTTGCATATTAATCATTTATATGGAATTGTACATTAGTAATTTATATAAAATTTCACATTATATATTATGTATAATCTATCATCACAAGAACTAAAAATTATTAATTAATATTTGTTATGCTTATGTCGCAATCGATCAGTCATTTGATTAAATATATACAAAAAAGGAGAGAGAGATAAATTGATTGATTGATTGATTTCAGTTTATTTGCCAGGGTCGATTTTGACCGTATAGCATAATTTCATACATTTGAATATAATAATCGTGATTACAATAATGAAAAAAGTGTCGCATTTTATATGTTCTATACATAACATAAGATATAAAAAAAAGAAGAAATACTAATAAAAATTATAATCATAAAAATTACAATGTCGTTGGTTATAATGATAGGTGATTCATAAAATATTCGCATAGAAGAACAACAAAATTCAACGTGAAAATAAAATATAAATAATAAATAATCAATGATATAATTTAGTATTAATAAGAATAATAAAAAATAATAATAAAAATAGAAATAACAAGAAATATAATAAGTAAAATATAAAAAAAAGGGGGGGGCCTGCGGCGACTCAGTCGGTAGAGTGTCGGATTCCCACGCCCGCGCCGGTGCCCGGGGGTTCGAATCCTAGTCTCTGCCGATTGATACAAGCACCTCTGTAAAAATTACATGTGCTTTGTTTACAAACACACCGCAGACCCCCGTCGTCGATTAGCACCACATGGGAGCACAAACATTGCGACGTTAATTAAAAAAAAAAGGAAAATAAAAATATAACGTTCAATTTCAATAGTACCCTACGATATCTTGAGTACATATTCCCTAAGAGCACTTTTGAAACTGACACTTGTTTTTAACAACCGTATAGAAACTGGTAAAGATTTACAGAGTTAGCCGCAGTTATAATTAATGAATTTTCACCAGTCGCAGTATCGCATTTTGGTAAAATAAAACAGGATAAATTTATGCGCTCTGATCGACGAGTTTCCTCTCCAACTACTTTAAAACAATCAAATAAATACTTTGGTTTATGTATCGTCATTATTTGATACATTAACGAGCCTATAAATATATAAAGTATGTGCGTCTGTGAGTCGGTATAAGTCAGTCTAATTTTAGCAGATATGTCTCAATTTTCGCATCACGATTTAGTCTATATATGAAACGAATGACAGAGTTTTGAATTCGTTGAAGCTTATTATTCAAGTAGCCTGTGGCGACATTATATACAACACAAGCGTAATCGAAATGCGGCATAATAAGAGAGGAAACCAATAATTTCTTAATAGTCGGGGATAAGGAGTGACCCATATGGCGAAGTCTATGTAAGGTACCATGCATCTTACTCGAAATATGAGAGACGTGACTATTCCACGTTAAATCCTCATTCAAAAATACACCTAGATTTTTTACAGTTTCCTCAAGGGGTATTACAGTACCATCGACGATAATAAGATCTAAGCTACTTTTATTTATTCGCATGTGATTCTGTACGGAACCTAAGAGGATGACTTTCGTCTTGCGCACATTTAAGGTCAAGCCATATTGACGAGCCCAAATTAATACTTCGTAAATCATCGACAATTAATATGCCTATAGTATGATAGAGGCGGCTTATTATCGAGTTTATATAGATAAGAAAAATAGTTGGTCCAGGTATAATAATAATAATAATAAAAAATAGAGCCTTGGGGCACTCCAGAGGTATTTGAAAGAAATTCAGAACAATTTCCGTCGAGATCAAGAACAGCTTGCGAGTTTAAATGCACCCATTTTATGGTATCATTCGAAAAATTTAGATCTTTTAGTATTGCTGATAAAGTTTCATGAACTAGGGAATCAAAAGCAGTTTTAAAATCAGATAGCAATAAAATAGTAACTAGACCTTCTTTAACCCCTTGACGTACATATTATGTTATTTTGAGCAACGCGGTTTGTGTACTAATATCACATTTCCTAAAATCTCGGGACGTAATAGTTTTTGGCTGTGGCTTGACGCTGTGCACTTTATATTCAATAATAAGATAATCGTGACAGTAGATAAATGGTGAAGCTGACTTATTGAAGGTAGAAATTTTGTCACCAGAGTCGACAATAATCACGTCAAGCCTAGTGTCGAAGTGATCTTTGTGATGAGTCGCTCCATATGGCACACAAAAAAGAGAATTTTGGAATATAAAATTTCGTAGATGCTTTGAATAAAATGATGCACTCAGCAAATCAGAATTTAAGTCGCCAGCAATTATAGCGTTAGCATATGACTGTGCATAACTTTGAAATGTAATATAAAAATCTGACAACACAAGACCTCCTGGAGGCCTGTAAACTGAAGCAAATAAAATTGTAGTATCTTTGCTAATGTGACTTTCAAGAAGCATATATTCAGGTACATTAATACTTTTAATTTGGAGAGCTTCTAAAATTTTATATCTTAAATTATTCCGAATATAACACGCTACACCGCCTGCTTGAACATACTTATTTCTACCACGTTTGGATAATAAGCCACGATCATTTCTGACTAAAATATAACCTGAAATTTGAGCTCGTAAATCTGAGTCATCAGAATTTAACGAAGACTCAGCTACAGAAAGAACATCTATATTTTCATCCCGGAGAAATACTTCAGTTTGCTCAACATGGCCTTTCAAAGGAATTAAAAATAGGAATCGCCTTAGCATGTTCATTTTTACGTGCGTAAATATGCCCTTGGTGAATATTGACAAACTGATATTTTTTCGCCTGGGCTAATTCTTGAGCTTTTTGTTTTAACTTAAATGTATATGACGAGACAAAATCTCGTATAAAAATTCTCTTATTTTCACTTCGAAAACATCTACTTCTGGGAATATTGTCACAGTCCTAAGATCCTCAATGCGACTTTTAGTAATCAAAACGTGTTCTTTAATTTTAACTGATTTAAACTTTATTATAAGTGAGTAACAATAGTATGTTTTAGCAGTTTGACTACTATTATTATTAGTATTAGCAGTGTTATGTGATGGAGTATTGCCAGCAGCATCAAGGCGCGTATCATTTTCACGAGAATTTTGTTTAGTGGATGTAAAAGGGCGAATACTTAAAATATCATGGATTATGTTCGGAAGTTTCAAGTAATTCATTACTCTCATTATAATGTCGCTATGTGATAACTTTAGGCTCATTGGAATACCAGTAATAATTATTTCACTGGAAGGAGTAGAATAAAGATCATAGGCTTTAAGATTTTGTATCTCTGTGTACAAATAATTATTTTGTGATTGAACTGTACCTACTTGGGATGTTAGAGTAGTAACTTTATCAGAGTGCTCGCTTACAATAGTAGTTAATTGTGAGAGCTCGTTTTTAGTTGAGCTTAAATTATCACCATTTGATAAAATTTTTACCATCATAGCTGAAAGTTTGTCATCCACTGATAAATTTGGCCAATCCATCGGAAGACTCTGAGACGAGCCTGAACTTCGTTGGGAAATAATTGTAGTGGCATGCTCTACTGTTGCAGAGCCTAAATTCAGCCTAGATTGAGTAAGAGTAAATTGACTACAAATAGTTGATTGCTGAGTAGTTTGTAAATTAGATCCATCATGTTGGAAAACTAATAAGTTATTATCTGTACTAATAGAATCCAGAGCGTCTGTAGGAATAATTACGTTTCCAACACAGCAACTTCTAGCTGAAGATGATGTTGCGTATACTTTAGCACAACCCATGTGATAATACGCTTTACATATAGGGCACGAACTTAAGGCTACTGTAACGTTACGTTTACATTTTTTACACTTTGGCATTTAAAATTACTACCTTATATAATTATAACACAAAATGATTCCAGCAAGAAACTAACTAAAATTTACGTATACTACAACAAAACATTAAAATAAACAAAGATAAAAGAAAATAACTGCGTGACCACAATATAAAACTAATATGCGTACGAGCAATTATATAAAGGTCTTTTTTGTTTAATCTAAAATTACAAATAGCTTAAATATGCCTAAAACTATCTTTAGTGTGCTTAAATACGCTTAAATACGTTGCTGTATCCCTAAATGAAGTTTTCATAAAATAGAAAAAGAAAAACAAGTTGTATAACTAATTCGGTCAGCCATCGATAGCGCAGGTGCTTAAATTACCCTCTATACAGTAGTTTGAAGCAGAAATAGTCAGGTGCAATAATTTTTTCGTGGCAGTTGTGTAAAATGATATGAAAATCGACAAATCAATAAAACAGCACAAAACCACTTTAAAAATACTGCATAGCACCAGTAAACATATGGAATTTACACAAGCAAAAAGAAAACTTATGTTCCCGGGATAGTATGCTGCCGCGGAGCCTAACCTGACCCGAGCGAAATAAGGCAACGAGTTTATCAAAAGCCGGCAATCAATCACTCAGCGCTAGCTCATTAAAACAGGCTAATGCACATTGAGTAGAGAGTCAAATGCAACAGCACGTTAGTCATATAAAGTATGCGACGCAAAAGATGTATAACAATTTATAGCAATAACATTACACACAACACTTTATATGCGCTCGATATGTAACAGTCACTAGGAGTTATTGACAAGTCAAAAGAGAGAGAGAGAGAGAGAGAGAGGAAGAGAGACTGAGGGAGAATGAGAGGGAGAGTGAGATAGAGGAAAAGAGACTGAGGGAGAAAGAGAGGGAGAGAGGGAGAGAGAGATAGAGAGATATAGAGATAGAGAGATAGAGAGAGATAGATAGAGAGAGAGAGAGAGAGAGAGAGAGAGAGAGAGAGAGAGAGAGAGAGAGAGAGAGAGAGAGAGAGAGATAGAGAGATAGAGAGATAGAGAGAGATAGAGAGAGAGAGAGAGAGAGAGAGAGAGAGATGTCGTGACTGTATGAACAAGAGAGACACCACTTTATACAGGAGTGAAGGCTAGGCGAACGAAACAATAATTTCGGGCTGTCCGGCGCAGTGGGCGCACAAGAGCCAGCAGACTATAGCTCGAAGGTTGACAGCGTGGTAGGGCTGGTAGGTATACAGAGAAACGCGTTGCGTATAGTCCAGCGGGCTGCAGACTTCAGGGCTATGTGAAGCGCCGCTTCCAAGTAATTGGTAATTGGTAAATGAATCAAAACCGGGCGAATTTCTTGGGGCAGCAATAGCCACTTAGCTACATTGCGACGGGCATTAGCACTAACCGAATTAACGGGAGCTCGGTTAAAGCGAGTTAGCTGCTGTTGCTCTCGCTCCTGCAAACGATGTTGCTGCTGCTTTCTCAGCCTCGGGCCACAATCGTTGGACGCAACGCCTACCTACGAGCTTTTATCAGCGACCTAGACTATCCTACCCGCCAAATTGCCCTTGCTTTTCTTCCTTCGCGTTGCCGCCGGATGCGGATGGAAAAGTCGCTTGGTAATTCGCTGGCTTAAAAGACAACTTCGTTTCAGCTCCACTACTACTGCTGCTGCTTTTGCTCGTGACTCTTCTTGCGCCAGCTCGTGTGCACTGCGCGCACTGATTCATGGGACATATCGCTGGGGACGTGCCGCGCAAGAACTCACGATTAAACTCGAATCTGCTAATTGCTTATTCGCTGAAAGCTTCCCGCGCGCTCGCCGTCTCTTTTTTGGGCTAATGTGATTATACACGCATTATCGTGATTTACTAAAACTCACCTTGTAGCTGTGTGTTGCAAAGTAACCTGGCCTGCGCACTGATTTTGAGCTTTTTTCTCGATACGCAAAAAACAAGGTTTTAAAAATGAAAAACCAGTTCAGCATACGCTTACGAATTATTCAGTCGTGTACTTAATATTAATCTATCTTATCTATCTTAAACAATGTATCGGATACCTAACGTAATAAAACACGTAAACAGAAAATGAAATAGAATTCTTGACTACCAGAATGATAGCGTAAGTGGAGTAATATCACGAGTGAATGGCAGGGGGAGAAAAATATATACGTCCGAGAGAAAGATTAAATAAAAATGATATGATGCGTGCGAGAGTAGAGGATGAAGATAAAGTGACTGAATTGATTCCGATGATCCAAATACAACAAAATTACGATGATAAGGATTTCTTCTTTATTAATAATCAAATGACAATGTGCAGTACATTAATATCAATAAACTTTTTTAACTGTATGCTCTAATAATATAATGGGTAATGATGATTTCGATTAACAACTGTTAATACGACCGACTTATTATATATGTATCTAATTAAAGTTTACCGTTTATGTTAAGGAGAAAATTCCGTCGAAATAATGGAAATACGAAAAAAAGTATCGTTTTGTAATAGATATGTGAAGTGTAAAATAACTACACAGCATTGATTCGATACATTATATAATCAATGCTGTATAGTTACTTTACGCATAATACTTCATGACAATGAAATAATTTTGTTCTGTATTTCCCAGATTTCGACGGAATTTCTACTTTAAGTATGCTATTACTGTGTATTTTCAACACCTTTTATAATTTATCAGAAAAAATTCATCAACGAAATTTTAAAACTACTCTAAATATCTTATGATTGAAGAAGCATTGAATACATTAGGCCTACTTAACGCTTTTAGACTGCTTTAAAAAGAGGAGCAGATATTAGCTATTTAACCATCGTCTTAATTTCATAGACATATATTTAATTTGCTTTGAAGATTTGTTTTCCCTCTGTAAAAATATTCTCTTAGTTTTTAATTTTGCCGGAAATGACACCTTTGACTTGTTAGAAGAAAAATGCGGGATCTCGGCTGCACTCTAGGCTGAACGACACTCAGGATCAATATATGTATAATTTCGATACAAGAAGGACCAAGACTATAGGGTCAGGACCGGGGGGAGGGGGGGGGGGGGGAGAAAGCTAGGCTGACAGATATGGAGGACAGCTCTCGTGTATAAAATCTCTTCGTCAAAACGGTATTCGGATTGTTCGACAAATTTTGACGCTCTGGATTAAATCTTTATGGTCTATTGAAATTTATAGACGGTTTTATCGGTTTCTTATTATAGTTCACAGAAACATAGTCAGGTAAGCAGTAAATAGAAATATTTTCGTTTTCCAAATCATTAAATAATATCATTAAAAATAGAATTACAAAAAAGTTGATTTAAAAAAATTATGCTTATGAAAAGTAAAATGAATTAATTACTGTAGTTTATCCGTGGCTGACTATGCTAAGCTATTTCTACTTTAAACACGTTTATACTCTTAACAAATTTTGTAAAAATAAATGCGATGAAAATTTTTTAAAATTTAATTACTTTTATTTTATGTTGAAAATGATGTATAACTTTAATAACATTTTAAAAGTCCGTGCGCACTCGAGTCTCCGTTACTTGCCGCTGACTTTTTATATGAAAGCACCTATAAAAAGAAACTCTCAAAAAATTTTTCGGTTCCTAAGGTCCCCTGTGCGACTCAGTAGAGAGTTCTGAATTTTCAGCCATGGCTAAAATATGGTTATTTTTGTAAAATTCTACGGAGCTCCGAATTTGATCAATTTTAACGTATTGAAAAAAGATTTCTTCGTCTTTTAACAAACTTTAAGAAATAAATATTAGACCCCCTTGGCAGCTCAATGAGTTACCTTTACACAGATGAATGTAAATCTGAAATTTTGTATTTTTTAGGTTATGTTTGATCGCTTGCCATTTTACGTAATCGACGCGTCCATCACATTTCAAATTTTTTGTCTCGAAAAGACCTTTAATTTCTTTTTTGGTGCGCTCAAATCCGTTACGTATAACTAAAGATACAGTCTCTGGAATATAGGTATTTTTTTGGAATTCGCCAAGTTGGCACCCTTGTAACCTTTTTCTATTATAGCCTAGCGACGGAAAGAAAAGAAGATAAAGAATTAAACGCTATTAATGATCTGTCTCTAACGCGCCAGTAATATTTACAACACTTGAGGGTAGAATTCAGTGCAAAATTCCAGCATCTGAGGAAGTAGCAAGAGGGCATATCCCTATCATTTAAGACTCATTACAGTAGGACTCTAACCCAAGGACACGGAAACAATAGTAACAACGATACAGAAGTCCATGACGAAAATTTACAGACACCTACAAAAAATAACAGAAGACAGCATGGAGAATTTGCGACTGTAGGATCACGGAAGTCAAAGAAAAAGACGAAGAGAACAAATCGACTGCAACTACAGAGGCAGAAAAGGAATCAACCACAGAAGAAGACTGGGAAACACAAAGTACAGATGCCTTAAGACGCTGTATTCATCAATCCCGCAGATGACCAGACGTTTACAGATATCCTGACTGGAATGAACAGAATGCCAGTGCTAGAAGGTACAAGTACAAACATCCAGAAAGTGCGAGCTACAAGAAATGGAGAAGTTTTAGTGAAACTAGGTGCCAATGGGCAAGAGAAAGTCCCGATTAGCGACGGGTTAAAAGAAACAGTTGGACAAATGGAAGAAATAAAACATCCAAGAGAGTTTAAAGTGACGTGGTCAAGACCAAATTAGTGGCAGCAAAGAATAGCGTTTGTTATTTTGGGTACACGAGAAGCGCATGTTCTTCTAGAGACAAGGAGCTCACAAGTTGGACTGCTGCGATGCCGAATGCAACGGTGTATAGTAGTGCCACATTGTTACACGTGTGTTGGCTACGGACATCTCGCTCATGCCTGCAATGGACCAGGCATAAAAGGACACTGCTACAAATGCGGAGATAATGAACACAAGGTAACAGCTCGGCGACAACGGAGACATGCATCGCATGTACCGATATGCAAATAGATGAAGACCAACTATCGGAAGGCTTTGGACTAAGCTAAGACAAGAAGAAAATAACGAAGATTCTACAAGGAAACATCTTAGCGCAACGATGAGCAACTTGTTGGATCAGATAGTTCGTGAACATGATATAGACATCATAATCATTAGTGAGCAGGGCACTGTAAACAGGTATGGACAAGTATGGTTTGCTGATAAGCTAGGGGTCGCAGCAATATGGATCGCAAATCCAAGAAAAGTACCAGTCAGGCAGCATGGATCTGGAAAAGGCTTTGTGTGGGTCAGAAGCAACAATGTAACCTACGTTAGTTGTTACTTTACACCTAGTGATAACATTAAAGACTTTATTCGGAAGACAGAAGAGCTGGAAGATGTGCTTCAACAAATAGGAGGAAACCTAGTGGTAGCAAGGGATTTCAATTCCAAGGAACTGGAGTGGGGCTCCGCAGAAGTCAACATCAGAGGCAAGATAATTATGCAGATAGCATCAAGATTAAACCTTATTGACAGAATGATGGTACAACAGCATTTAGAAGACTCGGACAAAGGGAAAGGTTACCAGATGTCACTTTTGCTTCAGACGACATCGACTGCAGTGTGCGTGATTAGAAGGTTATCGATGACTTCAATACCAGCGACCATATATTCAACTCATTCATCGAGTTGTACTCTACTCTAAAAAAGTAAAATTTAAGGGAAAATTTTAGCTTAAAGTTAGGATGTCATGTTTACAGTAATATTTATCAGCAAATTTTGTTCATGTAATCATTTATCTAAGCTCTTAAGAGCACCAAGGACATAGGTCTGATTTCTTTAAGCACTGCGAAATCGTAGCGTGAAAAAATCCACAAAATCAAGCAGCTGATTGATGTAGCAAGCGTAAGAGAAATGAAAGCATTATTCACGTCAGGTTTAAAATAAAATAGAGTATGAGAAAAAAGAGGGCGAATGGACCCAAGTGAACCTGGCCCTCGGATTTATTTACATAATTACTTTAGATAGTATTTTAATTACTCTAATTGCTTTGCCTATTCTTTTAATTTGCCCAATTTGCCCTTCCGAGATATTTAATGACAAAGTCGTCAAAATATGTAAGACAGCCCCCGGAAAGGAATTCATTATTTCGTCGAATACTTCACCTTTCTCGTTGATCCGGGGCTTAAATTAAATCTCTTAATTTTAAAAAATTGCTCCTGTATTTATTTGTACCCAACAGCAATCGTAAATATAAATAATTTGTAGTATAAATTTATATGACAATTAGAGGTTAGAAAGATGAGCGCATAAAGGTAGATTCATAACAAGACCAAGTTCAATCACAGCGCCAAGCACACGCCATCTATACTCGGGTTTTTGGGTTAAACATACACGCAAGTCAGAAAAGAAAGCAGATTGAACGAGATGCCTAATCAAGTTTCTATACCAGTGGATGGCCCGAGAACACGAAAAAGACGACGTGGAATACACGTTCTTTATCTGCGAAAAGTGGACAGAAGAGCACCATGTACTACAACAGTAGCTACCTTTGGTGAGCGGGTACTCTGAACCAAGAAATACGAGAAACTCGTTGACAACATACGCGTAGTATTAGTTAGCGAAACAATGACGGATTACGCAAACCGTAAGCATGAAATGATGCACTCGCGAGTGCAGAAGGATTGCACTCGAATTGCATATGACTATTGCGGCAGACGAGTGCGGCAGGATTGCAGCAGTCGTACAACCGACAAGTGCGATTAAGGAGGATGAAATAATGCACTCGCGAGTGCAGCAGGATTGCACTCGAATTGTGTATGACTATTGCGGCAGACGAGTGCGGCAGGATTGCAGAAGACGTGCAGCTGACAAGTGTAATTAAGGGGAATGATGTAACGCATTTGCGAGTGCATTAAGATATACTTCAAAAACGATCGCACACCTCATAGCGAAAAACCTCAGAACACGGAGAATGGTAACAAAAAAAAGAGCTACAAAGAGTTTTATCTCACAGACGGCTTGTGCGCGGTCTTTTATAGTGTTTATCACGCCAAACTAGTCGAGTGAGCCCAAAACTGATGCGCTCGCCGCCTGGCGGCGGCGACTTATGTCCTATATGCTTTGCTTCCACCGGGTCATCCTGCAATCCTGCCGCACTCGTCTGTCGCAATTGTCGTACGGAATTCGGGTGTAATTCTGCTGCACTTGCGAGTGCATTATTTCATCCTCCTTAGTAGCACTTGTCGGCTGCACGTCTGCTGCAATCCTGCCGCACTCGTCTGCTGCAATCGTCGTACACAATTAGGGTGCAATTCTGCTGCACTCGCGAGTGCATTATTTCACCCCTCTTAGTCGCACTTGTCGGCTGCACGTCTGCTGCAATCCTGACGCACTCGTCTGCCGAAATCGTCGTACACAATTTGCGTGCAAATCTGCTGCTCTCGCGAGTGCATTATTTCATCCCCCTTAGTCGCACTTGTCGACTGCACTTCTGCTGCAATCCTGTCGCACTCGTCTGCTGCAATCGTCGTGCAGCAGAAACCAAGTCGAATTGTGCAGCAGACCGCACGTCGGCTGCTGTAATTTTTGTAATTGCACGCACGATTGCAGCAGAATTGCGGCGATATTGCGATGCTTTTGTTACCAGGGATGCTTTATGTGTGTTTAAAAATCTTAAAATGTACAAATATTTGTAATAACATAATTCTATAAGTAGTTATAATCCATGCATAAATAATTTATCATGCAAAAGTCGCACAAAACGTGACAATAAATCACAACACTATGTGCATTTTATAGGTTATAATATATGCTCACACGCAAGTCTATATCGTGTACTAGACGGAGTACGAATAACCGATCACTTTTACCTCGCCTAAGTTTCACATTTATAATCACACAACCAAAAATTTTTATATTTTAGTATATCTACTGTATTAGTATTGTTTAATAGGTTTCTGTTTATCATATAAAATACTTATGCGTCAATAATATATGTGATCAGGAATTGGGTTTTGATATGTTCAGAAACTACTCCCATACAAATCTTAAGTAATCAGGATTTACTCCCACAGATTTTTTTCTTTGAGGCTTTATATTTAACTTAATTTTGATTATTTATGTATTTGTTCAATTTTATATTAAAGATTAACAGTTATATTTGATATTAGAAATTTCATTTTCCATGAATACCTCATCTTTACGCTTTGACACAACAAATAACGTGACGACGTACCTTAACTGATCAGGAACTGTGTCCTTGCCGGTACATTCCTCTTGAAAAAATCTTTATCTGCATACGAAATTCGTAAAAAACTTAAATTTTATTGCTTATTAACAAGCAATATAAATTCACGTCTCATAAGGCTACGCGTTAAAAGTTATTTTTCAAAGCTTCTTATTTCAATAATTTGGTCGGCAACCCCAATTTTTCTTTTTGGATATCAAAAGTTTGAGGTTTAAAGAGCAGTTTTGGTAAGTTTTCAAAGATGTCTTAAACTTTTTGAAAATTCGCTGAAGCCACCTTAACATCAGATCCCAAAACCATAAATTCTATAAAGAGGAATTTCAAATTTGTTAAATCTGATTTGTTGAACCTGAGTTGAGTGTTGCTACCGCAACTGCCGCTGCGTCTTGACGGGAAGAGATACGTGTGAAACACAAGCGCGTGCAGGACTCGTTTTTTTTTCGAAATCCCGAATCGAAATCCCATTGCATCCAAAAAACTTAAGAGCAATTAACTCTAAACCTATACCTAAGCACAAAAACCCATAAACTCACAAATCCTGAATCTATAAAACACAGACCTATAAAATCTTAAGCTGCAAGTAAAACTTTCAAAATGTGAAAAACTTAAAAATCTGCAAAAAGGTGTGTAAAAACATGAGAAATTTGTGAAAAACTTAAATTGTGGTTGTATTTGAAACAGTAAATTAAAAAATATTCCAAGACGTTTTACACATTTTGTTGCAGTTTCTTACACTTTCTTACAGTTGTAATTTTCTATATATAATGCAATGAAAAAAATTGTTAGAAATTGTGAAAGAATGTGAAAAAATGTGCACATTTTTTATAAAAAATGTTCAAATGTATATGAATTTACACATTTTTTCAGTTTCTCATAGTTTCTTAAAGTTCCCATTTCTACTAGGGTACTTAAACAAAAAGCTATACATTTTTTAAACGAAGGTAAAGCTCTGTATTAAGGGAACTACTGTTAGGAGTCATGCCTAAACAGTAGTCCGAGAAAGGCGTTATTTGACGGTTTTTGTAGATAAATTTTTAAAACTTTTTTTATTAACTAAAAATTTGTTCAAAAGTACATAGTAGATAACTTAATATATTCGAGTAATTATTCATTTAAAAAATGCATTGTTTAAATTCTACTTTAAATCATAAAGAGTCAGTAAAAACTAAATGGTTTAGTCTGGAAAACCTAAAAAAAATTGGGAATTTCAAAATGGCGACCCCGTTTATACATCTTTTTCTAACTCTACAATATAATATTATGCAGCATACTGTATTAATATTGCTTATTTGATTTATATCAAGGGTTGCATACTTTTATTTTAATTTATATACTTTTTTCTTAGATGACAAGCTATTGCGTAGCATTTTTTGATGATTATACATCAATGGTGCCAGAATCATGGTTAGATATTAAAAATTGAAAAGTATTCTGGCCACCTGGCCCTATTAATAAAGACGCAATGAAAAATATGATTCCGGCAGCTAATAGGATTGAATATCAATATAAAAGACTCTTAGGGCCATATGGTATTTATTATTTTTTAAAGTTTAATATTAAAGTTGTTCTTTCACGAAAATCTACATTAAATATAAAAATCTACTGTTATATTAAGCAACTTCCTGTGTTTCCTTCTTTTAAAGAGTTTATCTACTGTGATTTTAATTTAATTAGATCGATAAATGCATAAATCTACTATTATATTAAGCAACTTCCTGTGTTCCCTTCTTCTAAAGAGTGTATCTACTGTGATTTTAATTTCATTAAATCGATAAATACATATATCGATCCGAGTGACGTTAGAAGCGAGAATTATTTCGCTAGTTTGTACTGTGATTAGTTTACATATTACAGTATGAGAAACATTATAATATGAATGTTTGTACAATGTTAATACGAACATTCGTTTCTTAAAAATGATTTGAAAGTTTACCTTTGATAAAATGTAGATTATGGCTTCTAACAGCAAATTGTAGATGAGGTTTTTAGAGTGTCTCATACACTCTTTAACAAAAAATCTATTATATTTATTAGAACAACAGGAACAACTACTCTGCGGGCAAATACCCCTCCCAGCATTAGATTACACTGTTAATTCATAAAATATGTAAATGTAATTAGCATTGAAAATTCAAACAGTATTCGTATTTATCCTGCAAGTTTCTCGTAAACTTGTTAAATGGATAAAAAATGTTACGTATTTAGTGTTTCATACACTCTTTAATAAAAATCTACTATATTCATTTGAACAACAGAAACAACTACTCCGCGGGCAAATACCTCTCCCAGCATTGAATTAAATTGTTAATTCATAAAATATGTAGATTTAATTTAACATTAAAAAACAAAACATTTATTGTATGTATCCTGCAAATTGAAATTTCTTTTTAGCAATAAATGGAAAACCATTCTAAAGTAGGTTTCTGCTAAACCTATTACATCGTATTATTAATTTTTCACTGTATTTATATGTAAGGCTCATTTTTAGAGAGAAGAGTCTACTCTTCAAAGCAATAAATATATAGGTCCTTTAATATTATAAATGTAAAGATTAAAAGCGTTTCGACCTCAAGACTGCCTGTAAGCCTCATCAGTATGATCAGTCAGTCTCTATCATAGACGCACGTATATTTAAAAAACGTAACTAAAAATTTTTTAACAGTATATCAAAGAAAACAACCAAATTTAATTACTTTTTTCGTACCTGTAACGTTTTGTAGAAACAATGTGACACAAACACCACATTTTTCTTCTGCAAAATTTAGAATTATGATTCTAAAACGTCCTTAGCGCTCGGCTCGGGTTGCCGCTATATACAAATTGACGTCATGGTGACCAATTTTTAAAATTGCGGAAATGAATTTTTAAAAATAGCATCGTATAGAGGATAAAAAATGGCAACATTTTATATATATACTTTGTTTGTACAATGTTTAGTATTTGAAAAAAGAAAAATAAAAACGGCAAAATTTTAAATCTTATTTGCACTACGTTTTTTAAACTTAACTCGCTGCAGCTCCGACAAATATGAACGGATCTTGCTCATTTTTTGAATAATCTCGTAAAATAGTCTAGCGCTGCTGATAAACTCATAGATGGTTAAATATTAAATATTTTTCTTTCAACAATTTAATTGCAAACCAGTGAGTTACCTTTTATATGGTTAAGTATGTTCAACGAAAAAAAGTATCGAGGGAAGATTAAGACTCAACTAACTTTCAACGAGACATTTGTTTGTTAACATTTGAAGAAGTTTCTCAGAAAATTTCAGATGAATTGGATGAAAAGTGGCAAAGATAGAGCGATTTTGCCAAACTTGCACGCTCCGCGCGAACATTAACGGGTCTGCGCGATACATGACGCTCGCAGCGTATGTCAGTCATATAATGCCGTTTACTTGAAGATTTGCTGTCCTTTTTTTTAAAAAATACATACTTAATCAAATCATACTATTTAATACTGTCGATTTATAGTGTAGAAGTTAAGAAAAATAAGTATCTGATGAAACAATAAGAAATTAAATAAACAAAGCAAAGGCAAAATCAAACGGCAGTTATTCATAAAGTTGTTGAATTTTTAATTCTTTGTACGAAAGTTTTAGAAATTATTGTTAATTCTAAATGTTATATACACTAGATAATAAATGGTTATAATAAAGCGTTCAAATGAAATTCACACACATTAAAAAGAATATTGCAGCGTAAATGAATTGAATAGTAAATTATAATCTTTAAAAATATAAATTTCTGGGAAACATATAAATTTCACAGATTTTTGACATTGTTCAGTACATTAGAAACTTCAAATAACTAATACTTATGGGGCCTGCGGCGGCTCAGTCGGTAGAGTGTCGGATTCCCACGCCGGTGACCCGGTTCGAATCCTAGTCTCTGCCGATTGATACAAGCACCTCTGTAAAAATTACATGTGCTTTGTTTACAAACACATCGCAGACCCCCGTCGTCGATTAGCACCACATGGGAGCACAAACATGGCGACGTTAAATAAAAAAAAAAAAAAAAACTAATACTAATATTTATTTATATTTCTACATTAAGATTTATTTACAATTTAGTCGCAATACATACAACGCGTTTCAAAAACATATTACTTTTTTTTCCTTTTATTGTTTTTGTTTTCTTTTCTTTTTTATTAATTTTTAATTCTAATTTTTGCTTTTGTTCGTCGCTTACTTTTCTTCTTTTTGTTGAGACAACTTCCGTTTTTCGAACTTTTTTGTTTTGTTTATTTCAGGATAACTTTTATCATGTTTCTTAAATTATTTCTTATTCTATGACTGACATACACTGAGCGTCATGTATCGCGCAGACCCGCTAATGTTCGCGCGCATAGTGCAAGTTTGGCAAAATCGCTCTATCTTTGCCACTTTTCATCCAATTCATCTGAAATTTTCTGAGAAACTTCTTCAAATGTTAACAAACAAATGTCTCGTTGAAAGTTAGTTGAGTCTTAAACTTCCCTCGATACTTTTTTTCGTTGAACATACTTAACCTTATAAAAGGTAGCTCACTGGTTTGCAATTAAATTGTTGAATGAAAAATATTTAATATTTAACTATCTATTTATTATCAGCGCTAGACTATTTTACGAGTCTATGCAAAAAATAAGCAAGATCCGTTCATATTTGTCGGAGCTGCAGCGAGCTAAGTTTAAAAAACGTGGTGCAAATAAGATTTAAAATTTTGCCGTTTTTATTATTTTTTTCAAATACTAAACATTGTACAAACAAAGTATATATATAAAAAGTTGCCATTTTTGATCCTCTGCACGATACTATTTTTTAAAATTCATTTCCGTAAAATTGCAAATTTTGGTCACCATGACGTCAATTTTGATATAACGGCAGCCGGGGCGAGCGCTAAGGACGTATTAGAATCGATGCCTTCAATTGCAATAGAATGATAAGTTCAAACAAAAATCATATTAAACACCAAATGATTAAATTTGACTTGAAAAGAAAGACAAACTGTCAAATCGGGAGGTGATTTTTGTAAAATTGTAGATTTTCCGAGCCGAATGACCCGCTACACGCACTAACACTCTACTACTGGTCAGAACGAATATCAGCAGTGAAATAGAAAGTCGAGAAAGACTTCGTCGTCCGCGCGCGGCAGCAAAACAAAAATAAAAAGGCCCATAAAATCCCTCCATTCTCTTTCGCACATGTGTGTGCTGTTTTGCCCCTCTTGACTTTTCCAGCGACTATAAGACAGCCACTTTACGGATAATATTTTAAGTTGAAAGAATTAATTTTGGATGTAAGTATCTTCTAAATTATTAAAGTTGTATGATTTCATTTTTAATTACAATATCTATTATTATCATTATTAAATAATAAAATTAAAATATAATAAAAAATTTATATATAATAATATAAACAGTTCCACTTTTTTACTCTAGTTCTAAATATAATGGTTATTGTTAAGACATCCTTCTTTAGATTACCATAATAGAGAAAAGGAGATTTTAAATCAATTTTAATTAAATGCAATGTATTCTTTTTATCTTGTAATAAAACGAATAATAACAAAAAGGGAAAAAAGGGGGATGAATAGAAAAACTTATATCCAAAATTAATTCTTTCAACTTAAAATATTATTCGTAAAGTGGCTGTCTTATAGTCGCTGGAAAAGCCAAGAGGGGCAAAAGGGCGCACACATGTGCGAAAGAGAATGGAGGGATTTTATGGGCCTTTTTATTTTTGTTTTGCTGCCGCGCGCGGGCGACGAAGTCTTTCTCGACTTTCTATTTCACTGCTGATATTCGTTCTGACCAGTCGTAGAGTGTTAGTACGTGTAGCGGGTCGTTCGGCTCGGAAAATGTACAATTTTATAAAAATTACCTCCCGATTTGACAGTTTGTCTTTCTTTTCAAGTCAAATTTAATAATTTGGTGTTGAATATGATTTTTGTTTGAATTTATTATTCTATTGTAATTCTAAATTTTGCAGAAGAAAAATAGTGTATGAGACACTCTAAAAACCTCGTCTACAATTTGCTGTTAGAAGCAATCATCTAAATTATAATATGAAATCTTGGAGCATTCACATACAGATAGTAAGGTTACACCCGACCCTGAAAAAAACTGTACCCTGCGGTATTATTCCCTATTACTGCGGTACCTTACTTTGTCTAACTATTTCTCTTTATTAACAAAATAACAGTACTACATAAAAGTGCATTATGTTTTGTTCATATTTAAAGAATAAGTATCTATTAAAAAAATATGCAATATAAGAAAATAATTATGTTTTAAAAGGCTCACCTTTCACGTATTGCAATCAGTGATGTACCAATTACTGTGTAGAAGAAAAACCTCCGCAGTAATATAGACACCCGCAGTAATACGTACTTTCATCCTACAACTTATTTTTTTCCAGTATAATTTAAGCATTTGCACGCATAAAGGAATACCGAAAAACAGCGTCCGAACAGTCAAACACAAACAACCTTAGCATCACTATTCCTCCTTGTCAAAGGTAGGGTGACTGCACCAGTATCCGAACACTCACCAGTGAATGAACAGTATTGACAAAATAAATAAATATTATTTTGTTAAATTTTATCTGCTATGTTTTATAATGCTTTTTGCAATCATTGAACCCTTCTCTGTCACCCTACGTACTATTTCAAGGATATTTTGATTATTTATTTATACTAAAAAGTATTAAACCATGAGGTCTTTACAGACGTGAAAAATTGTACCAGTGAATGAACATAAGGTTATACACGTTCTTTCACTGGTGCAGTTACCCTATAAGAAAAAGTAGTCTTATCAAAGCTCGCTTGTGATTGATGTTGGACACTGTTCCTCCTCATTATTTTATTCGTGTAACACCCCTAAGTAAAAACCGTCGATCCGCCGTCGGTACATGAACAAATTGTAACGGCCTACCGTCACGGCGCTGTTACATGAAGAAATCGTTTACTCCGCAGTCTAACTTTGCAATACCGATATTTTTATACAACTTTTCTTTGTCATTAAAAGTATCATTTTTTTATTTTAAAACGTTTCTCATATTGTATACTATGTAAACCAATTATTGTATAATTTTTAGATTGAAGGTTTATTTTCTTGAAAGAACAACGTAAGCACTCGTAATTTTGCAAGTTGAAAGATGGATGCTGCAAAAGGATTTTGTAATTTAACAGTATAAATATGTCCTACAAATAGTACACAAACTTATTACAATGTCACATATTCATCCTGTCACAGCCTCTACAATTTAGATCTGTTAGATATCTTGGAAAAACACTAATTAAGTTCTCAGAAAATTGACATTTTGCATCAACATTTTTTAATTCTCAATTGGGAATTTGCATGAAAACATCCATCAAGTCCGTCAGGTAGAGAACAAAAAAAATAATGGACACGTATTTTTTTCTTTTTCTATAAAAATCAAAATTATAGAACTTACAGTAGTTTGAAGTTTCAGAATTTTCGATGATATAGATATTCCCCAATGCGAATGACGTCACGGGCGTAAATACGCCTTTGACGTCTTTTTTTTTTTTTTTTTTTATCGTCGCCATGTTTGTGCTTCCATGTGGTGCTAATCGACGACGGGGGTCTGCGGTGTGTTTGTAAACAAAGCACATGTAATTTTTACAGAGGTGCTTGTATCAATCGGCAGAGACTAGGATTCGAACCGGGTCACCAGCGTGGGAATCCGACACTCTACCGACTGAGCCGCCGCAGGCCCCAAACGCCTTTGACGTCACAAGCGCTTCAACCTCACAAGATATATCTGCTTTAATTTTTAATTAATTGAAAAAGGAAAAAAAGACATGTCTATTATATTTTCGTTCTCTACCTGACGTACCAAATGGATTTTAATTTTTTTTTCATGCAAATTCCCTAAACAAAATTTTGTGTGCACATTCTTAGAAAGAAAGCTTAATTGTATACTTTTCAATAATGAATTAAATTTTATGTAGGATATCCGGAAGTTAACAGGGTAGAAAGGACAACTATTAATTGTTGTACAGGTGAAGAAGTTCTTAAAAAAAAACAAAGTAGGTCCATGAAAAGCGAGTATCGAAAAAAAAAAATTTGTTACGATTACTCACAAGACTCAGGTAATAGCTACCAAGATGATTCTGGTAGATACATTTTCTACACTGTATTTTTCTTTGCAGAATTCGATACAGAGTTTTATACAAATATTATATATCTATGGCAAACCGGAAAAATGACTTAAGTCCACTTTTTAAAAAAATTGAGTTTTGAGCTATTTTAGTATCCTCCTATAGTATATTTTCAGATAAAACAAAAATCAAGAAAGTGTAAAAATAAGTGATCCTATCAACTATTTATGATTTTTTTAACATTAGTTTAAATGGAAATTAAAAACTTTAAACTTTAATATCTCAACAACATGAAAAGTGAACTTAAGTCGTTTTTCCGGGTACCCACAAATATATTGGGATCTGACATCCAGTACTCGTCCTCCGGCGGATTAGAGCCAAAGCAGATTGAGCCCGGAAATGCTCAAACGTGATTGGTTGGAAATTATATGTAATATAGATAGTGTCCACGCCCCGTGTCGGATCCCAATTATTTATATTAAGGTGATGCTAAAGCCACCTGTCACCGAAAAATACGAGGAACCACTTTTCTCATTTAATTTTCAATTTTTAGCAAAAATCTTTATGAAACGTTATTGTCCTAATCAAAAACAACAACTTTTCAGAGAGATATTTTCTCAAAATTAAGAATTCAATGAAATAAGTGGTACCCCGTATTTGACGGTGACAGGGGGTTTAGCATCACCTTAAATACAATGGAACCCGAATATAACGCCGCCGCATGGGGCTGTAACGAACCGAATCCGCGTTGTATGAGTCCCCCCACTACTTGACTTGGGAGCACGTACGGACGTAGTATATTTATACTATGTCCGTGCAGGGAGCACGCGAAAGACAAGTTCCGCTGTTACGTGTACGTATGAAGCGGAGGAAGCTCTCCCGGCGTTATATAAGGGCGCGATATAACCATGTTCCACTGTAAATAAAAAAAGAAAAGAAATATATTATACGTATGAAATTTACCTAGATTTTTCAATTTCAAAAAAAATGTAGTAGCATACTTGGTTCGATTACTGTGTTTTAGTATTTATTGTTTTAATATTTTAATAAAAAGGCTAAAAATATTATTATATTTTTTTTCGCATACGGAGCTTAAAATGTGTGTTACAAAAAATATCATGTTCACCATATACAAGAAGCTAGTTTAGTCCTCGCATGAACGAAAAATGCCTTATTATTATATTACATTTTATATACAGTGCGTTTCATAACTTTAAGACCACCCACATTTTGCGCTAAATCAGTGTAATTTAATATTGTATTGATACATAAATTTTATAATCTTAAAAATAATCAAATTTCTCAACATTTTACGCTATTTAGACAATTTTAAGACCACTGTAAAGTTATATTATTTTATTACTATTCCTACTGTATATTAATACAATAAATTAATTTAAACTATGATTTGTCATTATATTTTAAAATTCTGAAAATTTTCTATTTCTAAACTCTAAAATAAAAAATATAATATGCGGAAAAGAATTAAAAAAATAAGATTTATTAATAATGTAATTTATTGTAATTAAAGCTGCATATGAAAACATAATTATTATTAGAGCTTAATATTATGTGTACAATATTTTTATTGTATATTTGAGATATATATTACTATAGAATTTATTTCGTTATGTACAATATTTTAATTATAATATATTTTATTTGTAATTAGTAACAAAAGACTGTAATTTTTAATTTAATAATTAATTGTACCTCCATTATTTTTTATTAATTCAAAAATGCGATTTCGTATACTTTCAACTAAATTTCGTAAAATTCTTTCATCAATTTCTTGCCAAGCTTGTAGAATAGCATCTTTTAATTGATTAACACTACCATATTGTTTATTTTCAGCATAAACTTTACGAACAAGAATAGCCCACAAATTTTTAATCTTAATAACGTCCGGAGAATACGCTGGCCAGGCTAGAACAATAATATCGTTATTGTTAAACCACACTTTCGTTTCACGACTTGCATGAATTGATGCGTTATCTTGTTGAAATATCCAATCTTCTGTTTCATTATTATCTAAAAATGGCAAAAGGTGATCTTTCAGTACATTAATGTACTCTTGTGAATTCATTTTACATGAAGGAAAAGCTAGAGGCAATTTATGTGAGATACAAAATCCTCCCGAAACCATCAAGCTACCACCACCAAAATTTCTACGGGAAAAATATTCAGGGTCCTTTCTTAAGTCTCGCCAATACGAATGATGGCCATCAGGGCCATCTAAATTAAATTTCTTTTCATCAGAAAAAATAATCTTAAAATAAAGTAACAGTGAATTTAATATTCATACAAATAAACCATGCATAATATATTATATACCAATATAATAATATTGTTCTATTTACTTTATTCCAGTCCATATTCATATTAAGTTTCCCAAAATTTAATCTAGCATCTTTATGGCGAATTAGTAATCGAGGAGCTCTTTGTAATGATTGCCTTGCAAGGTGATTAGCGCTTTTAATTGTACGATATATTGTTGAGCGTGAAATATTTAAATTTAAATCTTCTTTAATTTTATCCAAACTTTTTTTCGAATTGCTTGCTGCATTAATAATTCTACGCTTTAAATGAGCAAAAACTTTGTTTTTAGGTCCGCCCTTTTTATTTTTACCATACTTTTCAGGATTTTTAAGAAAATTTAAAATTATGCAATTTGACCTCCTCAATTTTCGAAAGATTTCTCTTATGCTCGTATAGCAGTCGCGATATGCTAAAATTTTTCCTTTTTCTTCTTCGGTTAAGCATGTACCTCGGCCCATTATCTAATAACTGCAAATTAAAAACTTTAAGATTACTTTTGAACTTACTACACTTACTGCGTTATGAAATAGACAACGCGTTTAACACAAATTTAAATTATCATTATCCAACGGTTTCAGTTTATATTTATGACTATAGTTACCATCCAAGCATTTACCTACTGAGTGGTACTGTCGCTAATTGTTAAATTGAAATAAAATAATACATCAGCGCTTACAAGTATAGTGAATAAAGTAAACGGTATATGTATATATATATATATATATATATATATATATATATATATATATATATATATATATATATTGTGTGCATAGTAATAAATTAAAGAAACTTAATAGCGGTCTTATTGTTATGAAACAGCCTAAAATACGATATTTCGTTATTTTAATACTACGAAAAATTTTTAAACTGTCTAAATAGCATAAAATGTTGAGAAATTTGATTATTTTCAAGATTATAAAGTTGATGTATCAATACAATATTAAATTACACTGATTTAGCGCAAAATGTGGGTGGTCTTAAAGTTATGATACACACTGTATTAATTTTTGACTATATATTTAATTTGTATGCATAAAATCTTAGTACGAGGAAAAAGCTTCTAGTCTTATCCAAATTTGTAATCCAAAGAACGGATACTTATCCTGGTAGAAACCTTGACGGGTTATTAGTCAAATTTTATATATATATATATATATATATATATATATTTGTTTAGTATAGCTATGGCGATTTTACACCCTAACTCATTTTCATTCATTGACCAGATTCTGCCTAAAATTTCATATAAAATGCATATCATTATTAGCGGGTTTCTACCGAGAATCGTTATTAAGGATCTGACGAAAACATGAAAATCTAGATAAAATTTGACTAATAACCCATCAAGGTTTCTACCAGGATAAGTATCCGTTCATTGGATTACAAATTTTGATAAGACTAGAAGCTTTTTCCTCGTACTAAGATTTTATGCATACAAATTAAATATATAGTCAAAAATGTAATATATAAAATGTGATGTTAATATAGCATTTAAATATGTACGAATGTATATGTACGGGGGCGTAACGAGGGCGCTGCTTACTATCATGTACGATCTGTATACGTTTGACCAGCTTAGCTGTAACATGGCAAACGTATAGTGCTCACTGAGTATAACATCGCCAACCGTAATAAATTCTCTCTATATATCTACAGTTGTATATTATTACCTCCACACACCTTTCTATCTTACACATCTCCACTCTGAAATCATCAGGTTATTGGCCCAGAGTACCAGAGTGTAAGAAACCGTTTTTTCTTATGGCCGCATCAAAGGTAACTGTAGAACGAGAGCGAGAGATAACCGTTTAAAATGGCGACCAAGAGCCTACACACGTTTTTCCCGGTAGACCGACTAACCGGCCGAGACAACTACCACACATGGGTGATTGCCATGAAGGCATACTTCGAGTTGGAGGATTTGTGATGCACAATTGAAGCAGTGGGCACTCAAGTCCTAAGTACTGATCAAGCAAAGATAAGCAAAGCTCGCGCTAGACTAATCTTATCAGTAGACCCCGTCGTATATGTGCACGTTGCTGATGCAACGACTGCAAAGGAAGCTTGGGACAGCTTAAAAACTGCTTACGTTGACGACGGCCTTGACAGAAAAGTAACCCTGTTTCAAGAAATTTCAACGACCAAGCTGGAAAATTGTGCATCGGTGGAAGTGTATGTGAATAAAATCATCACAGGGGCTCAAAAGTTAAAAGGCATCGGTATGAACTTAGGTGATGAGTGGATTGGCGCACTTTTACTTGCAGGTCTACCACGCTCCTATAAGCCGATGACGATGGCTCTAGGCAGAAGTGGAAAGACAATCACCACCGATTTGGTGAAAACAAAGTTACTGCAAAAAGAATCTGGCAGCACCGCAAACCAGGAGGACGCTCAAGGCTTTCTTGCGTACTCGCGCTCGACACGACAAAGTCAATTGAGAAAATGGCGCGAACGATCTACGAATAAACCGCGCACGAACATACGATGCTTTAACTGCAACAAGTTTGGACATTTTTCACGCGATTGCACCGCTCAGCGGAAAAATCAAACTAAAGCTTGTACAATGAGCACTGAGTGCGAACAAGGCACCGATGACAACGAAGTAGTGTGTGCATTCACTACGTTTAGCTCAAACCCGAATATGAACGACAGTGAGTAGATTTTAGATTCTGGTGCTTCAAAACACATATGTAAAAACGACAGTGCTATGAAAAATCTCCGACAATCCACCACAGTGAAAGTGACCGCAGCTAACAATATCACTGCCATCGTAAAAGCAGAAGGCGAAGTAATGCTACCGACTCTCGGAATAAACAAACCGCCGAACATCACACTACAACATGTATTGTATGTGCCAGAAATAAGCAGCAATTTAATGTCAGTTAGCGCTATTGCACAATCTGGCCATAAAGTTATTTTTGAAGATGAATATTGTAAAATAGTAAATAATCAAGGTAGAATAGTATTAGATGGAAGCTTGAATAAAAATAATGTGTACATAGTAAATATTAAACGCAACGATAAAGTCAAAAACGATAGTGTCCTAGCTCACTCAGTCTCGGCTCTCAAGAAAGCAGCTAACGCAAGCATAGACACTTGGCATCGCCGACTAGACCATCTCAACACAGTCTACATGAAACAACTCCGAGATCATGCGGCGACCGGAATAAACTTCGCCGACAATGATAAGCTGTATTCGTCTGACATCTGCGTTTTAGGTAAACTTGCTAAGCAGCCTTTCAAGCTGAGTGATAACAGAGCCGAAAAAAGACTATATCTGGTTCACAGTGACTTATGTTCAGTCCCCGAACTCTCCTTGGGACACACCAAGTATTTTTTGACATTCCTGGACGATCACACAAGGAAAGTCTTCGTGTACTTTCTAAAGACAAAAGACGAAGTACCTAAATCTTTTGCACATTTTTTGAAATAAAATATTAGATGCAGCTGTCATACAACACGAAACGTCGATTGCCTATAATCCCCAGCAGAACGGACGGGCCGAACGCGTGAACCGTACACTGCTAGACAAGGCGAGGTGCATGCTTATTCAATCTAACCTAGATTAGCATTTTTGGGCCGAGGCAGTCGCCACAGCAGCCTATTTATCCAACCGTTCGCCGAAGAAGAGTCTCAATGCCCTTACACCAGAGCACTGCTGGACTGGCCAGAAACCAGACCTCTCGATCTTAAGAACGTTTGGATGTAAAGCGTTTGCTTATATTCCAACGCAATTCAGAAGCAAAATTGATCCAAAGGCAAAACCGTGCATAATGATCGGTTATTGCACAAATCAACGAGGATATCCACTCTGGGATCCATCGACCAACAAAGTTTTTACTGCGAGGGATATAGTTTTTAATGAAGAGGTCAACGACAAACAACGTCACTCAGGCACAGTCTACTTGCCTTATGAGGAATTCGAGGAGACCAAGAACAGCGAGACTGTACCTACAGCAGAAGACGAGGCGACTCCAGAGCAGCAACCCAACCCGATCGATGAGAAGGATAATGAACCAGCCATCCAAGATAACTCGTCGACTCCTCCTAATGTAAATCAACGTCTCTCGACTGACACTGAGGACAACTTATCAGATGATCAAATCACCATCCAACGAGAAGATTTGCTCGACCTACGAAAAAACCGAAAAGGTTAGAGGATTTTGTTTGCTATTCGGCTACGAGTGGACCAAACGAACTCCAGAATTTTGAAGAAGTTATCAATGGAGCCGAGTGCCATCAGTGGTGGGCAGCCATGGAATCCGAATACGGTTCAATTATTAAAAACAACGCCTGGGATATAGTCGCATTACCAACCAATCGTAACACTGTAAGCAGCAGATGGGTCTACAACAAAAAGGTGAATGCGGACTGATCCACACGCTTTAAAGCGAGGCTTGTAGCCAAGGGCTACAGTCAAGTGCAAGGAACCGACTTTCTAGATACTTATTCGCCAGTCGTGCACTTTGCGTCCTTGCGTGTACTTTTTGCCTTCGCTGCAAAGCTCGAACTTGACATCATTCACTTGGACATCGACACAGCTTTCTTACACGGTGAACTTAACGAGAAGATATATTTGCAACAACCAGATGGTTTTATAAGAGACGGTGATGAAGAAAAGGTTTGCAAACTCAAAAAGGCTATATATGGTTTAAAACAGAGAAGCCGCGTTTGGAATACGAAACTCGATCAGGGTTTTAAAAGCCTTAATTCAATTCAATCAAATTTCGACAGCTGCATATATTATCATTTCAATGGAATCAAGCTGATTATAGTAGCAGTTTTTGTCGATGACATATTAGCTTTTTCCAATAGCGTTGATTTTATACAAATCCTTAAAGAAAAATTTTAACAAATATTTCCAGTCAAGCTGTTGGGACCTATAAAAAGATGTCTTGGAATATATATAATCAGGAACAGAGCAGAAGGTACAATTACTCTCAGTCAAGCTGACTACGTAGAAGCCATCCTGAAAAGATTTAACATGCATGAAAGCAAGGAGCTTCCAACTCCGATGGAAATTTCGTCAGACCTGACCATCACCCAAAAAGGAGAAGACGTAACGAAATTGAGTAAGATACCCTACCAGAGTGCTGTTGGAGCTCTCATATACCTTACGCAAGCTACAAGGCCTGATTTGTCTTTTGCCGTAAGTAGTGTTAGTAGATTCAACAATTCTTTTAATTTAACACACTGGAGTGCTGTCAAAAGAATCTTCAGGTATCTGCGAAAAACTCAACAATACTCTCTGTGCTACTCAGCGAACGAACCGGATTAACTTATAGGTTATTGCGATGCGAGATGGGCGACGGATAAAGACGACCCAAGATCTGTAACAGGTTATACTTTTATGATGCAAGGCGCAGCGGTTAGCTGGAATACTCGACGACAGAGTACTGTTGCACTATCTAACACGCAAGCGGAATATATCTCTCTTAGCACGGCCGCTCAAGAAGCATTGTGGCTTAGAGGGCTTACCCTGGAACTTGAAATTCAACTGAATCGTCCATACTTAATATATTGCGACAATAAGGGTGCAATAGACCTTACCCAGAATGCTCGTTTTAGTGCTCGCACAAAGCATGTCAATATAAGACATCACTTCGTTAAGGATAGAATAGATAAAAAGGAATTGGAAGAAAAGTTTGTTCCTTCAAGTCAGATGGTGGCAGACGCATTCACCAAAGCTGTACCGAGTTCGAAGCTAGATAAATTCATCAAGGATATAGGCCTCAAGAATAAACAACTCAAGTTTAAATAAAATATTTGTATTATATATATGTATATATTTTGGGGATCTATTTTTTAAATGAGTGGGGGTGATGTTAATATAGCATTTAAATATGTACGAATGTATATGTATATAATTGGTATGAGTGTAGCTGATTTCTTACGAACGAGGGCGCTGCCTACTATCATGTACGATCAGTATACGTTTGACCAGCTTAGCTGTAACATGGCAAACGTATAGTGCTCACTGAGTATAACGTCGCCAACCGTAATAAATTCTCTATAAATATATACAGTTGTATATTATTACCTCCACGCACCTTTCTATCTTACACATCTCCACTCTCAAATCATCAAAATGTAATATAATAATAAGGCATTTTTCGTTCATGCAAGGACTAAACTAGCCTCTTGTATATGGCGAACATGATATTTTTTGTAACACACATTTTAAGCTCCGTATGCGAAGAAAAATATAATAATATTTTTAGCCTTTTTATTAAAATATTAAAACAATAAATACTAAAACACAGTAATCGAACCAAGTATGCTACTACATTTTTTTTTAAATTGAAAAATCTAGGTAGATTTCATACGTATAATATATTTATTTTCCTTTTTAATTTACAGTGGAACATGGTTATATCGCGCCCTTATATAACGCCGGGACATATATATATATATATATATATATATATATATATATATATATATATATATATATATATATATATATACGTAAATACGCCCCCGACGTCAGGAGCGCTTCAACCTCCTGTATCTGGTTTGATTTTTAATCAATTGAAAAAGGAAAAAATACATATTGATTATTTTTTGTTGTCCACCTGACGGACAAGATGGTTTTCATTTTTTTTTTTTTTCATGCAAATTCCTAGTTATATAGAAAAGGTTAATGCGTAAATGAATTTTTGTAATACATGCATGATTTTCGCGCTTTTTCGTGCATTTCAAACGGACTCGCCTTCGGCTCGTGCGTGCTCACCTCCGATTCGTATAGCAAACTCACGCGGGCGGTAAAAGTCTATTTCTCGCCCTTGGTACACAATATACTATTTTTAATCATTTAAGTATAATATTTTTTATAAAGTTCAAGTGAAATAGTGTCTTTTTAAAGCCTAAAATTAGAGAATCTGTTAAGTACAAGGTATCGATATATACAACAAGTTACCTTTTTATGGCGATTAAGGCGGCTCCATTACGTAGTCCCGTATATACACAGGGCTCTGTAAGGTCACACAATTTTTTATTCTAATAATCAACGAAAATACAATAAAACTTATGGTTTGATAAGTATATATATATATATACTTATATACGCTTGCCGGGTTCCTAGCCAGAATCAATCTTGATTTACAGCTAAATTCTAGGTAGATTACAGTGTACCGACTAGATAATATCGACAATTTTCTACCAGGGTTCCCTTGTTAGAATTATACCGGTATGCATTGGTAGGAGACAAAATCTGGGTAAAATATTATCTTTCTTTAAAAAATATGTATTTTATATAGAAATGACTAAAAACTCTGTATAAGGTTGTAGTAACAGAAAAGAAGAGAATGCAATTTTATTAATCTAATTTATATGGTTAATTTATATTTAACGTAGTTATCTTCATGGCACAGTATTGGACCAAATATTTTGAAGAATCGTTTTTACTATATATTGTTTTTTTTTTATTAAGTGATTATTTTTTTAGATGGTGAGGTTCCTTCAAGCAAAAACGTAAAACGTAAGTATGTGCAAATATTCACTTAAAATGTAAATATATACATTTCTTGCACAATTGCTGCATTATTTATACTTTTTTTATAATATAAATGTATATTTATTGGAATTAATGTTACATATCAAAATATTAAAAATAAGAATTTTCCAGAAAAGTAACTTTATATTTATCAGAGCAATTAGACCGGTGCAATATCAAAAAATTAAAATTTACTTTGAACAATAGAAAATTACCCGGTTGACAGAACCGCTCATCGTTAAAATAAGCATCCTATAGTTTGTAGTTTCGTATTACATTTCCCATAAATATTAAAAAAGGAAAATGAAAGCTGATGCAGCAAAAAGCTGCGCATTTATTTAAGTGGGCAGAGGAATTACCGTCGAGGGAGAGGATCCGGCTATATTTCAGCCTACTTTTCAGTATACATTTGCTTTCGCAAATCGTATAGATCTGAATATTTTTTTCCTTATATAAGTTTTTACATTAAATAATATGATGTATCAATTATTTCAATATTCTAAGCTGAAATTTTTGTATATTCTTGATAAAATTACCAACAATTTGTATCATGAGTTGTCAGATTGATTAAGAATTTATGGAAAAAAATCAGAACTTTTGAAAACAATTTATTTTAGATTTCTTTATGCACTATCTTATAATTCAACGTAAACACTTATGCTAGGAAAAATAATTTCAACCCTGTACGATTTTTCCTTCACTGGGATAAAATATAGCCAGTCCCTCCCCTTATTCGTACTTCGTTGATAGATAGATAGATAGATAGATATACGATTTATTTGTCAATTTTGGCAAAAATACATTACATAAAAATTGTTATTTTGTCATTACATTAAGTCTTTGATCACTATCACAGTTCGTCAGTGTATAAATATAAAAATTGTTGCACAAATTTGTCATTCTCTAATATCACAGTTTGTTTATATCACAGTCCCATAACAATTTTCTGAAGTCTACTCATTCTTGCATACACGTACATCCATCACGTCACAATTTAAAAACAATTACAATTCAGCCGATACATACACTCATCACACACGCAGATATATTTACTCTTTATTAAAATGTACTCTTTATATTTTGTACATTACAACATTTTTCACGACTAAGAATACAGAACACGGGAGAACGGATAAATTAAAATAAAAAAATAAAAAGATACAATTAATAAATAAGTAAATAAATAAATAAATAAATAAATAAATAAATAAATAAATAAATAAATAAATAAATAAATAAATAAATAAATAAATAAATAAATAAATAAATAAATAAATAAATAAATAAATAAATAAATAAATAAATAAATAAATAAATAAATAAATAAATAAATAAATAAATAAATAAATAAATAAATAAATAAATAAATAAATAAATAAATAAATAAATAAATAAATAAATAAATAAATAAATAAATAAATAAATAAATAAATAAATATATAGATAAATAAATAGATAAATAAATAAATAAATAAATAAATAAATAAATAAATAAATAAATAAATAAATAAATAAATAAATAAATAAATAAATAAATAAATAAATAAATAAATAAATAAATAAATAAATAAATAAATAAATAAATAAATAAATAAATAAATAAATAAATAAATAAATAAATAAATAAATAAATAAATAAATAAATAAATAAATAAATAAATAAATAAATAAATAAATAAATAAATAAATAAATAAATAAATAAATAATTAAATAAATAAATAAATAAGTCAATAAATAAATAAATAACTACCCATGTATGTGAATTCTCCGTCATCATGAAAAAATGTCAACTTACTCACTTTACTGTAAGCCAGCCAAGATATTTCCTGTGAGGAGTGATGTGCTCATCCCTTCTAACACCACATATGTATCTCACACATGAATTTTGAAGTCGTTGCAATTTCGTCTCGAGCTCATCAGACACATCAAGGTGAACCACGGAAGAATACTCTAAATGTGGCACTACCAGCGCGCATGCAAGCTGCTTTCTCAACGCCTGAGTTGTGCATGAACTAAAAATCGTAGGCTGTAAAGAGCACGATTTACCTTTTTTCCAACTGCAGTTTCAACCTGCAGTTTCCACGTGAGTTTAGAGTCCATGACAACACCAAGGTTTGTGACCGAGTCAGAGAAAGGCACATGTACACCTTCCTGAAACTCAATGCCGGGCAAACCAAGATCCTGCAACCGATTGATGTTGTGCTCGGAGCCGAAAATGATCGCTTTTGTTTTGCCGACATTGAGTCGCAGTCCGGATGCTTCGGCCCACTCCGACACTGCCCGCGCAACAGCCGACATGCATCTGAAACCCACATAAAGATCTCGCCATGTCACTTGAGTGTAAGTTTGCAAGTCGTCCGCGTATAGCAAGTGTTTAACATCACCACCAGTCAGTACGTCTTGTAAGTCATTGATATAAAGACTGAATAGCAAGGGCCCCAGGACTGAACCCTGTGGCACACCTAGATTGGTGGTTAGCCAATCAGATTCCCCGTTGTTGTCAGTTATGACTTTTTGCCTGCGACCAAAGATGTATGATTTGATCCACAGAAGAACACTCCTGGAAAAACCCATGCGTATCAGCTTACGAAGTAATTTAGATGGTGATATAGTGTCAAACGCCTTACTAAAGTCGAACAGTAGCAGTATAGTCATTAGTTTCTTATTGTCGTTTATCCCAGTTCGTATGTCCTCGGTTAGTTTTAGTAGAGCTGTCTGGGTGCTGTGATGCTGTCTGAAACCGGTTTGCAGAGGATCCAAGATATTTTTGGATCTTAAGAAATCGGTAATCTGGTTGTGTACTATCTTCTCCAGCACCTTGGAGTGAAAGCTCAATAGTGCTATTGGGCGAAAATCTGATAAAATAGATGGCACTGAAACCTTTTTTAGAGGCACCAAGTGAGCCCCCCTCCAAGCCCCTGGGAAGACACCACCAGACAAAGAGGAGTTGAAGACCCTCGCTATATGATGACTTATATACGGGAGAGCCTTAGCTACAACGCTTTAGGGAATACCGTCCTTACCCCTAGCCTGCGACGAGAAATGAGCAACAGCCAGGACTACGTCCGTCACTGTAACGTCTTTGAAAACAATGCCGTCGTCACTGGCCGAGTCCAAGATGCTACCCAAATCAACGTCACCTTCACTCTGGGAGACCGATACCCCCGCAAAGTGCGAGTTCAGCTCACCCGGCGAGAAGCCATGCAACCCCCCTCCCCGTGCCCTTGGCAGGAGCCCCAAGCCCTTTAGTTCTTTCCAAATATCCTTCTTATTTTCTAGGGCTTCAAAAATCTTATTCTGCATGTAAGTCTCCCGCGCGATTTTCATGCGTTGTTCTGCTTCGACCGCGAGAGACCGGTACTCCTGCCAAAGATTACCGTTTTTTGTGCGCTGTAGTCGTCTGTGTACGGCGTCACGTTTTTTTATTATGTGAGCCAGATCTGCGTCAATCCATGGAGGATTAGCTTTATTTTTTGGTGTAAATTGCTTCAGTGGAGCGAGTTTATCTATTGCCCCCATGAGATTGGCGCTGAGCTGTCCCAATAAATCGTCCATGTCGTTGTTGTCCAAGCAATCAAACGCCGCCCAGTCACATTTACTCATGTAAGATAGAAGATCTTCCTGTTCTATTGTTTTAAAATCTCTGTAACTAAAAGTATCGATATTGATGTAGAAGGTAGGGGAGAAAGGGGTCAAACCGATCGGGTGGGTCGAGCCGATCAATTAATTATGAGAAATATTAAGTATATTGAATATTGAACATATTTTTTTATTATTTAGGATGTATCTTTCAACTGAATAAATGTTAAATATTAAAAGTATATAACATTTCTATAAAGATATGCACATCGATAGGTTTTAGCTACTTTTCGTAAAACAAAAGTTTGCGTTTAAACCATTTTTACAATTATTTAATTTAATTATTGGACGTTTTAAATGCGAGACAAGAAAGATATATCATTTCAACTTTCAAATTCCAAACTTTTTATTTGCCTAGCGATGTTTATTATTATGTAAATGAATTTTAAAATTGTGTAGCGAAACGGGGTCATTTTGATCACTGTGTATTTAAATGGGAGAAGCGTAAAAAGAGGTTAGATTACCGCACGTATTCAATTCAAACGTAAACTCGTATGCGAGGCTATCATTTAACATTTAGAGCTAATGTACCTGAGTACACGAGATGAGACCGAGTGTACGGACGGAAAGCCGGTATGCATTAGTGTTCGAGAGCGTTTCTTAGATTGGGTCATGGAGTGGTTGCGCGCTTGCAAGCTTCGGAATAACGCTGGCGCTATTAATTTATACTTAACGCATACAGAAGCTCAAGGAAAGAAACGGGTGTGCATTCACGTACAAGTACGTCCCTTGTACTTATAAGGTAAACCCTCGCACCGTGTGTGCAGGATGGTGTATTTTTCTGCTCCAGACCACGAACTCGGTGTGGCCGAGTATGGCTCGTGTCTCACAGGCAAAACGACACCCGCTATTGGTTTTTCATAACTCGAGGGCATCCTCGACAATTTTTATCTTTTTTTCGTGTGTAGCTCAGAGTTCAACATTTTGTAGCATACTTGCTACTATGAAAGTGGTATAAAAATGAAACTCACTACTCGTAGTTTACTTGAGTGGTCTTTTCTATACGAGATATAAACTATTGTACCCCAAACACTCGTTATATATTTTAGTAAAAAATTGTACCTCTTCTTCATATTATTACTCTACGAGCTTTAATACTAGAAAAGTGGTACAAAATATGACAAAATTAGACGAAAAGAGCTTTATTTTACGCAGTATAGCATATCAAAATATTGATCCGATCTAAAGTTATTAACAATTAAAGATGGTGACTCAAAATGCTTGAATATTCGAGGAAATTTAACTCTGTTGAATTGGTTGATTTTTTTATGTATTTTCCGTGTATAGCTTCAATTGTTAATAACTTTGGATCAGATAAATATTTGTATATGAAATATAGAGCAAAATAAAACTCTTTTTGTCTAGTTGTATTATCTCGTACAGAAAAGCCAATAAAAGTAAACTACACTGAAAGAACTATATTGTACTATATTACGATATCGAAATCGTAAAATTTTCCTAATAAATTTGTTTCTTCAAGTTCATATAAATTTCCATTACGTATTGAAATATGACTAGTTATAAATAATTAATGTTGCTGTTATTAATATCGTAAATTGTACGATATATATCGTAAATTGTACGATATATATCGTAAATTGTACGATATATATCGTAAATTGTACGTTATATATCGTAAATTGTACGTTATATATCGTAAATTCAACTATATATATATATATATTATAATTGAATTTACGATATATAACGTACAATTTACGATATATAACGTACAATTTACGATATATATCGTACAATTTACGATATATATCGTACAATTTACGATATATATCGTACAATTTACGATATATATCGTACAATTTACGATATTAATAACAGCAACATTATATATATATATATATATATATATATATATATATATATATATATATATATATATATATATATATCGGAAATTCTACGTTATATATCGGAAATTCTACGTTTTATATAGTAAATTCTACGATATATATATCGTGCCAATTATGATATACTTTTCTGAGTGTATGTGTAGTTGGTTTCATTTTCAGCTACCAGAAACCACCTCCGAAAGCCTCAATACTCGTAAAATTCGTTTATCGGAGGTCGTACACTCTCCTTATCAGTAGAGGCTTCCTATATTAAAGTATACAATTTAAAGGCCCAATATCTCCAAATTTCATGTGGCTTGGAGGTTCAAGACTTTAACCACATATAAAGGATACCTTATTAAACATATATACTAATTACAAAGGCTGTTAAAGTAATCGAAAAATCCGGAGAACCACCTTAACCCATAGCTATACGGTGGCTACTATAGTAGCCACCGGGATACACTTGAAATTTTGAGTTTTTTAAAGACTAAATAATGCATTTTGAGCCAAAATTTATTTAATACTTTGTTGCATAAATAAATAAATAAACAAATAAAAATTGTCATTTTTATGGAAAAAACGTGTGCCGCAAAGGGTTAAGGAGATGTAAAAGGATCCTATACGCATTGTTTATAACGGAAAATATTAAAAGCGGCTTTCCTGTTGCAAATAATAACAGAATCTGAGGCGATTTCTTCACAATATTTTATAAATAAATAACTGTTCTGCTTATACATAAAGTATTTTATCATTTTTCGACAGTTGATGTATATATATGAAAAATTAAAATTAATTCGGAAACGGAGATATTTACAGTAGCAAAGTAAGAATATTTTTTACTAAACAAAATCTAGGCTCAACAATCATATATATGTATAAAATATTTTTTTTATAATTCATAACACGCATATTATATTATTAATATTCATAACATATACATTTACCTTATATATTTTCACCGATATTCATAGACTCCGGGGTACTATACAAGAAATTTTTCGATAATGTCCGTTTCTGGCGACACAACTACTTTAAAAACATGTTTTAATATGAATATCCCTATAAACATACACACACACACACACACACATGCACACACACAAACACACAAACACACACACACAAGCACGCACGCACACATACACACGCGTACACACGCATACACACACACGGGCGCGCGCACGCACGCACGCACGTACGCATTTGTGTTTGTTTGTGTGTGTGTGTGTGTTTGTGTGTGTAACACTTGCATAAATAGAGTATTCATTTTGTAATTTACCAAAAAATAATTATCAAAGTATATTTTTTTAGTTTCTAAAGTATTAATAGCCCATTAGTGAGTTTATCACTCTTAAGATAATGACATTTAATTCAATTGTAGGGTCAACTGACAAATCGTCAATTTCAACTGCAACGCCAATAAGTACGACCACAGGCGATTCTGATGATATGGGTAAGAAAACTATACCTACAAGTGTATTCCACAGAATTTATATGATTATATTGCATTTAGTATTGACTCCCGATATATGACAGCTCAATATAAGTGATGTTTAACAAAAATCTAGAATTGTATCTGTCCTGGATAACTTTTTTATAATATAATTATTATTAGAGAATATTTAGATTACAAGAAACTTATCAAACAGGGATGCAATTTCGAATTTTTGTGGAAAATAATCAAACAATTAAAGGCGTAATTATGTTCTTATAAATTATTTATATTAGCAAACAAATCTCGCGCTATTTGAATCAGTAACACATAGCGTGACTTAGTAATCGGAACTGCAACACGGAATCATAAAATCAGAATTAATTTGAAAATGAGGCCACCTTCTCCGTTTCGTTTTTTGTTAACCCACAGTCCCATCGGAAGTGCCAATAATCCCATCAATTTTTTTGGCTTTCAGACTAATTAAAATAGATTTATTTGATAAATAACCTATTTAGTGAACATTTTTCTACTCTCTGATATTAAATGATGTGTTATTCCAACAAATATCGTTGCTTTTTTATTTAAAATGAGGTTAGAATGCTGTTCTGATAAAATAAATCAGCACCATGGGACTCAGGGTTTTAAAAAACCAAACGGGAAAGGTAGCGCTATTTTCAAATTCATTCTTATTTTATGGTTCAATGTTGCAGTTCCGATTTTTCATAGCAGCGCATACATGTACATGATATGATAAAAACTAAACTGAAAAATTTAACTTCTGGCATTCCAGCACCGCAAAACCATAGTTCGTTGGTACATAAGACAATAGTATATGTAAATCAACTTTTGGTAAATTTTGTTATGTACTTTTTACAAATCCATTGTTCATATTAGTAATTTAAAGCAGTTTTCCTTTTTTTCACATGTAAACATCAAAAACTGCATTTTCAATGCCAAGTTGACCACATAATTGATTCGTGATCTCATATAACATCCGGGAAAACATTCAGAAATTTACGTTACATCGCGTGACATCGATTCAAATAACGAGCTTAAAACAACATTGCAGTTTTTCATTTTATTCAATTAATAAATGAGATTTTTAAATTTCGAGAACGTACGCACAATCTAATTATCACGAAGAATGTGCGTACGATCGTAAAATTATATCAAAGAAAAAATTGACTGCGTAAAACAAAAAATCGATAAGGTCGGTAGCTAGGCACAATGTATAGGAAAAAATTACATTCACTCCGACCTCCCCCTTACAGATGTGAAAGGGAAATAAAAATCCCTACAGGCTTCACTTTTGTCATTTTTTCTAAAATAAATAAATATTTAAAAAAACGCGATTCTATGCCCTCCATATTCATACTATGAATCTTCGGTTACATTTTCAAAAGCCTTCATTATTAAAGAAAGTGCATTAGAAAATCTACAACTATAACTAAATTTTCAATCACATTTTTCTCTTACAGTTAATAATGGTATGTCCTCAAAATTTAATCGAAGGTCCTGGTAAAAATACGAAGTGTATGGTAGGCGTAATTTAGAAATATTTATTTATTGCAGAGAAAAAATATATAAATGTGATGTTGGTGAGGTTGAAGTTTTTCACTTGTACATCTCCTTAACTATTATCATGGTGGCTGACAGACACCACCTAACCTAAAAATATCCTGTAATTATGGGAGAACTTAAAATTTATTTTCCCATAATAGAATTTTTATTTTTTATTTCTTACATATTCTATGAAAAAATCTGTTTAAATATATAAAGAAGTAACTTATATTCTACACGAATTTTATCTAAACGTAAAATTAATGAATACGTTTAAAAAATATTAAAAAATTGAGTGGTGTCTTATAGCCACCACGACGGTAGTTACGTGACACAAATGTCATGACGGTAGCTAAGGGTCAGTGTTGGGTAAGTTACTTAATTTTTAGTAACTCATAAAGTTACTGTTACTTGATGAAAAAAGGAACACGTTACAGTTAAAGTTACTAAATTCTAAATTCTAATTCGTTACAGTTAAAGTTCCTTCAAAAGTTTTAAAAGTTCCTGAAAAGTTACTTTCGACAACATAATTAAGTTTAATTTACTATTACTACATTTTAAATTGTAAATCGTTACAGGTACTTCAAACGATGTAAAAGTTTTCGTAAAAGTTACTTTTAGCAGCATAAGCATTTTACATTTATAAATGAAACTTAATAACAAGCCAAATTAACTTAATACAAAATAAGTACTTACAAAACGGAGTACTAAGATAGGAGAAATGATAAAATACCATAATTTTTAAAAGAAATATTTAAATATGTTTTTTATTCATTTTTAGTAATAAAAGCTGCTCAAAGGACTCATCAGTCAGCCTGAATCTTTTTGAATTTAATATTATGCCATCTGAACTAAACAGCCTTTCAACTGAAGCACTGCTCGGTAGCACAGTATTAAATTTGATAAACAATTTTTTAATGTTACGATAACCACGAAGGACGTTTAGTGCTTCAACTGACGAGCCAATAAAACGAGAAAGTTCTTCACATTTTTAATGCACTAATTCATCTTTCGAATAGTTGAAATATTTTTTTGTTGGATTTCTCGGCAGTTCCTGTACTTGAGGCCATAGGTTCAAGCATTTCGTCAATTATTTTTTGTGCGTTTTCTTTTTCAGATTTCTCACTAATCCAGTTAAATTTAAACAATGGGTGAAGACATGCGGCTATTATCATATGTGGATTGCTGAAATTCTGATCAAATCTAAAGAATGATAAGAAAAATTAGAAATATAAGAATATTGTTTAAATCAGTTATTTTTCCTTATTTTCATAGTTTCAAAGCCTGGTAGAAAATTATCTAGTTTTATCGAGGCCCTCGATTATGCCCATGACAAACTAGATAGATGTACATATTTCTAGATTAATTTTCCATCAGGGAAACTTTCAAGCTTTAAACTGTTTTAATTAATAAAATTAAATTACAAAATTAAACCAAAATGTTTTTGAAGAAATACCTTTTTTTTACTCCTATTAAAACACTATTGACAAGTGGCTTACAGTAAGACATCGAATCTTTCTCCAAACTTTTCAATTTATCTTTCAGTGTGTCGATAACTGGTAGTAAATATCCCATGTACATCTCATCTTCTCCTTGTAGAATATCCAAAACATTGGCTAAAGGAGCCATTACCTGATGATATAATAAAGTTCTTTTAGTAATTAAAATACAGATTTTAATAAGTTTTAAATAATCTATGTAGTCCATTACTTTGCAATATTTTATCAATAATGTAATATTTTCATCAGTAAACCTTGGTAGCCCACAAATATCAAAACATCTATTAACTTTCTCAATATTATCGTCGTCCAAGCAATGCCTATTCAAGCAATCTTCGTCAAAATTTTTAGGATCCTTTGCCGTTATTTTTAAAATTTGTCTGACTGAATCATAAAGAGCATTCCATATATATAAAAAGTTTTGATTAATAATATGTAAAAAAAATTGAAAAAAAATAAATTTATAACTTTTTTGATAATGTTTTGTTAACAAAAACTATATATAAAATGTGATACTCGTTCAATGTATTTCTTACGTCAAAACTAATCAAAGAACTTAAGAAAAATATTTTTGATTACAATAACAAATGGAAATTTAAGTCAATGTGAAATGTATTGCAAGATATTCGTACATTTATACACTCAAAAGACATTCATTTTTTACGAATGTGTTTGAATTTATTATACGAGGTATATCTATATATCAATATAGATATACTTTGTGGGTTACGTTCCAACACATTCGCATAGTCACTGTCCCTCGGGTACACACTCGACGGATAAAATCTGATACAAACGATTTGAATTTTTCGGAAATGCTCCAATGAGGTTAGCAAAACTGTACATTCAATCCAATGAAATTGCAGTATTTTAAAAAAATTCAAATTGTTTGAATCAGTTGTTTTGTCCTTCAGGAGTTCATACATTTTTTGAGTATTTTTCATTTTTTATTTGATAGACTGCAAAATATAGATTTAACTGCTGATTTTATTGTAACCTCATACGCTATTTAGCACTTTTAAACATATTTATTGTATTTAATTATTGAAAGCGTTTACAAATGTCGTTTTTCAGGCACATAAACGGGTTAGGTTTGGGAACTAATTTCACTATAAACTGAATTTACTTTTTTCGATAGCGCGAAACGAATTTTGAAGTTAATTTGAAAAAGAGGTTAGAAGATAATTATTTCAATAATTAATTGAGTTTAAAGATGACAGGAGGCAATCATAATTAATAGTAATGAATTTGCAATAAACAAATCTTTATTTTACACATCTACCATTCTGTGATTTTTCATATCATGAATCAAAAACTAGTTTTGACTCGGAAGCACTGATCTTGGAACCGGAGTAGCGCTGAATCAGTTCCTAAAACCTGACCCGCTCTTGTGTCGGAAAAGCGCCAAAACAGTAGTTAACATTGATACTATATTAAATTAATGGATTTATTAATAAATGCAAAATTTATTAGTAAATGCATTTTATATCATGCTGTGCACGATATTATCATTAAAAAACAATCTGAGAAAGAAAACATCAAAATAATTTGTATATTGTGAGTAAATCTGATTTATCAATTTGACTTGACTTGATGTATCATTATTTATACATACGATACAATTAATGCATTAGTAATTTTACCTGGTGTCATTTGGTGTCTTCAAATAAACTCCTAGAATCTCTTTAATTTTATCAGCGCATTGTGTTGATTTATTTTATTTATTCCAAATACTATTACATTTTGCAAAACTATTTCTACTTATTTTTTTGTATTCTTTATCCTCCAATGCACCGTTGCAATCTGCAACCGCTACGCGGTTCAAAGTGTGACTAGCACATCTGTAATGCGGTGGTAAAATAATTTGATCTTCATAATTGAATCACTCCGTTGATGTAGAATTTCAGTTAATAAATGGATTTCTAAATCTTCTTCACTTTCAGCAGTATCTTCACTTCCATTAGAAGATCTTTCACTAAAAATTATTGAAAATTAAGAGTAGAATTCGAAGGCGCCCGAGACGTACACGAGTGCTCACAATCATCATCCGAGTCTGAAAAACCCCTCTTACCCCAAGTTGCGTACCGTATTTTTTATAACAAGAGCATAAAGAAGATCATTGTTTTGTTGTCTACAAAGTGGATTGTAAATTGAGTTTTCCGAGCGTCAGAAATAAAGGATAGCGAAAATAAATAAAGGGTAGCGAAAATACTCATTTTCGCCACCGAAAATAAAGTGTACCGAAAATGAGTATTTTCGCTACCCTTTATTTCTGACGCTCGGTAAAATCTATTTTCGCTCCACTTTATAGGCGCCGAAAATGATCTTTTTTATTCACGTTTTATAAACAATATTTTTTTAATAAATTAACTTTCTTGATATTAATAAAAATTAAAAAGCAACATTTATTTTATTAAATTAAAAATAAAGTAATTAAGATTCTAAATAAATTAAGAATTATTGAAGTAATTTTACAAAGCACGTAACGAAATACATAACGTATTTTAAGCTTTTCTTCCCTGGTAGAAATCTTATCGTGGCGGCCACATTCGCTATAACGGCCTTTATAGGCAAACTAGATAGTACAAGAGTGTACAAAACTCGATAAATCCACACATATCTATATAGTTTTCTCAATAATAATATGTACGTATAAAATCTGTAAGGTTATATATTATTTATTGAACAGAAGTTTTGTGGAAAAAAATTTTGTTAAATAAAGTTTAACATGCAAGTTTTCCTTCTGTTAAATATTTTTCATTCAACAATTTAATTGCAAACCAGTGAGCTACCTTTTATATGGTTAAGTATGTTCAACGAAAAAAAGTATCTAGGGAAGTTTAAGACTCAACTAACTTTCAACGAGACATTTGATTGTTAACATTTGAAGAAGTTTCTCAGAAAATGTCAGATGAATTGGATGAAAAGTGGCAAAGATAGAGCGATTTTGCCAAACTTGCACGATGCGCGCGAACATTAGCGGGTCTGCGCGATACATGACGCTCGCAGCGTATGTCAGTCATATAATGCCGTTTACTTGAAGATTTGCTGTCCTTTTTTTTAAAAAATACATACTTAATCAAATCATACTATTTAATACTGTCGATTTATAGTGTAGAAGTTAAGAAAAATAAGTATCTGATGAAACAATAAGAAATTAAATAAACAAAGCAAAGGCAAAATCAAACGGCAGTTATTCATAAAGTTGTTGAATTTTTAAATCTTTGTACGAAAGTTTTAGAAATTATTGTTAATTCTAAATGTTATATACACTAGATAATAAATGGTTATAATAAAGCGTTCAAATGAAATTCACATACATTAAAAAGAATATTGCAGCGTAAATGAATTGAATAGTAAATTACAATCTTTAAAAATATAAATTTCTGGGAAACATATAAATTTCACAGATTTTTGACATTGTTCAGTAAATTAGAAACTTCAAATAACTAATACTTATATTTATTTATATTTCTACATTAAGATTTATTTACAATTTAGTCGCAATACATACAACGCGTTTCAAAAACATATTACTTTTCTTTTCCTTTTATTGTTTTTGTTTTCTTTTCTTTTTTATTAATTTTTAATTCTAATTTTTGCTTTTGTTCGTCGCTTACTTTTCTTCTTTTTGTTGAGACAACTTCCGTTTTTCGAACTTTTTTGTTACCATGTTCTTCTTTCACATTCTTTGTTTTACTGACAACAACAGTTTTAATCGAAGTTGTTTTTAAAAATGTTTCACCAAAATGTTGCCCATTAGTAGTACAAATTGCAATAAATGTTTAAAATCCTTTTCTTTTTCTTTCGTTATTCCTACCTTTTTAGCTAATGATACTTTCGACAAATTTACTTCACTGCTGTTTCTTAGTTTAATTGTAATTGGATTGCCATCATAATCGTAATACAAATCAATTTGTCCGTTAGGAAAATATACAATTCTAACAACTTTGCTTATTTTAATTACATTTTTCTGCAAGTCTTCGTCTTTCGCAAACAGTTTTTCATAATCTTTTACTTCGCACTGTGAAATAGCAACCATTTCGAATGGAGGATTTCTAGAATTTTTTATTAGTTGCACATAATCATTTTCTGTTTCAATTCTTTCTTGCTTTTTTTTCTTACTACCATACAACCCGAAATTTCGGTCACACTGGCAGTAGGAATGCCCTCTAACAGGAAATAAATGTTGGATTTCTAATTGCAATTTGTAAGATAAAAATGAAAAGAATTTCAAATTAATGTAATTTCGATTTTGACCTCCTGCAGCATCAGAAAATAAAAATATTTTATCGAAGACGTTTAGTTGTAGTTCTTTCCTTATCGCATACTCAACCATATTACATACGCTGTTGGCGCCCTTTTTTAAAATCCCTTCAAGGAAATGGAACATGTAACTTCGATCACCATCGAAAATGTGTAAATTAAACAAATACATCCAAACTAAACGACGAAAAAATTGAGAATTAACTGGTAGTTTTGGCAATGGCAAGTTTTGACCAAAATCAAATTCACATTTTAGTACATTTACAGTGGACAACATTGAATTTTTTAAGTTTTTATACTTTTCAACTTGCACGATATGTTCAAAATACTCATTTTCTCGTCCTTTGTTAGTTTCATAAGTAAAACAAAGATCACATACATCAGTACGTGGCAGACCAATAGAGAAATTCACAAAATGATTAAAATAATTAAAATATGTTGTTTTATCAATAGGAATAGCTTCACTCCCTGTTACAGCTGCATAAAAATCCAAAAAGGAAAAATAGAGTGAATGTAATGTTAAAGATGTATCAAGAAAATAGTAAAGCTTTGAGCTTTCTCTAGTATAATGTGACTCAGAATGCGGAAGGCTTTTACAATGTTCCAGAATTAAAGTTTTGACATCTTCAGTTAGCTTTACCTTGTGATTATCTTGTTTTCCTCTATTATCAGACATCGTTTTGCCACTTACTATTTTTGCTTGAACCATTTTTATTCTTCGTTCTCCAATTTGGAAAATACTGCAAACAAACTTTCGACAAATATCGATACTAGTGCTTTTGTAGTAACAATGAAATTGCCACTGTAAACGTTTTAATTCTTGTGTCGATTCTTTTCTTACAATCATATTTTCTAATATTGTATTCTGTACTTGAAAATCTCCACTGCGCCAAAATTTATGAAACATACTTTTTTGCCATTCATGATCTACTTTTAAAAAACACTTTTTAGGACAACAATTTTTGATTTCTGTAAACGTCTTTTCAAGCACTTTCTTTCCACTAACTGATTCATATTCTAATCCCTATATAAAAGACGTTTGGAAATCATCATTTTATATATACGTAATAATGAAAAAATTTATTTTACAAAATTGATTACAGCTTCATTTTAAATGATTTGAAAATAGTGCATTTTGACACGGGTGTGGAAGTTGATTAACGCATGGGATGCATAAGTAATTAAAATAATTAACCTCAAATTGTTTATTTACATAATATTTCACAACAGCATAAAAATTTAGAGAGTTCTTCGTTTTAATTAATTTCGAGTTTTATATACATGTCATTCAATCATATTTGCAACAGAAATTCTTTTTTATAACACGTCTTACGATATTTTACTTACCTTATTTTTACAACTTTTATTAATAGTTTTTTTCCATGCATGCTGATTTCTAATTCTTTCACGTCCTATATTGATCGACATTATGCTTATAATTTATTTAGCAAGTAAAACGTTTTTTAAAAAGATTAAAGAAATTAACAAATTTGTGAATAAATGCAGCTTGTAAACGAACAAGAAAATCAGTGTGATTTCAGTGCGAAACGAGTTCGACTTTGTTTTGTTTATTTCAGGATAACTTTTATCACGTTTCTTAAATTATTTCTTATTCTATGACTGACATACACTGAGCGTCATGTATCGCGCAGACCCGCTAATGTTCGCGCGCATCGTGCAAGTTTGGCAAAATCGCTCTATCTTTGCCACTTTTCATCCAATTCATCTGAAATTTTCTGAGAAACTTCTTCAAATGTTAACAAACAAATGTCTCGTTGAAAGTTAGTTGAGTCTTAATCTTCCCTCGATACTTTTTTTCGTTGAACATACTTAACCATATAAAAGGTAGCTCACTGGTTTGCAATTAAATTGTTGAATGAAAAATATTTAATATTTAACTATCTATGAGTTTATTAGCAGCGCTAGACTATTTTACGAGTCTATGCAAAAAATAAGCAAGATCCGTTCATATTTGTCGGAGCTGCAGCGAGCTAAGTTTAAAAAACGTGGTGCAAATAAGATTTAAAATTTTGCCGTTTTAATTTTTTTTTTTCAAAATTATACTTTCGTAAGCACCGTTCAATCACTTTGCAGACCTTGATCATTTCAATAGACGGTTTTGTTAAACCACCTCTACATTTTCTTTCAGTTAGTACTGAGTGAAATTCATCAGAGGTCAAAAGTAGCGGGCACTGGAAGCACTTGCTTCTTCGCAGTAAGGATCTTACCACTAATCCCACGACGTGAATTACGACTTCATTGATTTAGTTTTTACAGTATCCGTCACCGTAAGAGTTATTGGATTCTAGCATCTCTTCATCGAGTAATTCAACTTCGCAACAGCTTGACTCGCGCTCGATTTGGTCAAAAGGGATACTGAAAAGCTCTTCAGGCACTCTTAAGATTACGGTGTCATCCAAAGTGAGGCAGTTAGCATTTTCCGATCCCTTGACATCCGCATGAATAAGGAGCTTTCTGAAAATATTTACAAATTGAAAGCAACTAGGGTTATTACTGTGTCCACCATTACTTCTGACGGCACTGAAGAATACTTCCAGATTGTCTTGACTCAGCTTGTAAGTCAGCAAGAATCCTTTCCAATCTTGATAATAATTTTCGTGGATATCAATAACGCTTTGTAATGCAAGAATAAATCCAAGAAAACTCGTCCTCCTTCTTATATTTATGACTGGAGTCCTATCCAATGTTCTCAAACCTTTGATGTAAGTAGTGATTTTCTCCACTTTTTTTTCATTTCTCTAACGGTTTCTGGAGTTGTCGAACCTTTGGCCTCATTCTTATTGTACCGTTTTCTTGAATGCAGAGTATCGAAGGCTTCATTAAAGATCGAGCAGAATTTCGCAGTGACTTCGATATTTTGAAATTTTCCGATTCTTTCTTGTTTGCTTACTGGATCAGTTTCCCTAATATCGTCCCTAATATGTCGCAATGCGATGCTGACGCTTTTACTCAATGTTTGTGCAGCCATCCTCACGTTCATTGGATTCTGGTGCGGGTCAAGATGTGACGTTCGTATTTTGGCCGCGGCGTGCACCTCGTTTTTCTCTTGATACTCAACGTGGGAAACTAGATGCGGCCATGAAACAAGATTGCCGTCAGCATCAAAAAGTCTTGCTTGCATAGAGCATTTCTTACCAGTTTCAGAACTTGACAGCCGTCAGGAATTATGAAAACTTTTTTTCGGTAATGGGGTGGAGAAAATACTGTTCTACTGACTGGAGGTTCGACTTTCGCTTTGGCTCCTAGAAGATTACACATCCCTAAGTTCGACGACAAATCGTCGAAAGTCAGTGAGGTAATCGTAGCGTCCGTTTCATAAAGAGCTCTCAAATTTTTCCTTTCTATCTCAGCTTTTTCTGCTCCAGTAAGCGCATTACAAAAATGAAACGAAACCGGAATTTTCCAATTACCGATTTCGCAAACTGCCATGACCACCAAAACATCCTCAGCTTCAGGAACTTCATTATCCTCTATGCCTTTCCCAAGATCAATGTATCCATACTCCTTGCCACTTATCAAATCAACTCCTTTTTTAATTTTCATTTCATGCATCACTAAATTGCATAGAACTGGCCGAACTTTATTAACTTTTTTCTCTGACTCGATTTGTCTTTTGCTCGCATGCAAAGAAGCGTCATTAATTCCAGATGTGCATTCAATTTTTCAATACCATTTTGAAATAGTGAGTGGAAGCGGCAAGCAACGCACGAAAGTATTTCGAACATAATTATAGGTTTTAGCAGAATAAAAATGAAGCGTAGTCGCAAAACTTTTTTGTCTATAACTCTTGCAAATAGCTCAACAGCCTGTTCTGGAACTTTATCCTGGAAAGTTCGAGAAAAAACGAAATTAAGAAACGAAATAAAAAAAGAAAAATGAACCTTTAACTACCGACGTGGCGTCGTAATGCCCTCAGCTGATATTAAATTCATTATATTATATTCATTATCTCTGTGAATATTGCATTACTGAGCTCTGGGCTCCCTGACTTTTCATGAAAAACTCGAATGTTTACTATGGACCAATTTTGATGCACACATATTATTTTGTTAAAAAAAATATAAACAATTTTACTAACAAAACCTAGAAAAATTGGATGATGAAAATCTTTTTCAAATGATATTTTTAATTTAAAAAGTGGTTTCTTTTGAACATTTGAATATTTTCTGGCGATTAAATTCATTACTATTGAATATACTTGCTTTGTGAACCAGTATAACGCATTTATTATATCGCTCATATCTGAAACAGATGACTATGATTTCACATAACCTCATGAAACAATTCATTTTTCACAGAAGAATATTTCCAGATATTGTATCTTTATATGAAAATTTCGTTCTATACTAAACAATTACAATTTCTCCGCAAATTTCATGAAATGATCCATTGGAGTCCATTATGACGCCACCTCGGTAGGAGTGGAACTAAATTTCACGTTAGTCAAGGGTTAATAAAAATGTCTACATGAACATGTAGTATTTTTGAGACCAGGGTAAAAAGTTTACACCAAAGCTGCGATCGCTATACACGAGTGTTCACGAATGTATCACGATCACGCCGTGGTGTAACGTTACACCCCTTACGAAAATAAACTGCAGCCTGAACTACTGCCAGAACGACTACCTGAACTACTGCCTGAACTATTGCCAGAACCCTTGCTTTACTGTGGAAATTTTGCAAATACTGAAAAACTTCTGCTAAGTTTGTAAAAATGTGTTATTACAGGAGATCAACTGATTAACTGCTGAAAAACTACTCCAAAAATTGGTGTTATCTTTGAACTATAGATAAACTACTGTTTAGCTGTAGAAAAACAGCTATGAATTTTTTATTATTTTTAAACTACAAGAAAACTAATATTTAATAATAATAAAACAGATGTTAATTTATTATAACCAAAATATAGGGGAATGGTAAATTATAGAAAAATAACTACAAAATTAATATTAATTAATATTCTTTTAATTTCCTTGTAAAAAGTTCTCTAGTTTTCTCGAGGCCTTAAAAAGTATTCGACTTTTTCCCTTGTTGCATAATGTACTATTGTCGTAAAATCAATAAATCTGATTTTTTTTATTAATTAATTTTTTTATATTAGTTGTATCTCTAAAAGAAAATAATAAAAAAGTTTTAAAAAAACGTTTCGCTTAATTTTAGTATATGTCAAATGCAGCCAATTTACCGTCTACAATTCGTTCTACAATGGTGAAATTCAAGATAAAAAGTTTAGTATATTCATAAAAAATGCTTTTAACTATATTTACTAAGATTTAAAAAGTGCTAATATAATATATTAGTATAAACAGAAATGCTACCCTGGTAGAAACCTTAAGCATTTATTAGCCAATTACTGTCCAAATTGTCATGAATTGACCAATTGTTTCACCATTTTTTGGCCGAAAATCTCGCTTATTTCGTCACGGACCCCCCCCCCCCGAAATGGCTAATAAATTGTTAATTTTGAAAATCACGAAAAAATAAACTTATTATTATTTACTGCATAATGGCTGTTTAAAATATTTTTATTAATAAAAAAGTCGCTAAATTCAATAAATCATTACTTTAATGCATTAAATTAGACTTAAAAAAATATAGTTTATGTTAGAATTTGTATGGAAATGATAGAACATACACCCAACGGTTAAGGTGCTTTCAAAGTGGCGGTTTTAGGAAGAGATTTGGACAGTTGAAATTAGAATGTGAGTAAATATTGCTTGCTTGGTCTCGACTATACTTCTCTTTTCTTCAGTGTGCAAACTTACTTGCGATTCTTGCACGTAAGATAGCGTACAGTGTTTGACTGTTCCAGAGCGTTTTTTTCTCACAAATTAAGACTTTGATAGCATCGTTTCTGCTGTTGGATGATACTTTCTTTCTCCAAATACAAACTTTCCTCTTATTTTCGAATTCGTCTTTTCTTTTGCAGCAAATATGTGACTTTTCAACGATCTTGTCATTATCACAAGTTTTAGCGAGTTTCTCAGTTTTAAAACTTTAATGTCAACATTAATGTTATCTTCAATAGAATCAGTTCCCCACAATATTTTTCTTTCTTTTGCAACGTGTCCCTATTGGAAACATTGTATTTGCCTAATGTAGTTAGGACTTTGCAAAACTTTGACAAAATTTGTTGAAAGTAGCCGATTTGAATAAGTTGGCAAATATTAGCAAAATTTGGCAAAAATAGCAAATTATTTCCAGATGTAGCAAAGTTTGGCGAAAATTTGCTTCTCAAAAGAAATGTCATTTCTGACCACTGTTTTCAGACTTGACAAACTCGGACAAAATTAGACAAATTATGGATAAATTTGGCGAAATGTAGCGAATTATCACAAAATGAGATAGTTTGGCATTTAAAAAAGGTTTACGAAAAATTCTTTTTCTGATACAGTCTCAGAATATGGCACTGTTTAGCAAAATCAGGCAGAATCAGGTGAATTCCAAATAAGTAAGGCAAAACACAGCAAGTTATCATAAGACGTAGCAAAGTTTGGCAAACAAAGCTTTCCAGGAAAATTCTTTTTCTCTCTAGTCTCAGTATACGGCACTGTTTACCGAAATTTGTTGAAATTGAACTGAGTTTGCTACATCTTGTTTGAACTGTCCCCATTTTGCTATATTTTGCTAGAACTTGCAAGAGTGTTCGAATCGACAAAATTAGGCAGCTTTATTGAAAAGTATACCAATGTTATCAAGGTTTGGAAAATTTTTGCACAATTTAGCCAACTTTTTGGCGGTAAAAATATTTCCACTGGCGTTACTTTTTATGTTGTTTTTGTTGTAATCAACATTTCTTTTGTAACGAAAATTTTTTTGAGAGATCTAATGCTTGCCATTCTTTGCATTTTGTCAACACGCCGTTTTTGCTATATTATTATACTGCTTTTTTACGGGTTTTACGAACTCTCGTCTCTTTTGTTGAAACAAGTGCTCTCGAGAGATCTGCGCTTTAGTTCTAAGCTTCTTCCGCCAGATAAGGTTCGCTCATAAAAAAGAGCGTGACGAAGAGTTGATTTGCTCGAACAAGGGAGCTTTTTCAAAATAATTTTTTGAATAAAGTGTGACTTCTTTCAAAAAAAGCACATGACTGTTCAACGGAACTCATTTGAAAAGCACACGCGGCATCGTACTTTCCAAGTTTTTTTTTTCAGAACGTCAGCCATAATACTTCCCATGTATTTCTTATCGAAAGTGTCATGGTTGACGTTCTAAATATTTAAAGTTAATTTTACAGTTGGGTATACACGTCAACGTTGATTAACAAATCCAGTATATTAAATATTTGTATGATTCTTATTGTTTTTTAAAAATATTATTGATAATACTTAAACAAAAATATTTTTCTTGTTTAAGGTTTAGAAGAACTGATTAATTAATTTATACACACTTTTCAATGTTTTCAATTCATTTCGTGTTCCACATTTAATTTTTTTTCTTTGGTGACATTCCCCAGAACGTTTCTTATTATCTATATTTTTTCAATAATTATTTGTTTAAATAAAAGATTTAAGTAAATAAAATACACCCATTAGGTCATAAAATCATTTCATAATTTAAGGTCACGAATTTATTGCAATGTTTACTTTATTCTATTTGTAGTTAGTTAGCCAGAGGTCCGTACGACCTTATTCAATTGGCTAATTTGGCTGGGCAATTTTCTACCAACCCTGGTACCCACCTATATTACCTATTTGTAATCTTTTATAATTATTTATATTATACAAAAGTTTATTGATAAAGCTTGAAAGATTTTTAGAAGAACTCATGACTTTTATTTATAGTAAATATATTGCAGTTCATTTGCTCTGATTGTATCAATTATAATACATTTTGATTTAAATAATTATATTATAACTGAAAATAAATATAATCAATAAATACATCTAAAGTTAATATCTAATAAATGCATCATTTCTTTATGATATTATATCAGTGAATACGATTTTTAGTCAAAATAATTTTTGGCACAAAATACACATGTATCAAAAAAGTTTCAATAAATTCTAAATTTTTTCGATTTTCGATTTTTATTTAGTATTTGAACATTTTTTACTGCAAATTAAATGATTTTTCTAAATTTCATACATTTTTGTCGAATATGGGAGACGTAGAATGAGAAATATGGTAAAGAACTCTGTTTTACCGACACCCTACTTTGAATTCTAATGAAAAAATATTTTATTTAAAATGTATCGATTTTGGAAAAATATAATATTAAACCATTGTTGTAGATATTTATTTTTACGAAATACGTATACAAATATTTTCATGACTAGTAATTGTAGATTATAAGTCAAATTTGCTACAGGCATAAATGCTAATTTTGCCATAACAATCCAGGTTAAAAGTTCTAATTTCAAACATTTTTTTCTCTTCAGATTAGCTGGCAACGCTATCTAATCCCAATTAAAAACGCAAAGTTTCACGGAGATTTTTATTTTTGTTAAAGATGGAGTTTGAAAAATGACGGAATCGTCTTAATTTGTGATAATTATTAGTTTCTTCAAAAAATTTTGTTATATTTTGTGGAATCTAAAAACATATCAAAGCTATGTTAAAAATTACGTTCATTGATGTAAGAAAAACGTAAAGAAATAGGTAATAGCAATTAGCTAGAAGTTTTTGAGTAAATGTTTATAGTAGTGTTCTAGTAGTTATTGTGCTGTTTATAGATAATATTAATTTTCAGCAGTTTCTCAGCATTTAATCAGAAGTTGACCTACAGTAACATATTCTTTTAAACATGGCAGAAGTTTTTCAGTAGTTGCGAAATTTCTACTGCAGAGCAATAGTTCTGACAGTAGTCAACGGAGTAGTTTGGACAGTAGTTAACGGAGTAGTTCAGGCCGTAGAAGTTCAGGCAGTAGTTACCGGAGTAGCTCAGGCAGTAGTTAACGGAGTAGTTCAGGCAGTAGTTAACGGAGTAGTTCAGGCAGTAGTTCAGGTAGCAGTTTATTTTCGTAAGGGACGCCCGTATGTCGACAAATTTTTTCGTCATAATATGTGTAAAGTGCGTCATGGACAACTCAACATCGCGAAAAAGCGTACTTTACGCATACGATCACAAAAAAATCATAAAAATAAAGAGAAATCAAAATAAAATTAAATGAAATATAAAATAATTATGAATCCAATGAAAATATTGTCGTAAAGAAAAAAAAACAGATAAAGTTCAAATAAAGAGAAATGAAAATCTATAAAAAATACCTTTCTAAAAAGTAAAATCTTGGCAAGTATAAGTTTCTTTTATTTTTATTATACCCACAATATAAATTAAAAGAAATATGTTATTACCAAAATAAGACGTTCAATTATGAATTTCATGAATACGCTACAATTAAAATAGTAAACTTAAACTAATATTCTATTTAAAAAATAATATAGTTTAAAATATTTCCATTTTTTACTAATTCTGATAATCTCAAATGAACGCTAAAGAAATTAATGAAATCGATTAATAAATTGGCAAGTATTGTATTTTTATTTGTATATCAATTTCCTTCTTTTATTAATTAGTATGAAGTATACAAATTATTTAAAAAATATTATAGTTTAAAATATTTCTATTTTTTACTAATTCCGATAATCTGAAATAAACGCTAAAGAAATTAATTAAATCGATTAATAAATTGGCAAGTATTATATTTTTATTTGTAAATCAATGTCATTTTTTTATGAATTAGTATGAAGTATAAAAATTAATAATACCTTTCAAATTTAATATTGTAAGACATTAAATTCGACATAAATACATGTTGATAAGAAATAGGTCAAAAAGTCGAACCTCAAACACTGATCTATAATACTCTCGCTACATTACACTCGCGTTATATGTAGTGCTCATATGGCAATTCATGTCTATTATAGGTAAGCTAACTGATACTTTTTGAAAACAAGCCAATATAATATTACGGACAAACAGTTATACGGACATAGTTATATGTCGAAATTAAAGAGACCGTCAATGCACTATATTTTATATTGAACTACAGTTAAACCTGGAACATTTGTCGAGTTTGGGAAAAATAACCTCGAACAGTGCCGAAGTTACCTAAGGTTCGTAGCAATTTCACGACGGCAGCTAGTCAGAGCCATAGATACGGTATAAACTGTAAACTTAAAATACACTTAAAATAAATTTAAATAAAATTCTTTCGAAAAAACCTTATAGTATTCTCATGTTTTATTCAGATATCAAGTTAACGCTGGGTGAAAATAGTCTTTTTAATGTAATAAAAACGTGAGCTTGCAAACATTTGATTAATTATAGTTTTTTAATTTCATTAAAATGACCCTTCTGAGCCAGCGTTGACTTTAGATCTGGATAAAACATGAGTATATTATGTGTTACTTTCAAATAAATAAATATTCGTGTATGGGTAATTTGAAAGTTTGATTGACTCCATTTTCTTTTAAATTACTTGAAATAATCTTTTGCAATTTTACCTAAACCATTACATAGCCCTATTTGATTATGAAAATTCACTTAAAATAAATTTAAAAAAAATTCCTTCGAAAGAACCTTATAATATTCTCATGTTTTATTCAGATATCAAGTCAACGCTGAGTGAAAAGAGTCTTTTTAATGTAATTATAAACCTGAGCTTGCAAACATTTGATTAATTATAGTTTTATAATTTCATTAAAATGACCCTTCTGAGCCAGCGTTGACTTTATATCTGGATAGAACATGAGTACAGTATGTGTTACTTTCAAATAAATAAATGTTTGTGTATGGGTAACTTGAAAGTTTCATTGACTCCATTTTCTTTTAACCTACTTTAAGTAATCTTTTGCAATTTTACCTAAATCATAATGCAGCCTGCGCGCCCGTTCTCTAGGGCAGGAGTAGACTATGCAGGCCCTTACTTACTGCGTACATCACGACACAGGGGTCACAAGTCCTACAAAGGTTACTTCGTAGTCTTCGTCTGTCTTTGCACCAAAGCTGTGCACCTGGAGGCTGTATCCAGCTACGATACCGAATCATTTATAGCGGCGTTTAAGCGATTCGTCTCGCGTCGCGGTCCATGCTCATCATTGTTGAGCGATCAGGGCTCGAACTTCGTAGGGGCCGACGCTGAATTACGCAGGATGTATGCCCTCGGGTCTAAATTCGTAAATGTTGTAAGTCCAGCATTGCAGGACTGCGGCACGGTTTGGCGTTTTAATCCACCCGGCGCGCCACATTTCGGCGGTATATGGGAAGCGGCGGTCAAATCGACAAAACACCACCTGAAAAGGGTCATTGGAGATACGATCCTCACGTTTGAGGAATTCGCCACCCTGCTTTGTCAGGTGGAAGCCTGTCTCAACTCGCGGCCTCTCATGCCGCTTACTGAAGATACAACGGATTTGTTTGTATTAACTCCTGCGCATTTCCTTGTTGGGGAAGCGTCCTTTTTGGTTTCAGAGCCTAGGATCACCGAGGAAAAGCTGACTCCTATGCAGCGATGGCGGCGCATGACTCAGCTGAATCAGCGCTTTTGGGACAATTGGTCAAGTGACTATTTGCACCAACTGCAACGTCGCACCAAATGGAAGGATGAGCAACCCTCCTACCAAGTCGGCGACATCGTGCTGATAAGGCATGAGACAACTGCTCCCACAAGGTGGCCGCTAGCCAGAGTAACACAGACCCATCCAGGCAAGGACGGCTGCGTACGCGTGGTCTCTCTACGCACCGCGACCACCACGCTTCGCCGGCCAATCACCAAGCTAGTCAAGCTGCTAGAGGTCGATGAAGCCCAGGAGGGTAGTAACCATGAAGATTGAAAAAAGAAGATCGAAGAAATATTAATTCGAGTCAGTAGGTGGCATTCTTAATGCTGTATTTTTGCTCTTTTATTATTTTTATTCTTTTTTTAATTTCTAAAGAAAAAAAAAACGAACTTAATGAATTGTTACGCGTTCGACGCATTAAAACTAAGTAAAGTTCTAAGTAGAAGTTGTGCTTTTGATAGATTAATTAAGATGTTAAATATTGTTAAATGAAACTGTATAATTGTACGTCCAATTATTAATATATTTTTATATCGTTTTATATGAAAACGAGGTGGGCGGAATGTCGTTAACCCTATGTATTATATACTCCGGGTTTGTTCAAATATATACGTTAGCTCCGAATTCTATTGCCGCCGTCAATCAGCCAATCAGGGCTCAGGCATTATGTCACGCGACTAGGAGAGCGTCGCTTTTGCTCCGTTTTCTCTCGCGTCTCGGCAGTCGCTCCGCGGATCGCTATCAAGACACACGCTACTACCCCCACCTCGCGTTGGTTATTAAAGAGCAATAAAGTTCAACTATTGCCTATTAATCTTGTTGTGTGAGTTTAGACTTATTTAAACCCCAACCCGTAACAGGTCTTTTTGATTATGAAAATTCACTTAAAATAAATTTAAAAAAAATTCCTTCGAAAGAACCTTATAATATTCTCATGTTTTATTCAGATATCAAGTCAACGCTGAGTGAAAACAGTCTTTTTAATGTAATTATAAACCTGAGCTTGCAAACATTTGATTAATTATAGTTTTATAATTTCATTAAAATGACCCTTCTGAGCCAGCGTTGACTTTATATCTGGATAGAACATGAGTACAGTACGTGTTACTTTCAAATAAATAAATGTTTGTGTATGGGTAACTTGAAAGTTTCATTGACTCCATTTTCTTTTAACCTACTTTAAGTAATCTTTTGCAATTTTACCTAAACCATTATGTAGCCCTATTTGATTATGAAAATTCACTTAAAATAAATTTAAAAAAAATTCCTTCGAAAGAACCTTATAATATTCTCATGTTTTATTCAGATATCAAGTCAACGCTGAGTGAAAAGAGTCTTTTTAATACAATTATAAACCTGAGCTTGCAAACATTTGATTAATTATAGTTTTGTAATTTCATTAAAATGTCCCTTCTGAGCCAGCGTTGACTTTATATATGGATAGAACGTGAGTATAATATGTGTTACTTTCAAATAAATAAATGTTTGTGTATGGGTAACTTGAAAGATTCATTGACTTCGTTTTCTTTTAAACTACTTGAAGTAATATTTTTTGTAATTTTACCTAAACAATTATGTAGGTCTTTTTGATTATGAAAATTCACTTAAAATAAATTTAAAAAAAATTCCTTCGAAAGAACCTTATAATATTCTCATGTTTTATTCAGATATCAAGTCAACGCTGAGTGAAAAGAGTCTTTTTAATGTAATTATAAACCTGAGCTTGCAAACATTTGATTAATTATAGTTTTATAATTTCATTAAAATGACCCTTCTGAGCCAGCGTTGACTTTATATCTGGATAGAACATGAGTATATTATGTGTTACTTTCAAATAAATAAATGTTTGTGTATGGGTAACTTGAAAGTTTCATTGACTCCAATTTCTTTTAAACTACTTGAAGTAATCTTTTGCAATTTTACCTAAACCATTATGTAGCCCTATTTGATTATGAAAATTCACTTAAAATAAATTTAAAAAATTTTTTTTCGAAAGAATCTTATAATATTCTCATGTTTTATTCAGATATCAAGTCAACGCTGAGTGAAAAGAGTCTTTTTAATATAATTATAAACCTGAGCTTGCAAACATTTGATTAATTATAGTTTTATAATTTCATTAAAATGTCCCTTCTGAGCCAGCGTTGACTTTATATCTGGATAGAACATGAGTATGTTATATGTTACTTTCAAATAATCCTTTAAACACAAGAAGCACTTACACGAGTACAAAGATTCACAAAGACCCTCAACAATAACAAAAATTTGGGTTAAAAAACAGTACATCTATTGGAGTATTTAATATTTAACAGATGCTTTTGTGACGCAGCAACTTGATTAGAGAACTTGATTTGTATTCAAACTTCACTGGCTGTTTATTTTACCCTGAGAGTATAATTGCTTGAGATATCAAGAAAAGACAGAATCTTAGCGTTTGACCTTATACCTCGCTATAACAAGCAGTTTACAGTAAAATTGAGTAATATCCTTTAAACACAAGAAGCACTTACACTAGTACAAAGATTCACAAACACCCTTGTCAATAACAAAAATTTGTGTTAAAAAACAGTACATCTATCGGAGTATTAAATATTTAACAGATGCTTCTGCGATACATCAACTTGATTGGAGAACTTGATTTTTTATTATATTTACATCATGACAACATCAGAGTGGATATTCAATTACTGCATCCCCATGATTGTGTGGTATTTTTCTGGTGCATAGTGGCGTATGCCCTGTATGTTTATGATCAATCAGCAGATGACTTTGTATATCCCCGATGATGATTACACACTAAGACTTGTTACTAAGAAGTAGCACACCACAAGTATAACAAAATTTTTATCTAATAATTCTTCGTTGAATGCAATTATCACAGCTAATTGCTGTATATGCATTTTAACAATGACTTTACCTATAAGCATGGCACCAAAGAAATTCCAACCATATTTCTGAGCAAAACAACTTTACTTGATGACTTCATTATTTCAGTAATGCTCGTTTCATCTTGTTTATTCCTTGTGAGTTTCAAGGGGGCAACATACTCAAAGGCAGAGAAGACGTCCTTAATTGTTCCTTTTTGTGTACTATACTATTCTACCTCTTCTTTTACTAGTCTTCTTTACTTGCAATGCTAGACATTCCCTGCTCTTTCTTTCCAAGTTCCTGACCCTCTTTAAATCCATACTTTGCCACGATTTTTGCTGCAACAGAAGACGTTGTGTATCCTTGATGATTTAGATTCTGTCAAGGAAATTGTCTCGGTACAACTTCTGGTGTACCTCCTGCAGAAATGGAGCGATGGTAATACCTTATCCAGTACTTCTGAATGTTGTACGTTCTTCATCTCTTTCGACAGAATTCACTGTTAGTCTTTTTCTTTATCTTCTCTCTTACCATGTAAAACTGCAGCTTTTTCCAACTACACTTGGGATTTTCTTTATCTTCTCTCTTACCATGTAAAACTGCAGCTTTTTCCAACTACACTTGGGATTGCAATAATTTTATTCCACATGACCGTCTTGCCACTTTTTCGGACGTACGATATTTTTCGAAATCGTTGTACAGAGATTTCATCACGTAATAAAAACAAATCACGTAAAAACAACCCGTTTTATTTTAATAATACAAATGACATAAACGCGTCGTTCATCCTTCAACATTTGATTTTGATAATAGGTTAGAAGATTTTGTGGTTGTCGTCTGCACTGTCTGCAGGCACTATATATATATATATATATATATATATGTATATATGGTCTGTATGTTTGTATATGTGTATTATACATATGATATGTGTATATTATATACATATGAGTAGAGAAAACTGAAGTCACATATATATGATTAGAGAAAACGGAAATGCGGAGAACAAAATGAAAAGAAAAAATTTGAGCAAATATATTATGCTTTATATCTTTAATTAGATGAATCTTTTTTAACAGAAACTTTTTTTACGTGTTAGACTAAATTATTATCTCTTAAAACAGTGTCAATAGACTGCACATAAGTCAATCAGTGTTTAGATATTGATATTTAAAGATTTTGAAGAGGTTAAAAAGGCACAATTAGACGTATAAAAGGCGACGGTGCGCCCTTCGGCTTCGTATCGTACCGTGGGTACTTATACGTGCCAGCGGGCCCTGCCGCGCCCCTTGATAAAGCGATTTTAAAAATCAAAATTAACCACAACCAGGTGAAAAAAATGTGGTGAAAACGAAACTAAGGTGAAAATGAATTAAAAAGCAATGGATATTATTAATAAAAATCTGAAACAATCAAACCAAAACCAAATAAATATTTTGCAGGTTTCACAAGGAATAATATAGTTGTTCAATAATCTTTTATTACGTATGACTGCATCGACATCGAAAGCCAATTACATGATGATCAGCCTCTTATGATCTAGCCTTATTTATTTATTGATTCATTATTATGGTTAAGACTAAAAATTTTTATTTACTAGCGTAATGGTACATTGTGTACCAAGGGCGAAGACTTTACTTTTTGTGCCTGTGAAACCGGCGCAAATTGGCATTTTCCGATCGGTAATTTGTAGCGCCCGCTAAAATAAACATTGGCAAATTTTGAAAAATTATAAAAAAAAGTTTGACAATTTCAGTTTGCTGAATCGAAAAAAATGCCACATTCGCGCCCGTTTCATAGGCCTACCAAACACGAAAATCAGGACCTGCGTGCTCACCTGCGGCTCGAACTTGCTCGCCTCAACTCACACTCGGACTATTATAAGCTACGAGGGTAGTTCAATAAGTCTTTAGAATGACCAACAGATGGCGCGCGAATCGCTCCAAATCATCTGTTTTCAGTCAGCACCACTCCCGACTAGATATATGGTGCAGTCACAGTCCACATCTTCTGAGTTTACGTGTTTTTATAACCAATTGAAAAAAAAAAATTGCTTGTTAAGAAAAATGGAAAAAAACGAGTTCAGAGCGGTAATTAAACATTTTCATTGAATTGGACTCAGTTCATGGCACATCTGCCCCTGCCTTAGCAACGGTTTATAACTGGGTAAATGAATTTAAGCGTGCTCGTACATCAATAAGTGACGAACCACGTTCAGGAAGGCCCGTAGAAGCAACTACTCCCGAAATCATCAATAAAATCCACGATATGGTGTTGAAGGATAGAAAATTAAAAGTGCATGAGTTAGCTGAGGCCACAAGGATATCTATAGGTGCAGTTGTTTCAATTCTACATGAAAAATTAGGCATGAAAAAGCTATCGGCAAGATGGGTGCCGCGTTTGCTCTCAGCTGAGAATAAACGCAATAGAGTGGTCGCCTCTGAGGCTCTTTTGGCGCGCATAAGTCGGAATCCTGAGGAATTTTTTCGTCGATTTGTGACTGTGGATGAAACATGGATACACCACTACACTCCTAAGACAAAGGAACAATCCAAACAGTGGATTTCCACAGGCGAACCAGCTCCAAAGAAGGCAAAGACCGTAAAGTCAGCTGGTAAGGTTATGGCTACAGTTTTTTGGGATGCACGTAGAATTATACTTATTGACTACTTGGAAAAGGGTAAAACAATTACTGGTGAGTATTATGCATCATTATTAGAGCAGCTGAAAGAAGAAATTAAAAAAAAACGACCACATTTGGCGAGAAAAAATATTCTCTTTCATCACGACAACGCCCGAGTTCACACATGCTTCGTTTCAATGGCTAAAATTGAAGAACTAAAATTCGAATTGGTCGAACACCCACCGTATTCACCAGATTTAGCCCCCAGTGACTTTTTCTTATTTCCAAACTTGAAAAAATGGCTCGGTGGACAGAGATTTACGGACAACGAAGACGTCATTGCCTCTGTAAGTGCTTATTTTGAGGAACTTCCGAAAACGCACTTTTCTGAAGGATTAAAAAAACTTAAAAAGCGATTGACCAAGTGTATAGAGCTCCAAGGAGATTATGTTGAAAAATAAAAAAAAATTTACCCAAAAAAAATTGTTTTTATACTTTATTCTAAAGACTTATTGAACTACCCTCGTATTTCCCACCCTAGATACACAATGTACTATTATTGCACGCTACAATTCAGTTTCATTCGTTGGTTCGAAAGTCTCTCATTTAGACTCGCTTAACAGGCCTGAGATACCGCAAAAATCATGCTTGTGTAACAAGTACATTTCTTATTTACAAAATTTGTTCAATATTCTAATATATAATATATTATCAGATGACAGTAAAGCTTTGAATCATGACATAAATTCAAAGTTGTAGTCTGGTAACAGGCAAATAAATACTATATGTCTGATTCAAGCTGTCACCGTTTCCCCGCAAATCATTGCGATACGCGAGCGAAATAACATGCGTTTCGCGACGATTTAAGGGGGAAGGGTTATACAGGTATCATCTGATTAACAGTGTAAGCGACGCATGTAAAATTATCGCTTAAGATGTGATAAATCAACTCAGATTCTTTAAATCATATGAGATTTTGACGTGATTTCCGTCATGTCTTGAGTGACAATTTTCACTAGGGCATAAAGTATAAATGTAATATATTATCAATATAACTATAAATATGACCTATCTCTATTCTACCATAACATGATCTCAAATATGACCTTAAGGGTAGAGTACGGTTGAAAACTACAAAAAATCTGTGAACGTTTTTTTACGTATACTGCAAATTTACAGATAGATTTTGTGCCAAAACATACCCCTCAAAGTTTCAACTAAGAAAATATTTAGAAGTTTTGAATTTTCATTATTCAAATTATGAATGAAATTAGTTGATAAATATTTAAACTAAAAAACTGTCTGATACTTTGTAAAATATATAAAAACATAATATTTAAACAAATTTTCGACTCATCTTGTCAATAATTGGAATACGGGAAGCGTAAAATTTTTTTCTTACAAATTGCGGACGTTTCAACCTTACTTCTACCCTTACCCGGTGAATAAACATAAAAAAAATACTTATAACAAATTGCGTTATTATACTAACAAATATAGATAATGTATTAATTACATTATAAATAAATATAAATATATCTTATATAAAAAATATATGTATATATAACTATCTGAGTGTATAAAAAACAATCTAAATATATATAAAACTGAATGTATACAAAATACTCTAAATAACTAATATAAGTCGCATATAATCCAATAGCTTATGATATAATTTGTACGTAAATATTTTTTGTAATTCATTTCTTGTGTCTATTTCAAACTACTTATGTAAAGTCATCAATCAATCACACTTACTTGAAGAATCTCTGAAACCTGATTTGTAATAAATTTTCGCTTTTTTATATGATGAAGTAATGATTGAACATTTTGAACTTTCTTTTTTGAGCGATATGCTTTCATTTGATTACTTTTTAACTTTCAACGCAGACCTATTATTTCTGCTTGTCCAGCTACTGCTATCTTTCGCAGTTTCTCAAGTTCATATAGATCGTTCCGTAAAGCAGCTAAATCTATATTTGCTAACAATTTTTTGCGATTGGAACTCGAGTCGCTTGACTTTGGGACGCTACAGTAACAAAACATTTTTATTTAAACACTACACATCTATCGAAAAATATATGAGACACACAAACTTTTTATTTATACTTTACCTTTTATTACGGTCACCCTCTTCTTCACTTACATTAAGTCGCACTGAATCATCATTTGAAGTGCTATTCGGGCTGTGCACTCCATTGTGCAAACAATGTGCATGAAGCGATACATCAATATCCATTGAATTACTCACATTTTCCATAGAAACATCTATTTCATCATGTCTGCTCAACGAGTGATTACTGGATTCATGCTGTAAAGATGTTGAGTGTCCATTTTTAACGAATTCAAGCTCTCTTCCATTTTCTCCTGTATTTACACGTTGCCTGAACATAGAGTCATTGTCGATCAGCCATTGATTACACATAAAACATACAAACAAGTAATATTCGAATAATAGTGCAAGTTCTACCTTGTAGGGCCAAAGAGTGTGAGTACAGCTTTGTTTTTTACAATATTTCTTTTGCCAGTAGACTTAATATTCTTAGCTTCAAAATGTAAGCTGCACAGACAGTAATACGCTTGAAAGCTGAAGTCTGAAAAATGTTTTGTAATACTCGCAATCCACTGGTGCCTACGATCTGGATTTGTTGGAATTCTATTATACTATAAGATGCAAAGATAATGATATTATTATTATTCAGAACTAAGCTCAAAGTCATGTTTTAGATTCGCACTTACTTGAAAAAACTTAGATACAAGCCTTCCGGCTCATCTGCCTGCATTTTGCAGATCGGAATGCAACACTGCTTCACCATTTTTATATAGCATGTACTCAGGAAAAGTGTAAAACTATTATTTATATTCTAAAATCGACAACAAAATGGTACACCTCTAAAAACTCACAGGCAAAAGCTGATCAGCAGAAGAGCAAACGACTGCGCGCGAGTGTCGGGGGACAGCTCACGTGGGAGAGGAGTAGGAGAGCGGCCGGCCAATCGCGTTCTGCGCGAGAGAGAAAGACATTCACCTAATTCTCGCTTATCTAGCCATGCTCCCCGCGGCTGGTATGGAGCCTCCATGTCTATATGCTCGAAGTGTGGTGTCCCAACCTCCATCATTTATAGCTCATGTATTTTATATGAGCTATAAATCATGATGTAAAATGTAACAAGATAAGGTGTGCTCTTATGCATCCATTTGAACAACCAATCACGGACGCTTGCACTCGTCGGATATGTCATGGCCTACTTATCTCTGATCATCGGGTGTGTTCCGCACTTGCTGCCAGTAAATGCGGCAACGCACAAACTTTTCCCGTGGTTGCAATACATGCAGTCTAGACTACCCCATTGAAACGATCCGAATGAATTCCGAACTAAAATAACTATGAATCCGCGAAGAAATCCATTGGATTTCTTTCTGAATCCGTCTGGATTACGTTGTGGTTCCGCGTGGAATCTGCATGGAATCCGTCCAAAAACACAATCTGAAATCAAAGCGTAATTCCAAATGAACTTCGAACGAAATCAATATGATAATTTTGAATACCGTAAAAATTTTGATCGATGGAAATCCGAAGGAAATCTGGACGAAATCAATTTGATAACTTTGGAACTCCAAAATTTTCGAGCGACGGAAATTGAAATGAAATTCGAATGAAATCAGTTTGATTACTTTCACAAGGCAAAATTTTTCATAACGGAAATCCGAGCAAAATCGGTATAAAATCAGAACAAAATCAGAACAAAATCTGAACAAAATCTGAACAAAATCTGAGCAAAATCTGAACATAATCCTAACAAATTTCATCCGAAATCATTTGGACTTCTTTCATATCAAAATGTTCCTAAAGACGAAAATCTGAACAGAATCGAAACAAAATCTTAACCATAACAATTTGATATAGTCCATTTGCAAAATTTTCAGAGCAACGTAAATCCTAACATAATCCGAAGAAAAAACGAGAACAATCTGACCCTTTTCCATTTGATTTTTTTCCATACAAGATTACAGCGATATAATTCCAAATGAAATCCAAATGAAATCGTCGTAAATACATTCCCATTAGATACAGCTCGAATTCTCCTAGATGCAGAAATCCAAACTGAAATCTAGAATTAATCGTTGCGAAATTATCTTTCGAACACGATATAACTAGGAATCCAAGTAGAATGAAATCGAAAGAACTAAAAATGAAATATTCTCAAAATACCGGTAGAATTTTAGTCTTGAATTCCAAAAATCCGATGACATGATCAAACGATCGAACATTATTGAAACACATTGATATCATGATGATAATTGTAAGACACTCTCATTTACTTTTCATTACCTGGTGAAATCAATTTGAAAGCAGGGATCAAATTTGTTTGAATAATCTGACGAAAATAACAACAAAATAATAAGGAAAATTAGTGAAAATCTCAGTAAATTTCAGTAAAAGACAAAGTTTGCAATCACAGTTGAGATAGTTTTACTTTATTTGAACGAACGAATTGTTGCACATATTTTTTGTAATGATAGTTCACAGCGTAGCTTATTTTTCTATGAGAAAATGTAATCTATTAATAGAACTTTGAAAAACTGGGGTCTTATCTTAATACCTTTCAAGCAATTTTTTTTTAATACTGATCAAGTGCTACCTGAAAGAGTTGAATACTTCCCAGTACTAGAGAACTTGTATGAATTTTTAGTGCAGAGGCTTAAATTATGAGTCGTGGAATGAGCCAACAAGACAACCTGGTAAGTGTCAGATAAACTTCCCAACTGAAAGAATCACGTGATTCATCATTTGCAATCAGCTGATCAATTCGCTAATTTAAATCGTGAATAATTCTAGAATTGAGATCAATTAATCAATCAGCCGATTGAATGTCGGAAAATTCTTTTTTTCATCACATGATAGATGATAAGAATATTCACCCGATGAATCAACTGATACATTATTTTTATCATTAGTTCATGTATCACCTCATATAAAAGATGATTGATCCGGTGATAAATGAAATATTTTTTCTAGTACATTTTCGTACGTGATTTTCATAAAATTGGTTTCATACAAATCCTCTAGTGAATTTTTTATATTTTCATTTTCTTATATCGTAAATTATTAAACAAGTTTATTTTTTATACTATCTAATGACTTTCGAGCGTTTTTTTTCAATACTGATCGAGTCGCTCGCTATTTGAAACAGTTGAACAAACTTTGGAATAGAGAACTCGCATAAATTTCTGTGTAAGAGTAGAAAAATTCAAAGATAAAAAAAAAATAGTCATTGAAATTCTCATGCTGGTTCCCTAATAAATTTTTTTACTCTCTTATATTCTAAATCATGAATAACATAGATTTCCAATGTTATCAAACTTCTTAATGCTGATTTGGACGCCATTGGATAACGTCGAACAAACTTTGCAATAGAAGAGAACTTGCATGAATGTTTTAGTGATATATTAAGACTATAATGATTTACTGAAAAAAATTATTAAGATCAGCCATAGAGATTTTTTTGTAAACTTTCAAGTACAATAAAATTGTAATGAGATGCATGCAAGTTCTTCACTAAACATTTTCTAAGTAAATTCGGTGTATTTTCTAAACTAATAGCTAACTAACCGTTTTTCTAACTAACAGTAAATACTTAAAGAGTCTAACCTTTTTTCAAAACTTTGAAATTTGGCGAAAAACAATATTTTGTTGAAACAAAATAGAAAACTTATACGACTATCATTGAATAATCAAGAGAAATCAAGCAAAAAATTGACCCATTGAAAACTCCATATAAAAAACTTGTGGAATATTTTTAAGTGAATGTTAAGAATACTTTTCTCAGACGATTATACTGATGATAAGACAATTATCTTCTTCCACGTAACAAGAGCGATGTTATAACTTTGATTTAATGATGAAGACCAGCACCTTGGACACAATTGGCACGACGAGCATTCTGTAAATGAATAAAATCAATAGATAAATCATTTGAGTATAGTGATATATAAATAACAACTATCAATCCGTCTATCATACTAAACGTTCTTTGCATTTCTTCACTTGATAAGATATTTCTTCTGAATAATATGCAGATATTTTAGATAAATCCTCCTCAATTCCATCTCTTGACTGAAGGTGTGGTTTCAACACTTCCAGGAAATGTTTTACACACTCTGTAAATATTTAAAAGCCTTTTTAAGATTACGTGACTCATAACATTGATGAATGAAAAATATTCCATGCTTACCCTCCACCACATCAAGTTTACTTGGTGTCAATGCTTTGCGTGGGGACCTACGATCTGATACTTTTTGTAGATTTTTTGAGTTAATCACTGATCGATTGGCAAGTTTACTTATGCCCCAAATGCACCTCAAAAGATTTTTCACAAACAATGAAAGAGTTTTAGACTGCTTACAAATTTTCCATTGTTTCTGTGTAATTGGCACAGTACTGCCCAAGTAAATCATTTCTATTTCCTGAAAAACCATTATTATTGACTTTAAAAATAGATAGCTAAAGAAATCTGTGTGTATGTGTGCATATGTGTGTAAATGTGTATGTATTTATACATATATATATATACATATATATATATATATATATATATATATATATATATATATATATATATATATATATATTCCACCTGGAATTTCCGGCTGGCGTCCTGCAGGATTTCCAGGTGGATTTTCCGGGTGGAATCCCAGTGGCTATTTTCAACAGGGCAATCGCATACTTTATGTTGGATAATTTGGACATATATATATATATATATGTCCAAATTATCCAACATAAAGTATGCGATTGCCCTGTTGAAAATAGCCACTGGGATTCCACCCGGAAAATCCACCTGGAAATCCTGCAGAACGCCAGCTGGAAATTCCAGGTGGAATTTCCGGGTGGAATCCGAGTGGATTTTCCGGGGGGAATCCTGCTGGAAATCCTAGTGAAAATGGCTCAAGTAATATTTTTAATTGTTTTGACAATCTTTATTGAGATTACTCACACAAAAAAATATGTAAATTTGAAATGCTACAACATTTTGAAAAAAAAAGTTGGGGTTCCCAAGCGGTCACCCATTCAAGTACGAACCACGCTCAATGCTGCTTAACTTTGGCGAGCGAGAGTCTTGGTTGTGTCACGCTTGGCCAGAGTGCGATACGTTCGAGATAACATATTGAAATAGCACAAAAGGCGTAATACAATCTCTACTTCGAGTGCATATTATTATTTCGATCATTACCATCAGAGTCGGTATGATGATGTTATACTCTTGATGTATTGGTTGGTTTTATGAACCGCCGGCGCCAGTGTTATTGTTTTTATCGATAGTCTTGGAGATGTACAGTTGAAATAATCAAGCATTATTGACTCTGATATCAGAAGGTGTGTGGATTGAGAAAACGTCAGGAGCAGCATCAAGGAAACTGGATCTTGCATTATCAGATTAGTATACATGAACTTTATTTATATTCCTATTCACAGAGGTTAGAATATGCAGTTTTCAATGCATATTCCAATCAGCTCATTCAACGAATCAAATATATGTTGTTAAGTAGGTACTTTGTATTTTTTTTCCTTTTTTTCAGGTGGACTGACAATCCATGTAAAAGATGGAGGAAGCCACATAATTGTTTTCAAATGACGATGAAAAGCCAGCAGACTATATATAGGAACTTTCAAATATTTATGTGAAGTCTATTTTTCTCAAACTCCATCATTTTATATTATATATTGCACTGTTCTTAGGTATTCTACTCTATTTTCAGAGAGTTTGAACGCGAGCTTGGCTATTTGAAAGTGATGAGAATCAAGAAAGATTATGGGCATATTAACATATTAAGGCATTTAAAAGCAAGCAAGTGATCTGAGCTCGCAGCACGTACAGCTGCAGAAATCTAACTATCAACTTCCAGTAGGCACCTTGAAATAAACATTTTTGAATGACTTTCAATTTTCCTATGCAGTTTTATATATCATCTCACTCCGATTTCTCCATTTATATATTATAAATAATCTTCATACTAAGGGAGAATATTTTTGATTTGTTCTAAATTTATATAGATATCCCTGAAACAAAATACTTCTTTGGGAGTTTTCAATGTGAAACTTTTATATACAAGTTCTGAAACTATTCTAGAGAAAGTGAGAAGAATTCTTGTCCTTTTGTAAATACCTAATATTTAATATACAATAATTTTCTGCAGCTCCACATTCGCAGTATTACTGTCGGTCACATATAGATGCAATGCTTACGTCTCATCCTTGAATGAGTATCCACTGAATAATCATTTACCAGTAAGGAAATGTCACTGATAACTAAAAACAAAATAGAGCAGAATCGTTAATTCGAAAGCCATGGAACAATAGCAACATTATATCCAAGGATGTTATCATCCTTGGACATAATGTTACTATTGTTATAAATTAACATCAGCAGATTCAACCAGATTACGAAAGATCCTCAATGATGATTTCTGCAGCTGTACGTGCTGCGAGCTCAGATCACTTGCTTGCTTTTAAATGCCTTGATATGTTTATATGCCCATAATCTTTCTTGATTATCATGACTTTCAAATAGCCAAGCTCGCATTCAACCTCTCTGAAAATAGAGTAGAATACCTGAGAACAGTGCAATATATAATATAAAATGATGGAGTTTGAGAAAATTAGACTTCACATAAATATTTGAAGGTTCCTATATATAGTCTGCTGGCTTTTCATCGTCATTTGAAAACAATTATGTGGCTTCCTCCATCTTCTACATGGATTGTCAGTCCACCTGAAAAAAAAGAAGAAAACACAAAGTACCTACTCTCAAAAAATATATTTGGTTAATTAAATGGGGTTAGAATATGCCATGAAAACGACATAATCTACAATCTCTCTAAATAACAAAATACTAATCGGAAGCTACTCCTGACGTTTCTTAAATTTAATATCTTTTGATACAACAGGTTAATAATGCTTGAATATTTTAATACTCTCCTATCCATCTCCAAGACTCAATATAAACAACAACACTGGTGCTGTCAAAACGATTAAAAATATTACTTGAGCCATTTTCACTAGGATTTCCAGCAGGATTCGACCCGGAAAATCCACTGAGATTCCACCCGGAAATTTCAGCTGGAATTTCTGGTGGGCGTCCTGCAGGATTTCCAGGTGAAATTTCCGAGTGAAATCCCACTAAGAGAACTTCAGTTAAATTTTTTATTTAAATGAAACACATTAGCTAAGAATAATTATGTAATAGATATTTATTAGTATTGTGAAGAAGTGTGTAATTTAAAAAAAAACGAAATCACAAAAATTTTCTAATTTTTTCAGCTCAGCTTTTCATCATTACCTGTACCTATTAGAAAAATTTTAAATTCAAGTAAACAAAGAGACTTTTATGGATAATCATATGGAAATTTTAAAAGAAATAATACAAACGTAAGATTTCCAGTTGCCTATCTTTCAAAAGGAAAATTGATGCTCTCATAAAATCAAAAAAATTAAGTGTACAAATGTACTAGATACTCACACTACCATCATCATTTCTCTTCGTGTAAGTATCGAATGATTGCAGCCTTCGTCTGTTGTTTCTTTGAGTTCTATTACCCACTCTATCATGATTATTTCCCTGATAATTCTGCATTCTTGGTGGTGGAGGGTTAGGCCTTCTTCGTGGAGAAGGTGTGCCTAGCGGTTGAGGAGGTGTCCTTTGTGGTGTGGGTGACCTTTCTGGAGAAGACATCTCACGCACTGAACGTGTCCTTTGCGGTGTGGGCAACCATTCTGGAGAAAGTATCTCTCGCACTGGAGGAGGTGTCCTTTGTGGTGTGGATGACCTTTCTGGAGAAGGCGTCTCTCGCACTGAAGGAGATGTCCTTTGTAGTGTGGGTGACCTTTCTGGAGAAGGCGTCTCTCGCACTGGAGTTGGTGTCCTTTTTGTTCGCGGTGGAGGTATTTGTTCTGGTGGAGGTACCATTCTCTTTAATCAAGACCCATTCCTTCTTGGTACATCAGATTTGGATGAGGTTTTGCCATTAGAAATTCCGCCTTCATTTGGAAGCATTGAAAAGAAATTTCATTTTGTAATATTCTAACCTCCAAAATCGCAACTTTGGATTTTTGGCGCTCGTGTTAGAAAATATTGTATACAACTTGTACGTAAAGGCTTTTGAACAAAAAGAGTTACAGCATTTGACTTTGGCTCGTGTCTTAAACATTTTTTTCGTAAATGAAGCCTCTCCGAACCCGTTGCATAGCATGTATAATATTTTGAGCATTCCTATCAGGATAAGACGTTTTACTCACTTTCATCGCTCTCTTGAATCCTTGATCTTTTCTTTGTTTGCGACTCGCTGTTAGAAGTCGATGAAGAAGATCCTGGTTTGCTCTCTTGACTCCTCTTAGTTGCTTTTTTTCTCAGAGCCAACTTCTTACTCTCTATAGCAAGTGCTTCTGAGTCTTGATTTGAATCACCATCTAGGATGTCAAGATTTTCATTATTCCTGAGTTTTTGTATGTTTTCTGCGGTGGTTGAAAATTCTTCCATGGTTTCTTCAATATGGCATCCGGTAGAACTAACACTGCTCAAGTCAAGTCATCGTCATCATTGCTCTGATCATGTTCTTGCGGTGCGGTCAACGATAAATTGTTGAGATCTGTGGTATCAAATTTTGTCGGCTTGAATGGCCGTGTCCTTGAACTCTCTGTTATGTCAACAATTTTAGCTTCCAATTCTTCTTTAGCTAAAATAATATTTTTATAGAAAATCATATACCATTTTTAAAAATTATCAATGAAAAAAATGAAGTAGAAGGATGAAAATAATGTACAAATTATACAAAACAAAACATAAAAAAAAGGACTGTCGAACGTTAGGTTTTTATTGTCTCCTTATTTTTTAATGTGTAACGTCTATTATTATTAAGGTTATCTATGGTATTATTTCTTTCATTTTTCGTAAATCGAATCCCTTTAGTCTCTCGCAGTTATGAAACAAACAAATTATTCCGGCCTATTGATGTAGCTTTTGCAACGAGTAGATAACGCTAAGAATCTCTCTCTGTGCCTTGCAAGGTTTATATATATACGTAAATGATATTAGATTTTTTTTATATTACACATTGCTATAAAGAAATAATGGCGGCACTACTCGATGTATGAAAAAAATAAAAAATTTCCAAGTATAGATCGTACGAGACAAAAGGGATAAAAATGTGTCGCGTACGGTTGTTAAATTAGAGAAAGATTATACAAAAAAAAATATATATATAAGAGGTCTGTCCCAAAAGTATCCGACCTACGTTCATATCTTCGCGCGGAGAGACTCAGGCGACCTCTGGAGGGTACGAACGTCACCAGCAACTCCTAACCTTCTCGTCAGTAGCCTGAGATACCGATGAAACGCCTTAGTTCCCGCGCAGCGTGTATTTGTTTACAACGACTTTTTTGCGTTCGTCGCAATTTGCTTATTGCTAAAAATGGCAGAACAAATCGAACAGCGAATTTGCATAAAATTTTGCTTTAATCTCAGTAAAAGTTGTGCGGAAACTATTGAAATGTTGCATGGGTTTATGGTTATGATCCTGAAACAAAACAACAATCTTCGCAGTGGAAGCGTCCATCTGAGCCTCGGCCGAAAAAAGCTTGTCAAAGTCGAAGCAACATCAAGTCAATGTTGATTGTTTTTTTCGATTATGAGGGCGTTGTGCACCACGAATATGCCCCTACAGGCCAGACAATCAATAAAGAGTACTACGTTAAAGTTTTAAAAAAAATTACGTAATGCAATCAGGAGAAAACGATCGCAACTTTGGGAAACTGGTGACTGGCTTCTTCATCACGACAATGCTCCAGCGCACGCATCAAACCTTGTGCAGCAGTATTTATTGAAACACAGTGTTGCGCAGCTCCGCCAGCCTCCATACAGTCCTGATATAGCTCCCTGCGACTTTTGGTTATTTCCTCGATTGAAAATGCCGCTTAAAGGACATCGATTCGACAATAAACAGACTGTTAAAACTAATGCGACGAATGCACTAAAGGCGATTCCGAAGTCTGACTTTCAAGAGTGCTTTAATAAGTGGAAACATCGATATGAGCGTCTTGTTCAATCAAATGGGGACTACTTTGAAGGATGCCACCCCCCGGATGACGAAGAATAAATCAAGCGCCGAGAAATCGAGGTAGGTTGGATACTTTTGGGACAGTCCTCGTATATATGTAAACCAGTATGAATTTTATCATGTCTAACGGACTTTTTTTTATCATACGTGCTTTTATTTGAATTAACTTGTTTGTAGTAGTAAAAAATTTTTACTTACAGTAACCCATTTCAAAAATTTCTATAGCCAGGTAAGGAGTATTTCTATCTCTTCTTCCTCTGTAGAGTGTTTTCGCTGTGAAATCATACTCGTCATGGGGATTTTCTTTGAAGAATTCTTTTATATTCTTGACTTCGATCACTTCCGCGTTACACGGATCTCCAACAAAATGAACAACTGCGTACATCTTTCTCGCTTTATTCATATTTTCAGGACATTAATTAATTAATTCCAAAATATAACTATAGCGTACGAACGATGAAGAAATAAAATAACGATTTGAGAAAAACGTATGTAGAGAAGAGGATTTTATGATTTGAATACCACACCGCGTGTACGAACTGTACGAAGCAAAGCAACAAGTGGAAGTAGATTAATCATTTTTCCGCGCGAACGAATGCACTAGAATAAAGAACGTTAGGGTTACTTCCAATAACAAAAGCTTTATCCTGTAGCAATTGCAAACATAATAACTAACTAATTTTCAATATAAGTTATGCTTCATATTATGTTAATTTATACGAAATTATGTGTCTTAAAATGTCATACAATATACAAATCAATATTTCATCGAATCATCGTATCAAATGTTGAAGAATACAAATATGGTTTAATCAGACAGATAGCAGCTGTATATGGTCAAATGCCATCTTTCTTATTAAATCTAATTTGATCCTTACACTACCGGTCAGGTGCTTTTATCATTTTCCATGTGAAAGAAGCATGCCTAAAATGTTTTATATCTCGTTTGCTTTACATTATAATGGAAAATGTCAAGAATGCTTTTTTGTAGATCGTTGTAAGAGCTTTCGATTACTGTATCGATAAAATTTCTTGATATCCTCTTATGTCAAGAAGAATCCATTCGAAAAATAAAAAAAAATCAAACACTTTTGCCATGTTTCAAAGTGATACAGTTTTGTTCATGAATGATCCTGGATACTTTCAACAGGGCTAACTGTTGAAATTGGAACAAATTTTAAAATTTAAATACATTTTTTTACATTTATTTTCATTTTTATTTTGACCAAAATTTTATTAAAAAAATAGTCCATTAAAATAAAATATAAATACATTTTTTTACATTTTTTTGACGAATTTTCATATTACAATGTGGTTAAAACTGTAATTATATTTTTTACATTTTTATAATTGTATTTACCATTCTTCTTGTCCACTTTTTTGGTACCGAATTGTATGTTTAAGATAAAATTGTAAAAAAATGTATTAAATTTTTTGAACCAACTTTTTTTGCACTAAAAAATAGATTCTAACAAAAATGTGAATAAATATGAAAAAATGTGCAAAAATGTCAATACATTTATAATGGTGTTCCAATTTCAACATTTAGTTACATTTCTTCACATTTTTTAAAATTTTTTATTTCCACTGGGGACTATTGAAATTCTCCTGAATTCTGACAGGATTTGAGAGATTTGACACATTTATAGGGAAACTAAAATGAAATTCGAATGAAAATTTAGTAAAATATCATCGTCAGGTTTCCTACCGTAATTATAAATCCTGAGGAAAACTGTTTGATGATATGGAATTCATGAAATCTAGTGATGATGTGAATAATTTCAGAATGTTTTTTTGACGAACTTCATAATGGTTTCATACGGATCGTTTTAATGAGGGTAGTTTATACACATTATTCCTGTTATGAATAGTTATTAACAATTATACATACGAAATTATTACTGTTTGGAATATTACTTGATCACTATAGCACAATTGAAACGTTCTAAAAGTAATCATTCTGAATCTTTATGAAATATCTATACAGAAATTCATTCTTGAATCATCAAAATAATCCTAAGATTTAACATTGAAACTCTAACGAAATCCCTATAATCCGACAGTTTATCTCGTGATTTCAGTAAGAATTCAAACGATTATTTTGAATGATTTTACAGACAGATTTCGTTTTGATTTCCTTATGATTCAGTATTAAATCTTCTAGATTTTGTAAGAGATGTGCATGATTGCAGAATGTATTATTGAACCTATTTCATGCGGGTTTTTCAATGAGCAGAGCACTGTACAGCGTCATCACTGGAATTCCCTTCACAAGCGCATAGTTTATGAACTGAAAAAATCATGTAGTTTTCTCAAAATTTCATTGATGATTTCTCTATTCGTAAATAATGCAATTTCTGGAGAAGATACTATAGACAGGTCAAGCTTGAGAGTTGGCGAAAAATTTGCTGAAATGTTTTCAAAGCCGCAAAATACATTCTGAAACACTCAAATCTAATTGAAATTTCAAATAGGTCGAACTCTCAGGCACTTTAAGGAACTTCTGTTCATGAATCATACCATCTCTTTTCTTAAGAACAATATAGAAATTTTTTATATATGCATATTTTTATATATGTATATATATATACATATATATATATATATATATATATATATATATATATATATATATATATATATATATATATATATATATATATATATATCGACGCCGCGTACGAAGAAAAGCAATGTTCACGAGGCTTGACGAAAACTAGCACAGCTCGAAACTTCTGACGAAGACTAACACAGCTCAAAATCTTTGACGAAAACTAGCACGACTCGCGGACCTCGGACGAAAAGAAACACGACTCACGGACCTCGGACGAAAAGAAACACGACTCGCTGCACTCGGACGAAGAGTAGCATGACTCGCGAAGCTCGGACGAAAAGAAACACAACTCACTGCACTCGGACGAAGAGTAGCACAACTCGCGATGTTCCGACGAAGAGTAGCACGACTCGGGATGCTCCGACGAAAAGAAACACGACTCGCTGCACTCGGACGAAGAGTAGCATGACTCGCGAAGCTCGGACGAAAAGAAACACAACTCACTGCAGTCGGACGAAGAGTAGCACGACTCGCGATGCTCCGACGAAGAGTAGCACGACTCGGGATGCTCCGTCGAAAAGAAACACAACTCGCTGCACTCGGACGAAGAGTAACACGACTCGCGGAGCTCCGACGAAAAGACGCTCAACTCACTTCGCTTTTACGAAAAATTTAATAGCACAACTCGAGAAGTACTTACTAATACTATCACTATTTATTGCATTCTTATAAATATATACCTTATAAATGGCAAAAATAAAAAAATCTGCTGCCAATTCATTGGAATTTAGCTTCGACAAATTAAATAAACTGTCCTAGTATGAAATTAATTGTTTCAATAAATTATTTTTAAAAATTATATCTTTTATTAATAATAGCTCAAAAAGGTGTGCTCTATTATCACTTTTAAATATTTGAGCTATCTTTAATTTTACCATTGTAGAACCGCAAAATCTTTATTCTACAGGTCACGATAAATTAGTAAAGTTAACAACAATTTATTAAAGAAACTATTTACTTGCTGGGTTAAATTCAGAGCTGTACGTTTGTGCGAATCGAGTGGCCGCGATTCATTTCCGATTCATTTCAATTGAAATTTTGAATCCGATTCATTTCAGTTCGATTCATTATCTCGATTCATTTGAATCGCGTTTCACAGTCTTTGATTTACAAGTGAATCACAATTCAATAATTTTCGATTCATTTGAATTGAGATTTGGAATCATGATACACAAATTTCGATTCATAGGTGAATCGCGATTCACAATTTTCGATTCATAGGTGAATCGCGATTCAATAATTTTCGATTCACTTGAATCGAGAATTTGAATCGTGATTCAAATTTTCTATTCATTTGAATCGTAATTTTGAATCGTGATTCAAGTTTTCGATTCATTTGAATCGTGATTTTGAATCGCGATTCAAATTTTCGATTCATTTAAATTGAAATTTTGAATCCATTTCTACGTTCAATAGAAATTTTGTTTCTCATTTTAACAACCGTCCAAAAATTACGTAAGGCTTTCAAGAAGGGTTTGGGTCTTTATTATTTTTACGGTGTATATTAAATACATAGGCAAATTAGAGAAAGTTTCTTACATTGAGAGGGGAGGTTTATTATTTACTCGGTAAGTAAAATAAAAAAAATTGGTCTGTATTTAACCAAATGAATTTGCTAAGGGGATTTGAAAGTGAAAAAATCCCTACCTTACCGACACAACATTAATATTTTTTTCTCTGCAATAATATGCAATATATTATAATAATTCTCTGCATATGCCCTTGGTATTATTATCAGGAACCTTCAGTTAAATTTCTAAAAACTTTTATTATCAACTCTCTGAGAAAAATGATTTTGAATATATACAATTATAGTTAAATTTTCAAATCCAATTTTCTCAGAGAGTTAATAATGAAATTTTTTGAAAATTTAACTGAAGGTTCTTGATAAAAATATGGAGGGCAAAGTATGGTGTTATTTTTAAAAATATTAATTAATTGCAGAGAAAAGAATATAAATGTGATGCCGGTGCGGTAGGGATTTTTAGTTCACTTTCTCATGTCCTTAAATTAAATAACAAAGTATTATTTTTCCATGTACAACTTCGGTAGGTACTATCTCGGCGAGTTACTCCAGTTTAAAAGAAAATGTTCTTTTACGATCCCTGAAAGCCGCTTTGTCAATGATTTTTCCAGCACAAATGATTTAAATGCGCTACCTAGGTCAGGTTTCTATTAAGAACTACTCCGAAAACCTGACTTAGCGAGTTCAAAATCACTTCTGCTAAAGAATCCGTAATGTCACGACTTCTACAGGTCGTAGAGCAACATGTCTTTCACATTGGTGTAACTTGCTGGGATAAGATTTATTGTGGTTGTAGTTATACGATATTTCTGTATTTACAGCAGTAAAGTTGAGAAATTCAATAATGGCTTGCAACTAGAAATTTTATTGGCACTCAATTTTGCGGAATACCGAAACAAAATGAGTCTAGTTTGGTTGTATCACGACCACTCGAAGCTGTGGAAAGTAACTTTTGAAACAGCATCTTTTTAATAAACAAGAACATTTTTGCTATGAAATAAACAACTTTAAAATTTTCTATTATTTTGTAGTCTGCACAAGATATACAATATTATTAATAAAATGTCTGACATTTATAATAATTTTTATTTAGTTATAAAGAAATAACAAAATGGCTTTTTTGCGCTTTTTTTACAATTTGCAAAAAGAATCTGTCGATTTTATTTCAACAGGGCTCATTTTATAGGTATTTTAAAAACCTTCAACTTTTCCACACAATACCTTTTCATAAATCCAAGACTTAAAATTATACGGTCGAAAAATCTCATATCCGTAACTTTAAAACTGAAAAGGGAGGCATCATCCATAGCTAGAGGGTTACAATAAAAAATGTCATTTATATGAATTTATAAGGGAGTAAGGTATAGCAGTACAGTATTGACAGAGATAAAATCAATAATATTGCAATATCTTATTTTTTAATTGATTGATTTTTTTATTTATTTAAAAACAGTGCTAGTCATTTCATATTATTATTAAAAAATTAATAAAATAGTACTTACGCATCATTGTATCCAAGAATATTTTCGAAAAATTTCATTATCATACTATTCCCTACACTTTGTTCAAATAATTAACAAATCTCGTTCCTTTTTAACTTGTTTGATTTCACTTACAGAGCAGAAACTGTGCTTATAATTTTAAACTTGGGTTAATTGACAAAATAGAAATAAAATCTATGAAACATTGTATACAAAAAGGTGTTAATTTTTCTAAACAAAACCGTTTTTATACGCGAAAAGACGAATATATTCGTATTCATAATATTTTCTATTATAACTTTTTATGTAGTTTATATTTTTCAATAAGTTGAAGATCATGTTTAATAATTTTTTAATTTGATAGAGTAATACATTCTTAATCGGATTAAAATAAAATGTAATAATTATAAGACAAAAAATAGAAAAATTATAAACTTGTAGGAAAAAGAAAAAGGCTAAAAAAATAATACGCTAAAAAGATACAAGATACAGAATCGAGTAAAAATGAAAGTAATTAAACAATAACAGCATGAAGTCTTGATTTATTATCATTACTGGTAGTACTCGAAACTTTATCGGTCCAGTATTTAGGCACAACCGCGGTTCGGGAGGGCCTTATAATTTCATCATCGCAAAAAGTATGATACCCCTAAAATCATCAGGCACGACCACGGTTCGGGAGACTCTTATATCTTCACCATCGCAAAAGTGTGATACCCCAAAAATTAACTAATATTCACATTAAAATCACATTAAAAAAAATTAATCACTCTAGAGGTCATTTAAGGCCCTCCCGGAAGTGTATATTTATAGATAAAAGTATGTATGTAATCATGTCTCTCAATTATCTCAACGAGATTCCGACCAATCGAGCTCAAATCTTTTTGGTGGCTTCTTTCATCATAGAAAGAAAACGTTCCTATTCCCAGCCCTATCTGATGCATATAATATTATATAGAATATGGACACTTTTAAAAAACGCCAAAATGGATATAGTAGCCTGAAAAATCGGTTTTTGGGCTATAACTTAAAAACTAAGCATTTTCGTCAAAAAAGTTACATATAAAAGTTGTAGATCTAAAAAAATACAACTTTTTTGCATTACAACTATATGCTTAAAATTTTTCTAATGCATGACAGGCGCCTAAAAATGAATTTATTAAAAGTGTATTAACACAAAGTAGCCTTAAAAATCGGTTTTTGGGGTTTAACCCGCAACCTAAGCATTTCGCATAAAAACGTTAAATATGAAAGTTGTAGATCTCAAAAACATATAACTTTTTTATACTGCAACTATATGCCTACAATGTTTTTAACACATAACAGACACCTAGAAACGAATTTTAATACACATCGTATTCCATTTTGTTGTAGTTGATAACTAGCTTGCTCTATCTAAGCACCTTTCATATTTTAACATTTTTCTTCAAATTATCGGTCTTTTTTATTAAAATTACACTGCACCTAAAAATCACAAAATATTAAAATTGAAATGAAATTACTATATGCATATAGCATTAGAAATTAAGAGCTAAAACTTTTACTCAGCTGGATACACAACACTGTATTAATAACTCACAGGAAGATCATAGACAAGGGTTGTAACTTAATAATTTTTTATGCAAAAGCGAAGCGTTTGCATCACGGGGGATGCTAGTTTTCATTATTATCATTATTATCATTATTATTATTATTATTCACAAAATATTCGTAAAAATTTTTTTTAAAATAAAACGAATAAATTTATGTATACCTGTACATGAAGTTCGATCGTAATTATATGAGTCGTTTTGTATGAGAAATCAGAATGTCATTGTTCCGTTCGTTTTATTGAACAATTTACTCTGTTAAGATGAATAGTCAGTATTCACTATTTTAATAATATTTTAATAGTTGTAAGTATGTGACTAAATAAATTACTAAAACAGGCAGGGCTTATTTTTTTTTCTTGAATGCAGATTTGAATTAAAAATAAATTTGAAATTAATTGACTTTATCTTGTTTTATAACAATATGTATGTTAAATTTAATCCAGCATGTGAAAAATTACCAAAATTCGTCCAATAAATTTAGCGTTAACGATTATAATTTATCGTGACCTGTAGAATAAAGGTTTTGAGGTTCTACAATAGTAAAATCAAAGGTATAATCAAGTATTTAAAAAAAGCATATCTTTTTGAATTATTAAGGAGAGTCTTTCGCTAGATATAGGGCATAAAATAAAAAATCGTATGAAAGTTTATAAAGGTCCTATGATAAAATTAATGAAATGTACTTAATAATGGTCCACTCTCTAAATTTTAAATATTGAAAACTCATTTTTTGATAGTACATATTCACTATTTTATCTAAATAAAAAAAAAAGTTTCAAAAAAATCTAGACGTCACAAGTGGATAATTATATTGTAAATTGAAAAATATTTAGTAAAACCACAATTTTTTTCTATTTTCTAATAATTTTTAATGATTTAGGTATTATTTTTTTCCTTAAACATTTCTCTATTAAATGAATGAAAGAAAATTTTAATATAATATATGTATGCTTAGAGAAATTCAATTGTTTTTAAAATTTTATGCGCTTACTTATAAATACTTAACTTTCACTTATTACAGATGTATTATGTTAAAATTTTCTTTAGTTGACCTAGTAGAGAAATGTTTAAGGAAAAAAAATAACGCCAAAATATTAAAATTGGTTAAGAAATAGAAAAAAATTTTGATTTTACTAAATATTTTTTATATTGTATACACTTGTGACATCGCGATTTATTTAACTTTTATTTTTGTTCACGTAGAATGAATAGAATAATTGACTAATATTAAGTACATTTCATCAGTTTTATTATAGGACCTTTATATTAGAACAATTTATTTAATTTCGGGAAGTTAAGTGCCAATGAATTGGCATCAGTTTTTATAGTAGTCTTTGCAAATTCTTGATTATTGCAAATAGATCGATTGTAATACTAAGCAAACACAACTCCACTACCATCAACAATTGTTTTACTCATCTATATTATGGTTTCAAAGATGAGACGATGAAATATTTCATAATTGCAAAATTTAATTGTAGAGTATCATATGAAAGTTTCTGTATGTATTGATCAATATTTAAAATTTATTACGTATCTTCTCATTTTATTATTAATTTATAATTAATATTAAAATCTAATAACAATTATATATTTCTTTTATTTTTGCCATGCGTAAGGTATACTTTTAAATATAACAACGCAGCGAGTAGTGCTAGTCTTCGTAAGTATTTACCAAGTTGTGGTATTTTTGTAAGAGCTCATCGAGTTGGGCTTCTTTTTACCCGAGCTCCGTGAGTCGTGCTACTCTTCGTCCGAGTGCATCGAGTCGTGTTTCTTTCCGTCTGAGCTCCGCGAGTCGTGCTACTCTTCGTCCGAGTTCCGCGAGTCGTGCTACTCTTCGTCTGCGTGCATCGAGTCGTGTTTCTTTTCGTCCGAGCTCCGCGAGTCGTGCTACTCTTCGTCCGAGTGCAGTGAGTCGTGTTTCTTTTCGTCCGAGCTCCGCGAGTCGTGCTACTATTCGTCCGAGTGCAGCGAGTCGTGTTTCTTTTCGACGGAGCTCCGCGAGTCGTGTTTCTTTTCGTCGGAGCTCCGCGAGTCGTGTTACTCTTCGTAAGAGAGTTTGAGCTGTGCTAGTCTTCGTAAAGGGGTCGCGAGCTGTGCTTCTCTTCGTAAGAGGTCTTGAGCGGTGCTAGTTTTCGTATCGGCCTGAGTTATGCTTTTTTTCGTACGGGGCGTCGATATATACATATATAAAAATATGCATATATATACATATATAAAAATATACATATATATATATATATATATATATATATATATATATATATACATATATATATATATATATATATATATATATATATATATATATATATATATATATATATATGTATATATATACATATATAAAAATATGCATATATAAAAAATTTCTATATTGTTCTTAAGAAAAGAGATGGTATGATTCATGAACAGAAGTTCCTTAAAGTGCCTGAGAGTTCGACCTATTTGAATATATATATATATATATATATATATATATATATATATATATATATATATATATATATATATATATATATATATATATATATATATATATATATATATATATATATATATATATATATATATATATATATATATATTTTTATATATATATATATATGTATATTTTTATATATGTATATATATGCATATTTTTATATATGTATATATATGTATATTTTTATATATGTATATATATATGTATATTTTTATATATGTATATATATATGTATATTTTTATATATGTATATATATATATATATATATATATATATATATATATATATATATATATATATATATATATATATATATGTATATTTTTATATATGTATATATATATATATATATATGTATATTTTTATATATGTATATATATATATTAGTTGAAAAATTTCATCTATGTAGGAATTAATGGATAGCTAAGAAATTTCTCTTGTTTCATCACATTTCAAAATGTCTTTTGATACGAAGGAATACAGAATTCATTGAAAAAACTTATTTTATAACAACATAACCTAAAAATCACAACTTGTTCGTAAAGGCTATTTAACGAAACGAATTACAGCACTCGCCTTCAGCTCGTGATGCAAACATATCGTTTCGTAAATAAAGCCTCTCCAAATACGTTGTATGATATACTATATGATACTGCGTGCCGTAAACTTTGACTTACGCTGCGCTCGTGCCAGAAGGCACTCGCTAAATCTCGGTTCACGGACGTTGTATCATTAAGTATAAAAACGGTACTCAGGCATAAATGTGATTCTCGTCTCATATGAATTTATCATGCTCACTTCGCTCAGGCGTAATATCACGTGAGACGAGAATATATTTTACGATCTAGTATATCCTTTCGTACTATAACTCATTCAAACATGAAATTTGAAAAGAATCAAATTTTCTGTAGGATCATCCAGGTTATGTGCAGGATCTATTTCTGGGAGATGAGTCAGAAGATGAGGATATGGAAAATTGTGAAAAAGAACTCGGTAATGATGGACCGACCAACTACTCGAATTTATATAAGTTCTTAGAAGATAAAAATTCAAATAGTATTCTTGATGCCTCCTTGGTAGTCAGTGACTGTGAGATTATGATGGGAATATTAGAGTTTGCTTCACATGCTTCGTTGGACAACTATAACATTTCTAATCATTGCAAACTAATCAATAGTTTTTTTAATAAAAGCATTGTTCCTGATACCAGATACATGATGGATAAATTGTTAACAACGGAAGATAGGAGAGAGTATCATGCCGTCTGTCCAGATTGTAATTCATATACTCAAAAATTTAATCGTGGCACTCGATCTATTCAATGTAAAAACTGAAAGGTTCGTATCCGTGACGGGAAATGATGTAAATTTTTTCCTTATCCTCAAAATCGATGATCAGATCCGTAATTTAGTACAGCAAAATATTGAGAACGTCGAGCATGTATTGAATAATAGAGGTGTAAATGACTCGTTGAAGGATATATACTATGGGGCTGTGTATAAAAAATGTCTCTCTTCATTGCCACTTGAATCTAAAAATTCCCATGCAAGCTTCACATTCAATAGTGACGGTTATCCCGTTTTCAAAAGCTCTTCTTTTTCCATTACTCCAATTCAAGTCATTTTGAATGAACTTCCTGTTGACGTCCGCAATAGTAATCCGTTAACTGTAGGACTATGGTTCAGTAAGAAGAAACCCAGTATGAAAATATTTTTGGATGAATTTGTAAAAGATATGACCAGGTTATCTACAGATGGAATTACTTTCAAAATTCGGGATGAAGAGCGAAACATTAAATTTCATGCTATACGTTGTTGCGTCGACTCGATAGCTCGTCCACCAATGCAAGGCATTGTTCAATTTAACGGCTACTATGGATGCAGTTGGTGTTTGCACCCTGGAGTTCCAGTAAAACACAACACAAGACATGTAATAAAATATCCTCTGCTGAACAATGTTCCACCACTACGGAATGAATCTCAGACTCTTGACCACTTGGAAGAGGTGCTCGATACTGGAACTTCAAGTCACGGGATGAAAGCAATTTCTCCTTTGACAGAACTTTCTCGATTTGATGCCCTATTACATGCCAATAGTCTACTAAAAGAATTTGTGGGTAAGACTCAGATGTTATACACAAAAAAGGTGATGAATATATATTATACGACATATCATATCCATCAGCTGCTTCATATATGTCAAAGTGTTATTGACTGGGGCCCTTTGTGGTCTCATTTCGGTTACGCGTTCGAATCAGGCAATGGCAAAATTCTCGATTTTATAAAAGCCTCGAAAGGTGTATTGTTTCAAATATGTAGGCGATTGAATTATCAATAGTGTTCTAGTATATTACAAACTCATGTATTATCGAAGAATCAGGAATCTCCTGTATTAGAATACTGTAATAGATTGCAAAATAGAAGTACTCAAAAAACAGATAAATTGAACGATATTCGATATTTTGGCAGCCCATCTGCAGTTAACTACAATCTAATGAGAAACTTGGGACTTTCAGATTTTGCCGAATCCTATAATCGTATATCAAAAAATAATTGTATCTTTTCATCATGTAATAAGACGTATCCACGATCCTCGAATTGTTATGCAAAAACATGTGACGGTTCTTTTGTCAAAATTATAGAATTTATTTACGATCACGTGACTGGAAAAGAATTGACTATTTGTAATGAAATCATTACAATAAATGGAGACAGATATGACGCTATAAAAGTAGTGAGGGATATCAGTGGAGTTGAAACTTTTATTCCCAGTGGTAAGATCGAAAGTATTGTCGTTTTTATAGAAATAGGATCGAAGAAATATATTAGTTCCATACCTAATATGTATCACTATTGACGAAGCTGACCAAAATACCGAACGAATTGTAAATATGAAAATATTCTTTATTATTTTTAAAAGTTTGGATAGATATTAACGATGACTGAATTGTATTGTCCCATGAGTATACAATTACATTATTCTTATTTATAAACTTTTCAATGGAAAAATTGTAAAGCTATTATCGAAAGAGCATGTTTTAAATTGATTGTAAATACTACTGTAAATACTGTTTTACATACTATATATGATATTGTGAAAATATTCTATGTAAATATTTTTATGAATAAATACACTTGCGAAGGTCTTGTAGTTCTTTCTTTCTAATAAAGCAAGATGAAATCTCATAGAAATTGATTTGTTCCTAAAAATGCATTTTTTAATTTCCATGCTTCTTAGAATATCCTCAAGATCTGCGATTCTGAATAGAATCAGGATGTACTTCTTTTAAAATTACGTTGCTTAAATAGCTCGCTGGTGAAAATTCTTTACGATTCGTATTGATTTTGCAAGGAAATCACAAGATATCAAGTATGTTCCATAAAAGTTACTATGATAATGATGTCTATTCATGGTGTTAACAACGTTAAATGGAGAAAGTCGAAGTAATACATTATTGACAGATTAAGCTGTGATGCTCTCAAGATTTTAGGATGAAATCACATCGAAAGCATACAGATTTTATTCGAAAAACTAGCAACGGTAGACTTAAAATATGAAAGCAATCACTTCGAAAACAGTCAGATTTCTTTCAGATTCAATTCAGATTTATTTCAGATTCTGTTTCGATTTTCGTCTTTAGGAAAATTGTGGCATGAAAGTAGTACGAATGATTTCGGATGGAATTTGTTAGGATTTTGCTCCGATTTTGTTCAGACTTTGTTCAGATTTTGTTCTGATTTTTTTCTGATTTTATACCGATTTTGCTCGGATTTCCGTTATGAAAAATTTTGCCTTATGAAAGTAATCAAACTGATTTCATTTCGATTTCCGTCGCTCGAAAATTTTGGAGTTCCAAAGTTATCAAATTGATTTCGTCCAGATATCCTTCGGATTTCCATCGAACAAAATTTTTACGGTATTCAAAATTATCATATTGATTTCGTTCGGATTTCATTTGGAAATACGCTTTGATTTCTGATTGTGTTTTTGGACGGATTCCACGCGGATTCCACGCGGAATCACAACGTAATCCAGACGGATTCAGAAAGAAATCCAATGGATTTCTTCGCGGATTCATAGTTATTTCAGTTCGGAATTCATTCGGATCGTTTCAATGGGGTATGCTTGTCATTGGCCGGCGTTGCTATGGGAATGCGCGCATGGACGCGTTTAGACCAATCACAAGCACAGTCTAGACCGGATCGCAACCATGGGAAAAGTTCGTGCGTTGCCCTTAATAGATGCGCGTATAACATATACGCCCAGCTGCGCGGACTTACTAGAGCTGCAGTCCAGTCATTTTATCGCGCTACGCGAGCTGCAAGGCAGTCCTCGACCAATGGGAAGCTCTCTAGCCATTTCGTGCCGCTACCACGCTGCTCCCGCGTAGTGTACGCTTACCGTGAGACTCCGCGTTCGGCTGGCCACGTGACCCGAACGCGACAAGAACGCCGCCGAATGCGGAGTCTCGCGGCAAGCGTACACTACGGGGCAGCTGCGCAGTAGTGGCACGAAATGGCTAGAGAGCTTCCCATTGGTCGAGGACTGCCTTGCGGCTCGCGTAGCGCGACAAAGTCTGTGCGATGGCCTTAAGCTCGCGCAGCCGAGCGTATATATACGCGCATCTTTACTGGCAGCAAGGCGAAACGCACCCGTGGCCATCACCCGTATGAAAATATTCACGCTGCCGGCGTCCTCTTTTCTTTTTACACACTGACTCGCGTAGTCGGCTAGTCATTCCGATTCGATTTGCGCCATTTTCCTACTTCGTTTCGGAATCCACGGTTATTAGACGCCACACTGAATATGTAAGTATTTTTCAACTAAATATGTTTGTAAATATTTGATACGGCGTTTTTCTGATCAACGATATTTTTCCAGAGTCCAGACATTCCTTTCGGAACATTTCGGAGTCGCGAGTAGAGTCGACGCGTGCACCGTGCACGAGCATAAAAACGGCATTTTCCCCGTATGCCGCCATTTTTACACAATTCCCAAGCGAGTCATTCTCCAGATTCAATGTAAATAACATTTTATTATGTCATTCTCGATTTTTTGTTTAAAAATAACTAATATTATTTAAATAATATTTATTAAAATGATTAATGTAACAAAAGATTATTACGTTATTTTTTTTAAATATAAACTAATTTCTGGTACCTGACATTTTTTTATAGTAAGTGTATAACATACTTTTTTAAGGCATAGTGCTTTTTATGCACATACGAATCGCACACATTTTAATTGCGCACAATGTAGTAGTGGTAAATATATCTATATATAATTTGACCAATGATAAATTCTGTAGAATTAAAATTTGAACAATTCTTATATGTGCATTGTACGTAATGACACGGCACGATACTTGCGAATAGCGCATTCGCTAATTTCATACATCGAAAAGCGCAAATATTCAAATTGGAAAGTAACTACAAAATACATAGCATTCATTATTTAGTAGATAGACCTCTAGAAATTCGTTTCTCAAATAAATCACTCGATAGCGCGAAGGTTCGGACAGGAAATACAAAAAAAAAAGAACGAAAGCTCAAGTGGCTCGCACAAGCAAACAAGGCCATAAATAATAAGTAAAAAGAAACCAACAGCACTGGTCTCGCTCGATGTACACAAAAGGCCTTTCATAAATTCACAAGGAAAAGCACGGAAATATAAGCGCCTTCCATCAGCCCAAAAGGCAACACGAAAAGTGCACGACGAAAAACACGTGTACTCATAAAAAAAGAAGTCGGTGAAAGGCGAGGAACGAGGAACGAAAAAGAGAGAGAAAGCACGCACACACACGCAGGCTCAAATCAAGATCGAAGAGACGGAAAAGCCCGATCGCTAACCTTTGACCTTCGCTGATTGGCCATCACCAGAGAGCGAGGGTGGAGACAAGGAGAGCGGCACCAAATTGCGAAGCTTGGAAGCAACAAAGAGGAGAGGAGAACGGCAGTTCGGCCCGAGACACGAAAGCATTCAGTTATAGTTTAACTTAAGTACATATAGAATGAAAATTCCTGAAATGTGCACGCCATTTTTCGTGAAGTCATGAAAATTAAAAAACGTCGCCCAGTCGTCAAGTAGATATCAATAAAACAATATCCTATCCCATAGTTTTTAGAAAATTCAATTGTTTATTATATATTTTTTAAATTGAATATTTTATGGATTATTTTTTGAAAAATTTTATACGCCCAAACTACGAGCGGACAAAATTTGAAAAAAAATAGAGGCATAACTCACAATCAATAAACTTTAATACGATAAAAAAAAAATATGAAAAAAAGTTTATCTAAGTCATTTTTAATAACTTTTTTATAAACAAATGCAATTTTAACTCAGTGCTACGTCTAAAATTAAATTTTTTTTTGATCAGGTATGTAGTAAATATACTTAGCAACACGAAAATTCAAGAACCGTTTAGTGATCTCACCGGTAAGTGCTAAAAAAACAAATTTTCCTTACGTGACGCGGGCCGCACGGCCATTCGGAGGCGGAGGCGGCGAGTGGCGTGGTGCGGTTTCGGCCGCGACGACGCACGAGTCGCGTCGAGTCGCGTGACTTGTGCAGGAATTTGACTCTAGCTTCTACCGTGTTATCAAGCTTGTTTGTTAAACAGTCAATGTAAGTGAGCAAATCTTCCAGATATTAGGAGATTGAGTTGTCAGTTCTTTTTGATATGGGTGATAAAATAAACTGAAACTTCAATATGAAAAGTAACCCCAAAATACTGAACAAAACACGAGAGGATGTAATAAACAAGATCGGCAGTGTATTGTCAATGCCCTCTGCAGTTCACCTGAGCACGCGCGTGTCGCCACCGCCTCCGAGTGGCCGTGCGGCCGTGCGACGCGAAAGGAAAATTTGTTTTTTTAGCACTTACCGGTGAGATCACAAAACGGTTCTTGCATTTATGTGTTGCTAAGTATATTTACTACTTACCTGATCAAAAAAAATTTTAATTTTAGACGTAGCACTGAGTTAAAATTGCATTTGTTTATAAAAAAGTTATTAAAAAATTACTTAAATAAACTTTTTTTCAAATTTTTTTATTTCGTATTAAAGTTTATTTATTGTGAGTTATGCTTCTGTTTTTTTTTCAGATTTTGTCAGCTCGTAGTTTGGGCGTAAAATTTGTTAAAAAAAAAAATATCCATAAAATATTTAATTTTAAAAATATATATTAAACAATTGAATTTTCTAAAAACTATGGGGTGGGATATTGTTGTATTGATGTATACTTGACGACTGGGCGACGTTTTTTAATTTTCATGACTTCACGAAAAATGGCGTGCACACTTCAGGAATTTTCACTCTATATTGAAAATACAGAAGGACTTAAACGGTTAAGCTAAGTCCTTATTTAAACTAAATCATAGAGTTACTTTATTTAAAGATCCTTTTATCCTGCTAAGAGCGATCTCTTGATTTTAACACTGATAAAATAAATTATAATAATAATCATTTTTAAATTGATTTAAAATAATTTCAAATTACGCGCCCGCGAATCCACGCTACCACTTCGGATCCAACGGGCTGGGTCATCACACTGGCGGCAGTTCGGTCTGATATAGAATGACCACTAAAGTGTATAAATTTAATAGTGCGCGAACTTTTAAATATAAACACATTATACTCCGAAGAGTCAGAAGTACCGCCAGAGAATCGCTTTTCACATTTCTAGACCGTCTTTTCCACACGAGGGAAGAAAAGGCCCTGGAGGTTTTGTTTCAGATTTGTTGCTGTAATGCTAAGGGGAGAAAATTCAATCTACTGATTCACGATTGAGGGAGTTATAAACTCAATCCATCACTATCCTGTTGAAGGAAGGAACAATTCAACTTTCAACCATTGAAAGAAAAGAACGTTCAAGTGATCACAGTGCCGTTAAAAGTGAAAATATACAAAATTGACAGTGAGAGTGAATATCATAAAGTAAAGACTTTATAACAAAATTGTGCGAAGTGCCAAACTACTTCTCTCACTTCGGTTTTTGTCACATTTTGCCCAAGTGCAAAGGACAAATGTCGGAGAAGATGATTTCACAAGGCGTGTGAAACTTCACTTGGAAATCAGAAGCACACAGCGTTGGATAAAAGAGAATACCAAAAAGCTCTTTAAAAAGTACTTACTTTTTAAAGAGCGTAGCCTTCAAACAACAATAATCGAGTGATTTATCGCGAATAGATTGCGCATTAGTAAAAACTTAATTGCGTGGACAGAAATAGCTTAGAATAAGAATAGTACAATTTCAAACATATTTCAAGGAAATACTTGGAAAAACTAATATACATCATCTTATCATTTATACGCTTGACCATATCAAGCATTCCATCAAATATCAAAAAGTGTTCGCAGTGACAAATTTTTTTTTAAATTAAGACTATATTATATCATTAAACTCATTATTAAATTATTACACTATTAAATTGGCATAGTGCGTTTCTTACACATAAGAATTATACACGTAATTATTCTGCACAATATAGCATTGGTCAAGTATATCTGTATATAATTTGACCAATGCTAAATTGTGTAGAATAATTAAGTGTATAATTGCGATTTTACAATTGAAAATAAAAATATACTAAAATTCATATTATAAAAATTTTAACTATCATCGAAACAAAAGGACAAAATCATATAAATATTGAGTTCATAACATTAGCAAGACTTACTCCGAAAATAATAAATAACACTATAACATACTATAACATACAAGTAATCCAAGTTTTTGTTTTACACGGAAGTAGCTATCACAAATATAAAATAAAACCTCAAAAGTATAAAAAAGGTTAGACCAAAATTAAAATTAGAATAAATTAGAATAAAATGTATAGCTACGCATAACATTAGGTATATCTCTAATATAAACACTATCAGTAATATATATATATATATATATATATATATATATATATATATATATATATATATATATATATATATATATATATATATAATATAAATGTCATTGTCATTCATAGAGTACGCATAGTGTAAGAATCAGAGATATTATTGTTATGCTTCGACTACAGATTGCATAAGTTAATCGAGAGAGAGAGAGAGAGAGAGAGATAGATAGATAGATAGATAGATATAATATTTATTTGTAAATATTTACAAAAAAAGTTTTTACATATATAATTTACATTTTAATGTCACACGTTGTCAGTTTCTTAAAATTTCATATCACGTCGTTACTTAACTAAAATTAATTGCACATATGTGAAGTCAGGTATATAAAGTATTGCACTTTGTTGTCAGTTATAAAATTTGTTTTTTCTAAATCGTACTTATTATACCTATCAGTCGCTTGAATAAAATTATATACATACATTAACAATCGTTTCCATTCATACTAATAAATACATGCATACTTTTTAAAAATTGTTTTGTCAAATTAATAATTAAATACATTCACACTTAATTAACACTAAAAATATTTAATAAATAAATAAATAAAATAATAAATAAATACGTCGAATACATAAATAAACAAGATAAATAATTAAATTAAATAAATAAATAAATAAATTTAAATAAATAAATAAATAAATTTAAATAAATAAATAAGTTAAATAAATAAATAAATAAGTTTTAATAAATAAATAAATTAAATAAATAAGTTTTAATAAATAAATAAATTAAATAAATAAATAATTTAAATAAATAAAAAGCCTAAATATATAATCGACTCATTTTTATCTCTAAACATACTCCTCACCATGTAATTGTTTAAGGTGCCTGCTAAACGCCGTTTTAAATTTACAAAAAGATGGCAGGCACCTCACACTGCTCGGGAGCGAATTCCAGAGGTGCGCACCTTGAACTCTGAATGAAAAAAGGCCCTTATCGGTGCGCGACCCCGGAACCGAGAGCTCTTTCATACCACCCCTACTTGAAGTCCTGGCCTGGTTTTTTTCAAAGAGGGCAGTAAGATACGGTGGCTGCCGCATGACAACCGCTTTGTAAAGCAGCAGCCCCATAAAATACTCCCTCCTCACCTTCAATTCTAACCAGTCCAGTTTTTTCCTGTAGGCGGTGATATGCTCATCCCGCCTAACACCACATATGTATCTCACACATGCATTCTGCAGACGTTGTAGTCGTGTCTGGAGCTCCCCTGACACATCAAGAAGAACCACTGAGCAATAATCTAAGTGAGGTAGTACCAGTGCACATGCCAGCTGCTTCCTCAGTATCTCTGTGGTGCTTGAACGGAAAAGTTTTAAGCTATACAGAGCCCTATTTACCTTTCTACTGACCGCATTCAGTTGCGGCTTCCATGTCAACCCTCCGTCCATCACCACGCCGAGGTTGGTGACTGTATCGACAAAGGGAACGTGTACGCCGGTCTGTATCTCAATGCCTTGCAAGTCGAGGCTCTGAACCTGTTTGATGTTGTGATCAGATCCAAAAATGATCGCCTTTGTCTTGCCGACATTGAGGCGCAGGCCAGCTGACGTTGCCCAGTTCGACACTGCTTGTGCTACAGCCGACATGCGACCGATACCATCACGAAGACCTTTCAGGGTCACTTGTGTGTAGGTTTGCAAGTCGTCAGCGTAAAGTATGTGTTCGACACCATCTAAGTCGAGTGCGTCTTGTAAGTCGTTTATGTACAGGCTGAAAAGCAGGGGTCCCAGGACTGAGCCCTGTGGAACGCCAAGATTGGTGGTTAGCCAACCTGAATCCCCGTTTGTGATTGTGACGACTTTCTGTCGTCTCCCCATGATATATGACTTAAGCCACAGGAGAACACTCCTGGAGAATCCCATGCGCATCAGCTTACGCAGCAGTTTAGTGTGTGAGATGGTGTCGAATGCTTTGCTAAAATCAAACATTAACAAAATAGTCAATAGTTTTTTGTTGTTGTCAATGCCTGATCTTATGTCCTCCGTCAGTTTCAGTAGTGCTGTCTGTGTACTGTGATTCTGTCGAAAACCAGTCTGCATCGGGTCCAAAGTATTATTTTCTCGTAAGAAGTTGGTTATTTGGTCGTGTACGATTTTTTCAAGGACCTTAGAAAGGAAACTCAGCAGGGCAATTGGTCGGAAATCTGACACCGTAGATGGGACAGGTTTCTTCTTCAAAGGCACCAACCGAGCTCCCCTCCAAGCTCCCGGAAAAATGCCACTGGACAGAGAGGAGTTAAAGATCTTAACAATATGATCTCCCACAAACGGAAGAGCCTTAGCCACTATACTTTGGGGAATGTCGTCTTCCCCTCTGGCTTGTGATGAGAAGTGGGCAACAGCCAGAACCACGTCCGAGAAGCTGACTTCTCGGAAAACAAAACCGTCATCACTGGCAGTGGTCAGGACGCTGTCAAGTTCTTCATCACCCTCATTTTGGGAGATCGACACCCCTGCAAAGTGGGCATTGAGCTCTTCCGGTGAGAAACCATGAAGCTCCTCTCTTGTCTTTGGCAGAAGGCCCAGAGCCTTGAGCTCTTTCCAGATATCTTTCTTATTATTAATCGCTTCAGAAATTTTATTTTGTAAAAATCTTTCCCTTGTTTCCTTCGTTCGTAATTCAGCTTCAGCTGCAAGGCCCTGATACTCCCGCCACAGTCTGTCGTCATTGGTCCTCGAATAGCGTCTTCGTACGGAGTCACGTTTTTTGTAAAGATGTATTAGCTCAGCATCAACCCATGGTGGATTTGTTTTCTTTTTCGGTATGAATTCTTTTAACGGTGCAATTTTATCTATCACAGCCATGAGGTTGACACTGAGGCACTCTAATTGACTGTCAACACTCGCCGCGGGACCATCGATCCGCGACCAATCACAGTCAGCTAGGCGAGACAGGAGGTCGTCTTGCTGGATCGACTTAAAATCCCTGTAGCTGAATGATTCAACCACAGGGGATGCAGCAGTTTCGACCCCAATCTCGACCTCTATGATGTTATGATGACTGGGAAAAGGCGCCGGCCGATTGTCCCTGCTCAGTACAACGTCATTATTATCTGTCAAGATCACATCAATCCACGTGTGAGAATCCGTGAGATGATGAGTCGCACCATGATCAATTATTTGAAGGTTAAGATCATCAGCCAACCGTCTAACAAATTTCGCATCGGCTGACGTTCCGAGTAGGTTCGCATTCAGATCTCCCATAATAATTTTGTGACTAAAGTCTTGAGTATGTATCGTCAGTTTGTCTATTAAGTCCGAGCCCTGTAAAAACGGTACGTGTGGTTGTCTGTATATTAAAGCAACAAAGACGGGGGGAAGGCTGCCCTGCTGAACACTGCACATTAAATATTCAGGTATAAATGGTCTGCCCTCCTGTGTTGTTGGAGAACTGCTTAGTAAATTTGCCTTGAAAGTGTTATGAATGTACAGGACTAGCCCGCCTCCTAGTTTGTTGCGATCAAGTCTAAGTAGTGAGTAGTCATCGATCTGAATGAGATCACTCCCAACGTCAGGGTCAAGGTGCGACTCAGCAACCCCAAAGAGATGGTAGGTAGGACGAGCTGAAAGGTGTTGTTTAATCATGCCAATGTGCCCCTTCAGTGAGGTAACATTGACAAAACCTGCCCTCAGTCCCTTACAGTGAACCCCCCCAGCAGTGTCTGCGGATAGTCAATTTTTTGCAGCAGTTGACGGAATTACATTATTATCAATTTCGATTTCATTATCAACAGTTTTTTTTTCAGTATTTACAGTTTGAGATGGTTGATTAATGGCATATGATGCCACAATTGTCTGTAAATCAGCCGCAGATGAAAATTCATGAGAGACATCGCCATCGCGCCTCTTCACCAGGAAACGGCCCCCTCTATGCCAAACATATTTAAAATTAAGTCTCATCGCAAGGGCCTTGAGACTTCTATATTTAATAAAACATTCTTTTGTTAACAATTCATTTATAAAAATTTTCCCATTTATAATCCCATCCCTTGTGTCCTGGTCAAGAGCTGCAATGTCGACATCTCTAGCATGAAAGCCAGTGATAAGCTTTTTGGCTCGCATTATTCTCTCGCCTAACGCACTGCTGGAAAGGGTAACAACCCATGGTGACCTTCTACGTTCGCTGTTTGTATCTGCTAATGCCGCAGCTGTCGATTCTTCTGACCGAAGCAGGCGTGTGCCTATTATATCAATTTTTTGTGTTAGAGAGAGAGAGAGAGAGAGAGAGAGATCCAGTCGATGATAATAAAATTGAGAGTTACGTACCATCAAAGTAATTAATAATTAAATGATAAACACCACAAATATAAATGTACAAAATAACTTCACTAGCAAACAAAATTATAAACTAATATTAAAAAGAAAAAAAAATACAGTAAACTAGTACGAATATTAAGTATATTTTACTTACAATTAATTCAAAATTGCACTACCAAATCAACTTACAATACAAATTTAAAAATATTTCCAATACGATTGCTTTCTGTTACTTTTCAGGGAATGTCCTTATGTGTTTTGTACTTGAAATAAACCTGAAACACAAAACAAAGTAAATATTCTACCAAAATTTAAATAACAATCTTATATTCAAAACTACTTATATGACTCAAAATCGACTTCAAACAATGTGTACGCTATCCAGTGTCTTTTGCCAATCTTCTCCAATCACCCAAATTGATATTCTGTAAAACTAGAAAAGGATACAAAATAAGATTTGAAATTTTATATATAATAAGGTTCAACTACATTAATTAAATAAATTAATATAAAAATAAATAAAAATAAAATTAAATAAACTAATTAAATCTATAAAATTAAATAAAAATGGTAGCTACGCGTAGCTCAACAATGAGTGAGGGGGCTAGTAATCTACCAGATACGCAAGACATTCACGTTATTGATAATTTGAATCAATTAGGCGCCCCTCAGGCAAACAACGGAGACAATGCATCAACAAATAGCGGACACCAAATAGAAAACGGAATCGTGGTGCCCGTAACAAATCAGGCGGCTACATCGAGTGCGAGTTCACATAACAATTTGATACTAGAGACAGCTTCTGTATCGCACGAAGATATCACGTGCGCATTAGACATCCGAACTGGAATAAAAATAGTGCCAGAATTTAATGGTTCGAGCGACGCTACGCATGCTTTTATACGCGCGTGCGAACGGGCAAATAGGTCAATTCTACCCGGGTCTAGACCAATCTTTTTGGAAATCATAAGAGCTAAATGTATTGGGGACGCGAGTCGATATTTACTAGGACGATTTGATCACGAGGATCTAGACAATCTGCTCAACGATTTAAAAAGAGCATTCGGACCGAGAGACAATTACAATCAGCTAGTAGGAGAATTAAATAGAGTTTACCAAAAATCGGGAGAATCAGTACGTGACTATGGAACACGGGTTAGCCTATTGTTAAACAGATTGACAGATTCAATTAAAAAGACTTATAGCAACGATAAATCAATCAGAGTAATAGAAGGCGCATGGGATAACGCAATGAGCTGCTTCATTTCCGTATTACGAAATTCGGTCGTGGCAGACAGGATCGAGCGAGACAATCCGATCACCTTAGAAGATGTGGTGCATCACGGTTTAGAAGCGGAAAATATAATCGAATATAGAGAGGGATTGAAAGCTCAAAATGAACGCAAAAACAGGTCGCCGACGCGCAACGAAGGTCTGTTCAGAGTAGCACATGTTCAAGAGTATCAAACAAAAAACACGGCAAACCTTGAATCACATTATGACAGAAAATATCGCGAGAAAAGAGTGTGCTTTAAATGCAATAATCCGGGGCATATACAAGTAGATTGTTATTCAAAATCATTTTACGGTAATCGGGGAAGAGGGTTTCAAGATCGCAGGCAAAATCGACTCAATCCATACAATGCTCAAAACCGGAGACAAACAAACGCGAATAGATTAGAGCAATCGAACAAATATATGGAGCATTTAAACGCGAAACAAGCTTGTTTAAGCGGGGCGGAACCTACGTGTCTACTACGATGCCGCGAGAATAAGAACTTCAAAACTGTCTATTATAAAATTAAATAATAAATTCTCAGAAGATGGACAAATTTCATTCTTAATTTATATAGGTTGTAGCTTAAATTTAATAAAAGCGGAAAACATAAAAAATAGCAAACCAATAAACTAAAAAATCATTTACACATAATAGGAATTGGAGAACGTTTGGTAAAGACTCTCGGAGAAGTTACACTTGAAGTCGGTGGTATAAACATAACCTTTCAAGTAGTACCAGACACCTTTTCTATAGAATCTGGGGGCATTATTGGTATCAATTTTCTCGAAAATGAGGAAGCTAACCTCATCTTTCGAGAACATGGAAGCGGAGAGATGAAAATCGATTCCCATTCATATCCCTTTATAAAGAATACGATAACAGAACATACACCCCGATCGCGAAAATATTTAGAATTTCCAGTACATCCTACTAATCTCAAGGAGAGAATTTTGCCACGCATAGATATTGAACCTGATATCTATTTAGGCGAAGCCCTCGTTGCGCCAATAAACGGCATGATTAAAGTATGCGCGATTAATTCTTCGGCTAAAAAGGTCACTGCCACATTCCCAATTCCTGAGTTGGAGGAAATTCTCAAAGACATACCCGACGATACACAGATAGCCATTTTAGCAGACAAACGAGAAGAAGCTAAAAGAATTGCAACGTTCCTAAGAATAATAAGATTAGACCATTTAAACCCGGAAGAGAAAGATAAATTAGAGACTTTAATAAGCAAAGTTTCAAACTAATTTTACGTACCCGGAGACAAACTACAAGCACTGACATACTAACATATAAAATTGAGACGACAGATAACACACCAATACACATAAAACAGTACAGGCATCCTCAAATACAGAGACACGAACTGGACAGACAAATCCAAGAAATGCTCATGGAAGACATTATTCAACGTTCCTTATCCGGTTATAATGCGCCTTGCTTCCTAGTCCCAAAAAAGATAGACAGCTCTGGACATAAAAAATGGCGTTTAGTAATTGATTAATTATCGAGCTCTCAATGAATAGGTAATAAATGTATCCCACCCGTTACCCAACTTTTCAGACATACCTGACCAGCTCGGAGGAGCAAAATACTTCTCTACATTGGCCTCCGGATTCTACCAAATCCCTTTAGATCCCTCATCGAGACATCTGGCAGCTTTCTCAACTCCTTTTGTGTCTCCCCGAGGTGTAGAGATACCCATTTATATGGACGATGCCATTTTATATTTTGCAACATTAACAGAACATATAAAAAAATTAGAAAAGTTTTTAATAATAATAAAAAATGCCAAACTCACATTAAAACCAGAAAAATGTAGCTTTCTATGCAAAGAAATTTCATACTTTGGATACATCATTTCCAGCGAAGGAGTAAAACCAGACCCCAAAAAGGTTGAGGCAGTCTAATGTTTCCCGATACCTAAAAATAAGAAAAATATCAAACAATTTTTAGGACTTGTTGGATATTATAGGAGATTTATGAAAGATCTTGCAGAAATTGACAACCCTTTATACACACTATTAAAGAAAAACATACCATTCAAAAGGGGTCCCAGCCAACAAGAAGCTTTCGAAGCTTTAACTAATATTTTGAGCACTCCCCCTTTACTCCAATACCCAGACTTCAATAAAGAATTCATAATATCCACAGATGCATCAAACTTTGCAGCCGGTACAGTTTTAAGTCAGGGTCCCAATGATTTATCGATAACTTTTGCATCTAGATTGTTTGGTAAAGCTGAAAGAAATTATACCACCTCCGAGCACGAACTATAAGCCATGATCTTCGGAGTCGAACAATTCAGACCATATGTTTATGGTAGGAAGTTCACTCTAGTCACAGATCATCGGCCCCTAGTAATAGCTCCAAGGTATAAAAGATCCCACACCCAGACCTGCTCGATGGAGAATACGTCTTTGAGAGTACATTTTTAAGGTTAAATACAAGCCTGGTCGAGTGAATTCAAATGCTGATGCCTTATCCAGAAATCCTGTTGAGAACAATCCTGTAGAGTCTGACACTCCCATGGATCTGGAAGAGATGGATCTCTGCGCAGACTCCCTATCAGTTACGGACTCGGACGATAACACCTTGTTGATTGAAAATTCAATTTCCCAAATATTCCTTACACTGCATGTACTTGTTAATATAGAATCACATAAGATTTGCATGAATAAAGTGACAGAAAATACTCAAGATGTAGGTTAGTCTGTAGAAAAGATGATAAATGTCAACGAAAAATCTCAAAATCCGCAGCCGCAAAGGTCGAAGGGATTTGAGTACCCTGAGATATCTACTAGCGCAGGTAAGAGAGTGAATAATGAGAAATTAATGAATCGAAAAGCCACAGGTATTAACGACCAAAACGAGTCAAAAAAAGTTGAATGCATTGACACTGGGAACTTAGGACACATGAAAGAGAACAAACCTAAGCGTCTTGAGGAAGACAGTATCACATCAATACATGAGAAACAATTTGTTTTACCTGTAGGACATACATCAACAGTCCACACTAATGATCTCTTACTTATGAAAAACGACTATTACATTCACTTTATTCCTGCAAAGCGGCAGTTCGACGCGAGACGAGAAAGCATTCAGTTGTAGTTTAACTTAAGTACATATCATAAACTCAAATTAAAATAGTAAAATTAAACTAATATTATATTTAAAAAATAATATAGTTCAAAATATTTCCATTTTTTACTAATTCTTATAGTCTCAAATGAACGCTAAAGAAATTAATGAATTCGATTAATATATTGGCAAGTATTGTATTTTTATTTGTATATCAATTTCTTTCTTTTATTAATTAGTATGAAGTACACAAACTATTTAAAAAATATTATAGTTTAAAATATTTCTATTTTTTACTAATTCAGATAATCTGAAATAAACGCTAAAGAAATTAATTAAATCGATTAATAAATTGGCAAGTATTATATTTTTATTTGTAAATCAATGTCATTTTTTTATGAATTAGTATAAAGTATAAAAATTAATAATACCTTTCAAATTTAATATTGTAAGACATTAAATTTGACATAAATACATGTTGATAAGAAATAGGTCAAAAAGTTGAACCTCAAACACAGATCTATAATACTCTCGCTACATTACACTCGCGTTATATGTAGTGCTCATATGGCAATTCATGTCTATTATAGGTAAGCTAACTGATACTTTTTGAAAACAAGCCAATATAATATTACTTAGAAGTAAATTAGAAAGGTATTTTTTATAGATTTCACAACTTTTCCAGAGACGGACATTTATTCTTACTATTCTCGAAAAAATAGAAATATTTTAAAATAGAATATTAGTTTATGTTTACTATTTTAATTGTAGCGTATTTCTTTTAAGTTATATTGTGGGTAATAACGAAACTTATACTTGCCAAATTTAATTTTTTTTGAAAGTGTCATTGACTCCATTTTCTTTTAAACTACTTTGATTATTAAAATTCACTTAAAATAAATTTTAAAAAAATTCCTTCGAAAGAACCTTATAATATTCTCATGTTTTATTCAGATATCAAGTCAACGCTGAGTGAAAAGAATCTTTTTAATGTAATTATAAACCTGAGCTTGCAAATATTTGATTAATTATAGTTTTATAATTTCATTAAAATGACCCTTCTGAGCCAGTGTTGACTTTATATCTGGATAGAACATGAGTATATTATGTGTTACTTTTAAATAAATAAATGTTTGTGTATGGGTAACTTGATAGTTTCATTGACTCCATTTTCTTTTAAACTACTTGAAGTAATCTTTTGCAATTTTACCTAAACCATTATGTAGCCCTATTTGATTATAAAAATTCACTTAAAATAAATTTTAAAAAAATTACTTCGATAGAACCTTATAATATTCTCATGTTTTATTCAGATATTAAGTCAACGCTGGGTGAAAAGAGTCTTTTTAATGTAATTATAAACCTGAACTTGCAAATATTTGATTAATTATAGTTTTATAATTTCATTAAAATGACCCTTCTGAGCCAGCGTTGACTTTATATCTGGATAGAACATGAGTATATTATGTGTTACTTTCAAATAAATAAATGTTTGTATATGGGTAACTTGATAGTTTCATTGACTCTATTTTCTTTTAAACTACTTGAAGTAATCTTTTGCAATTTTACCTAAACCATTATGTAGCCCTATTTGATTATGAAAATTCACTTAAAATAAATTTTAAAAAAATTTCTTCGATAGAACCTTATAATATTCTCATGTTTTATTCAGATATCAAGTCAACACTGGGTGAAAAGAGTCTTTTTAATGTAATTGTAAACCTGAGCTTGCAACCATTTGATTAATTATAGTTTTATAATTTCATTAAAATGACCCTTCTGAGCCAGCGTTTACTTTATATCTGTATAGAACATGAGTATATTATGTGTTATTTTCAAATAAATAAATGTTTGTGTATGGGTAACTTGATAGTTTCATTGACTCCATTTTCTTTTAAACTACTTGAAGTAATCTTTTGCAATTTTACCTAAAACATTACGTAGCCCTATTTGATTATGAAAATTCACTTAAAATAAATTTAAATTAAATTACTTCGAAAGAACCTTATATAGTATTCTCATGTTTTATTCAGATATCAAGTTAACGCTGGGTGAAGAGAGTCTTTTTAATGTATTTATAAACCTGAGCTTGCAAACATTTGATTAATTATAGTTTTGTAATTTCATTAACATGACCCTTCTGAGCCAGCATTGACTTTATATCTGGATAGAACATGAGTATATTATGTGTTACTTTCAAATAATCCTTTAAACACAAGAAGCACTTACACGAGTACAAATATTCACAAAGACCCTCGTCAATAACAAAAATTTGGGTTAAAAAACACTACATCTATTGGAGTATTAAATATTTAACAGATGCTTCTGCGACGCACCAACTTGATTGGAGAACTTGATTTGTATTATATTTACATCATGACAACATCAGAGCGGATATTCAATTACTGCATCCCCATGATTGTGTGGTATTTTTCTGGTGCATAGTGGCTTATGCCCTGTATGCTTATGGTCAATCAGCAGATGACTTTGTATATCCCCGATGATGATTATGCACGAGCACATAAATATTTGTTACTAAGAAGTAGCACACCACAAGTATAACAAATTGATGGAACAACTAAGAAATCGTTGTCGATATACCTACAAAAAAACTAATTGCTTTATTGTTTTATCTACCCTGGTAGAAAATTATCTAGTTTTATCGAGGCCCTCGATTATTTCCAAGGCAAACTAGATAGATCTACATAGTTCTAGATTAATTTTCTACCAGGGTAATAATTCTTCGTTGAATGCAATTATCACAGTTAATTGCTGTATATGCATTTTAACAATGACTTTACCTATAAGCGTGGCACCAAAGAAATTGCAACCATATTTCTGAGCAAACCAACTTTACTTGATGACTTCATGATTTCAATAATGCTCATTTCATCTTGTTTATTCCTTGCGAGTTTCAAGGGTGCAACATACGCAAAGGCAGAGAAGACGTCCTTAATTGTTCCTTTTTGTGTACGAGTACTATACTATTCTACCTCTTCTTTTACTAGTCTTCTTTACTTACAATGCTAGACATTCCCTGCCCTTTCTTTCCAAGTTCCTGACCCTCTTAAAATCCATATTTTGCCACGATTTTTGCTGCAACAGAAGACGTTGTGTATCCTTGATGATTTAGATTCTGTCAAAGAAGTGATCTCGATACAACTTCTGGTGTAGCCTCCGACAGAAAGGCAATGGAGCGATGGTAGCATCTTGTCCAGTACTCCTGAATGTTGTGCGTTCTCCATCTCTTTCGACAGAATTCATTGTTAGTCTTTTTCTTTATCTCTCTTACCATGTAAAACAGCAGCTTTTTTCAACTACACTTGGGATTGCAATAATTTTATTGCAGATGACCGTCTTGCCACTTTTTCGGACGTACGATATTTTTCGAAATCGTCGTACAGCGATTTCATCATGTAATAAAAACAAATCGCGTAAAAACAACCCGTTTTATTTTAATAATACAAATGACACAAACGCATCCTTCATCCTTCAACATTTGATTTAAATAATAGGTTAGATTTTTTGGTTGTCGTCTGCACTGTCTGCAGGCACTATATATATATATATATATATATATATATATATATATATATATATATATACAAATATACATATGATTAGAGAAAACAGAAATGCGGAGAACAAAATGAAAATAAAAAATTTGAGCAAATATATTATGCTTTATATTTTTAATTAGATGAATCTTTTTTAACAGAAACTTTTATTACGTGATAGACTAAATTATTATCTCTTAAAACAGTGTTAATAGACTTCACATAAGTCAATCAGTGTTTAGATATTGATATTTAAAAATTTTGAAGTGGTTAAAAAGGCACAATTAGACGTATAAAAGGCGACCGTGGGTACTTATACGTGCAAGCGGGCGCTGCCGCGCCCCTTGATATTGAAAATATACAGAAGCACTTGGACGGTTAAGCTAAGTCCTTCTGTATATTTTCAATATATGTACTTAAGTTAAACTACAACTGAATGCTTTCGCGTCTCGGGCCGAACTGCCGTTCTCCTCTCCTCTCTGTTGCTTCCAAGCTTCGCAATTTGGTGCCGCTCTCCTTGTCTCCACCCTCGCTCTCTGGTGATGGCCAATCAGCGAAGGTCAAAGTTTAGCGATCGGGCTTTTCCCTCTCTTCGATCTTGATTTGGGCCTGCGTGTGGGTACGTGCTTTCTCTCTCTTTTTCGCTCTTCGTTCCTCGCCTTTCACCGACCCTTTTTTTATGAGTACACGTGTTTTTCGTCGTGCACTTTTCGTGTTGCCTTTTGGGCTGATGGAAGGCGCTTATATTTCCGTGCTTTTCCTTGTGAATTTATGAAAGACCTTTTGTGTACATCGAGCGAGACCAGTGCTGTTGGTTTCTTCTTACTTATTATTTATGGCCGTGTTTGCTTGTGCGAGCCACTTGAGCTTTCGGTCTGTTATTTTTTGTATTTCATGACCGAGCCTTTGCTCTATCGAGTGATTTATTTGAGTAACGAATTTCTAGAGGTCTATCTACTAAATAATGAATGCTATGTATTTTGGAGTTATTATCCAATTTGAATATTTGCGCGTTTCGATGTATGAAATTAGCAAATGCGCAATTCGCAAGTATCGTGTCGTGTCATTACGTTACAGCATTACAAGCACGGTGTCCTTTTTTACAAATATAGAAGCGTACATTTTCAAAAATGTATTTATTTCATTGAGAGTATTAGTTTTTTTATTGGTGAAGGTCATGGGGGGGGGGGGGGGGTATATATATGGGTTTGGGAAATATTTAATGAAAAACAAATAAATAAGGAAAATAATCTTTTTGTATTTATTTCAATGGAATAATGTAGTTAAGATATTTTTTGTTAATTTTTTGTTAATCTCAGTGTGACAGTGGCTCTGTCTTTGGAATTTAAAAAGTTTTATTGTTTAAATTTATTTATTTCAAAATGCTTAGCTTGGGGTAATTGGGTTGGCGGTTTTATTTTTCAAATTGTCATTATTATTGCTAATAGTAACAATTTGATAAATAATACATTATTTATCAATAATAAGATGTCAGTGTTAAGCGATATTAAATGAATAAATAATATATTAATATCACAAAAAAGTTCATAAATAAATATAAATATCATAAATTAATATCATAAGGTTTAGTGCTGAAATTTTTACTATTGCATAATGCTCAGCTTGAGGTAGTTGGGTATAAGATCTCGCGTTTAGGGTTCAGGTTTTAGTTAATTATGGCAAATTACTAATAGAAACAAGCAGCAAACATATACGGAGAAAAGATTTTGTTAAATTTTACAATATCATATTTTACTATATAAGTTTTCTCATTGTAACAGTGGTTCTGTCTTCGGAATTTAAAACTTTTATTGTTTAAATTTTTTTATTTCAAAATGCTTAGCTTGGAGTAATTGGGTTTAGAGTTTATGGTTTTAGTTTTCAAATTGTTATTATTGCAAAATGCTCAGCTTGACGTAGTTGAAGTAACAAAAAATTTAAATAATAAATTATGTATCAATAATAAGATGTCGGTGTTCAGCGATAATAAATGAATAAATAATACATAAATATCATAAAAAATTTAACATTGTGAAGTATTCAGATGGCCTTAGAGTTTAGTACTTACGGTTTAACATTTAAATTTTTACTATGCTCCGCTAGAGATAGTTGGGTATAATATTTAGCGTTTAGGGTTTAGGTTTTAGTTAATTATGGCAAATTACTAAGCTTACGGGGGTAACATACCTAAAACAGATTTTCTTGATTTTTTAGTTGTAAAAAAAATTGATTGTTATAAATTGTATTATAAAATTGATGTCTTACATGTAAATACACTATTTTAACATATTTCACCAGAAAAAAGTACCATTAACGATGAAATATGGTATATAAGCGACTAGTAGCATTTTTTTCGTACGCGCAAGCTCCAGACTACCCATGTGTAGGATATTAGGCCTACGAGAGCTTAAAATACTTCAAATACATAGCACTAGTGCATAAAGTGATTTAAATTTTATTATTCTCACTTTCACTATTTTCTGAAGTTAGTTACTGTATCTAAAATAAAAAAGAAAGTTGAAAATTCACATATTTTTCTATTGAGCGAAGACATGTTAATTATATTTTAATGTATTCTAATTAGCATCATCCACTGCCTGGATGAATTACGAATGATGTAAGCTCTAGAAGAATATTTTTCATGCTTTTGGATAATCAGGAGCCTTTACGTACGATCTGAAAATACAAAGTTGAACAATATCAAGTTAAAGTATAAAGCGTATTATATCACAACATCTATGAATAACATACCTGACACAATTCTATAACGTTTTTATTCACTAAAGTAACTATTATGACATAAAATATGTCATTTAATGCTTTTATATCCTGTAAAAAATTATACCACATAAGTATTAATACAAAAAACATATACGACTCAAAGTTCAAATAATTTGTGTACATAATAAGACTAACCTCTTAAAAGTCTAGTAACTTCCTTGATGTGATGCCTTCATAATCAGAATTGTTTCTATAATAATATATATAGTTTACTCTGTTTGTCCCTTGTATGCTGGTTTTGCTGAAAAACAAATAAGTATATCACAAAGTAATATATTCTTTTCAATATTTAGATTACTTATAAAACGAAAATACTTATCTGGTTAACAAATTTACTTTTTATAATTCACTTTTATAATAAATAGTCTGCACTATCAAGTTGAAATTTATGTTAATAAAAGTAAACACTAAAACTGTCGGAGACTGATCAGCTGATTGTCAGTCAGTACTGTAATTAGTAGTGCTGGACGACACAGCGCGGTGCTGTAAGCCAAATGCGCGAAAATTTTAAAATGCTGCTATTAAAAATGATAATTATAGTCTATATCTTTTTTATATAAGCTAATTGGTATCTAAAACTTCATTTTTAAATATTAGATAACTTCTAAAGAGTTTTTGGACTAATCGTAATAAGAAATGAGGTTAAGATCTGCCTATCTCTGCACAAGTCTACCAAACTCTGGTTAATTCATGGATTTCGGTCATTTGACATAGTTTAGCAGAGTTTATCAGAGTTAGACAGAGTTAGTCAGATATCATTTTTTCGGTAACATCAGATATTCTTAAAATAATTCGTAGAGATTAGCAGATGTATGTAGAGTTAGGCAGAATAAGGCAGAGTTTGGCAGACTTTTGCAGAGATTGACAGATTTACGAAGAGTTTGACAGACTTATGCTGAGATTAACAGGCTTACACAGAGTTATGTGTTCAAAAAATTAGTTTTGAAAGAAAAAAATTATTTCTGATTAACTCTGTTAAACTCTGTGTAAGCCTGACAAACTATGCTAAATTCTGCTAAACTCTGCGAAATGTTCGAAGTCCATTAATTAACCAGAGATTAGCAGATTTGTTAAGAATTTGGCAGAGTTAAGCAGAGTTAGGTAGATAACTCATTCCCACTATGGTAGGTTACTATAGTCCAAAACATATATTTATAATCTCAAAGAATAACGCTTTCTTAAAGCTAATTTTACCGATTAATGAGATTCAACATGCAGTTTTGGAGGTTAGTAACTCTACGCTGTGCTAGAATTAATCTACTTACTTGTAAGTATTTATTTCTAGATTTCTTTCAACTAATGTTAATTAAACAGTCTTAAGGTTTTGTTACACAATTAAGAGTGCAAAAAGTATATTTAAACCCTGAGAAAAATGCTTTCTTTGATTAAATTTTACCGAATAATAGGGTTAAACATGTAGTTTTGGAGGTTAGTGACTCTCCTCTGTGCAAGAATTAATCTACATGTAACTATGTATTTGTAGATTTCTTAGGTGGACAAAAGTAAAAGTTTGAATTCGTAACCTCCGAAGATACCCTTTACTAGTCGATTTTAACAATAAATTCTATTACTTATGGAATTGAAACTATTTAAAACGATGTATTCTGCTCAAAATGTACCCACTAATGATAATTAAATACTTTAAAGGTTTAGTTACGTAACTAAGAGTGCAAGATGTATATTTATAACCTGAGAAAACCGCGTTCTTTGATCTAATTATAATACCAAATAATCAGGTTAAGTATACCGTTTTACTGGTTACACTACTCTGTATCTATACATATACTTGTAACTATATATTTGTGGGTTTTTTAGATGGATAAAAATAATACTAGAAATATCTAACCTCAAAAAATACTCTTTACTTGTTGCTTTTAACCATTAAACCTGGTTTTTGAGGTTAGTAACACCAACGAATATAGACGCTTATCTATATTCCTTGGCAACACTACTCTGCATAAATGTATCTACTTATAGCTGTACATTTATGTTTTTTTTTTAGATGGGTTCAAATAAAAGTTGGAATACCTATCCTCAATAAACACGCTTTACTTCTCGATTTTAATTATAATTTCTATTATTTATGGAATTGAAACTATTTAAAACTGTGTATTCTGCTGAACATATACCAATTACTGATAATTAAATATTTTTTAGCCCATGGACAATTACAGTGTCTTTCCATTCGAAAATTTTATGCAAATTTTAAAGCGAATGATTCGAATAAAAGAACAACCATTACAAAAAAATTCACCGATGACTAACAGAAAAAAGAGAATTTACACACAAAATAATGTTTCATGAAGGAAGAACTCTTGCATCAATGTCTCAACCTGCTAATAAGTCACTTCCAAACGCTTGCTATTCTTGTCACCGTTCATTAAAATTTGCTAATTTTAAACTGAAAGACTCAAGACCAAATAATTGTTGTATTAGTACAGAGAACCAGGTAATTTTACTTGAACGCATTTGTAAAAAAGATAATCAAGATGTTATAGTTGGTAGAGAATTTTTTACCAAGGGAAGCATACCAAATTATCCACTATCGTCCATAGGTATGGGTATTTGTGAAGTTGGCGATTTATCGACAAGATAAATATTTTTAGTCCAAAACGTACGTAACAAAGCGTGCTTACTTTTTCACCAGAAAAGTCATATGTTGTACCACTGTTGCATCACAATTAAAGTTGTGGTAAATATTTATATTTATAATTTATGCTCTAGAGGGTCTTAAGTTTTGTTGTATTTTTTGGTTCCGTTATATCATTTAAATTTTATTAGATTACTTTGTAAACTACTTCCGAAAATTTTTTACAAAAAAATCTGAAAATATGGAAATAATCTTATGAGAGTTTATAAAGGTCCTACGATAAAACTAATAATATGTACTTAAGGTGATGCTAAAGCCAACTGTCACCGACAAATACGCGGAACCACTTTTCTCATTTAATTTTCAATTTTTAGCAAATATCTTTATGAAACGTTATTATCCTAATAAAAAACAACAACGTTTCAGAGAGATATTTTCTCAAAATTGAACATTGAATAAAATAAGTGGTTCCTCGTATTTGACGGTGACGGGGGGTTTAGCATCGCCTTAAGGTAGTTGTATCACCAGAAACGGGTCTCATTGAAAAATTTCTTGTTAGGTATCCAAAAGTCTATGAGTATCGGAGAAAATGTATGAGGTAAATAGGTATGCTGCGAACTATAAAAAAAATATTTCATTTTAATTTATGTTTGTTGGGTCTAGATATTGTTAAGTAAAAAAGGCTCTTACTCCGCTACTGTAAAACTCTCCGTTTTAGATTTAATTTTAATTATTCAATGCTTATATTTCTCTTCTGACATATGTCTTCACATCAAACGTCGAAAAATATGATTTATTTTTTACTATATTCCTATAAAATATGCTTGAACAAATAAATAAATGGTTTTTGAAGCAATTATTTCACAAGTTTTTATAAACAATTAACTGTTCCGTCTTGTACATAAAATATTTTATCATTTTTTAACGGTCAATATGAAGATATATGTTGAAAGAGAAATATAAGCCTTGAAAAATTAAAATTAAATCTAAAATGAAGATTTTTACAGTACGGAAGTAAGAGCTTTTTTTATTAAACAATATCTCGGTTCAACAAACATAAACCGATATGAAATATTTTTTATACAGTTCATTACCTACATATTTACCTCATATAGTAAAAACAGGAATGTGCAATGTGTAACGTTTTCTACCTATATTTTCATCATATTTTGCAATGTTTTCAATACAAATTTATTTAATTATTACAATTTTTGTTTTAATAGTATGATTTATTAATGGTTTAATTAATAAGTAAATAATTTCTAAAGTAAATATATAATAACTGTTTATATATGAAATCGGGATGTGAGTAGAAATTGGGAAATTTATTGCGTGCATTTTTCATGTCTTTTAGATTAAAGGACCCAAAGAAATTTTTACAACGCTGTGACGTAGATTCTTTTCTTTCTTAATTCTGACCTACAAAGATTTTTCTGATGTTTGGTATTAAGGTTTCTTTACGATCTAAAACTCGAGAGGCTAGAAGAATGTATATACAAAGTACGAAAGATCTTGGTTTTATATGACTCCCATAAAGTTACTTCATACTTAAACGTACAAGCCGTACACCAATGAACCTGAACCTATAAACCGTACACCAATAAACCTGAACCCATGATCAGCCAGAAACTATAAACTATAACCGAGAACCCCTAATACCTTTTCTATATCTAGTTATAAAGTGAGATACTGTTAATACGGGCTGTAGCGTAGCTGGTCCAGAGTCACTAAAGTTCGACATGAAGTCAGCCACTATTTAAAAGGACAATTAATTATTAAATATTCGTTACTGAACACTGAAATAAATTATGTAAAAACATAAATTATTTTGTATTTTAGTCAAAGATATTTCAATATCCTACAAATAAAAGCAATATGCGTCTCGTAAATACATTAACCCTTTACTATCGAGCTGAAATTTAGTAATGTAAGACGCGACGTGGCGTAATATAACAGAATCGCTACGTGGCGTAATATAAATTTTTATACGTAATATTTACAGGATAAAGAAATTGTATTAGTAAGAGATACCAATAATTAAAAGGTAAAAACAACATTCCGTTATAAACGTAATTTTATATATGAGATAAAATTATTTGTTTAAGGGGTAACACCACTGTAATAGAGAAAAAAGCGTTTTTTTGGGTATTTTTTTTATTGGAAAGAGAGGTTATAAAGAAATGATATTTGGATATATTGTTAGTCTAATATTACAGTATATTTACAAAATAAATAAGTAAAAAAGATACAAAATGGCTGATTTATAGCCGATCTCTTGAGGCCTCTTGCATCGTAAGCGCTCCGCGGCCCGCAGTGTACCAATCGCACATTTCAACCTGGATAAAAAAATCCACTTATTCTTGATGTTAATAGCTAGTGAATCATGTAGGGGATTTTAAAAATATATTCCGTTTTGCAAATTTGGCAGTGAATTGAAAATAAATTAAAAATTTTCTTAAAAGAAAGGCACGTTTTTGTTTATAAAAATTGTTTAAATCAATTTATTAAAAATCCCCTACGTGATTCACTTCGAAATATAATAATTAAGGTATGGTTAACATTTCAAATGGATCGAATGAAAACTGTTCAAGTTATGCTGCGTGCCCGTTGAGAAAAACTCGTTTCGAGAAAAATCAACTTAAAATTTCCAAATCAGTTACGGACGTAAAAAAATGAGGAAATCATTTAAAGAATCTTTTTTTTTCGGGATAGGACTTTTTGTACCATATTCTAGAAGGTTCAAAGCATGATTTAAGACAATAAAAAAATCAATTTTTTTAAATTTCCACACTGGTGTTACCCATTAAATAAGTTATGGGCTTTCATTTTCAAGCGCGTCGGAAAGGTACTCACATAAAAGGTAAAAAAATCGAAAACGTTTTTACTAAATCTGATGGAAACTTTTATAATATTCATTCAACCTGTAAAACTATCAAAACAAACAGTTTTTGGTACAAAAAATATAAGTTTTTAAGGTTTTCATTTTTTCGATTTTTTGTGTTTAAATTGTTTATAATTTTATAAACTGATTAATTGTATAGCTTCAAACTTTTATATAATGACTATAATTATATTTAATGAGTTTTCGAAAGTGCTGGAAATATAATATAGATAAAGTTATAAATGACTGAATTTTGAGTGGGATCTCACAGACGCCACCTCAATAGTAAAGGGTTAATTATTGTCAATAATCATGCAAATAGTCAACTAATTATTACGGTTAAGACACAATAACTGCGTGTAGTGTAGACAGCATGCGCTTCATCTTTCTAAAACATTAAAGCTTGATTTAACAGTCACTCGCTTAATCGCTAGATGTAGAAACGACATAAGCACATAAATGCTTAAGGTTGCTCCAGCGTTGGGTAACGTATCAAGCGAGTGCTCTAGGGGGTCTTAAGTTTTATTGTATTTTTTGGTTCCGTTATATCATTTAAATTTTATTAGATTACTTTGTAAACTACTTCCGAACGTCTTTTACAGAAAAAATCTGAAAATATGGAAATAAACGCTACTTCATTTTCTCAGCTTCATTGTGCGCATATGAAGATGCATGTTAACAGCGTTTATTCTTTATATCATTTTTATTCGGTCGGAAACACCAAATTTTGAGCATGTCATTATCGTCACGGATCCAGTTCCTGATCACTATCCAGTTCCTGATCATTTGGTTACATTTATTATTATTTTGACTTTAATGTTTACAAAATTTGTTTTAAAAAATAATTAGTAATAGTAAACTATTTCGTAGTCATATAAAAGAACTTTAAAAGTTATTAGTAAAATACATTTTTAAGACAAAAAATGTTAAAGTTGGTCATTGTTAGCAACGTCGTGATTGACATCATCTTAGTGCAGTTGACTACAAGTGAGCATGCAAAGAAACTTACATCATTTCTTTAAAATTTTGTAATAGACCGTAGAAAAGCTTTTGTAATTAAGTTATTCAACACTTTATTCGTATAAATCACTTAAAACATTCATATAAAATAATACTGATATTCGTAAAAACGTGTGATTAGAAATAGGGTCCAAATTCTTATCGTTTATCCAATTCCTGATCAGTATTAATAACATCCCTGGTAACACAGTCTGACGCACTCGTGATTGCGCCGAAAGTGCACGGTCTGTTTCACACTCTGACTAGATTTCTGCTGCACGACGATTGCGGCAGACGAGTGCGGCAGCATTGCAGCAGACGTACAGCCGACAAGTGCGATTAAGGAGGATTAGTTATAGCGCTGCGATACCACATGGGTACCGGGCCCTAAGAAGCCCAGGCACATCGTTGACATTTATAATCAAAGTGTAAATGAACAAATAAATGAGAGCATGTAAGAAATTTAATTTTTTTTGTACGTTCTTTTTTGGGACGGGGTGGCTGATGCAATGGGATGTATAATACGAACCATAAAAGTGCAGGAAGTTTTTTTTAGTATATACGAAAAGTACGTATGAACGAATGAATTAACGTGATAATGAACCATATCGAAACGCCCATGAGTGCCGAAGCTTGCCAGCATGAAGTAATGATAACGCGGGTCCGGGCTAACACTCTCCTCCTATTGAGGGGAGCACGAAGGGGAGATAAGGGTTTAGTGAGTAGAGGAGTTGGAGTATCAGAGGCTTCCTGCGGGAAACCGGAGACACTCCCCGACTCTCACACACATAAGGGTATAAGCCCTCTTATGGTTCGTAAAGAGATTCCTCAATCTCGACAAAGAAAAAGAAAGAAAATAATTTTTACTATTACTATTACTATTTTTTTTTTTTAACTCGCAAAAATCATCATGGACACCATCCCCTGAGCTCCTGCACTCAGGGGTGGTAGTGTGGGACTCCACTGGCGCGCTGTCCATCCTCAACTGATGTCCGTGCTCAATGCCGGATTACAGCCGAGGCGGGCTCGCCGCCGTGTCTTACCCACTAAAAACGAGTGTGCCGCGAACGCCCCCCACCCGGTACCGCTTTCGCATTACTTCGAGTGGGGAGCCGCCTGTCTTTTTCTTCTTTCGTCCTCAGTCAGTCCTGCCAAGTTTCGTTTGTCTTGTCTTTTCGTCAGCCTGGCCCGTCGGCCAAGCATCCGTCTTCCCGTTTCGCGCGGAGGACCTTTTCGATATATAATGCTACCGCGTCCCACTTGTCTTTGCTCTCCAACATCGTTGCAACAATGTTGGCTGGCACTGTCGGCCCCGTAATGGTCTCCAGTCTTCGTCGTTCTTCGGTCCAGTGCGGGCACACGAAAAACGTGTGTTCCGCGTCGTCTTTGTTGTGCCCGCAGTAAGTACACGCCGGCGTTATAACCTTCCCCATTCTGTGTAAGTATTGTCTGAAGTATCCGTGCCCAGACAAGAACTTGGTGAGGTAAAAACTCACCTCCCCGAATTGCCTGCCCAGCCACGGAGCCAGTTCTGGAATTAGTTCGTAGGTCCATCGTGCCTGTTGCTGTCGACGTGATTGTGGTCGTTGCCTCTCACCCAGTCATTCGTCCTGCCACGCCGTCATTGTCCGTTCCCGTACTTCTGTCGCTGCGCGGGCCCTCCCGAACTCGTGGCTCCGCTCGTATATCCGCTTTCGCTCTTGCGCAAGCAGATATACGGGGATAACTCCGGCGATAACGAATATCGCTGCCCTTGAAACCGTTCTGTACGCGCTTGCTATTCGAAGTGCTCCCTTGCGCTGCACCGCCACTATGCACTTTCTATACTTTTCCTTGCTCATGGCATCGGCTCAGACCTCCGCTCCGTAGAGGAGAATGGAGTTCGTGGTTGACATGAGCAGTCTGCGCGTTGCAGGTCGTGGCCTGCGCACGTTGGCCATGAGCCTGCTTAATTCGGCTACCCGTTTCGCCGCCCTATTCGCCGTGATTCGGAGGTGAAGAGCGAAGGTCAGCTTATTGTCTAGGGTCACCCCCAGATACTTAGCCGCCGGACGCGTCCTCACCACCGCGTCACCTACCGTTATGTCCATTGCTGTCTGGATTCGTTTCCTAGTCAGCAATACTACTTCCGTCTTATCTAAAGCTAGCCGTAGTCCGTGCTCACGCATTCAGTGAAGTATGCGCCGCATGGCCACGGTCAGCTGGAACTGGGCAGTATCTACGTCGCGCGCAACTATTACCACCGCTACATCGTCCGCGCATCCTGTCAGCGACACCCCGATCGGCATCTGGAGTCTCAGCATTGCGTCATATAATACTAACCAAAAATCCGAACCCAAAATCGACCCCTGCGCCACGCCGGCCGTGACAGGTCTGACTTTGAGTCCTTCGTCCGTTTCGTACAAAAGCTTTCTGTCACTCAGATAGTCCTCAATCCATCGCAAGGCATAGTCTGGCACCCCAAAGGCTCGAAGAGCCGCCAGGATGTCGACCCATCTCGCGGAATTGAAGGCGTTCTTAACATCAAGCGTTGCCAGCACGACTATCGGTCTAATTACTATTACTATTATTATTACTATTACTATTACTATTACTATTACTATTACCATTACTATTACTATTACTATTACTATTACTATTACTATTACTATTACTATTACTATTACTATTACTATTACTATTACTATTACTATTACTATTACCATTACTATTACTATTACTATTACTATTACTATTGTTCTTGCTCTTCTTCTTGCTCTTGCTCTTGTTATTGCTATTACTATTGCTCTTGCTCTTGCTCTTGCTCTTGCTCTTGTTCTTGCTCTTGCTCTTGCTCTTGCTATTGCTATTGCTATTGCTTTATGATCTCTCAGTTCACCTGAATATGGGACAGTGAATACAATGTAGCCCAGGAGTGGGTACCCCGAAAAAAAACCTACTCGGTGGCCAGTGCTAGCCCCACGGATTCTGAGGGAAGGAGGGAGGGCAATTACACGTTCTACCTGTATTGAGCGTTGATCAGCGACAAGAGCGCTTTCAGCAACGCAACAGCCAGATGCTTGGATCTGGATGAAGATACCAGACAAGAAATCATAAAGATACGCTACATTAAGCAGGACATTTTGCACAAATCGAGAATGCACTGAAAGTGATGCTTGATGCTTATAAACAACAAACAGGTGGCAAGATGACCATCAAAGAAGTACTGAAGAGAGTGAAGGCCTGGATAGAAGGAATGATGGTTAAACACGAAGAAGGCAAGAAGAAATAAGAGGAGTGTAAGCAAGGCTTAGACGCTTCCGAGAAACGGCGCACTTACAAGAACAAGACGAGACAACGCATCCAAGTAAATACGATTAGGCAGGTAGTTCTCAACTGCGTAAACAGTAAGAGAGACCGGAGGGCACTCAGCAGTCCTGAAGAAAACTACAAAAGGAGGCAGGCGGGAAGAAGCAGAAGAAAGAAAGAAGAGGAGACACCGCAGCAGGAAGAGGAAAAAACTGACATCCAGCAGGGGCGATCTAGGAGGATATTAGTGCAGATATGTCAAAGACATACTGGTGTTCTGGGAAAAATTCGCAAAGAAGTCAACTCAGACGCTAGCAACGCGAAAGTTCTGAGCGTCAAATCGACTAAGAAGGGGCACATTCTATTTGCAGTCGGAAAAGATTCGAACGTAGAGACCTTCGTAGCTGACCTTCAAGAAGTAGTTCAGGACATTGGAACTGCAAAGCTCATTGAGAGAAGGGTCACCCTGGAAATCAGGGACCTGGACTCTCTAACCGTGGAAAAAGGAACGAAGGAGGCCTTCAGGGGTGCTCTGAACACATCTGAGGAAGGCAGAAGGGTGATCATCCTAAACCCTAACAAGAGGGCAATCAAGTTGGCATCGCGGGATTCGGGGACTGTAAAGTCTTCAGGGAAGCTTTGGAGGCTGCAAAGAAAAGGCAAGGCCCCCAAAGACTATGCGGCGGTAGTAGCGGCCAATGATGATAGACGCTCCCTAATCACCGAAAGGTGGATGAGGGACGTACGGATAAGGCGGAAGGAAGAAGATGACTGCAGACAGTCTATGTAACCGGGCCCAACCCGAAGCATTGCGAAAGCAATGAGACGGCATGATATCTCCTACGCTCATCCGAAAAAATATTATTATTATTATTATTATTATTATACTTATTATGATTGTTACGAAACCCTGGACTAGACCTAGCCACTGGGAAACCGGAAATGGTTTTCCTGACAAACCAACAGAGGGTAAACTTCCCGAGAATCGTACCCATGCTCATCGACCATCAGCAGATCGAGATAAAACAGGCTATAAAGTACCTCGGAATTACACTAGATACAAAGATGACGTGGGCAACAACTAAAGTAAGCTTCATCAGTACACATGATCGTGACAAACTCCATCCTACTCTATGGAGTAGAGATACAGGGTGACACTTTAGAGCGCGAGATATGCAGAAAAGATGTCGAATCAGTACAGCGCTCCGGAGCTCTACGAATCACAAATTATTACAGCACGGTATCCAAAGCGGCAGATATGGTTATAACAGGGGGGATTCCTCTACACCTGCTTGCCAAAGAAAAGAAAAGAGTGTACGTCAGGTAAGAAGCAAGTAGCCGAGCCCGAATCAGAGAAGAAGACAGAATGAGGAGTCTATGAGCCTGGCAACAAGAATGGGAGTCAGAAAAGAAAGCAGATTGGACGAGATGCCTAATTAAGTTTCTATACCAATGGATGATCCGAGAACACGGAGAAGTCAACTTCTCCTTCACACGGCTGTCTTGACATGGAATATCCCATATATATATATATCTCACATTTTTTTGAATATGCATTTAAAACATCATTTCTTTTTTTCAAAAATATAAAAAAGTTTTTGTCAGTTATTGCAAATTTTAAACAATAAAAGCGGAACAAAAGCTGCATACAATTATCGCAAATCTACTTTATCCTGCAAATTTTTTTTAATTATTTCTCTATATTTAGATATATTTTCAATTAATTATAGTTCTTACTGGAAGTCCTCCTTTTTATATCAATAAAGTGGCCACAGTTAATTTGGGAATAAAGTTCTATATGCAACATTGGAATAAGGTCGACTATTCCCTCTGGTGATTATTGCCCTCACTTCGCTCGGGCAGTAAACCCACCCTCGGAAACAATCTTGGACTTTATTCTCTTGTTACGTAATGTATTATTATATCACATACTGTCACTTAAATGTAGCACTTGAATTATCTACTTTTACATTTTAGTAAAACATATCACTTTTAGAGATTCCTATTGTGAGTAGCATTAGTTTTAAATTTCTTTAGAGAGAGAGAGAGAGAGAGAGAGAGAGAGAGAGAGAGAGAGAGAGAGAGAGAGAGAGAACACGTGCACGTCACGCCGGTGGGAGATTTCGCCGCGCGAAAAGAGAGAGACAGAGATAGAGAATACGTGCACGTCAGCGCTGGCGGGGGAACTCTCCGCGCGGAGTGACTCTAGAGAGAAAGAGAGTGAGAGAGAAAAAATACGTCCGCGAGCGCAGTTGTGCCACCGAGGCACGAGATTCTATATTTTTTTCAGGGAAAGGGGACTCGCGTGTGGAGGCAAGAGCAAATGTAGCCCAAAGATCAAGAGAGAAGCAAGCAGAGCAGAAAGTCAATTTTTTTTACAAAATAATTTTTTGAAAATTGACAATTTTCAGAAAAGTAGCTTTTAACTATCTCTTGCGCGATCTTTTTTTGTCAACTGGAGCTCATTTCTTTCGTTTCTTAATGAGGATTTGGAATTGAAAGGAAATTTTACGATTCATAGACTCGTTTTTGTATTATAACGATTTTTCAATTTTACGTAATTCTGAAATCAATGAGGTAAACTATTATGGTATGAGGGTAGTTCAATAAGTCTTTAGAATGACCAACAGATGGCGCGCGAATCGCTCCAAATCATCTGTTTTCAGTCAGCACCACTCCCGACTAGACATATGGTGCAGTCACAGTCCACATCTTCTGAGTTTACGTGTTTTTATAACCAATTGAAAAAAAAAAAATTGCTTGTTAAGAAAAATGGAAAAAAACGAGTTCAGAGCGGTAATTAAACATTTTCATTTAAAGGGTTTAACTCCATATGAGATAAAAAATGAATTGGACTCAGTTCATGGCACATCTGCCCCTGCCTTAGCAACGGTTTATAACTGGGTAAATGAATTTAAGCGTGGTCGTACATCAATAAGTGACGAACCACGTTCAGGAAGGCCCGTAGAAGCAACTACTCCCGAAATCATCAATAAAATCCACGATATGGTGTTGAAGGATAGAAGATTAAAAGTGCGTGAGTTAGCTGAGGCCACAAGGATATCTATAGGTGCAGTTGTTTCAATTCTACATGAAAAATTAGGCATGAAAATGCTATCGGCAGGATGGGTGCCGCGTTTGCTCTCAGCTGAGAATAAACGCAAGAGAGTGGTCGCCTTTGAGGCTCTTTTGGCGCGCATAAGTCGGAATCCTGAGGAATTTTTTCGTCGATTTGTGACTGTGGATGAAACATGGATACACCACTACACTCCTGAGACAAAGGAACAATCCAAACAGTGGATTTCCACAGGCGAACCAGCTCCAAAGAAGGCAAAGACCGTAAAGTCAGCTGGTAAGGTTATGGCTACAGTTTTTTGGGATGCACGTGGAATTATACTTATTGACTACTTGGAAAAGGGTAAAACAATTACTGGTGAGTATTATGCATCATTATTAGAGCAGCTGAAAGAAGAAATTAAAAAAAAACGACCACATTTGGCGAGAAAAAAATTCTCTTTCATCACGACAACGCCCGAGTTCACACATGCTTCGTTTCAATGGCTAAAATTGAAGAACTAAAATTCGAATTGGTAGAACACCCACCATATTCACCAGATTTAGCCCCCAGTGACTTTTTCTTATTTCCAAACTTGAAAAAATGGCTCGGTGGACAGAGATTTACGGACAACGAAGACGTCATTGCCTCTGTAAGTGCTTATTTTGAGGAACTTCCGAAAACGCACTTTTCTGAAGGATTAAAAAAACTTAAAAAGCGATTGACCAAGTGTATAGAGCTCCAAGGAGATTATGTTGAAAAATAAAAAAAAATTTACCGAAAAAAAATTGTTTTTATACTTTATTCTAAAGACTTATTGAACGACCCTCGTATGTTAGAAACAATATGATCACGTTAGGGTAAATGCATTTGAAATGGCATAAAATTATCTATCTTCCCCGACACAAAATTTTATATAAGCCAGTTCCTTCTTTTGCAATAGACGAAAAAGTCAGTTTTATTTTAAATGGCGATATTTTGGAAACATATGATAGAAAATCTTTATGAATAAATTAAGTTGGAAAAGGTAGCTTTCCACTATCTCTTGGCTCAGCTCTTTGACCAGAATATGAGGTCTTTTATTTTTCAAGATATTTGAGGTTATATTTTTTTTGCTTCCTCCTACAGGAAGCTTTGTAATAGTAAAAAACGTTCTCTTAAAAATATGTTAGAAACATGTTTTGGGCCATTTTAATTTTTATTGCTTATATCTCGAGAATGTCACGGTAATTTTTTATTAAACAAACGATTTCTTTTTGTTTTTTGATGAACATACCTAATCAGAAAAAAAAGATGCCTCGTCTCGCTTTCGTTTTACAACAACTTTTCTATTTTACGATTTTTTGAAATCGATAATGCAATTTATGATCATAAGCTTATAATTTTTTATGAAGAATTGAAATAAAAAAGATTATGATTAAGGTATGACAATGGCGAAAGAAAACATTCTTCAGTTTTCATTTTAACATAATGAAATTTTGATGATATATTTACTATTATTATATAATGCTATGTACAAATTTTCAGCAAGTTTCAATTTCTTTACCCTTACAGTGGTCATTATTGCATTACTTGATGCTATTTTCAAAAAGTGATTGGTCTGAATCTGAAAAAATTTGTACGTACTTACTTCAATGTAATAAACAAAAATGGCATGATTATTAATTTAAAAAATTTTTTATATCCAAAATAAAATTATTACAATATAAATTGTTTAAAAATTTAACTTTATTTATATTGCTTAATAGTAGCACAATATATTGTTTTGCAATATTATTACAAAAAATTCCAATGTTTATTGTAAAGAACTTTAACAACTTATCCTAAAAGTTTCAAAAAGATTTATTAAAATCAATTGCGTCAACTATTTTATTAGAAAAATAAGTGTTAAGAAAAACACGTTTAAAACTTCAATTCTGTATGCTATCTGGTGAATAATTTTACATGAGGGCATGTAACTTTTTCAAATCAAGGAGTATCTTTACCTGCCAGGTCTTAAAATATTCTTACAGTTACAAAGATTAAGAAACTATAGTAAATTTCTTTTTAATTTTTGGCAAAAATACACCAGAATCCTACTTTAATCGATACGTTCAGGTTTTATATCGTTTTTTCATTTTTATAATAAATTAATAAATCGGTTGTTCATAAATTCGAACAAAATTACGAAATTATGAAAAAATTTAATTTGTAAATGTAGCATACATGGCCGATTATTTTTCAAAACACGAAGACCTGCGGACGACCCCTCTCTAACTGGTCTAGAAATTAAATATATTATAGTGCACTTTATATAAGTAGATACGAATTTTTTTATTTTGCTATTGGACCAAAAGTGCATTTTTTATGGGCCGTTGAAAATATTATCCTGAAAATCTATTTTTCAAAAAATCAATAACAAATCTGTTCATAACGCTGTAATTCAGCCAATTTTCAAGAACTCTTTAAAAAAATTAAAAAATATTGAAAATAATAAAAATGAAAGAAGATATGGACGTTAAGGAGACGTCGGATACCGACAGTAGATTCCTACTATCCTACACACGTATTTCGTTATTTATTTACAAAGTTAATTGTTTAATGACAAAATAATAGCTGTCCCCAATTTGTTTTACAGTAACCTAATTATATGTCCAAGCTGGTTTCATATGATTGTTTTGTTTTCGAGAAAACTTTGACAAACTTAGTATGTAAAGGTTAATCTCCAGGTAGTTGGCCCTTTTAGTGTGTCAAAGTTTTCTCGAAAACAAAACAATCATATGAACCCAGCTTGGACATATATGTAGATTACTATAAAACGAAGCGGGGACAACTATTATTTAAAGAAAAATATGATTTCTCTTAAAATTATGAATGAAAACTCAATTAGACAAGGACAGAGATATCCGGCGTCCCCTTAAGGGGAACAAATTGGGGACAGCTATTATTTTGTCATTAAACAATTAACTTTGTAAATAAATAACGAAATACGTGTGTAGGATAGTAGGAATCTACTGTCGGTATCCGACGTCTCCGTAAGAGAAAAACTAAAAATTCTTTTTTCTCAAAAACTCAATTTATTTTTCAACTGAAATTTGTTTTATTAATAACTGACCATATTGCCTAACTTTTGACTCGTACGAGAGTTTCCATTTTTTGTTGCAATATTTATATAAATATTATATAAATATCACAACAAAGAAACGGAAACTCTCAGATTTTTATCATTTTAATTTTTTTTTGTATTTTTTGAAAGAGTTGTTGAAAACTGATTGTTTCAGGATGCAATTTTCAAAGGAGCATAAAAAATGCAGTTTTGGTCCTATAACAAAAGAAAAATTGCAATTTTGGTCCCCTAGCAAAATAAAATAATACGTATCTACTTATTTCAAGTGCAATACTTTTAACATATTTCCTAGACCGTCGGAGACGGGTCGTCGGCAGATCTGCATGTTTTGAAAAATGTCAGTTGAACAAAATGTATCTTGATATGCAAAAACTTCTGAAGTTTTTATACAAAGTAATAATTTTTCATAATCAATGCTGTCCTTTTGGATAGGTTCAAATTTTTTTTTATTTATTTCAGACGATAAATTGAGTTTAAACAGAGTCCAAAATATTAACTTTTATTCATTTATAGATGAAAATTTCCTAAAATTTTTTAAAATAGATTTTGTCTAATAGGTGTCTAATAGGTGGAACTTCTAAATAAGAGAAGACTGTAGAGTACTTTTTAGTTATTCGATATATTTTTTATGTTTTCTTTTCCTAAACTATTTTAAGTAACTAACTCGAATAATTATATTTAATAAACATTTTTAAGATTTTCTTAGTTATATAAAACCTCTTATCTTAAATTTACTTGTTGAAATGGTATGCATTATATACATTCACAAATATTTTAATCAACAATATTGTTTCAATATCTATGCTGTACTTGTGCATCAGTTTAAATAACAAAATTTAAATATGTACATATATCTTGACATATGAAAAAACAATAGACTTATTTCTTTTATTTTTCACCACAGTATTAAATAGAATAAATAATTTCATATTGGAACAATTTATAATGTTTGAGGAAGCTAAGTGCTAATTAATTATCAGCGTTGTTTTTTAAATAAGACATAAAATATTCCAAAAACATCTATAATTTATGTAATTATATGATTTATTGAGTAAATAAATCTTTTGAGTTATGCATGTTAAAGCTCGTATATTCGAGCCGAATATTATGCTTACATAAGCACTTATTCCAAACGAAAATTGTCGAGTAAAAAAACGGATCACTGATTTTTTTTAATACAAAGGAAAATCCCAACAGCTATCTCAATCATATATTATGTGTAGCTATTGTATATCAGGTTGTGTGTCATTTTTGAGTGTGTGTGTTTATGTGTGCGTGTGTGTGTGTGTATTCTTCTGTATCTCGAGTAATTCACGGTAAAAATTAATATTTCAGGGCTCATTTTTTTTGTTCTTAATGTACAAAATGGGCCGAAGAATAAATTTTTTGTTTTCTTATCGATTTTTCGATTTTTGGGTTTTTGTTATTTGCGTTGTTTTAAAGGTAAAAACTAATGTAATCAAATTGAATATAATTAATTTGAAAGAACTTAACATTAGCTATCTTTTTCGACTCGAAATTTTTGATAAAGTAATTCCCTTATTTTGTTATATGCGAATACGTCATTCTTCTGTTAAATGGTTATATATCGGAAACGTATCTTGGAAACTTATTGAAAAAATTTGAGGTGATTGGGAATATGGTGAAGAATATTTAGTATAATTTTTGAGTCTTAATACTTTTCTGCTTTCGAGAAAAAAATAGTTTTGTAAAAAAAGTCGATTTTCTATGTTGTACGATAATGTGAGTAAAGCGGCATTATTCTCTTTGAAATTTTTCAGAAAGGTGGCTTTTAACTATCTCCTGGCTAAGTTATTTAACTAAGTTATTTGTCCAGATCATGAACACTTTTATTTTTCAAGATATTTAAGGTTATGTCATATTTCGAGAACGGTGCCGTCATTTTTTGCCAGCTGGGATTCATTTTTTCGTTTTTGAATAAAGATCTGGAATTAAAAAGAAATTTTAAGATTCATCGACTCGTTTTTGTTTTATAATAACGATTTTTTTATTTTACGATTCTGAAATCAATGAGGTAAATTATTTTGGTATGTTAGATACGATATGATCGCTTCAGTGTAAATGCATTTGAAAGAGCATAAAATTATCTATCTTCTCTGACACAAAATTTTTTATAAGCTATCTTCTTTCTTTTGTTATACACGAAAACGTCTTTATCTTTTTTAAACGGCGATATTTCGAATCATATGATGGAAAATCTTTAAAATAAATTGAACTAGAAAAGGTAGCTTTCTACTATATCTTGGCTGAGCTCTTAGTCTAGACTATGAGATCTATTATCTTTTAAAATATTTGAAGTTATATTTTTTTTAATTTTTATTGCTTATATCTCGAGAACGTCTGTTGCAACGCCGTTACCCTAAGCGGGTCCTGGGCGTAGTCGTCCAGAGCGGACGGGTGGGTGCCTATCACCACTACACAGCGCGTCCTCAGGTTGCGGATAGAGGAACGGCCCCTGAGAAAGAGGTTAGCTGCGAATAAAGCGAATAAGCAGTCGCGGACAGCCGATAGGCCCAGGCGTGGGTGAGATGAGCCCGCACTGGCGAACGCATTCATCTAGAAACACTACGCAAGCACCGCAACAACTACAAACACTATACAAAATCTCCTATCTTACTTTCTTCTTCTACCTTACTCTGTAATCTATCTCTTTTACCACACATTTCAAACAAAAAATGGGCCAAAAATCCTGCTGTCGTGGAGTATGCGGGAGCGATGACAACTGCCCTGAGAGGGGATGTGTAGAATGATTCGCCACCTGGTCTTACATGGCAACGAAGCCAGCGAAGGCGCGCTACCTTGCAGGAGGGGGTTAGGATATGAGAATGAAACCGAGTGTGTCTGACGACGAGTTGACTATGTCCTCGCCAAAGTCAGAAAGCTCTCATACTTAGTTCTAGGAAGGTATGAGGGTTATCACCCCTAGACGGATGGACTCACCTGCGATCGGAACAGGATCCAAAACGCGCGGGTTTAACTTACTATCATGGCTCAAAGAAAACAAAACTAAACCAAAACGAAAAGAAACTTAAGGGTGGGAACCTGGAATGTACGCAGTCTACACAGAGCAGGCGCGTTCCGGGAAATCATAAATGAAACTGAGAGGTACAATTTAGATTTGGTAGCAATACAAGAAACCCGATGGAAAGATAACGCGATGCTAGGATCCTGTAACTTCACCTTTTTATATGGGGGCGCGAGCGGGCATTCTCTAGGCACCGGATTTCTTGTTAACAAAAGCATCATACATTCCGTTACAAGTTGGAATTTCGTGAATGACCGACTCTCGTATATCATCATCGAAGAAGCGTGGTATAATTACGTGGTTATTAACGTCCACTGTCCCACGGAGGACAAAGAGGAAGAAGTCAAAAATCTTTATTATGAAACTTTAGAGCAATTAATCGACCAATTCGCGTCTTACGACACCAAAATAGTAGTGGGGGATTTCAATGCTAAAATAGGGAGAGAGGAAATGTTTAGGCCCACCATAGGCAAAGAAAGTCTGCACGAAACCAGCAATGATAACGGTATTATGGTCATAAATTTCGCAACCGCAAAAGATCTTATAGTCAAGACCACGTGCTTCAAGCACAAGGATATACACAAGGCAACGTGGACATCGCCGGATGGGGCCACGCACAATCAAATCGATCATTTTCTTATTGATAAGAGGCGCCACACGAATGTACTCGACGTAAGGACCTATAGGGGGGCGGATTGCGACTCAGATCATTATCTAGTAGTGGCCAAATTAAGAGCCAGATTAGTAGCCGGTCAAAATAGTAAGCGAGCGAACAAAGTAGAAACCTTTGATATTGGAAAACTACGAAGCGGGATAGAGCGAATCAAGTACCAAGTAGAAGTTAGCAACCGATTTTAGGCGCTCGAGGAAACGGATGAACAGACGGGAGCAGATGACGATCCGAACAGGTTGTGGGGGGCTATCGAAAAAACTATAAAAGGGGCCGCGAACAAAGTACTGGGTAAGAAAAAAAGGCCGAAGAGCAAACCATGGTTTGACGAAGAGTGCGAACTCTGGTTTGAAAGGCGCAAGAAGGCTAAATTAGATAGTGTACACAATGACAGCGGTAGGGCCGTAGAAGAATACCATGAAATAAGAAAGCAAGTACGTGTGATTTACAGAAACAAGAAGCGCGAGTATCAGAAAAATGAAATTAGAAAAATAGAAACTAATAGTAGGGAAAATAACCCGCGCGAGATGTACAAAGGAATAAACGCTATTAGGAAGGGTTTTCAGAGTAGATCACAGTTAATGAAAGATAAGGACGGGAACCTCGTGACAAGCGAAAATGAACTATTGAAATTATGGAGAGATTATTTCGATAAGTTATTAAACGTGCATGAAAACTCCGAAGAAATGGGAGACGAAATCCACACTGCTGAACTCCATATGGACGAAACGACCTACAAAGAAGTAGAGGCCGCGATCAAAAAGCTAAAAAACAATAAGGCCGCAGGAAACGATTCTATACCAGCTGAACTACTTAAATATGGAGGCACCGCGCTTACATCTAAAATTTTTTATCTAGTATGTGCTATTTGGAGAAATGAAACAATACCAGAAAATTGGAAAGAATCCATCATCATACCGATCTTTAAAACGGGAGATAAAACAGACTGCAATAACTACCGGGGAATCTCACTTTTAGCTACCTGCTACAAAGTTCTGTCAAACGTAATACAGGCCAGACTCACACCATTCGCGGAAGATATAATAGGAGATTATCAGTGTGGGTTCCGGCGCAACAGGTCAACGAGCGATCAAATGTTTACCATAAGACAATTATTAGAGAAAAAGTGGGAATATTGCGAAACTATACACCAGCTATTTGTGGACTTTAAGAAAGCGTACGACTCTGTCAAACGAAGCAAAATGTATGAAATCCTAGTGCTCCTTGGCGTACCAAAAAAACTCGTAAAATTAATTCAAATATGTCTCAACGGAAGCACTGGAAAGGTCCGAGTAGGCGGTAATGTATCCGAATCGTTCATGATACGCGACGGTTTGAAGCAAGGTGACGGGCTTTCAACGGTACTCTTTAACCTGACGCTAGAGCATGTTGTTAGAAAAATGCAGGCTAGCGAGCTAGGCGCAACACCTGTAAAGCTTCCTCCTAAAGGAAGGAAGCTTCCTTCTAAAGCTACCTTTAGGAAGATGCAATAAATAAAGATTCCTGGATTCGTTTTTGTTTTATAACGATTTTTCTATTTTAAAATAGCATTAATATTAAAACAAAAAGTTTAATATTGGAACTGTTTATTTTTTATAAAATCAACTATATTTGCTTGAAAGTTGCTAATTGGGTGTCTTTGGTGTCTCTGATCACGTAATCGCTAACAAAAATACAATACTCAAAATGGTGGCCTAAATTTTTAATATTTTTTGGTCAGCGATATTGGATTTGTCATATTGAATTTTCAAAACCTGAGAACCAATTAACATGTTTATTAAATTACATTCGTAGAAAGTATAAATCAGCGTTTTGATATCGTTTCCACACTACCTTGAGGTAGATTGTCATCGCATTTTTTTAAGAAATAAAATGTTTATTTTATCTATAAAAAATACCCTTCTAAAAAGTAAAATCTTGGCAAGTATAAGTTTCATTATTACCCACAATACAAATTAAAAGAAATATGTTATTACCAAAATAAGACGTTCAATTATGAATTTCATGAATACGCTACAATTAAGATAGTAAACTTAAACTAATATTCTATTTAAAAAATAATATAGTTTAAAATATTTCCATTTTTTACTAATTCTGATAATCTCAAATGAACGCTAAAGAAATTAATGAAATCGATTAATAAATTGGCAAGTATTGTATTTTTATTTGTATATCAATTTCCTTCTTTTATTAATTAGTATGAAGTATACAAATTATTTAAAAAATATTATAGTTTAAAATATTTCTATTTTTTACTAATTCCGATAATCTGAAATAAACGATAAAGAAATTAATTAAATGGATTTATAAATTGGCAAGTATTATATTTTTATTTGTAACTCAATGTCATTTTTTTATGAATTAGTATAAAGTGTACAAATTAATAATACCTTTCAAATTTAATATTGTAAGACATTAAATTTGACATAAATACATGTTGATAAGAAATAGGTCAAAAAGTCGAACCTCAAACACTGATCTATAATACTCTCACTACATTACACTCGCGTTACATGTAGTGCGCATATGGAAATTCATTTCTATTACAGGTAAGCTAACTGATACTTTTTGAAATCAAGACAATATAATATTACGGACAAACAGTTTATACCTTATCTAGGGCTCTGACTTGCTGCCATCGTTAATTGATACGAACCTTAGGATATCAAGTCAACGCTGAGTGAAAAGAGTCTTTTTAATGTAATTATAAACCTGAGCTTGCAAACATTTGATTAATTATAGTTTTATAAATTCATTAAAATGACCCTTCTGAGCCAGCGTTGACTTTATATCTGGATAGAACATGAGTATATTATGTGTTACTTTCAAATAAATAAATGTTTGTGTATGGATATCTTGAAAGTTTCATTGACTCCATTTTCTTTTAAAATACTTGAAGTATTCTTTTGCAATTTTACCTAAACCATTATGTAGGCCTTTTTGATTATGAAAATTCACTTAAAATAAATTTAAATAAAATTCCTTCGAAAGAACCTTATAGTATTCTCATGTTTTATTCAGATATCAAGTTAATGCTGGGTGAAAGGAGTCTTTTTAATGTAATTATAAACCTGAGCTTGCAAACATTTGATTAATTATAGTTTTGTAATTTCATTAAAATGACCCTTCTGAGCCAGCGTTGACTTTATATCTGGATACAACATGAGTATGTTATATGTTACTTTCAAATAATCCTTTAAACACAAGAAGCACTTACACGAGTACAAAGATTCACAAAGACCCTCAACAATAACAAAAATTTGGGTTAAAAAACAGTACATCTATTGGAGTATTTAATATTTACCAGATGCTTTTGTGACGCAGCAACTTGATTAGAGATCTTGATTTGTATTCAAACTTCACTGGCTGTTTATTTTATCCTGAGAGTATAATTGCTTGAGATATCAAGAAAAGACAGAATCTTAGCATTTGACCTTATACCTCGCTATAACAAGCAGTTTACAGTAAAATTGAGTAATATCCTTTAGACACAAGAAGCACTTATACTAGTACAAAGATTCACAAACACCCTTGTCAATAACACAAATTTGTGTTAAAAAACAGTACATCTTTTGGAGTGTTAAATATTTAACACATGCTTCTGCGATACACCAACTTGATTGGAGAACTTAATTTGTATTATATTTACATCATGACAACATCAGAGCGGATATTTAATTACTGCATCCTCATGATTGTGTGATATTTTTCTGGTGCATAGTGGCGTATGCCCTGTATGTTTATGATCAATCAGCAGATGACTTTGTATATCCGCGATGATGATTACACACAAGCACATAAATACTTGTTACTAAGAAGTAGCACACCACAAGTATAACAAAAATTTCATCTAATAATTCTTCGTTGAATGCAATTATCACAGCTAATTGCTGTATATGCATTTTAACAATGACTTTACCTATAAGCGTGGCACCAAAGAAATTCCAACCATATTTCTGAGCAAAACAACTTTACTTGATGACTTCATTATTTCAGTAATGCTCGTTTCATCTTGTTTATTCCTTGTGAGTTTCAAGGGGGCAACATACTCAAAGGCAGAGAAGACGTCCTTAATTGTTCCTTTTTGTGTACTATACTATTCTACCTCTTCTTTTACTAGTCTTCTTTACTTGCAATGCTAGACATTCCCTGCTCTTTCTTGATGATTTAAATTCTGTCAAGGAAATGGTCTCGGTACAACTTCTGGTGTAGCCTCCTGCAGAAATGGAGCGATGGTAATACCTTATCCAGTACTCCTGAATGTTGTGCGTTCTTCATCTCTTTCGACAGAATTCACTGTTAGTCTTTTTCTTTATCTTCTCTCTTACCATGTAAAACTGCAACTTTTTCCAACTACACTTGGGATTTTCTTTATCTTCTCTCTTACCGTGTAAAACTGCAGCTTTTTCCAACTACACTTGGGATTGCAATAATTTTATTCCACATGACCGTCTTGCCACTTTTTCGGACGTACGATATTTTTCGAAATCGTTGTACAGAGATTTCATCAGGTAATAAAAACAAATCACATAAAAACAACCCATTTTATTTTAATAATACAAATGACACAAACGCGTCCTTCATCCTTCAACATTTGATTTTGATAATAGGTTAGAAGATTTTGTGGTTGTCGTCTGCACTGTCTGCAGGCACTATATATATATATATATAGATATATATGGTCTGTATGTGTGTATATGTGTGTTATACATATGATATGTGTATATTATATACATATGAGTAGAGAAAACGGAAGTTACATATATATGATTAGAGAAAACGGAAATGCGGAAAACAAAATAAAAAGAAAACATTTGAGCAAATATATTATGCTTTATATCTTTAATTAGATGAATCTTTTTTAAAAGAAACTTTTTTTACGTGATAGACTAAATTATTATCTCTTAAAACAGTGTCAATAGACTGCACATAAGTCAATCAGTGTTTAGATATTGATATTTAAAGATTTTGAAGAGGTTAAAAAGGCACAATTAGACGTATAGAAGGCGACGGTGCGCCCTTCGGCTTCGTATCGTACCGTGGGTACTTATACGTGCCAGCGGGCGCTGCCGCGCCCCTTGATGTAATTTTTATGTAATTATTGCAAAAATAGAAAATTCTGCTGCCAATTCATTGACACTTAGCTTCCTCAAACTAAATTGATTGTTCTAATATGAAATTCTTTGTTCTAATAAATTAATTTTAAATTGCTATATCTCTTTCTCAATAATAGCTCAAAAAAGGTGTGCTATTTTATCATTGATGGTTTGACAAAAGATTATTTTTTACTAAAATTACAGAATGATAGATAATAATCCTTATCATAGTATTTTTTTCTCTGTACGTAATTTATTAAAATTATTTAAATATTTAAATTATCTGTAACCAGATGTTAGTATGTAGATAAATTGAATTCTTAATCATCTAAAATTTTTTGAATGATTTGCCATCATAGATTTCTGAGATATAACTGTTTAAACTAAATGTGACTTTCTTCATGTATAACAAAAGAAGGAAGAGACCCAATAAGCACACTTTAAGAAAAAGAATTCTTCAAGAACTCTTGAATGCCTCAATATAGTAATACTTGAAGTAATCAAAAAGTATTCTAAAAGTATTCTATTTAACATCAACTTCATGAAAGATTTATATACGCTTTAATAAAAAGAATTCTATAAGTATTCTTTAAGTTGTCATAACGAGTTAAAAAAGTTCAGTTCGAATAATTTTTGCGAGTTACTTAATTTCTTCAAGGGAGCTGAGTTAGCCTCTTCTTCCACTCGACTGTCGCTATACTCATTAAATTATATTATATTATCTAGATACAATGTAGTAAATAATATGTTTATACATAATATGTACAATAATATGTTAACACTCTTCAAATGTATTACAAAATTTAATTTTCTAATAAAAAGACTAATTATGTTTGGCACCCTCGGAGTTGCCGCCACACGAAGTGCGCCCACTCTTGCCGACGGGCGAGCGGCAGCACAATCGACGCAAGCAGCGTCTGGAGCCGAGAGCGATATACTAGCCTCGGCCGCCTCACCCCCCCCGGCCCAGCCTGCGACTTTGCTGGATTTTAATTTATAAAAATACTAGTCGATGGTTTTTAATTTGCGCAGCAAGCCTACGTTATTCTTTTATTTTGCCCAGCTTTAGTTTTTTCAGTAAAAATAAAAATAAAATAAAATTGGACTCACTCAACTTTGATTGTTTATAACTTTTTAATCAAGAGTGGGCTTTTATATTACCATGGCTGAAAAAATTGCCCCCGACCTAATTTAATTTGCCCAGCCATCAAATGTTAAATTTAATAATTATTTAATAATCTAATAGTTAAAAGCTATAAAATTCTTATCGCGGACAAATTCTGGACAAACTTGAGTGACTCATGCGAGCGAGAACTTTAACTTCTTCATTTGAAAATTCACCTGCATGTTTACTAAAGCAGAAACATATAGCAGAAAGAGGGAAACATAACCTCTGAAAATATAAAATTTTTAAATCTATTCAATTATCAATTATTAACAGTCAAGAATTTTAATAACGATTAGAGTACTTCATTGGCATTTTTTAATTGCTGGGAGAGGAGCTGGACGAGGTGATGTCGTTGAGATTATTAAGAAATAATGGAAGAAAAATGATTAAAATAAGAAGAGAAGCGTGCAAGGAAAATGCAAGAACAAGAGAATTTAAAACAAGAGGCCGCAGCTGTGCCTGCTGTTTAAGTGCAGCAACTAGTGCTGATAGAGGTAGAGGAAGTCTGCTGGAAAAACTGTGCAACAAAATGACACCAGGAGTATAAGATACTTCAACACCTATACCGTTTACAACAGCCAGTTATATCTGTGCAAACCACATCTACCGCAACAGCAGGCTGAGGAACACTCCTTAGGGCATTGATGAAAAAGTATGTTTTCTACTGTATATTTTTTATTTATATGATTTATAACTATTACTTTTTTCTCGCAGGAATCACTGATAGCATAATAAGTTATTTCCTGATATAGCTTACTTTCTTGATATAGCCCAACATGCCTGATTAGGCAATTCTGGGTAATTTTCAATTATTATGTTGCACTGATTCTCGACATTCATTAGAAACTTGATCCTTCCTTAATATACTGCTATTTGACAAATTTAATTTCATCATGTTGGTTTTAATTGTAAAAAATATTGATGTAACCTAAATTAATTGTTTTTTATGATATATGGTACTTATCGCTGCTGCAGTGTGCAAGTGTGATATTGACAATTTATACCATCCGCAGTTTTTATTTACTAATTTACTAATCATGATTATGAAATGTTCTGTTTAGCCATCATCTCTCAGCCATTTGTTGAAAACACCAAGGCAAGAATAGAGGGTCTGCCAAAACTAATGAGTATTGGTAAACATTAAACAACATACGTGCGTTGAAACTGAATCAGTTTGCTATGCTTATAAACCATTGGAAAAACTTTGCATGTTACTCATTACAACAAAAGTTAGTAATATTTTGGCGGATCTGGAAACACGTCTCTTTGCTACAATAGTAAGTGTCCTTGTATTTTTTTAAACTATTTTTAAAAATTATTCAAAACTATAAATAAATAGATCATTTTTAAAACTTTTAAGCTGGATATTACATTAGAGTAATAATCATTATTCTGTCTAGATTCCAGAGTATTGTAAATCCATGGATGAATTGGAAATTGCTGAAAATGCATTCAATTTAATATTTGCTTTCGATTAAATAATTGCTTTAGGATACAGAGAAAGTGTTAATTTAGCGCAAATCAGGACATTCGTATAGAAATGGATTCGCATGAAGAGAGAGTTTATCAAGCTGTTAGATTTACGCAAGAAAGAGAAGCTAAAAACAAAATGAAAGAAATGCCTGATTAGCCAGTTCTGTGCACACAAAGAAATCAAAGGAATCGTAATGATTTTGTTGAAACTCTCAAAGCTGTTTGTCAGAAAGTTAGCATCTGAATTGGTGATCCTCGGTTGGGATAATTTTCCCTGCGTTCAGACGAGATAAATATGCAGAAGTAAAAAAGTAAATATACAGCTTTGTTCATAATTAAAGTTAATTTTTTACGGATTGTTAATATTACTATTTTATATTTCTAGAGTTTGCTGTATGTGTTGCAGTGGACAAGAGGGGAGTGCTGGACAGAAATTCCAATTACATATATGTTCATGCAATGTTTTAATGGTGTTTAAATCCACTCTAACCCAAACTTTGGACAACTTGTGTGATTTTTATAACAGACTAAAGACGATTGTACTTCTCGAACAAATAAAACAAAGCCCTCGAAATTAATGAGTCACAAAATTGTGTAATTACAAACATGACAATTTCAATAAACGTAGATCTTACCTGCTATGTGATAAAGACTTAGAACTTTAGAAAAATAATAGGGAAAACGTTTATGTCTGCACTTAGAAAGTTTTCGATCATAGCAGTTATAATTTATTGAAAAAAATAAATAAATAAATGAAAAATAAACAAAATTACGTATAAGGTCAAATGAATCGTAAATCACAATTTTTTAACTCGTTGCTAAGAGAAGTAAAAAGTCAATAAAAATGAAAATTACACATAAGAATCAGCAAAGCATATACCGCGTGTAAATAAATAATAATTTTACAAATTTCACAATGAAATTTTTCGACCCAACACAGATTAATGTATAAATGTATGTTATGTACGCGAGTACAGAGAATCAAAGACGAACGCAATTTTTAGTTTGATTATTCTGTAATTAAAGCGGTGCATGTAAACGTCACAACAACGCTCTGCTCATTGATCTAAACATCGCGCCTGTTCATTAAATTATGTACATACATATATTATAACACTTGTAAGATAAAGTATAAATTTTCATTTACCTTAATAAAGAATATACAATAAAATTTTTCGTTTTTATTGAAGTCGGTTGCTCATTTTTCCATTTTGAATTCCCTTTGTGGTGAACACTTACCTCAGAATGACTGGTGCATGCGCATTGTTCAGTTATTGTTTATTCATACTCATTTTTGTCTCTGCTCTCCATATGAGTGAGTAACAATGCATGATATAGGTTTCAGAAATAAATCAAATTTGCTGTATGTGTTGCAGTGCACAAGAGGAAGTGCTGGACAGAAATTCCAATTACATATTTATCACAATTTTTTGTATTGCAATGTATTTTATTTTAAAAAAACTGTTAGGATCATATAAAATTTTACATTTTGGCTATGCGTATAAAAAGTAAATTTGATATTAGGGACACAATATTTGAAATTATAAAAATCTATAAAACAATGTACTATTAAATGATATAAAAAAAATGTTCAGTATAAAAGATCAAAGTTTATATAACTGCATGCTTAAATCTTCAGATATACGAAGAAAATCATCCCTCGACTCTTCAATAGTTGAATTCCACAATTCTTTTAAAAAATCTGTTCCAATACATGCTGCACAAGATTCATTTATTCCTTCTCTAACTTTCGACATCAAGTTTTCTATAGCTTTATTTATTAAGTTTAAATGGCTTGGCAATAAAACTAAATAAATTTTGGTTTGCTTTAAATACCATGTGCTCATATGACCTTGGTAATTAAATTCATTATCGTCTTGGACAATGGCTATGATTACATCCTCCGACAATTGAAGTATTCTTTTGATATTTGGAATGATGCTGTAATCCATCTCAAAAACAAAATCAGGTTCTTCATCATCTTCATAACAATAAATTGGAATGAATCCATACTGAGCACATCCAGTGACAAAAAAACAATATCTCTGATAATAATTGTTCCCTAGATTCATAGTAATTGTTATTGTATAGACTTTTATAAAACGTGTACTATTCACTCGTAGAATGAATGTTAATGCAAACTTCATTCTTTCGTCATAGTACTTGCGATTGAAACGTTTATTGTTTAAAATCAACTGCAGTTCTTGTGGATCCATATTTTTTATAAAATTGTATGTACAACAATCACACGAACTGAATAACGTCGAATTTTTGAGACGATTATAAAATTTCAACAACATAGAAAAATTGAAACAATTGAAAATCGCATTGTAATTCGAACGCCACCTATAAAGTTCGATTTGAATTAGATTTGAATGTGTTACATTTTTATACTTTGTTTGTAATACAAACATCATATAACATTACATAAATATATATTAGATAATAGCGATAATGATGAAACAATTTTAATTAGATTAATGTATCGCGCAATTTAACGCCTTATCATTATTTGCAAGACGGAAAAGAATTCAAAAAATTTCGCGCCTCTTTCTGATTTATGGAAAAAACAAATGAATTAAGTTCACTATTGTTTCTTGAATTCATGCACATTCTTGACTGCATTATACAAGCTCTGTGTAAAAAATAGATTGAATTTTGATTTAAAGTGAAGTATTTGTAATTGAAAATAAATACCAAGATTGTTTTTTTCTCTTAATAAAAGTAATTGCTTATAATATTTTGGGATGAATGTAATTCCAATAAATTGGTACGTAGCTGTAGTTCTTATAAGAGTTTGCAAAATTACGATAAATATTATTAATTGTAAATAATATATTTTATGCAGATAAATGTAAAATGGTTGGCCGCAAAGCTGCAGTTAGTGCAGAAAAAATCATTGAATCAATTTTAGATTTTGACTTGTACGAAGGAGAGACTTTAAAAGGTCGCAATGATAAGGTATGGGTCGAAATTTGTGATTCTCTGGATAATTTGATCAAACCAGTGAATTTACATCACATTGTTCATCAAAACCGGCACAACACATTGACTATTTATAAAAATTATAAAGGCTTACAAGAATGCATTGAGGATAAAGGCAAAAGTGGAAATTCAGGTGATTTGCAGCTAAGCGATGAGGATGATGATGATGAAGAAAGTGGTGAGAGTGAGACAGAAGAACCTGTGTTCAAAAAAAGAAAAATGCCAGTCAATAAGAATAAAATGTACAAACTTACCTTTACAATTGACTTATCAGTTGAACAATGGCATGCGATAAGTCCAATTGAAGTTCAGTTTAAGGATGGTCGTAAAGGTAAATCTTTAAAAGAAGTTTGGCCTACACTTATGCGAAAACTAATATATCAAACTGCAAAGTTGCCATGTTCATACAGTTTTCATAGACATGTTATAGAAAACTATGATTTTTACATAAAGATGACAGGTACCTGTATAGTCTGTGATGGTAAAGTTCATATCTTTTGTGAACAAATACCTACTATGACAGAATCTATCAAGTTTACTGTAACTGCTGTAGACGCCAGATCTATACCACATCCACAGAATATTAAACCTCGATTACAAAAATCAGCCAAACGAGAGATAGAAGAAGAACTGATAAATATAAATCCCAAGCAATGGAGGCGAGATAAAGTTAGAACTGAAATGGTAGATGGTGATCCTGAACCACCATACCTCTATAAATTATCTCAACTCCAAAATGCAAAACAAGATGCAAAAAATAAAAAACTGGGGATAAAACGTGGATCCAATTTATTTGACTCCTTGACTGACATAAAAAATAATGTCGAATTTAACAGATTTGTTAAAGGTATAGGATACGACAAATTCTTTCTGATGTATTGGTCACCAGAGCAAATAAGTATTCACAATGATATTTTATCTAAACTAGGTAACCCTATAACATTAGATGCTACATCATCTGTAACAATGCAAATAAATAGACCAGAGGGGGACTCTAGTGATATTTATTTGTCAGTTTTGTGCACACATATTGGCAACATGATTGTTCCACTGACACAAGTTTTATCAGAAAAAAATGATACAGCTTTCTATACTTTCTGGCTACAAAATTGGATTCAATCAGGTGCAAAACTTCCCAGAGAAGTTACAACTGATATGGGAAAAGCAATCCAAAATGGCATTTCCTTATCCTTTAATAACATGACCTTCAGTGCCTACAATGACTTGTGTCTACGAATTTTACTAGGACAAAAGACACTTATAAAAATTCATACACAATTGAGAACTGACATTGCACATGCACAACATGTTTTAACAAAATGGCCTTGTTTTAAAAATATACCAAAAAAAGTGGTTTTGTTCTACAAGAAATTTTTTGGCTTTATGACAACCATAAAAGAATTTGAACATTTTGTGGAATTTTTAAAACATGTTTTTGTAGTTGTGTACAGTCAATTTTACCATGAGAATTGTGAAAAATCTATGAAGTATATAATAGCACGGATCCAAACTTTTACTTTCGATGAAAATTTAACAAAAGAAGATAAACTAGAAAAAAATTTAACTACTTTAGAAACTTTTGAAGACGAAAATTCTGATAACACAACGCTTACTGCCTTTTTTATAGAAAATATTCAGAAAACAGTGAAATCGGCTCAAAATGATTCATACATTGGAATGCAAGATAATGCTTATTACCTCCCAGATTTTGGTAAAAGATTTGGTAATCTATGCAAGGAATTCGTGTGCTGGTCAAATGTAATGCAAAGCTACTTTGATAACGATCATGATGTAGCTTCCTCTGCTCGATCTGAAGCTTACTTTGGAGAACTTAAAAGTTCTTTAACAGCTATCATGAGAATTGATAAATTTTTTGTTGAAACTGTGAGAAACATTGATGCTGATATGAAGTTGGCTCGAGCAGAGTTGAATAATTTAGAAAAAGAAGGAATTCTTAAACATAAGATCAAACTCAATGATAATAATTCTAAACACTTATTTGAAGTTGAACGATGGAAAAAAAAATACTGCAAAATTGAATATGAAGAAACATTTGAAGAATCTATTGCTAAATTTGATGATTTGAGAGAAAAAAATGAAATAAAACATAATGAGGAAAGCATCGATGCTGTTATTGAGACAAACGGACTTGACATTACTCAACCTGACAATGACTTGTATGTAGGCCAACAAGAAGTTGTAAGTACTAGTACTGATGTTGAAAGAAATGATCAAGGTGCACTAATAGAGAATGAAAACATTTTAAATACCTCGCAAGATCATGACTATATTGCATTTGGAAATAATATGATGTTGAATTCTTCATTTAAAAGTGATAATTTAAAGAAACCAAATCTTCTTGAAAACCAAGATCAGCCAACAAAAGTAAAAAAGCAGCGAGGCTTTTATGTTCGACCAGATGAAGAAATTCTTCTTCGATTACAACAGGCAGATGGTTTAATTGGGGCAAAAGGAAAAGGCAACATCCAGAATGGTAACAAGCAATACTTGTGCTTTTGATACGATCACAGAAATTCTCAGTAGTGCATGTTGTGATAATGAAAATTTTCGAACTTTTATTATGGAAAATAGAGATGAAACAAAAGCTAAGAAATACTTATGCTATGCAAGTGCTATAATAGAATATTCAATCTCAGGAGTTAATAATTTATTATACACAAACCGAGCACATTTATTATGTAAATATTTTAAAATTGAAAATGGTAATATTATAAATTGCAACGTCAACATTAGCAGATTATTTTCACTATTAATAGATCCATACGAATGCTCTACAGAAAAGAAAAGTTGCACTTTATGTAGTTTGGACTATGAAACAAAATTGGCAACAGTTCCATTGCCTAATTTGAAAATAGTTTGGCAACATGATTATAGCAATTTAGAACAAGAATTGAATAGGTATTTTGAAGACAAAACTTTTCATTGCCACTCCTGTCAAGAAGAAAATTTGTTATGCCAGTATAGAGTTGGGCATTACTTGTGGATTGATACAGATGAAGCCTACACAAAATCTACCTATGCAGCTGAAATGAACATTAATGCCCAAGAACTAACGACTAATTTGAATTCAATTCCAACGAAAATAATTGTGAAAAATGAGACCTTTATTTTATGTGGAGTAGTAAAGTATCTACCACCTTTCGACGAAAGAGGAATGGGCCATTATATCGCACTTTGTCATACCAATAACAAGTGGATAGAAAGAAACGATTTAACAAAAAATAAGAATTTTCTAAATGCATTATCAAATATTAAAATAAGTGGAATATTTTATGTCAGAGTGAGAACCGAAAGCGCTTAGATTGCTTTGATAATTTATAATAATAAAATAAGTTTTTGATGACATTAAATTTATTATTTTTCTAAGATCCCTTTTCATTTAGCAAATAGAATAGAAAATCTAGAGATATTGATGACTAAAAAAAGAGCTATCTAGCTATCTCAATGCCACTTCTAGTTTCAAACCAACTCCTTTTCTTCTTGTTAAGGTCCTCTCCACCTAGAAACGATAAATAATAATTAGTATATGAGAATAAGCACTGAAAAAATAATGCTCACCTGTTCTCAGTTTGCGGGAAATAAACGTGCCCCCCAGCCTACCCAAGTCCAGCTTTGGTTGTATAGTCCTGGTCTCGTTGATTACATCTATTCCAGCATATATATGAGTAGGCGTTCAAGATAAACTAGTGTTATAATGGCACATTCAGCCGTTATGCTCATTGTCAAATGAGTCTTTAAAAAAGTATACTCACTCTCAATAGCTTGTTTAGAGCGCTCCATGAAAATTGTGCCAGCACTTGGATGAAAAGATGGATCAGAGTCCCAATCCTCAGGCTCTCTTTCGCTTATGTGTTGGAGATTGTTGATACTGATTTCACCTTCGGGTAGGTGTTCCTCGAGTCCCCTGGCACCTCCATCGACTGAGAGCTCTTTACGTCCAAGCTGTGGACTAGAATAGGCGCAACAACTATTCTTGTTTCCCATCTTCTCTTCTTCTTCTTCTTCTCAGAGTAACTACCCTTGGCAAACCTGCGCACTCCTTGGCCCCTGATAGTCATGGTCCTGTCGATTCAGCCCCTAGAAATGATAAATAATGTAATATCTGAATACGAGTAATTTAAAAAAGAACGAGGCTCACCATTTAACGATTTGTCGTTTATACAAGCATTACTTTATGTAAGTAGTTTGTGCAAATTTATACATGATAATAATTTTTACAGAACAAAGTCATTGCACTCGAAGTAATGAAAAGTTTTACTTATTGAGGAACATCTTAAACAACAAAGGCATAAAAAGCTACTCAAAGTAATGGATCAGTTTGAAAGAAAAAAGGAATTGGATGTTATTGATAGAAAGGAACATTATGATAAAGCAGTGTTAAAAAAATCAGAAGGTGCTTTCAAACCATTACAAGATTCACAACACAAAGCAGAATTAGTTCAAACAATTACATGTGCTTTGTATGCGATAGATCATTTGCTACAATATCTCAGTTATTAAAACATTATGATGCGATTCAACAGAAAGGTAAAATTTCAGCTATGTATATGTTATTAAATAAAGGGCAATACTTGCAACAACTATTCTTGTTCCCCATCTCTTCTTCTTCTTCTCGAAGTAACTACCCTTGGCAAACCTGTGCACTCCTTGGCTCCTGATAGTCATGGTCCTGTCAATTCAGCCCCGGACATTGAAATTCTTTCAAAGAAACCGAAGAGACTTACTTGACTTCTTAGATCATCTTGGACTCCTGCGTTGGTAACCTAAAAGTATAAGAAAAAGATTAAAAACTAGCCAAGTAGATATCATTTTTGAACTTAGCCTTTTTGGTGGAGATTGTGAGGAGAGTCATAATCTGAAGAAACGCTCCAGCTGTTTTTGAAAGACAGCAGTCTTTCTGCATTTATTGGTTGAATTTCTTATGATGAAAAATGTACCACTGTTTTACACCATATTTTTTAGAATCAAATCACTTTGGGTTGAACTGGTTAACTTTATAGTTTTACTTATCACTTTCACTCATTTTGCATAAACAACACTGTGTTCATAGGTTATGTTTCCCTCTTTCTGCTATATGTTTCTGCTTTAGTAAACATGCAGGTGAATTTTCAAATGAAGGAGTTAAAGTTCTCGCTCGCATGAGTCACTCAAGTTTGTCCAGAATTTGTCCGCGATAAGAATTTTATAGCTTTTAACTATTAGATTATTAAATAATTATTAAATTTAACATTTGATGGCTGGGCAAATTAAATTAGGTCGGGGGCAATTTTTTCAGCCATGGTAATATAAAAGCCCACTCTTGATTAAAAAGTTATAAACAATCAAAGTTGAGTGAGTCCAATTTTATTTTATTTTTATTTTTACTGAAAAAACTAAAGCTGGGCAAAATAAAAGAATAACGTAGGCTTGCTGCGCAAATTAAAAACCATCGACTAGTATTTTTATAAATTAAAATCCAGCAAAGTCGCAGGCTGGGCCGGGGGGGGTGGCCGCCTCGCTGCTCGACTCTACATTCGGCTACAGAGCCTCGCGAGTTGCACGCACTGTACTGCACGCAATAGCTCGCTCGAACGCCACAGCTCTGGCGCATCGCTTCGATCTCACAACTCTTTTCATGGCTTACACAGCCAATTGCATATTTGTATATATTACATATAGTTTAAATATAGTGCTGTAAAATTATAAGTTTTGTGTGAAACCCTTTTCTCTCTCCTACCATCGTCCGCCTCGCTCCTGTCCTCGGCGCAAGCAGCGCTGCACCTGCTGTGGCGATTCCCTATGCGCCCTGGCAACCCCGCGGCTAAGCCCGCACATATGAGCACTTTATTATTTCTTTTTTTGTATTGGAAACCTCGGTCCAAAATTCTTTAATTTGAAAAAAATTGAAATTTTGTGAATGCTTTAAGACGTAAATAAAGTGAACATTCGAGACTTTGAAAAATTATCTTAAAGACTTCCCTTTGAATACTTTTTAATGAAAAGTATTCATAAAGAATTTAAATTTCTAAAAAAAGAACTCTTTAGAAACACTATAGGATTTCTTTTGAGTTAGAAATCCCGGTTAAAAAATTTTAATTTGCAAGAAAAAAATTTTTTATGAATAATTTTAGAATTAAATAATGCGGACATTCGTGAATTCAGAAAGGGTTCTTCGAGAATTCTTTTTAAATACTTTTTGAGAAAAGTATTAATAAAAATTTCATTTTGCTTATTGGGGAGCCTATCTAGAATTTCCGGTTCTGAAAGTTTTATGGATTTGCATTAATTGATCATAATATTTCTAGCATATCAAAAATCTCGAAAAACTAAAACTCAGAAATCCAAAGATTAAAAAATTGTTATAATAAATAAACGACTCAATGAATCTTTAAATTTCTTTTTAATTTCGAATTTTCTTTAAAAAACGAAAAATATGAGCCCGCTAGGTAAAAAATGACCGTGCCATTCTCGAGATATAATCGATCAAAAATTTTTTTTTTAAAACGCATAACCTCAAATATCTTGAAATATCAAGGTCGTTGTGTAAAGAGCTACCGTTTTGGAAAGTTTCAAATTAAATGCTGCCGATTTACTCCAGAATTCGTAACTGAATAAAAATCGTTTTTTTTACAAAAATATTTTTCTATCTTCAAAAGAGAAAGATAAAGCAACAAAAATTTTACGGAACATTCTCCTCCATATTTCTAATTATCTCAATTTTTTTCAAAAATGTTCCTTGTTATATTTCACAGATATAACCGTTTGAAGAAAAATGACGATTTCGTGAATAACAAAACAAGGAAAATATCTTGTTCAAAATTTTGATTGGAAAAAGATAAGTAATTTTATGCTCTTTCAAACGTATTATTATTTAATCGATGATATTATTTCTACGATATCAAAACATGTTTGATTCCTAGTATCTCAAAACATGTTTCTAACAGCTTCATCTGTGAGGAAGTAAAAGTAGTAATAAAATAATTTTATAAATTGCTTGTAAATATTTTATATTTCTTAAAAGCAAGGTTTTATTCACTTTTAATTGTTAGATAGATGTATACATATTTGGGTGTTATATTATTAAAATAAAATCTTGCTTTAAGTGGTATCCCCATTCGCATAATAATAAATTTAAAAATTATAACAATTTATTTTTTAATTCAAATTATTATGGCTTTGATCCTTCTCTGGCTCTTTAGAGTGCAAAATTCACTCTACTAACTAGATCTTCAATTCACTAACTAGAGTGCAAATCGACTCCATCAAATAGAATAAATAATTTTATAGAAATTAATTTTATAAAGGTGCCTTCATAGTGGGGGTAAATTGACGAAAATTTGACAGTTGGAATTTAAGCAGCGTATGTTTCGAGCAATTAGGAATTGTATTGTTTTCTGGAATAACGGCATCGCATATGGTTTAATTTTCTTGACTATAGTAATTCGCTTGTGGAAAGAGTAGCTACGGTAGCATAAGAAACTCTTTAGCAAGATTTTTCAGCAAGAACAGTACTTTAATACAGTTGATTCTGCCCTCAGAGAATATATTTTTTGCATAATGAGGGAGACGATTTTCGGAGGTTTCTTTAAAACTTGTCTTTTCTCCATCGAAACAAATAATTTTGATACACCTAGATTTTCATGTAAACTGTTATGTTCGTATCTTATCTCAGGTAAAATTCAATGTTTCACGAATCTTTCAAGAACGATATTGGCCAATATTACGAGTTTCAGTGGGCACACCAGTTTTGTAGACATTGCTGTCTTTCGCGACTTCCGGTAGAATCAGCTTTTACAATAATCTTCTCTATTAATATGTATTGTGTTGTTATTTTCATATTCATTGCTGTATTCGACATTTCTAAGCAATATCCGGAAACACATGTACTATGATTCCTGCATTTTCGTATTATCCCTGTTGGAAGATGTAACGCTTGCCATTCTTCGAATCTCATCAGTGCGCAGTATTTGCGATATTATTGGTTTTTGCTGTATTTGTCGATTTCACGAAGTTTTCAAGGCGAACCATTCCTGTTGGTTTTGGTGCTTTTTGCGAATGCTGGTAGAGTCAGCTTTTCAAAACAATATTTGTCATTCATATTACTATTTGCGTTACCAATCCGATTCTCAATACTTTATACATCATTTTTGGTTATATAAGCGCTCTCAAGTGATTAGCGCTTTTGTTCTCCTTATCACTTTTTAGAAAAAGATCGCTACCAAAATGTGCTCTGATGTTGAAAGGTAGATTCATCTATAGAAAGTATAGCCACTAGCGTGAGAGTTCGCATTCTGAAAAATCGTGCTTCATTCAGAAGAACCACATGGATGTTTACGGAAAAAATTTGAAAAACGCAGCTGCGTCAAACTTTCTAAGCTTCAGGATCGTACAGCTACCCGGAAGATTCATGGAATGGCTCATGAATCTCCGTAGCTCTTGGAAGTTTGAAAACAATTGCTTTTCGTGTTTTTGAGTGTGGCGAATCTCAAAAAATTTGTCTTTCGAGAAGTACGGACTCTTCGCTAAAATAATAAATAAACTGTTAAGAAGAGAATGCGATCGAAACAATAATAATTTTGGAAGACCTTAAAACTTTGAAACTTAGTAAAAACCAATTGTAAAATATTACCTTGCTTCAATAGTTCAGACAAAACCTCCGCTCGCGCCTGGATGACCGCGCCCATTCATTTTATAAAAAATATTTAAAAATTCGCAAATACCGAGAAATGACTGAATATGGAAAACTGAAGCTTTCAATGTTTGTAACTTACAAGTTAAGCATCGCTCGGGACAAAGAAGGTGCAATTAGTTATAACTGAGAAAATTTTTCGTCGGATGTAGCTATCATATAAAAATTCTCAACAGGTAAGAACTCGCCGAATTGCGAGAACTTTTTGATACGGGCACGGGGAGGCCTTATACTTGAAAAACGAGTGCAGAGCAGCACGCGCCGAAGGCGAGTCCGGAATTTTCTTTTCTTGCAGATTCGATTCCTGCCAATGAACTATTTTCATTATTATTTTTTCTTTTACTTAACATGAATTTTTACACTTGTTTCATCAGTGATAATCATTTCAATTTACTACAGATTCATAACCACTACCTTTATTTCAAAATTGTACTGGAATACACAAAAATACAAATGCACTTGGAGGAATTAAAATATTCAGAGAAATAAAAATCTACAGTACTTTTGCAAATATTCTCCTTAATTCTTTATTTATGAATATTTAAAACAAGAACGAATCCAAATTTTTTAAACTTGAAAAATGCCTCGCAAGATAGATTAAAATAAGCATAAAACATAATATAAGCTGCTCTGACATTGAAGCTCATTCCTATTTTTGAGTTTGAAAATTCCAGTGCAATTATTTCATAAAGTACTGAAATTATTATAACTGTCGAATGGAATGTAAATTCGAATTTGCATCGAGTAAAATATGTTGCCAACAAAATTGGCACTATGCTCCTTCAAAGAGAAAACTTTTATTGATTTTTTTTCCGATCTTGTAGAGTAACAATAGTTAATATACCATATTAAGATGTAGAACAAGCAGCGATATCAGGAGAACTTTTCTAAAAAGAATGAGTAAGAAACCAACCAATCGACAAAAACAACGTTTTATTGAATGTCGAGTCTGACAACATAAATTCGATATGTACGACCCTTATCGATAGAATTGCTTCAAAATTCAACTAGAACACTTACATCTATCTGTTAAACCTCTCAACAATTTTATTTTTTAAGATAATGCAATCCCCGTGTGGAACTCGAAGTTCAGTTTCGTAGCATTATAAAATAATTTTTGGTATTGCCTGGGGTTGGGCTGCATAATAGTACATTATACAACAAGTAATGTCATTTGCGTTAACGTACAAGTCATTGAGAAGTGGAATAATACAGGACTTCCTACCGCGGACCCTTAGACTTCGTCTTCATTGACCTAGTCGTAGCACCTAGACATTATCCTCAACGACCTAGTGACGTAAGCATTAATGTAGGAGTTATTCTAGAGTGATATAATGCAAAACTTCTTGCAGCGGAACATTAGACTTCGTTTTCGTCGACCTAGTGCACTTAGACATTATCCTCAACGACCTAGTGCCATTTACGTTAACGTAGGAGTTATGGGAAGCAGAATAATGCAGAATTTATTGCAGCGGACCCTTAGACTTCGTTTTCTTTGACCTAGTGCACCTGAACATCATCCCCGACGACCTAGTGACACTAACGTTAACATAGGAGTTATTCTATTGTGCAATAATGCAAAACTTATAGCAGTGAACCCTTAGACTTCGTTTTCTTTGACCTAGTGCACCTGGACATCATCCCCGATGACCATGTTACATTTGCGTTAACGTAGAAGTCATTATAGAGTGAAATAATGCAAAACTCCAGCCGACTCCTAGACATCGTCTCCGTGGACCTAGTGCGTAAGAATACGTAATATATATTTTCATATATTATAATATGCGAAAAACGTATTTTTTAGAAAATGTATAAATAATATATTTTTATATGTAAAAAATATATAATAAATATATCGCCAAAAAAATATGTTATAAGGTAAATGTACCAGTAACTAGCTATGTCCCAGTGACTGACCATTTGTGCAAATGATAATTATTTTTATGTCGTAAACATAACTTATGAATAATAATTTAGCTAAATTATATTATTTATGTATTCGTCTTTATATATAAACAATTATATTGAAAACCGTGCTGGTTTAAGGCGTTATAAAAATATTTAAAAATTGTAAGTTGGATGGATGACGACTTCTCATGAATTCCTTAAGCTTTAGCTATGTAAATAGTGATCCTTCTTAAGAAGTCAAGGGGCGCGGCAGCGCCCGCTGGTACGTATAAGTACCCACGGTACGATACGAAGCCGAAGGGCGCACCGTAGCCTTTTATACGTCTAATTGTGCCTTTTTAACCTCTTCAAAATCTTTAAATATCAATATCTAAACACTGATTGACTTATGTGCAGTCTATTGACACTGTTTTAAGAGATAATAATTTAGTCTATCACGTAAAAAAAGTTTCTGTTAAAAAAGATTCATCTAATTAAAGATATAAAGCATAATATATTTGCTCAAATTTTTTCTTTTCATTTTGTTCTCCGCATTTCCGTTTTCTCTAATCATATATATGTGACTTCCGTTTTCTATACTCATATATATATATATATATATATATATATATATATATATATATATATATATATAATATACACATATCATATGCATAATACACATAAACACACATACAGACCATATATATATATATATATATATATATATATATAGTGCCTGCAGACAGTGCAGACGACAACCACAAAATCTTTTAACCTATTATCAAAATCAAATGTTGAAGGATGAAGGACGCGTTTATGTCATTTGTATTATTAAAATAAAACGGGTTGTTTTTACGTGATTTGTTTTTATTACGTGATGAAATCTCTGTACAACGATTTCGAAAAATATCGTACGTCCGAAAAAGTAGCAAGACGGTCATGTGGAATACAATTATTGCAATCCCAAGTGTAGTTGGAAAAAGCTGCAGTTTTACATGGTAAGTTTTTTAAGTGAATTGATATCTGAATAAAACATGAGAATATTATGAGGTTCTTTCGAAGGAATTTTTTTAAAATTTATTTCAAGTGAATTTTCATAATCAAATAGGGCTATATAATGGTTTAGGTAAAATTGCAAAAGATTACTTCAGGTAGTTTAAAAGAAAATGGAGTCAATGAAACTTTCAAGTTACCCATACACAAACATTTATTTATTTGAAAGTAACACATAATATACTCATGTTCTATCCAGATATAAAGTCAACGCTAGCTCAGAAGGGTCATTTTAATGAAATTATAAAACTATAATTAACCAAATGTTTGCAAGCTCAGGTTTATAATTACATTAAAAAGACTCTTTTCAGTTACAGTTTTAAGGTGGGTTCCGCCAGAAGAGGAACGGGAGGTAGGTTTTAGTGGGTAGGTTTGCGATGCAATGGCCGTGTAGTTTTCTCGCGTTTTTGTTTATGTTATTTTTCGTCCTATATTACACACGCGGTGGGTGCATCCTCAACTAACCCCACACTATCCGGCTGTGCGGACCCAGTCGGGTGTGTCTTAGATGGCTTTGCCCTCAAAAAAAAATCTATGATTTTGCTAACTTCTTTTAATTCGAAATATTACCTTCTATTCTACGAACACCGTAAACTTCGAGACGACGGGTCCGTCAAGTATGTTCATAGTTATATGTCGAAATTAAAGAGACCGTCAATGCACTATATTTTATATTAAACTACAGTTAAACCTGGAACATTGCTCGAGTTTGGGAAAAATAACCTCGAACAGTGCTCGAGTTACCTAAGGTTCGTAGCAATTAACGATGGCAGCAAGTCAGAGCCCTAGATAAGGTATAAACTGTTTGTCCGTAATATTATATTGGCTTGATTTCAAAAAGTATCAGTTAGCTTACCTATAATAGAAATGAATTTCCATATGCGCACTACATGTAACGCGAGTGTAATGTAGCGAGAGTATTATAGATCAGTGTTTGAGGTTCGACTTTTTGACCTATTTCTTATCAACATGTATTTATGTCAAATTTAATGTCTTACAATATTAAATTTGAAAGGTATTATTCATTTTTATACTTTATACTAATTCATAAAAAAATGACATTGAGTTACAAATAAAAATATAATACTTGCCAATTTATTAATCGATTTAATTAATCTCTTTAGCGTTTATTTAAGATTATCGGAATTAGTAAAAATTAGAAATATTTCAAACTATAATATTTTTTAAATAATTTGTATACTTCATACTAATTAATAAAAGAACGAAATTGATATACAAATAAAAATACAATACTTGCCAATTTATTAATTGATTTCATTAATTTCTTTAGCGTTCATTTGAGATTATCAGAATTAGTAAAAAATGGAGATATTTTAAACTACATTATTTTTTAAATAGAATATTAGTTTAAGTTTACTATTTTAATTGTAGCGTATTCATGAAATTCATAATTGAACGTCTTATTATGAAAATAACATATTTCTTTTAATTTATATTGTGGGTATTAATAATGAAACTTATACTTGCCAAGATTTTACTTTTTAGAAAGGTATTTTTTATATAAAAGTAGTATTTAGTTTTCTCGTTTATCGCGTGCACTCTGAAAACTTAATAACATTTATAATAATTAAAAATTGCAACATTAGTCATTAAAATTGTTCTTAACTTATAAATACATGCAGTTGTGTATTGGTACACGATGTCCCTCACCGACCGGTAACTAACCGACCGTCTAGTTATCGAGCAACCTGCAAAGCCGCCTACTCGATTGCTTGTACTAATACATGACCATACGACGAAATATATTATTTATTACGTTTAAGCTGTTCTGCGTCTTTCTGTAAGTATGAAAATTACGTACAATATTTATTTTAATTAATGTAAACATTAAATTATGTGAGCTCATTCAATTTTACTTCTTTTTTTTGTTTGCTTTAGTATACCTAACCTCAAAATAGACATTGCTTTTTAAATATTTGTTGTAATATTTGTTTACAGAATATAATAAATCTAATGTTTATCATATGAAACATCTTAAAATATTAAAAGTTTTAAAAATAGTTTAATTAATTATTCTTTATCTTAAATATTAGCTTACTTCGATGTAGATATTTGAAAACTCTTAAAATTTATTTATGTTATATTATATTTATTCGTGTTTAAGAGATCTTGCGAGCTACAGTGTAAATAGGTGGAATGATTCTCAAATAAGTGAAAATGAAGAATCAATTATACAGATTATCAACTCAATACGTTCTGTTAGTTCAAGTGAAAACCTCAATAATCTAGAAATTCTTCTCGCATTAGATGATATTGACTTGAGTTACATGGAATCTGATTTATTAAAAGGTTTGTAAATAATGTTTCTAGGATAATATATGAGTGTATGATACTAATTTTTCTTTATTTATTACAGGATTTAAATCAGTGGGAAAGAATGTTGGCATTTTTCAGAATGAACTTCACCTATAGGTTTACACTGACTTTTCCAAATATGCGTCTCAAAATGATTTGCTTAAAGGTTTATAAGATATTTTTTGAATATTTATATAGGGTAATGACCTCAATAATCGACCATGTAGTGTTAATAATTAACCACTATTGTTTTTAAATTTTGAGGTTATAAACTTTAATATTTATAGATTAAAGTGGTCAATTACTAGAGACTGATCGACTACCGGTACTACCAAACAGAAAATACCAAAAATCATATTTCGACCTCGAAATTTCCAAATAAGTGTTTAGCAATATTTTTAGGTTAGGTTGATACTGTTACAATAAGCAGTTATCTAGTACCATTCTATAATCCAGAAACCATCATTGCAACAGAATATAAGAAAATATATACTGTAACCACGAAACTTGCAAAGAAAACTCTGTTTTTACGATATTTTGAGGTTAAGTTGAAATCATTACGATTAGTACTCACCTAGTAAAATTCTCCTCCTACAACTGTAATCCTACTAAGTTCTTAACCACTATTCTTAGTCATATACTGAAAAAACTATATAAAAATACCAAAAAAACTATATAAAAATACCACCTTGTATGTATGTGTGTATTTTTATTGTTGTTTTGCATTTTTTTACAGAGAATGATAAATGTCAAAATGTTGGAAATGAGAATAAGGTTGAAAGGACACTTGAAAAATGCGAGGAGAAAATTAACTCTGATGCTTCCTATGGATTTCGGATGAATAAACTAGTAATTTCTGATGATTGGAGTGATCAAAATGGCAATTTATGCAATCGTTGCAAAAGTTAAAGGTATAACAATATATATTTACGGAAAAAATATAAAAACTATATTTTCTTATATAAATTTGATATATTTATTTGTTATATTTATTACAGATTTTAATACGGCAAACTCTGATCTAGGTTCTTTTAAGAAAGTTCATTCAGCGAGTGTTTCTATGGAGTCCATATTAAGAACTGTGGATTCGACCAAGTTACTCGAAAGAGTTCAAAAAGGTGCTTTTAAAAATGTAAAGGATTTGCAAAAAACTATTGATTCTGAGAATTCTAAGATAGAAAGTAATGCAATAAAAGGTATTATATCATTTAAACAATGCAAAAAGCTTCTTTTATAAAAAAGCAAAAATGTTTTTAAGTTATATGAATTTAAATCTTATTACGTATAATTTACGTTGTTACTAAATGTTAAAAGATAAAGTGGTTGAAACTAAGCTTTCTCAACCAGTCCGAAATAAAGATGTATCGAGTGAAGTGGACACTGAAGTGATAGATTTAAGTTTAAAGCGAAGACAAAATACAAGCATTCTGAGTAACATAAGTAATACTACTAAAACAGATTAAAATTTAACCTCCGATGATCAGGATTCGGTAAAACTGATGAATCCAAAGGTATGCTAATTTTTTATGTATACGCAATATTTTTATATATAATCTGAAGTTCTAATAATTTTATTTATTTATAGCTGTTATCGAAGAATGGAAAGAAACTGGAGCTAGGACGAAAATGCCATTGCCTTTCAAAAAATCTTTTATTTGGCCGGATGAAAGGTTACGAGGGTAGTTCAATAAGTCTTTAGAATAAAGTATAAAAACAATTTTTTTTGGGTAAATTTTTTTTTATTTTTCAACATAATCTCCTTGGAGCTCTATACACTTGGTCAATCGCTTTTTAAGTTTTTTTAATCCTTCAGAAAAGTGCGTTTTCGGAAGTTCCTCAAAATAAGCACTTACAGAGGCAATGACGTCTTCGTTGTCCGTAAATCTCTGTCCACCGAGCCATTTTTTCAAGTTTGGAAATAAGAAAAAGTCACTGGGGGCTAAATCTGGTGAATATGGTGGGTGTTCGACCAATTCGAATTTTAGTTCTTCAATTTTAGCCATTGAAACGAAGCATGTGTGAACTCGGGCGTTGTCATGAAAGAGAATTTTTTTCTCGCCAAATGTGGTCGTTTTTTTTAATTTCTTCTTTCAGCTGCTCTAATAATGATGCATAATACTCACCAGTAATTGTTTTACCCTTTTCCAAGTAGTCAATAAGTATAATTCCACGTGCATCCCAAAAAACTGTAGCCATAACCTTACCAGCTGACTTTACGGTCTTTGCCTTCTTTGGAGCTGGTTCGCCTGTGGAAATCCACTGTTTGGATTGTTCCTTTGTCTCAGGAGTGTAGTGGTGTATCCATGTTTCATCCACAGTCACAAATCGACGAAAAAATTCCTCAGGATTCCGACTTATGCGCGCCAAAAGAGCCTCAGAGGCGACCACTCTATTGCGTTTATTCTCAGCTGAGAGCAAACGCGGCACCCATCCTGCCGATAGCATTTTCATGCCTAATTTTTCATGTAGAATTGAAACAACTGCACCTATAGATATCCTTGTGGCCTCAGCTAACTCACGCACTTTTAATCTTCTATCCTTCAACACCATATCGTGGATTTTATTGATGATTTCGGGAGTAGTTGCTTCTACGGGCCTTCCTGAACGTGGTTCGTCACTTATTGATGTACGACCACGCTTAAATTCATTTACCCAGTTATAAACCGTTGCTAAGGCAGGGGCAGATGTGCCATGAACTGAGTCCAATTCATTTTTTATCTCATATGGAGTTAAACCCTTTAAATGAAAATGTTTAATTACCGCTCTGAACTCGTTTTTTTCCATTTTTCTTAACAAGCAATTTTTTTTTTTTCAATTGGTTATAAAAACACGTAAACTCAGAAGATGTGGACTGTGACTGCACCATATGTCTAGTCGGGAGTGGTGCTGACTGAAAACAGATGATTTGGAGCGATTCGCGCGCCATCTGTTTGTCATTCTAAAGACTTATTGAACTACCCTCATACCATAATAGTTTACCTCATTGATTTCAGAATTACGTAAAATTGAAAAATCGTTATAATACAAAAACGAGTCTATGAATCGTAAAATTTCCTTTCAATTCCAAATCCTCATTAAGAAACGAAAGAAATGAGCTCCAGTTGACAAAAAAAGATCGCGCAAGAGATAGTTAAAAGCTACTTTTCTGAAAATTGTCAATTTTCAAAAAATTATTTTGTAAAAAAAATTGACTTTCTGCTCTGCTTGCTTCTCTCTTGATCTTTGGGCTACATTTGCTCTTGCCTCCACACGCGAGTCCCCTTTCCCTGAAAAAAATATAGAATCTCGTGCCTCGGTGGCACAACTGCGCTCGCGGACGTATTTTTTCTCTCTCACTCTCTTTCTCTCTAGAGTCGCTCCGCGCGGAGAGTTCCCCCGCCAGCGCTGACGTGCACGTATTCTCTATCTCTGTCTCTCTCTTTTCGCGCGGCGAAATCTCCCACCGGCGTGACGTGCACGTGTTCTCTCTCTCTCTCTCTCTCTCTCTCTCTCTCTCTCTCTCTCTCTCTCTCTCTCTCTCTCTCTCTCTCTAAAGAAATTTAAAACTAATGCTACTCACAATAGGAATCTCTAAAAGTGATATGTTTTACTAAAATGTAAAAGTAGATAATTCAAGTGCTACATTTAAGTGACAGTATGTGATATAATAATACATTACGTAACAAGAGAATAAAGTCCAAGATTGTTTCCGAGGGTGGGTTTACTGCCCGAGCGAAGTGAGGGCAATAATCACCAGAGGGAATAGTCGACCTTATTCCAATGTTGCATATAGAACTTTATTCCCAAATTATCTGTGGCCACTTTATTGATATAAAAAGGAGGACTTCCAGTAAGAACTATAATTAATTGAAAATATATCTAAATATAGAGAAATAATTAAAAAAAATTTGCAGGATAAAGTAGATTTGCGATAATTGTATGCAGCTTTTGTTCCGCTTTTATTGTTTAAAATTTGCAATAACTGACAAAAACTTTTTTATATTTTTGAAAAAAAGAAATGATGTTTTAAATGCATATTCAAAAAAATGTGAGATATATATATATATGGGATATTCCATGTCAAGACAGCCGTGTGAAGGAGAAATTGACTTCTCCGTGTTCTCGGATCATCCATTGGTATAGAAACTTAATTAGGCATCTCGTCCAATCTGCTTTCTTTTCTGACTCCCATTCTTGTTGCCAGGCTCATAGACTCCTCATTCTGTCTTCTTCTCTGATTCGGGCTCGGCTACTTGCTTCTTACCTGACGTACACTCTTTTCTTTTCTTTGGCAAGCAGGTGTAGAGGAATCCCCCCTGTTATAACCATAGCTGCCGCTTTGGATACCGTGCTGTAATAATTTGTGATTCGTAGAGCTCCGGAGCGCTGTACTGATTCGACATCTTTTCTGCATATCTCGCGCTCTAAAGTGTCACCCTGTATCTCTACTCCATAGAGTAGGATGGAGTTTGTCACGATCATGTGTACTGATGAAGCTTACTTTAGTTGTTGCCCACGTCATCTTTGTATCTAGTGTAATTCCGAGGTACTTTATAGCCTGTTTTATCTCGATCTGCTGATGGTCGATGAGCATGGGTACGATTCTCGGGAAGTTTACCCTCTGTTGGTTTGTCAGGAAAACCATTTCCGGTTTCCCGGTGGCTAGGTCTAGTCCAGGGTTTCGTAACAATCATAATAAGTATAATAATAATAATAATAATAATAATATTTTTTCGGATGAGCGTAGGAGATATCATGCCGTCTCATTGCTTTCGCAATGCTTCGGGTTGGGCCCGGTTACATAGACTGTCTGCAGTCATCTTCTTCCTTCCGCCTTATCCGTACGTCCCTCATCCACCTTTCGGTGATTAGGGAGCGTCTATCATCATTGGCCGCTACTACCGCCGCATAGTCTTTGGGGGCCTTGCCTTTTCTTTGCAGCCTCCAAAGCTTCCCTGAAGACTTTACAGTCCCCGAATCCCGCGATGCCAACTTGATTGCCCTCTTGTTAGGGTTTAGGATGATCACCCTTCTGCCTTCCTCAGATGTGTTCAGAGCACCCCTGAAGGCCTCCTTCGTTCCTTTTTCCACGGTTAGAGAGTCCAGGTCCCTCATTTCCAGGGTGACCCTTCTCTCAATGAGCTTTGCAGTTCCAATGTCCTGAACTACTTCTTGAAGGTCAGCTACGAAGGTCTCTACGTTCGAATCTTTTCCGACTGCAAATAGAATGTGCCCCTTCTTAGTCGGTTTGACGCTCAGAACTTTCGCGTTGCTAGCGTCTGAGTTGACTTCTTTGCGAATTTTTCCCAGAACACCAGTATGTCTTTGACATATCTGCACTAATATCCTCCTAGATCGCCCCTGCTGGATGTCAGTTTTTTCCTCTTCCTGCTGCGGTGTCTCCTCTTCTTTCTTTCTTCTGCTTCTTCCCGCCTGCCTCCTTTTGTAGTTTTCTTCAGGACTGCTGAGTGCCCTCCGGTCTCTCTTACTGTTTACGCAGTTGAGAACTACCTGCCTAATCGTATTTACTTGGATGCGTTGTCTCGTCTTGTTCTTGTAAGTGCGCCGTTTCTCGGAGGCGTCTAAGCCTTGCTTACACTCCTCTTATTTCTTCTTGCCTTCTTCGTGTTTAACCATCATTCCTTCTATCCAGGCCTTCACTCTCTTCAGTACTTCTTTGATGGTCATCTTGCCACCTGTTTGTTGTTTATAAGCATCAAGCATCACTTTCAGCGCATTCTCGATTTGTGCAAAATGTCCTGCTTAATGTAGCGTATCTTTATGATTTCTTGTCTGGTATCTTCATCCAGATCCAAGCATCTGGCTGTTGCGTTGCTGAAAGCGCTCTTGTCGCTGATCAACGCTCAATACAGGTAGAACGTGTAATTGCCCTCCCTCCTTCCCTCAGAATCCGTGGGGCTAGCACTGGCCACCGAGTAGGTTTTTTTTCGGGGTACCCACTCCTAGGCTACATTGTATTCACTGTCCCATATTCAGGTGAACTGAGAGATCATAAAGCAATAGCAATAGCAATAGCAAGAGCAAGAGCAAGAGCAAGAGCAAGAGCAAGAGCAAGAGCAAGAGCAAGAGCAATAGTAATAGCAATAACAAGAGCAAGAGCAAGAAGAAGAGCAAGAACAATAGTAATAGTAATAGTAATAGTAATAGTAATAGTAATGGTAATAGTAATAGTAATAGTAATAGTAATAGTAATAGTAATAGTAATAGTAATAGTAATAGTAATGGTAATGGTAATGGTAATAGTAATAGTAATAGTAATAGTAATAATAATAGTAATAGTAATTAGACCGATAGTCGTGCTGGCAACGCTTGATGTTAAGAACGCCTTCAATTCCGCGAGATGGGTCGACATCCTGGCGGCTCTTCGAGCCTTTGGGGTGCCAGACTATGCCTTGTGATGGATTGAGGACTATCTGAGTGACAGAAAGCTTTTGTACGAAACGGACGAAGGACTCAAAGTCAGACCTGTCACGGCCGGCGTGGCGCAGGGGTCGATTTTGGGTTCGGATTTTTGGTTAGTATTATATGACGCAATGCTGAGACTCCAGATGCCGATCGGGGTGTCGCTGATAGGATGCGCGGACGATGTAGCGGTGGTAATAGTTGCGCGCGACGTAGATACTGCCCAGTTCCAGCTGACCGTGGCCATGCGGCGCATACTTCGCTGAATGCGTGAGCACGGACTACGGCTAGCTTTAGATAAGACGGAAGTAGTATTGCTGACTAGGAAACGAATCCAGACAGCAATGGACATAACGGTAGGTGACGCGGTGGTGAGGACGTATATAATCTGAAGTTCTAATAATTTTATTTATTTATAGCTGTTATCGAAGAATGGAAAGAAACTGGAGCTAGGACGAAAATGCCATTGCCTTTCAAAAAATCTTTTATTTGGCCGGATGAAAGGTTACGAGGGTAGTTCAATAAGTCTTTAGAATAAAGTATAAAAACAATTTTTTTTGGGTAAATTTTTTTTTATTTTTCAACATAATCTCCTTGGAGCTCTATACACTTGGTCAATCGCTTTTTAAGTTTTTTTAATCCTTCAGAAAAGTGAGTTTTCGGAAGTTCCTCAAAATAAGCACTTACAGAGGCAATGACGTCTTCGTTGTCCGTAAATCTCTGTCCACCGAGCCATTTTTTCAAGTTTGGAAATAAGAAAAAGTCACTGGGGGCTAAATCTGGTGAATATGGTGGGTGTTCGACCAATTCGAATTTTAGTTCTTCAATTTTAGCCATTGAAACGAAGCATGTGTGAACTCGGGCGTTGTCATGAAAGAGAATTTTTTTCTCGCCAAATGTGGTCGTTTTTTTTAATTTCTTCTTTCAGCTGCTCTAATAATGATGCATAATACTCACCAGTAATTGTTTTACCCTTTTCCAAGTAGTCAATAAGTATAATTCCACGTGCATCCCAAAAAACTGTAGCCATAACCTTACCAGCTGACTTTACGGTCTTTGCCTTCTTTGGAGCTGGTTCGCCTGTGGAAATCCACTGTTTGGATTGTTCCTTTGTCTCAGGAGTGTAGTGGTGTATCCATGTTTCATCCACAGTCACAAATCGACGAAAAAATTCCTCAGGATTCCGACTTATGCGCGCCAAAAGAGCCTCAAAGGCGACCACTCTCTTGCGTTTATTCTCAGCTGAGAGCAAACGCGGCACCCATCCTGCCGATAGCATTTTCATGCCTAATTTTTCATGTAGAATTGAAACAACTGCACCTATAGATATCCTTGTGGCCTCAGCTAACTCACGCACTTTTAATCTTCTATCCTTCAACACCATATCGTGGATTTTATTGATGATTTCGGGAGTAGTTGCTTCTACGGGCCTTCCTGAACGTGGTTCGTCACTTATTGATGTTCGACCACGCTTAAATTCATTTACCCAGTTATAAACCGTTGCTAAGGCAGGGGTAGATGTGCCATGAACTGAGTCCAATTCATTTTTTATCTCATATGGAGTTAAACCCTTTAAATGAAAATGTTTAATTACCGCTCTGAACTCGTTTTTTTCCATTTTTCTTAACAAGCAATTTTTTTTTTCAATTGGTTATAAAAACACGTAAACTCAGAATATGTGGACTGTGACTGCACCATATATCTAGTCGGGAGTGGTGCTGACTGAAAACAGATGATTTGGAGCGATTCGCGCGCCATCTGTTGGTCATTCTAAAGACTTATTGAACTACCCTCGTACCTAAAAGTAAAGAGAAGGAAAAGAAAAGAAACACTCCTGTTTTAATTTCAGAAGAGTGGCAACAGGAGCAGTTAGATTTACAAAATGAAAAATTAAAGAAGAAAAGGGAAAAGGGAAAAAAGTAGAATGGAAAAAAATTAGGCAAGAAGCAAAACAGAAAAAAAGCTCAGGATAAAGAAGAGAAAAAGGCCATAGCTGAACAAAAAAAGAAACTTGACGAAGAAATAAAAAGATTAAAGGCACGAAAGAAAAATATAATGCTATTGTAATAACTAAACTTACTATTTTAACCAAAGCATAATGTTAAGTTTATTTATAATAATAAATGAATAATTTATTATCAAACAATTAAAAAACATTTTCTTTTTCTAACTTATAAATATTTTATAAATATATATATTTCCCATATCTTTGAAAAAAATTTTTTTAAACTTTTTTATACTTTTTATCAATTTTTTAGCTACTAACTTCCTCTAAATATTAATTTATGTTATTTATATTATCCTTTATAGTTTGGAAAAGATATGGTTAGGTATTGGGACATCAAAATTTGGACAGTGGTGCCATCGTTTTTTTGGTCATGTACTGGTACATGCTAGTAGAAGATCATTTACAATAAATTTAACTTTTATATTCTAAAAAAAGTGTTTTTGCACATTTTTATGATCAATAGTACTCGTTAAATATTTTATAAGCGTTAGAGTTAATTTAACTAATATATTTCGGTTTCCGCCTGTCTTTGTTATAGATTAAAGGAGATCGCGGTGATCGAGACGGACAAGGGACGGTTTCCTCGTCTAAACATATTTAGTTTATTTAGATTAATTGTTAAGTTTTGTTATAGATATTTTGTTTGATTTTGAGATCGATAAATCTCTTATTATTATTTCGTTAATATAAAACCTTTCTATTTATTTCTTAATAATAATCTCAATCCTAACCCCCATCCGAACCCTGGTGGAGCTCTTGAGCATCCGGCGGGGGCTCTTTTGTTACATGGCGCCCGAACAGTCGATTTTATCTTGAGGAAACCAGAATAATTAGGCTACGAAAACGTTTATAAAGTGCACAAAAATTTTTTTAATTGTAATCATTATTGCTACGAGTTGTGTATGTTATGTTTGTGAGATCCGTATAGAGTGCACTTGTATAAGCGGCCCGCGAAACACCGAAAATAAATTGTATACCGTACCGAAAAATTTTTTGTGTAAATTAATCAATAACCATTCAAGATGGGTGTATCGTGGATATACAACCTCTCGAAATTAGAGCTCACGCAAAAGCTTGCAAGACAGAATCTCGACACAAGAGGGAATGTGGCTACTCTGAGGCAAATAATAGTAGCCCACGTGAAAGCACACCCTGACAAGTACTCAGATAAATCCGAGGATGACCCCAGCTACGAAGAGGAATTAGACAAAACAGCTGACTATAAAGCTGTCTTAGCAGAGACCCAGAGAAGCCTCGAAGCAGGTGGATCAAGGATCCAGCAACGAAACGCTAATGGACCACAAAACCAAGGCGAAAATGGGCTGAATGACCCACCAAACAACGCAGGGATGACCACTTCAACTCCTACAGGAGCGGTCCCACAAGTAATAATTATAACAGCTCTGCCTACGGCCCTCGATTCAGCAAAAGTCTTGGACCAAATGCGCAAATGGAATTGCCATTTCGATGGAAGGGACTTATACGCAATTATAGTGCGCGTGGAAGAACTGAAACGCGCATATCAGTTCACCGACCAACAGATCCTGCAAGGTTTTCCAGAGCTACTGAGAGGCGATGCTCAACTGTGGTATCGAAATATCGCTGCAGAGATACACACATGGGAGCAACTCGAAAACAGCCTCCGAAATTTTTATTTGTCACCCAGAGAGCTAAGGCAGCTGGATAGACAGATAAACGACCGACGTCAGGGTTTCCGAGAATCTATACGTGCTTATTCGACGGCACTCATGACGCTTATGCGTCGGAGAGGCGGGATAACAGCGGAAATGCAGCTGGATAACCTCTATTATAACATGAAAGAGGAACTGCAGTTGTATATAAATCGTTCGGAAATACGTTCGATTAATGATTTGGTTCAACGTGCTGAGGAAAAGGAGGAGGTATTGAAAGCCGTTCAGAGAGAACCTCTCCTAAAAACTCAATTTACACGTTTTGAACGGTAACCACAGACAGGAAACGGAGTCATGGCAGTAACCCCAGGTTTGAGTGGGTTAACGAAAAAATATAATCAGTGAAGCAGTGATAATTGGTAAATTGTCAAGGAATCTTTCAAAGGAAGCGGCTGGTAACGTTTTTTACTGCTTCGTGGTTTGCTTGCATTTTGGGTTGTCATATTTTCCTTGTTAGAGATCACGTTTGAGTGGCGGGCTAACGGATAAATATAATCAATATGACATTGATGATCGTAAAATTTTACCAGAGATTATTTTGAAGGCTATAAATACGCACTCGTACATATAGACGTATAGTTCTCACACGCATATAAACACAGTATTTGCATTGACTTTGAGCTAGCTTTCCATGATCATGACTTCAAAAAGGAAGAAGTCTTTTCGAAAAGATCGCTGTTGCAATCCGTTCAAATTGGTAGCTCACATAGGCAAATCATTACGACCACTACCATCTAGGCTTTGCAGACATTTCGGGCTTGCTTCTGCAGAGAATATGATTTGCAGTAGATGTAGGAAAATATCATATACTAGTAATGATACTCATAATGAAGACGTGAACCACAATTCCAACAATGATGATACTCATGATGAAAACGTGAATGACAATTTGAACAATACTTCTGAATCTAACCGTGCAAATGAAGATAGCCTAAAGAAGAATGTGCAATTAGATCTTGACAGTTCGACTTCTTCAAATGCTGAGGAAAACCTCCATGAAATCATCGAAGGTTTAAGAGAAAAATTTTCATCGTTGTCAGAGCACGATCCCGACAGGATAGCTATTCTAACCATACTGCCATCAAAATGGGGAAATAGAGAAGATTTCTTCTCTATTCAATACTACGACTTGCTCCATTAGAAAAGCTAAAGAATTAAAAGCCACGAATGGCTCTTTTTCTAGACCACCCCCAAAATTAGGTAAATCGCTGCGACAAACTACGGTTAATAGAGTGAAACAATTCTATGAATGTGATTCTAACAGCAGAATTCTCCCAGGATATAGAAATAAAAAATCTGTTGAGATTGATGGAGGAAAAGTCCTCAAAAAGAAGAGACTGACATTGTTTAGCTTAAAAGAATTATATTTCAAATTCTGTGAAGAGCATCCAGATACTACTATAGGTCTTTCAAAGTTTTGCCAATTACGACCTCAAAATTGTGTTTTACCCGGAAGTAATGGTACTCATATTGTTTGCGAATGTGTGATTCATGAGAATGTCAAGCTTTTGCTCGATGCCATCAATTTATCTGACCTGATGGCTAAATCAGAATTCCCATTAAAAAACTATACCGATTGTCTTAATCTCATGGTATGTCGTAACTCAAATAGAGAATGTTTTCTTAACCAATGCAAAAACTGCCCTAATTACGATAAGCTCAGATCCTAGCTTGAATCAGGTTTGGAAAAAGCAGACGTAAAGGATATAACTTTTAGCTCTTGGCATTCGACAGATAGAACAACTATGATTACATCAAACCAACTACTGACAATTTCCTCGAACTTCTTGGTCATCGGTTAAAATCATTAAAACCTCATGATTATATTAACAAACAACAATCAGAATATTTTAAGCAATTGAAGGGGAGCTTAAAGCCAGGAGAAATTCTTGTGCTAACAGATTATTCAGAGAATTTTGCTTTCGTTGTTCAAAAAGCAGCTCAAGCTTTTCACTATAATAATAATCAAGCCACAGTATATACTGAAGGTGAATTAAAACATGGAAATATAATCGTGATTTCTGAATCAAATACTCATGACTCTGCAGCGGTGTGTGTGTGTAATTCGATGATAATTGATTACCTAAAGAAACAACACAAAGTTACAAAGATTATCTACTTTTCTGATGGAGCAACACAACATTTTAAAAATCGATTTAATATCCAAAATTTATGTAATCATGAAAATGATTTTGGTATCAAAGCAGAATGGCATTTTTGCGCGACGGCTCACGGAAAAGGCCCACATGATGGCCTTGGTGCAACTCTTAAAATAGGAGCTAGGAACGCAAGCCTCCAAGCATCAGCAATCAACAGCATTTTAACAGCTAAGCAGCTTTATTAGTGGGCATGCCATTCAATGAAAAATATAAAGTTCTTTTATTATTTCAAGCAATCACAGTTTTATTCCACTACGAAAGAAGAGTATTATTATCAGAAAATTTTCAAGTGATAAAAAGGAAGTTGTTGTAGAGATTTAAAGTATAACCGTCCATTTCTGGCCATGAACCTGACCATTTATGCGTTTGTCAGGTATTTTTTGAGGTTAAAAACAAATTTTTAGCTGATGGAACTAAACGGACTTCGGATTTGAAATCAGTGACCCCAAAAACATATACATATATGGTCACGATTCTTCATCTGGCCGTCATCATGCCCGCTGAGCATTTTTGAAGTACTTTTTGAGGTTAGCGATAAATTTTGAGCTTGTCGGGGTAAATGGACCTTAGACTTAAAATCAGCGATCTCGAAAACGTATAAATTTATGGTCACGATCCTTAATCTGGCCGTAATCATGCCTATTTGAGCGTTTTTGAAAAATATTTTAAGGCTAGAGGCAAATTTTGGACTGAACGAGCTGAACGGACCTTGGATTTGAAATACGCGACCCTTGAAACGAACAAATGCATCGTCACGAACCTTTATCTAGCCATAATCATGCCTGTTTGAGCGTTTTTGAGGTATTTTTTGAGGTTAGACGGTCAGCGGATTCGGATTCAGCGTAACCGAAAACATAAAATGACCTTTACTCACAATTTTCGTCTTTTATCTATATTTTTATGAACGATTAATCGGAAAATTTTCGGAAAACTGGTCAGTAAATCGGGTTTTTGGGACCGCCATTTTGAAAATTTTGAAAAGTGCCACATAGCTATTGATTCTACATAAAAAAAAAACCCTAAATTTTGACCCTATACAAGTTTTTCTAAGTCTTTACCATTTTTGGGCAGAGCCGTGTGCGTTTTGGCATGGATTGACCCATATATATATATATATATATATATATATATATATATATATATATATACATGGCGGTGTGAGCCCGTCTTTCCGCGTGTTTGGCGACCGAGAGAAAAAAATGCCGACCCACGAGGCGGACTCCTTTACGCCAAAATGTCCCCCGCGTACCCGCTCTCTTGCTCTCTCTCGGCGGCAACGCACTAAACATAATTTTCGCGCGGCCACCGGGCCTCTTCCTGTTTTCTCGCGTTTCTCGGAAGAGCAACGGCGAGTCTATGTCGCTGTTCTATCGACATGCGACTACTTTCGCGATCGTTCTACCCGCACTTTTTAATCAATTAAATAAAAAACTTACTCTTACTGAACTCTTGAGGACTCTGGGGGGGGTGTGACTCTACAGCTCTGGACTTATCTTCCTCTGGACCCGCGGATGACCTGGCTCCTATGCATGCTGGACACACAACCTGGTAGAGTCGCTGGAATTTTAGGTGGTCCAGGGAAGAAATAATTTGCACACTGAGTTTAATTAAATATAAACTATATTACTATAAAATACTCTTCTGTTCTGGATACAATAAACTAAATAAACGATAAGGCACAAGAAAACAGTGAAGCCTCTCTGGATGTTGGCTGCGTGGAAGCTGAAATAGCACCAGGCGTCCTTGCAGTAGAGAGAGCAAGTACGGAGTGAGGTCCTGTTGCGCGTGCAGCGGCACGCGCGCAGGAGTTAAGCTGGAGAAGAGCGAGAGGGGGAGGCGGGGAAGATGTTGTTTTCCCTTCGCGCTTACGCGTGATTGACACGAAGTCTGGCACTTCGCCGACACAAAATATCTTGAGTAAATGATTGATTCTGACACTCTCTACTTGACCAATGGATTGTATGTTATAATGGCTCATCCAGGAACATGTATTTGTATTGAATTTAATCCAAATGAAAGTATTTTCTTACTAGTTCTGCAGATACTCTTATTTCACTACGGCACACTGATGATTTTTTTCTTTTTCTTTCAGATCATTTTCTCGTTTGGCCTAGACAGTGAAGAGAATATCATTTTCTCATGATGGTAAACTATTAGCTGCTGCATCAGAAGATTTAGTTATAGATATAGGTGAAGTTGAAACTGGTGAAAAAGTGACAGACGTACCTATGGAAGCAGCTACTTTCACAGAAGCTCTGCATCCAAAGCAATATTTACTTGCATATGTAAACAATATTTACAAATAAAATACAATCACTTTGTACTTCTTTTCTTGTCTTGATTTAAAGGTTAATAATCATGATAGAAAGATAGGTACCGGTAGTTTAAAGGTTTTTGAAAATCCTGAATTTATGAGACGATAGATCTTAATTTCTGTATATGATGTGCAATTTTTACACATAATTTTTTTGTACTGAATATTAAGCGAATTAAATCTAATTGTTGACAATTTGGCAATCCATAAAATTAATAAAGATTAGTGTATATTACTTTCATACAAATTATCAACGATGGAGTTGGCAATAACCTATGGTAATATGATTGATTTGAACTTTTATAAATTTCTCAGTTTTTGTGTAAAATTATTTCATTGATATTTTGATAAAACACAAGAGATATTTTTCTGCAATAAAATTCATTTGAACTTTCAAATTCTAAATACAAAAGATATTTTTTATTGCATGCACATTGCACGAACATAAACATGTAGCAGTAAATATTTATAAGAATTTATTTTCCCATTTATTACAAATTCTGTAATGTTTGATGCTTTGAGACAATTTTGGCACAGAATTCATAATGAAATAATGTATACTTAATGCCTTTTATAGTATTACTCTTTAGTCTTTACTTCATTCACACTTGAATCAATATAAACCTCTAATGAACAATTGAAATTATTTTGAATATTGAATCTTTTTACAGTACAAATACATGCTTATATAAAATATAATAAGAGGGAATTACAAGTTTATCAAATAGTCAGCATTTCTCAAATCTAGAAATAAAGATTCAATAAGATGCAGATGATCGGTTTCTCGATTCATTAAACACTTTCATTTCGTGTCCAATTCAATTCATTGAATTTTATTAATTCATCCATTTCATTCAATTCGACATCTTGAGTTTTTCCATCTGTAGAATTTCCTATAGTTAATGTAGACTGAAGTGATGCTGCTGACTAGGTAGGTAAACATAAGTTCAAAGTTGGGTTCAAGTAAGTGAGTACGATCAGTTGTTGTTGTAGTAGCGGCTGCTGGGCTTGATCCAAAGGAATGCGACCCATTACAGGTAAGGTATTGACACATGTTCCATAGATAAAAATCATTAGAGGGAAACAATATGGAACAGTTGAAAAATTACCTGTGCTGATTGAATAGCAGTAATCAATGTTCCATCAAATACTGTACTAGTTTCATCCTCACCTCTTGACCTTTCTTTTGTTCACTAATACAAACAGTACTATCTGCTCCTTCATCGCCTACAATTTTATGATGTAAAGGTGGTTTTACAATCCCATCATTCAGTTCTAAGTTCAAAATGATGTTATGTAATACACAGGTAGATTTTATTATTTTTTCTACAATTTCAGGTGTGTGATTAATAACAGTGTAAACGATTCGCCACTTTTTGCATGTTTTTGGAAAAGCATTCTCTGTAACTACACGAGCTTTTGAAAGTCGTTTATTAAAATGTTTCTCTTCCTCTTTCAAATTAAGACCTCTGAATGGTTTCATCATTATATCCAGAAGCGGATATGCTCCGTCACCAAAAAAATAGTATGGAGCTATTATGTTTGATGAAGGTAATGTTCTTGCTTCTGGTAATTTTAAAAGTTGATTGTCAATGGCTTTGTTTAGCTTGGAATAACTGGAAATACTTGAGTCACTCTGCGATCCTTAATGACAAATATCTATCGTGACATATCGATATTCTGCGTCAACATGTGCCTGAAGAACCATTGAAAAATATCTCTTATAGTTATAGTATGCAGTTCCTGCAAGTGGAGGTTTCTTTATGCGAACATGACGATCATCTATCGCACCCAAGCAGTTGGGGAATTTCCATTTTTCATAAAATAATTCAGATATTCTACGTAAATGTTCTTCAGTTGGACAAGGCATGTGAAGAGGTTGAAGTACATTCCAGATAGCATCCATACACTCTATAACTATTGCCGATACAGTTGACAATCCGATACCAAAAGTGAACGCTATAGAACTATAACTCTGTCCTGTACCTAGAAATCTTAGTGTTATAACTAATCATTCTTCAGGAAGAATCGGATCGACATGTAAATTACACCACTTCTTTTCTAATGATCCTTGAACTGCGTTTAGAATGTGGTCGAATATTTCCACCGACATCCTAAGATACTCATTAAATTTCAATTCATAGTTACGTATTTCAGGAAACAGAGAATGATACTGCCCGTAACTTGTCCTGTTGTTATCGCGCCACATTATTTTAGGAACAGAAATTAAAACGAGTGATAGAAATTTGAACGTTTCTACTGGTTTTGGGTTTCACTCTTCGCGTGCTATTCACACGTACAGTGACAAACTGTTCAGATCCTTCTTTCTGCAAATCGCCACACACAATATTCGATACAATTAAAGATATACTAGACGGTGTCATCTATCATCAATGGTATTAAACATGTAGAGGTAACTTGTAGTAAGAACAAACAATCGAACCGTTGCAAATCGAATACGAAAAGTCATGTCTATTACATCGAGAATCAGTGGGTCCTCCTAACAAAGAGTTTGGTAGACGTATTAACTTTTGATGTAAAAACATTTTAATCTATTTGTATTCTGGTCTCGCAAAGAGTTTTTGATAATAATAATTAGTTGACAAAATGCCTAGACGCAAATTAGTTAAAAAGAAGAAATTATCTGTTGAAAAAGAGGAACTTTTGATACACCAAGTCAAGCAGCAAACTGCTTTATATAACCTCAAAGACGTAAACTATTATAATACTAAACACAAATCAGCCTTGTTGGATTCAATTGCTGACCTACTACAAGAAGAAAGTAAGTAAATCTTAATATTAATTTTTTCAACGGATAAGGAAAGGCTTTATTGTAACACATAACCTCAAGCTCATTCAATTTTTATACAATAATTCGAATTGTTTCGCAGAAGACATTCTTCAAGATTCATGGGATTCGATTAAGGCAAAGTACAGAAGAGAGTGGAAGAAAGTTGAGACTGCTGCTCAAAAGAAAGAGATTTATAATCCCAATTGGATTCACTACAATAACTTATTGTTTCTAAAACAAGCAAACCTACCTAAGGTGACGTTCAGTAACTTGGAATTTTTATTTGAATCATTATCAGAAGAAAAAGTTACAGACTCTGTAAATCCAAACATGTATAAAGCTCCAAATGATGCACAAAAAAGCTTGGTACCTGCAAAATTAGGCAGGTCAGCAGACAATTTGGGAACAGATAATGGATCATATGGTAATGAAGAAAATGAGGATATGACTTTCTTTATTTCTTTACTGAAACATGTGAAGAAAGTTTCAGAGGCCGCCAAACTGAGTATGCGAAATGAACTCAACAAAGTTGTAAACAAATTTGCCTATGAGGACCAGCCAATTCCAAGCCAAAAATCCCCTGAAAAATGCATGAATTGTTGTAATGTTGCGCATTGCTATGTTGAACCTGGAGTTCTAAGAGAGCGACAAATAGATGACAGATCACCTTATGCTATTTCTCAGCAGAATAGATATAACGCATATCCTACGACAGATTATACTGTAATAAAAAAAGAAAGAAAAAGGAAGAAGACAGAAATAGATTATGAATACGATACTGACGATTCTGGTAAGTTCATTAAAAAATGAATAATAAGTCATGAAACATCTGGTAATGATTTTTGTAATTCTATTACAGACTCAGTGTTTGTTGCCGAGGCTAAACGGTAATGGTTAAACGTAAGGCTCCTGCTAAAACTCAGAAAAAAGAAAATTCAAACCGTACAGGTCATTTTTCGACTTTATCATATTATTTCACTGTATTGATTTGTAACAACGTAACATAATATTTTCAGGTACTGAGGAAACCTCTGTCAAGATCTTACCAATGCTTGGTATAAACTCTTCTCACACACAACAGCTGCACGAGCATATGATTCTCCAACAGCAACATCTCAACATACTTAAGTACTTGAATTATAAAAATAATAATTTTTCGGTGTACCCGAACCAATTAATTTTGAAATAATGGGTGCACACACATTCACCTTCTCTATGGTTGGAGGGCAACGTGAATGGGCCACCCGTAAAATAAAATATATGTAGGCGTTTTGTCCTAGACTCCAGTGTGGACTCCTCAGTAAGGCACTGGAGTCTTACCTTAGACGCCTGCCACTAAGGTGGTATAGCGGCTTTATGTTAAATGAGGTCGTAATATCTGTAGAAGATATGCCGACTCCATCTAACGGTTACTAAATAAACTACTCAATAGCGAATATTAACACCAAAATCGCGGGAAATTTCACTGAAGCACTTGAACCCTGGATTGAATTCAATTATAGCTACCCATTCAGCAGCATCACCAAGTCTGCCACCAACATGTACCTTGGGAAATTCCGTAGCTGTTACGTCTGATACTGGAGAAACTACTGCTGCCGAAGATAAAACTAAAGATAACAATGCACAAGCAAATTGACTCCATTTTTACACTCACTGTCATGTATACTACTACTCTGTGCAAATTCGAGCACTTTTTCATTGTTCTTTTCTTTATGTTTATTTTATATTGAATGCATTTAAATTGAAAGTTCAGCACATGAAACAAAAAGTTTTTATCAGATTTTGTTCTGGCCGTTTGCACTTGTAGCGGCCCTTATATTTTATATTTTCGCGCGCACTGTGTTTCTCTCTCTCGCGCGAGAACTGAAGCGCTCGCTCGCACGATTTCTTGCGAGAGAGGACATAAGTGCGTGATTTCTCCCACTTTCTTCCTTCCTAATTTCCGCGAAGGGAGATCAAAAACTAATTGTTCTCGCTGAGCTAGCTCTTTTCCGGCTTGACCGCGACTATGGCAAGTTCGGAGCCTCTACGAGGGTCGCGACGCCTGTTTTCACGACCGCGTGTGAAACCCTTCTTTTAACTTCAATACTTCACATTCAACACTTGTATATAGTATTTTTAAGAGCGACACAGGCTCCTTTTATTATATTGATTTTTTAATATTAATATCAGTGTAAACCCTATTTACCCTACAACAGACTCCGCATCCCTTCACCCGCTACACGTGTTCCGGGCTATCTATTTTAAGTGTCATAAAGCTGCACTTTCGCACGACGCTATTAACGTGCTTATAAGCAAATTTATTCTTATTTTCAATTCTTGCGATTTGCTGGCTAGCGCGTGAACATTTGGTCCTTCTGAGCCGGTTATGCACGTATCGGTGTGCTGTGAGTACAGCGGAACGGAGTCTCGCGTGAACTTTAACTTTAAGCACAGTATAGTGACTCTTAAAGTGATTTTAAGTGTAAAAAAACACGAATACGGATTCGTTTTCCGCGCCGAAAGACAGTCGGTATTTCGCGGAGAAAAGTGACTATTTCTCGGGTTTTACAGTGCCTGTGCGTGAGTGCATTAAATAAAGTGCACGAACACTCTGCAGCGTTGCGCAAGCATGTTGAGGTCGAAATTTCAAAATTTCAAAATTTGAATTTCGATTCGACCTTGACCTTGTAACGTCACGAGCACGCTGTCGTGATGCACGTTCGAGCCTGAGACCTTGGTGCTGGAGAAGGAGAGAAAGCCTTCTCTCTCTCTCATTCTCTCGAGCGACATGCTGCGCTGCGCTCTGCAGTTACCGGCCGAATGCTGCACACATCTAAGCAGCGAGCACATGGTCGAAATATGCTTCGCTCCCCGCCGCTCAACGCTGCGCGCTGCCCTAAGCTGCAGTCACGCTTTTTGCCGTACGGTCGGTGGAACGACATAACCTCGCCATCAAAACACAGCGAGGTACTTCTGAAGCTGCTGCCTCCCAGTGTTGTCGACCGGGACGAGCAACGAAACGAGCAATCTTCGAGCAACTGCTGTATTAGGCTAAGTAGCAACTCATCCTTTTATTTATCTACATATATAAAAGTTACACAGTGTACTATCACTGCTTCTGCCAGAAACATTACTTGCTTCATGCCTCGCAGTCAGTGATGTTGTTGCAAGATTATGCAGTACAAGCAACACATAGCCATCGCTGCAAATGTCTTGCTTCGCTCATCTAAGCGCCATTTACTTAGCTTTTACTTTAACCTTAAGTTTATTTATTATCTAATTTAAATTTAAAGGCATACTGTGTGCAAGCAGTCACTTCTTGGAAGCACTACAGCCTCAGCAGTAGAAGAAGCAGCAATATTTAGCCGCAGTATCTACACTGCTGCTCTCTAACCCCTAGAGGCCAACATCGAGCCTCCAAGAACTCGTGGGGCACTCTACACTCCACTGGAGGGCTTCGCCACCTGGCTGCGTAATCTGCACATTTGAGGGGAGATCGTAGTGGACTAGACCGACTAGTCAAGCTCCGGAGAAGCTTATCCGAGCAGCTCCTAGTCCTGAAATTCCACCGATCAACTGCACAGAAGACTGCGACAGTTTGAATCTAGCTTTGAGACTTCAACCCATGCTCGAGCAGCATGTTGAGTGTAGCTACAGCTTTCGCTACACTTTCTCACCAACTTATTATTTTGTGTTTTTCTGTTCTTAAAACTTTTATGCTGCAATCCATGCAACTCTACGATGTTACATAGCATTTCCATAGAATGCTAATGTATTTTGCTTCTTTCAGCAAACCTCTTCCTCGAGTGCTCTCCACAAAACTCGAGCTGAAATGCCCTTGCCATCTACCATCAAGGACATCGACCTTGGCAACTTTAACCAAACACCTGGCTCACCTGGCAGCCAGCAGGGACACTCATCGTCTGGTTATGAGGCCCACCACATCAGGACTACCGCCTAGCTGCGAGGTCCTACGACATAGCACCTGCCATGCACCTGGGTCCAGCTACCAGCCAACACTCTCGTTACCTGTTTACGAGGGGACCAATAGCGAGATCAACGCCATGCTGCGGATCTGTATCCTGGCTCATCTGGCAGCCAGCAGGGATCGTCTCAATGCGATCTGCGCTTTTAACCAACGGAGGCTACGTCGGCGAACTGTGCGCCCATGCACTGTCGCTGGCCTCCATTCGACGAACAGAGGGCTTCAACTGCTCTTTATAGTGGCACTTGCTGCATGGCGGGCGGCAACGCTCCGCTTAGCCACCATCGGCACCATCGCCACCAGCTCAGCCTTAGCATTGAGCTGCCTCATCTGCGAGGCCGCATTCGTCACAGCGGGCGGCACTTATCCGCTTAGCCACTTGATTTACGCTCGAGGGGTCGAGTCCCGCCATCTTCATCGCTAGTCTGCACCACAGGCTGCAACGTCGCATGCCAAGCTGCACCTTTTACAGGTCCTCGGTCGGAAATGCACCTGGCCGCCTAGGCTAGGCGGTCGCCCTCGACCTGGCTGAGGAATTCATCCAGCCAGCAGCTGCTACCAAGTAGCTCCCGCAATCGTCCACTGCAAGCAGACCATCAGCTCATCACCAGCCACGCTGGTCACTCTGCGCATTCGTAGGTGGACGGCGCTCTCTTCATTTTCACTAACGGTTCAACTGTACATGAAGAACTCATGAAGAACTCATGAAGATATACATTCATCCTTACATACACATAGTGCCACTTTACCCATCTGCTTTCTCTATTTTCTCTGCTACCTACAATCTTTGTTAAAAATAAAATCATTCCGTTCTTCTTTACCTTCTCTCCTCTACACACTCTAGCTACAGCATCTGCCTCTTCACCGTAGTCCTGCCCTTCAGTTGCAGTGCCTTACAGGGAAGGGCCAAGAGCAGCCAGCTGGTTGTCTCTCACCCTGATCATCATGCTGCTCCAGCTAGAAACAGTCAGGGCTCTACGGCGGACAGCCAACCTTGGCACATGCAGCGACGGAAGACGAACACCACCTTCTTACACACTACACGCTATCCATCTCTTCTTTCTTCTTTATCCCTTTCTCTTTTGTGGACTACCTTACCTTCGTTGTTCTACTCACAACGAGGCGGGCGGTATGTTCGGGCCGTTTGCTGTTTACACTGAAATTTCAAGTGTTTACACCAAATATTCGGTGCAAGCACTGAAAATTCGGGTATCTTTTTCCTGCGGGAATTATTGTGAATTGTCTATATTACTCAGATATATCCTTTTATAATAGAACCACCTTTCAACAGACAATTAAATAAAAAAGAATTGTCTAAAAATTGGAAAAGTTGGATTTCTCTGATACGAAGTCTGAGTAACATAAATAGATTCATTACAAGCTGATACTATACATATATATTTGAAAGTGGAAACCAATGTGTTCTCGGTCAAACAGATAAAATTTATTTTAGAGGTTTCAATGAGTGCATCAAGTATAAAATGATATATTTGAGGGACATAAACAATTCATAACAGTCAGTACAGTGTAGAACGCACACTCGCAGGTATACACACACACACATTACAAGCAGATATACTATATATATATATATATATATATATATATAACACACACACACACACACACACGCACACACACACATATCCACATGAACAAACACACACACATACAAACAAACACGCACGCATACACACACATATACACATGAACAAACACACACACATACAAACAAACACGCACGCACATACACACGCACATACGCACGCATACACACAAATATACACATATGCATACACATACAGCAAACACACTTGTAAGTAAGCACGCACACACATACACACACACATACACACTCATACAACATACACACAAATACACTCAATGCACACACACATGTACACACACATACATACACATACATACACGTACCCACACACATACACACACGCATGCTCATACAGAAACACACACGCACCAACGCACGCACATACATACTCTCATATGCACTCATACACACACAAACATACACGCACGTACGCACACATGCACACACGCACACATGCACACATGAATACGCACACACGCACGCACACAAAGACAAACATGCACTCACGTAAATACGCACACACATAAATACACACATACACACAGACACACCTAGACACTTACACACACACACACACATACACACCCGCACGCACGCACACATGCACTCACCTACACACACGCACACACACAGAAACAAACGGGCACTCCCGCACAGAGGCGCATACATAAATAGACATATACACAAGCACACACACATCCGCACGCACGCTTACACACATACACACACATGCATACATACAGAAACACACGCGTACGCATGTACGCATACATACACATACACATACACACACATACAGACAGACACACACGCGAGCACGCTCGGCCACTCAAAGTCACATACGCACACACTCCCAAACATTCACGCACGCACACACACATGCACACTCTCATACACATACGTACATACACATACATACATACACGTACGCACGCATACAAATACGAATTCACGCACGCAAATACAAACATACATACGCACAGAAACCATCACGCACGCACGCATACACGCACATATACACACGCACGTACTCAACCACACATACATACACACACATACGCACACACACACACATACAAACCCACACGCATGCACGCACGAACGTAAACACACGTACATGCACACACACATACAAACACAGACTCACGTACGCAAGCATGCATACATACCAAATACACGCACAGATATACAAACCCACACCCATACACGCACGAACTGACGCAGACGTACACGCACACACACACATATACACAAACCCACACGTACACACACATACGCACATACCCACGCGCGCACGTATACACACACGTACATATACGTACACCGAAACACAGGCGTACGCATGCACGTATACATACACACATATTCACATACACGCGAGTACGCACGCACACACAGTCACACACGCACACACCACAAACATGCACGCACGCACTCACACACACACACACACGCATATACACATACACACATACTGCTCTCTACTTGTGTCTACTGCGGCTCCTATTTTGAGGCTGGATACTGCTGCGTTTTTGTCTCGGAGCGCATATTTTGGTGGCTGATTATACGCGTCGTGCTGCGGATCATTTCTGGAATTGATATTTGCGATTTTCCTTCAACGTGGACATGTTGGTGGATGATTTTTGTAGTCATAATCGCAGCATTATATTTGGAGGTTAGTGTTAGGCAACGCTGTTTCATACATGTGTGCGCACGTATGTTTCTTCGAGCAGTAGGCATGTGTGGGTACCTTAGATCTGTGTTTGTGTTGTCGACTGCTACTGCCGCTCGATAATATTAGATGGACAGTGCTACCGATTTTCTTCATTAGAGGGCAGCACACAATGGAGCAACTATCCTGTTCCAACTGCCAAGTTGCTCCGCGTAACTCAAATGCACTTCTTAAGTGTAGTACGTGTACACGCAAATATCACACTGCATATATGAAGCAATCTTAAAAACACGAAGTAGTATTTTGCATAAGTGACATCACTGTGAAAAAGTCGGCATCAATTATACAAGGCAGCAGAGTAGATCGCACGCTAGTACAGAAGAGAGAGAAAGAGAGAAGAATAAAAACAAGGCCAGCAACAACATCAAACCTGTCGATACATCAACTATTAAATCACAGCGGACGATAGATAATACAAAGTCTGCCCCCCAACACGTCACACAGTTCACCGAAACTCATCGTCGCCCCGAAGACGCAGCAGTCTTCGAATGATGCAATAATAGCCCTCACCACACCTCGCAGCTCTATAAAGCGGTTGCCACCTCCAGTTGGACTGTCTATCTCTAGTGACAACTCCAGTGAGGGAGGGGAGCGGGAGCGTCTCACTCTCGCACAGTCCAGACTACGCGGAAGCCAGATTCAATCGACTCACGTGCTCGCACCAGCAGCTGTACAGCGGGTTGCAGGTGTGACGGCGATAAATCTCCATAAGGAGTCAACGAGCCAAGAATCTCTACAAACATCTACACCAACTATAGACGGCGCGGCATTTCCCGGGGCTAGTTCTGCGCTTCTAGATGCAAGTACAGCTCAAAGTTGTACAATTTCATCGTCCATGGTTGATTATTTAAATAATAAAGCGGAATATCTTCGTAATATAGTAAGTAATCTAGAAACTCTCATAGCGAATAATGTCGTGCAAACGGAATCATCTCTCAAATTCACTTAATAAAGTAACAACTATGATCGATAAACTATCACTAATAGTACTATTGTTAACGACAACAATAATAATATTGATAATAATAATGTTAGTAGATTAAATTATTTTATTAATGGTAATCCTATTGGTAATGCCGATGAAATAAGTAGCGACACCGATAACGGATCTGCAGTTAGCAGCGGCAATACAGCCAAGCGTAACACGCCAGCTAGTGATTCGCATGGGGGTACTGCGGGTAATAATGGCAATTTAATTATTTCAAGTTTGTATGATTGCGAGGACGAAGATAAACGTAGTATCATTGCGTATGCCATTCTTGCCACAGTTCTTCCGTCGATAAAACAATACGATGTTTGTACACACCCGCCTGTTACGCTCACGCAATTCGACTCATCAAAACACTAACACTAACAATACCATTACCGGTAACATAAGACGTCGTTCTTCGTGGGTAATAAGTATCTCTAGTGAAGCATTGACTAATTATGTATTGGGCGCTAAAAGAGACTTTACAAGTTTCAATACTAATGACATCAACATGTCGCTGCTTGACCGGGAAACTGCTAACTGCCTGTCTCAGGAAAATATTTTTATAAATGAGCTCCTTGATAGGGATACCTTCACAAAATTTAATAATCTTAAAGCGTATGCTAAAAGTCTTAATTTCAAATATGTTTGGCACAGACAGGGCATATTCCCGGGAAGAAGCGAGACGGTGCCAAGTCACATTCCTTTTCAACAGCAGCCGATTTGCAAACAATCTTGTCAATGTATGAAAAATACGTGTCTAAAAATGTAACTCAAAATCAAAAGCAGGTACAAACTAGCGACAAAGTTACAAGCGAAGAATCAGCACAAGAATGACTAGATTCGCGCGGAGCTAAAGAGAAGAATTGCAGGGGATTGAGAGCGGGGTTTTTGAATTTACACTCGTTACAGGGACACATTGGACAGATCCGACAATGTCTTCATGCTTGTCCGTCTTACTGCCTCTTTGGAATTGCTGAGTCGCTTATTGACCTTGACGTTGATGACAAGCTGGTACAAATTGAGGGATTTCCAATTATTCGTCAGCATCGCAGCAAGAAAGGGGGTGGGAGTTATCTTGTATGTGCACAATTCACTTAAAACCACAATTCTAGCTCGGTCAAATACGTTACAAAAGAGAGGACCCTCTAAGTATTCTGGAGTATTTTATTTGTAGTGTGCAACAAGGCGACTCAGCTCCAGTGCTTGTCGCGGTAATACAGACTGTAATAATATACAGACTGCCGCACACCCCCTTTCTTAAATGGTCGGACCTACTAGAGCAATTAACATCGGGTGCGTGTGACTTAAATCACAAAATTATTATGGGCGATTTAAATGCCAAATTGTTGTCAACTTCGGACGATGCAAAATTTGTGAGGCGCTTAGCTTATGACCTATCGCTAAAAATAATAGAATATGATGCGACTCATCATCATACTAGCGAATCTCACACATGGATTGACGCCATATTAGTAGACGAAAATGACAAAGTACTGAGTGCTGGAAATCGAGTGCCGACTTTTCCTAGCCATTATGACCTAATCTATGTTGTTATAGAAATACACTTGAATCAAATTCCAAATCTTCACTTTTTAGTTATAGACGGCCTTCACATTTACATCCGCGTAACAAGCGAAGAACTTCAAGGGGGCATCGCGTGCTTGACTGCAGCGGCGCGTGCAGTGTCCGGTTGGGCGACGATTGCTGGTCTTTGTCTTAATGTTGGCAAAACTAAAGCAATTATCTTCGTCTCAGTATATATCATTAATTCTTTAAATGATCTTGATCTGCCAGGCATTGAGGTGGAGAACGGTATGAACGTGTCTTTATCGGACACTGTAACTAACCTCGGTGTTGTAATGGACTCAAAATTATCATGGAAACCTCACGTAGATTATGTTAGTAATCGCATAAGTCGCCACTTATATTGCCTTAGATTCTTCCGGTCCTATACCACCGAGGCGTTACGTAAACAGCTGGCAAGTGCACTTATCGTGCCTCATCTCCACTACTGCTCTCTGGAGTATATTGATGTACCAGAAGAACTACAGACACGACTACAACGGTCACAAAATTCGTGTGTGAGATATATCCGAGGCGTTAAAAGGAACGAGTACATCGTACCCTATCGGAAGAAACTAGACTGGTCCACCATAAAAGCAGGAAGAAAATATTTTTTCGCGATTATAATGTACATAATTATTCGAATAGGTGAGCCCCCATATCTCAACTCTTTATTTAATAAAAACCAGGCTAGGAGTTCAGTAGGGGTGATGTTAAAGATCTCTTCGTTCCAGGCTTGCGTTCCGATACCGGCCTTCATTCTTTGACAGCCCAAGGTGCACACCTCTGCAATTCACACACTGTTAAAATTTAAGACCATGATGCGTGAGTACATGCAAGATTAAACTGGCGGCCATGAATCTCAGAACTGTATTCTCATATTTATTTATTTATTTATTTTATTTTCATGTTATCGGAGTGATTGTATTTATTTGTGAGTTCGATGTGCGGCTACTGATGTGTGTATGAAAATTTGTGAGCATGCGTGTATTTTTACTATAAACCATGACGTGATTCATATTACCAACGGGAAATTATATATGTACCTGACAAACATAATTCTGATTATCCAGTAACGTATTTGACGTAATTTTATTCTTATTGAATCCGAATGCCTTTTTATTTTATGAACATACTATGCTTTTGCAATAACCAGTTGATGTTATATTATTTGTAATATAATGTCGAAAGGAAATGAAAAATTATTATTACATTTAGTATAACTAAATTTTTTTTAAATGTACATATTCTTTTGTAGATTCATACATATAAATAAATATCTATCTATCTATCTATCTATATATAGTGACACATAATCTCGTACACATACACGCACGTTCGTACGCACGCACACACACACACATACACACACACATAAACACACAAACCCGCACGAACGCACGCCCGCGCAAACACATACACATACACACGAACCGACATATGAACACACACATACGCATACACAAACCATATATACACTCACAATCACACACAAACACAAACAGGCACACACATATAAACACAGACACATACACACAAACACTACTACATACACACACACACACACACACACACACACACACATACACATACTCACAAACATTCACGTAAGCACGAGTGCACACACGCACGCTACACACACGCACGCTACACACACGCACACGAGCATACTTGTACACACGCACGCACGTACGCACGCACGCACGCACACACACGCATGCAGACACACACATACACACATATGCATACACACACAAACCCACACGCTCGCACGCACGCGCACACACACACACACGCACGACCCTACGTACGAACATACACATAAGCATATACACACACACACATATACACATGCACATACGAACACACATTTACTTGTGCACGCACAGACACACACACACACACATACACGTACACACATTGACATAAACAAACACACACGCACGCACGTACGCACTCTAAACCAAAGAAAGAGCCTGTCGAAAGCTTAGAAACCAACTTTTTCCTGCTTTCGTAAGAGAAATGAAGCTTTCACAACAAATTTTAGGACTCTAGTTCTTTTATTTTTGAACGGCTAAATTTGGATACAAATAGGCTTTATAGGTTTACGGGGGTTATATAGATCTCCCATGCGGGGCGAGGAAAGGAGAGTCCCCCCTCACTGAACGCCGGCTCATCATAAGAGTTACAAGAGATTTTGTGTTCTTAGAAAAATATTTCCAAAAATAGTTGTTTATATAGTAGTAGTAACTTATACAGTTGTGCATAGTGCTGAGTGAGCGTAAATTGACTTGAAAAGCTACGTGCGTATTGAAATAATCCTACATTTATTTTATATATTATTACTATGTATCAATTTAGGGTTAACAAAAGTTCTTGATGTAATTATAAAATGAGAATATGCATAGTAGTAAAAATAAATTGTACTATAATACAGCTGTGGCGCGTGTAATAAAAAATATTGCTCATTGAAAACAATGCAGTCAAAAGTATTCCACCAACACTCATTCCATTCATTAAAATAGGAGTTACGAGACATTTTAATTTTCTTAGACAAATATATCGAAATATAGTGATTTATATAGTAGTAGTAGCTTATATAGTAGTGCGTAGTTCTGGTTTAGGGTAAGGTGACCTGAAAAGTTACGTACGTATTGAGTCAGAATTATCCTGGCTGACCTGATACTCGCTGGCTGTAAATCCATGCAGCTGGCCTGGACATCTATAAATGCAGCTCCTTGGTCTGAAAAGCCCGTTGGCCGTGAAGTCTAATAGCTTAATCTAGTGGCCTATACGATAAACATGACCTAAGAAGAACTGCTCTGTAAAGTAATAGAATTCTGCTGGCTTGAAATGGGCTAACATGAACCTGACTGACCGAGAAAGCTAATACAGATCTGTCAGATACAGAGAATAGAGGAACATTTGCTTCAATTGATATTCGGACTTTGACCTGACAAGTTTATTCAAAACATGCATCTAAAGATAATGTATATATATTATACCACTCATTTGTTTACTGGAGCCCGTGAAAAATCAAAGAATGTTGGTAAATATATAACGATTTAATTTTAATTTTCCACTATTATAATGAAACATTTTCGGACGATAGGTAATTGATTTCGTGAATTTTATTTAGAAATGTAGCTAAATTATCATTTTTAATATTGAAAAAAAAAACACTAAATAAAAATTTAAAGTCTATGTTTACTGCATAGAATATGATTAGACATTATGAAAAAATTATTTCTGGTAAATTTGCTAAGTATTAATATTTTTTGTGCCAAATTAAGTTTAACAAAATGGAATTATTACGAAATTCACGTTTTTTTACGTTTAAGGCCAGCTTACTCCAAACAAATTTGAAAAAATCTGAAATTTTTTGAAAAATTTTTTTTTTCATAAATTGCTACTGTATACTCGTAGAAATAGTATAGAATTAGTCCCGAAGGTCAGCAAGTCCGAGAAGCAGGTATAAAAGAGTGGGGAGCGGTGCGCGCCAAGCGGTAAATCCGGCCGCTCGAACGCCTTCGGTAGCACGAATAAAAACTTTAAACTGATTTTTCTCCGAACCACGTTTTTTCGCATGGGTGACACTCTCATTTCAAAACTATTGCACTTATCGACATGAACCAAACGGCATTTTACTCTTTAGATGTCTGGCTATATCCTCAAGCAGAACCAGAAATATTCATTATTATTTAAAAAAGTTATAAACAATTAAAAGTGAAAAAAAAGGGTAAAAAAATTCAAAACTCCGCCATTTTGTTTTTTTCATTGAAAATGTTTCATTCTGCTTGAGGCCATAGCCAATTCGATACAGAACATGAAATCGTTTTGTTTTTTGCTTTCAGATAATTCGTTTCCAAGAAATGATGTCATCCATCTACTAATCAGACGAGTTTCAGCAGCCATTTTCAAAACCGCCATTTTGAACAAAAAAAAATTTTTTCAGTAATTTAATATATGTGCTTAAAAATATGTAAAAAAAATTGATTACTCAACATGTTTTGTACTATGAATAAAATTTATTGAAAAAAATCACGTTTTTTGGAGTAACCTGGCCTTAACCTTGAGAAAGTAATAGTAAGTAAAAACGTAAAAAAACTTTGGATTGCGGGAAAATGTTAAAAAAAACCTTATGAATTACATTTAAGTTACAAAAAAACTTGAGAGCTAGTTAAAACAGCACATATCACTCATAAAAATCGATATAGCAATCTCTAGAATATTTTTTAAAAATTGGATAAAATGCATAGGCTCATTTTTCATCAAAATAAACCCAATTTCACTTTAAGGTTTGGAAATTAAAAATAAAGTGGATTCCTGGGTCACCCTAATTAACATATATGATCGTGTATATTCATAATATCTTCATATATATTTTTCTTATATGATAACGAGGATATGATAACGAGGTGCTCAATTATTAATAATAATGTAATTATTAGCCGAGCTAATAACTTGTTGGCGTGCGCCACACTCAACGCGTATGCGTGGCTTATCGCAGCTCTTACCTTTGAGGCAGCCCGCGGCGACTCGCTGCTGTAGTCTTACCCCGATATAGCTGTGCAGGCTTTTCCCACGTATACGACGAATCCACGAGGATTCGGTTTTGTGCGGAGTTTCCTCGACGTACTGGTTTTCGCGACCTGGAAGGAGCGCGAAAACACGAATGTTAATTCTGTCGCACGCGAACAGCAATCTAGCCTTGCTTGTGTGCCTAACAATGCGAGGAGCAGGCGGATCCGGGTTTATTAATGGCACAACGATTTTACAAGAACAATAAAACTACTGTATTTGTTGTTGTTGTTGTTGTCGTTATTTTTCAGGTAGTGGGCCCTCAGATGATCACCACCGGCCGAGGAGACCCCTGGTAAGATTCGCACTGCTCAGGGAGTGTGAGATCTTACTCACTAAAACTGCCAAATTTCTTACTAGAAAAAAATTGCTAGCACGATAACTGCCTTTCAGCTTTGAACTTCTCGCTTAGCGGTCTCCCTCCCATGCCATGTATATCTATTTCTCTTTTCTATATTTCTTCTCTCTTCTTTCTTCTTTCTTTTTCTTCCTTCTTCTTTCTTCTTCCTTCTTCCTTCTTCCTTCTTCCTTCTTTCTTCCTTCTTCTTCTTTCTTCCTTCTTCTTCTTCTTCTTTCTTCCTTCTTCCTTCTTTCTTCCTTCTTTCTTCCTTCTTCTTCTTCTTTCTTCATTTTTCTTCTTCTTTCTTCTTTCTTCTTCTTCTTTCTTCTATTGACTTGGTTCTTCTGACCTTGCCTCATGCTCAGCTGAGGTCACCTGTCTTCGTCGATCTTCTTCCACCTTCTTTTCCATTATGAAACATATGTGCCTCGTAATTTCGTTCCAGTTTTCCACCGATAGTAACATGTGATCGGTCATGTTATTTGCGGTTTCGCCTCACGCCACGGCTGCATTCATTGCTTCTTTGCTTTCATGCCACCGCGAGCACACAAAAATTGTGGGATCCGCGTCGTCGTGGGAGCAACTACAGTAGCTGCAGTTGGCTTTTCGCTTCTTCATAAAACGAAACAGGTACTCTTGAATGCAATTCTGCTCGGCAAGCTCCTGAGTTAGGTAGAAACCGACTTCGCCGTGTGTCCTCTCCAACTACTTTTCTATTACGGGAACAAAACGGTGTGTCCACCTTCCGTTGTTCCCGCTCTCCCATCTTGACTGTCACCTGCTTTTAAGTCTGTTTTTCGCTTCAGTCTTGATATTCTCTTTTCTTCGTTCGAAGTTGTCGTCTTGTTATTCGAGCTCCTTTGTCTCTTCGTAGACGTCCTTCTTCACTGTGGCCAGGAGATCCGCTGGCGATGACCTTCACTGACTTAAATGGTGCTGTTTTGTATGCGGACGCTATCCTTACCGCAATAGGGCGCTGCGCCCTTTGGAGTACTCTCCAGTCTGCTTTCTCTTATCTAGGTAGCTAGCCCACCGCTTTTCTCTTCTTCAGTTTTCTTGCCTTGCTCTTCAATTTTTCAATTGTGAAGATGTCCTGTTCTGTTATTTCGTCTCCTGTTCTTGTCTCTGCGAGTTGCGGTTCATCTGATGCGAATAGGGTCATGATACTCTTCTTAAAAGGACAGATACACATTTAAATTTTAAATTAATTGATAATACATTTTAAGTTAAAAACAAGTCACTCATAATATATTACCTGTTTTTTTAGGTAAATTTGAACATTTTAACAAAATAAAACTAATCTTTTTATTTATTTGTTTAAATTGTTAGGTCCCTTTGATTGGATATAATGAAAAGCTCTATATTTGTTGTGCTACCGCAAGATTTAGAGGGTAATGTGATCTAATTGACGCTTTCCAGGTTTTAGTATGTTTAAAATATATGTAGTTATGACATGAGTGTGGGAATTTGTATATAAAAATTATTTACTGAAGTTATATTATCTATTTAAGCTCTATTTCATAATAGAATTTTAAAAAAGCGAAGGATCTGCGCTTTAGTAGACTATAACTTTGTTTAATAATTTTTATATACAATTTCCTAAACTCGTATCATAACTGCATGTATTTTGAACACAATAAAACCTTAAAAGCGTCAATTCGATCACATTGGCTCTCTAAACCTTGCGGTAGTCCAAGAAATATAGAGGTTTTCCTTATAGCCAATCAAAAGGACCTAACGACATTGAAAAAAAAACTTAAATTACTTTAAATATTTTTAGTTATATTTTGATAAAATGTTCCCATTTACCGAAAATATTCAGGTAATATATAATGAGTGTCTTATTTTTACCTTAAAATGTGTTATAAATTAATTTAAAATTCAAACTTGTATCTGTCTCGTTAACCCACTCTGCGTCGACAATGCCCGGGACCATGCTGTTCGCTCCCAATTTCTTGTTCACGATTCGGTATGGCATATCCTAGGGATCGCTAGCGACTTCTTTAATTATGTCTTGCCAGGCTTTGTGTTGGCTTTTCTTTATTTCCTTCTTCAGTGTTTTTTCGGCATTTTTAAAATATTGAAAAAGGATGTTGCCTTTGTTTGATCATGTGTACCTTCACCGAGCTTTGAGGCATTCGGTTCGAAGATGATCTAGTTCTTCATTCCACCAGTGTAGTTTCTTCCGCCCCTCCCTTTTCCTGTTCTTGGCATAGATATCTTGCAGGCTGTTGCCAGCATGTCGGTTGTCTTTGTTACGGCTTCATCCGCTGCTCCGTGGTGCTTAGTCCAGAGAAGTGCATCCTCGAGGTTGCGCTCTTCAAAGAAAGTCGTAAGCTTCTTATTGTTGAGTCTCCTCGTGTTCCATCTAGTCTTCTGCAATTCTTTGTTTTGTAATCTTCGTTTTGATTCCTTGTCGATCTTGATTTTGATGTACCGGTGGTCGCTTAGAGTCTCGTCTTCAAGCAGTGGCCAGTGTTGGATCCTTCCGGCAATGGCACTTGATAACATAGTCAGATCGATTATTGAAGCCGCCTCCCGTCTTTGTAAAGTCCACTTCTGTCCCGTGTTGGCTATCACGAGGTTAGTCCTCGCCACCATTTCGCTGAGATTCTCCCCTCTTTTAGCCAGTCGTGAGTCTCAGCACTCTGGGGATTTAGCACTGAAGTCTCCACCAACAATGCGTTCTTTTCCGGCTTGCCTGATACTGTCCTCTAGGTCTTGAATCTCTTCCTCGAATTTGCTGATATGATGATTGGGGGAGTAGTGATAGCTGTAGATTCTGATGTCGTCCAGCTCTACCCACACGTGGCCCTTAACCGTCGAACACCATTTTTAAATTTTTAGGTCTCTATTCCACATTTTCGCTTCCTGCTATTCTTGTTGTATCCTCTACCCAGTTCTCTGGGTATGGATTTTTATACTGCCCGCAAAATAGTAATACGCCTGCTGTCCGCATATGCGCGGTTGCTACAAGCAGTTTCTGAGCCGTTTGCTAAGTTCACTTGGATAACCCTTATCTTGCTCTCTGTCTTTCCTTGCTCCTCTGTAACAACTCCATGAAGACCGTGCAACTCATGCTTCCGGACGCATGAGTCACGTTGTCTCCTTTCATCTCACATATCAGGCATATCTGATTATTCGTACATTCCTTGCGGTTGTGTCCGTTCACTCCACATTTCTAACCGGCGTTTTTCCTGCCTTGTCCTCGACAATGTCTGGCCAGGTACCCATATTCCAGGCACTTCTAGCACTGTGGTATTTCTACCGTATCTCTTACCCTACAGTTCACGAAGCCAATCGTAATCTCACCCGTTTCTACCAGTGCTGCTGCTGTAGTCTGTGGCAGCTTCAGTACCGTTACCTGACTTTCTCTTAGCCTGATGGATAGAATGTAGTACTCGTGCATCACTTCTTTGTTTATCTTCTTTGTCACGGCTGCTATCACTTCGTCTACGATAGTCGTCCATCTAGATCCAGGATTTCCACCGATCTTTTCGGGACTACGGCTTTTACCATTCCCTTATATCCTATAATCTGGTCTAAGGTCTCTTTAACCTCTGCGGTATCTCCGTTTTTTCTCATGATGAGGATGATTTCGTCCGCTCTTGACCTCCTCATAGTCATTACGAAGATTCCGTCTTTCTATCCGATTCTTAGCTTCATCTGTTTCAGAATATCAGCGTAGCTTGATTCTTCGGTCATCGTATTATGACGAGTATGTGTTCCCTTCTTTTTATGGTTGTGATCGCCTGTCTCTTTGCTTCTCCTGCTGTTCCCATTCCTATTGGGACGATTCCGGACGTGTCTTTCACATCCGAAAATCTAGCGCGTAGAACGTCGAGTTGGAGGGTAATGGAGGATTACAACGGAAGCGACCACCAATACATCACCTTTCAGCTGAGCGATAAATCCCAATCGTAGGAACGAGTCGCTGGAAAGCCACCCCGATGGAACCTAGCCAAGTTGAACACCGACAAACTAGGCGAGGTGCTGCTAGAAGGACAGCAAAAGTTAGTGACGACGAACGCCACCGTAAGCAGGGACGGAGCGAAGGCTCTCGTGAGGGAGATTATAGGTCTCATTCTTCGAGCCTGCGACACATCCATGCCGCGCAAGGGATCGCAACATGGAAAACGCCCTGCTTACTGGTGGTCGGATGAAATAGCATAACTAAGGGCGAAAGCGAACCGCCTCACCAAAAGTGCGCAAAGAACGAGAGACAAAACGGAGTCAACACTGTTGTTGACGCAGCATAAAGCAGCGCACAAATGGCTCGGACACAAGATCAACCGGAGGAAGGCACCGTACTGGAAGAACCTCACGGAGAATGTCAATCAGGACGTGTGGGACTTGGGCTACAAGATCATGACCAAGAAACGCTGCGCGCTCCCAAATCACCCTTTCGACGAGAACACCATGACTCAAATCGTGGACACTCTGTGCCCAACATATCCGCCAAGGCAAGACCAGGAGGAAGTAGCTGAAGTAGGTGAGATTCCTCTATTCTCTACCGAGGAGTTGTGGATCGCCGCCAAAATGATGCGGAGCGGAAAAGCGCCTGAGTCCGACGGGATACCAGCTGAGATATTGAAGATCATCGCGGTGAAAGTACTTTCTCTATTGCTGAACATGTACAACGCATGTTTGAAGACATGTGTCTTTGACACTCCCTGGAAAGTTGCACGTCTCGTGTTGATCAACAAAGGTAAGGGAGGTGATCCCCGGCTTCCGTCGTCTAACAGGCTACTGTGCATATTGGACCACGTAGGGAAGCTCTATAAGAGGTTGCTCAAACCACGGCTACAGGGAGCTTTGCACGCTGCCGGCGATTTAGCCGACAACCAGTACGGCTTCAGGAAACGGCGATCCACGGTGGACGCTATACAAGAGGTAGCTCAGCTGGGAAGGAGAGCATGGACCGGTAATCATTCTTCCAAGAACATCGCGCTTCTCGTTGCGCTGGTCGTTAAGAACGCCAACTCGGCCAGGTGGTCCGACTTCTTTGACGCGTTGAACGAGTTCAGAGTCCCAGAGTACTTCATGCAGTTGATACGGGACTACCTAAAGGATCGTATCCTCCACTATGAAACAGAAGAAAAACAACGCGAGAAATATCTCAGCGACGGTGTGGCACAGGGATCGATCTTTGGCCCTGATTTTTGGAACATCCTGTACGATGCCTTGTTACGACTCAGGCTACAGGAAGGGGTGTACATGACGGCCTATACTGATGATGTCGCTTTAGTCATCATCGCGCGGGACTTCGAAAAAGCACAATATCTGCTTAACCAGGCGATGCGCAGGTTCTCGCGCTGAATGGGGGAACATGGTCTCGACTTGGCAGCCGCTAAGATTGTCCTTCACTGGCAAATGGATTGAGAACATCTTCTCTGTGTACGTAGGAGACACGGAGGTTTTGACAAGGATGGAGACTATGCACCTGGGACTCAAACTAGACACTAAGATTACTTTCTTTCGTCACCTAGCGTATGAAGCGTATAAAGCGACGAAGAAGATGGCACGGTTGTGCCGTCTCATGGCGAACACGAGAGGACCGAAAGCCAGCATCACATCCATCTTACTGTATGGCTCTGAAATATAGGCCGATGCAATGGAGAAGGAATCATACCGGATTCGACTAACTTTTGTTCAGCGTAGAGGAGCTCTCAGAGTCACCAGCGTCTATCGCACGGTCTCGGGTCCTGCACTGCTCGTTATTGCAGGAATCATCCCGATCGATCAACACGCGACGGAGCGCAAGCGAATCAACGAACGGAAGAAAACAGGAAATGATAGAACAACTGTCCATATTTCCATGGAAACGTACCATGGAAATGTGGCAACGATCCTGAGATCGAGAGATTGTTACAAGAGGGACGGGAACACTTCTCCTTTCCGTATGTAACGATAACTAGCATGGCACTACCCTGAGGTAATGTGATAATCGGTACCAGTTAGCGAGGGTTGTACATGCAGTGTACAACCCTCGCTAACTGAGTAGCACCAAATCGCGGCAACTTGTCCTTTGTAAAGTTGACCAGGCAGAGTGCTCGCTACCAAGATTTTCGAGAGAGACGATATAATATCTCTCTTCTCCATCTTGGGATAAGTGTGCTTGCAGCGGTCCGCGGACACAAGGCTAAGACCAAAGGGTGAGAAAAGCTCGATATGCTGCGCGCGTCCACTCGCCCGAGGCCAGAGAGAGAGAGAGAGAGAGAGAGAGAGAGAGAAACGAGGCGCGACACTTTGAAGTTCCTGAAAGCTGCTGTCCCTACCGCCTCTGCTCGGTCACCGCTTCGAGCGCTTTTTATGCTGCAGGGATGGGCTTTGCGGCCACAACTGCATAGCCGCCGCACCGTCATAAACAAGGATGGGATAGTCAGCCAAGAGAATGATGCAAAGCTGAAGGTGAAAAATGTTAGCTTGAAAAAATTCGCGAAACACGGGTGCGAGCCAATACAGCAGTGAGGAAGAATGAGGCAGGCGGCCCGCGCCATATCAATTTCCAGAGATCTTTGTGTACCACTTCTCGTTGCCGCGAAGCTCCACCGCACAAAGTCCCTCTGTATCTCCAGCCTCACTGACTTGCACCTCGTATTTTAAAGCTTTAAAAGTGCCATCGTAACGCTCTATGTGCAATATCTGCTCCTGACAAAAACGCGCTCACTCAACTCTTTGAGCCACCTTGCAATTTATAAATCGCATCTTGCACTTAGTACCTAGTAACGGAAAACATTGTAACTGCATACCTCATCAATATTCCTTTGCAAGATCACGTATACAAAAATTCTTGAATGGACGCTTTATACATTATTTACTCTCCTGCGCAGAAGTTTATTTTCGTATATATGTATTAGATCGAATGTAAGTCTTTAACAATATTTTCTGCAAACTTCTACAATCTTTTAAATTAAAGCTATATTCTTTAACTTTAGTTTGAGAGATTATAGATGTCTTAACGAAGTAAAGCTTTCAATGTGAGGTGCAAAATGTATACAAAAGTGACATGCGTTTTGGACGAGTATACTCGGCTTTCTGCGGAGGGGGGGGTGAAATACAGCTGTAATGGATCAAAGCTGGTCTAGCAATTACTTTTCAATTCGTTACCAATTATGCTACAGGCAAGATGTTATGCCTTGGCCTTCCACCGTTGTAATTTTTCAAGATCATTTACACAAGAGAAAAGATCTTTACATACCATATTTACAAATTTAATTATGAACTCGATTTTATTTTATATGCATATAATTATATGTATCATGCATATACATAATTTATACTGTAATTTTCTTTATGATTTGGGAAATAAGTTCTTATTACCAACGAGTAGCTCTGCTTATCATCGCAGCTGAATCATTGCTGGTAACATAGAACTACCGCAGACGTAATTATCATGAATAATTAATAATTATTATAATTTTCTACTATAAGTCATTTATTAGATTCACCCAAAGATAATAAATAGTAGAGTTGAGGTATATATGTACAATTTTATGTTATAAATAATAAATCACAGAAAAAAGAGCAAATCTACTTGCAGGGGCATAAAAGAATAAACATCAGAGATACGTAGAAGTTGGGCAAGGCGCGAAAATTCAATTATTTACAAATTATTCACTTCACAAAACCATTTATTTACAGTGATTCTTGAACTTTTATAATTTACTCATAAAACCTTGAATTAAATCGGATTCAATTAAGTATTTTTAACCACATAATTAAATTATTTATAACGTTTTTCCAACAAAACTCATTATAAGTAATATTTCTTGTAATCTGAGATTTCTTTTAATAACTTCTAAACGGAAAAATATAGAACCCTTGCTTTATTGGACACCTTCATAATTAAATATCATCTACAATGCGAAATAAGTCTCGAGAAATATAATTAACTTTTTATGGGTGCTTTCATAAGAGGCCCATATATAAGAGGGATAAGAATATGTCGAAAACTACTGTCGTTGAACTTATCGCGCGAATTCGCAGAAGTATAGCTTGCGCGGTTGCAGTCTTAGTCCATCTTAAGTACCCATTCTCATGCCTTGGTCAACCATCCGATCTCACTTATTAGACCAATTAAAGGGCAACACGCGCAAAATGAATAGAGAGTAGGGCGCTCGCATAATAGCGTCTCCAGGTCGCGAGGGCAACGGCAGCTCGCCACTGCGTCAGTCACCGCGGAACTCTAAAATCGGAAGCACGTACTAATTACAGCACGGATGCTGCATCACCGCGCGCATAAAGAAACCGTAAGAATTGTTAATTGTTACTTAACGGTGCTCTTTCAGTAATATTGCCGTCGTAATTGAAAGTATAGGAGAGAAAGTTTTCGTTATCTTAATTCTGTATGTAAAGAAACTCACATCGTATTGGAATAAAGATAAATCTAATAAATAAATAATTTAACTCGTTAATAAATTCAAAAATAATAAATATTGTGTTCAGTTCTTCTGAAGTGCATCCACCATATATATATATATATATATATATATATATATATATATATATATATATATATATATATATATATATATATATATGTATATACATACATACGTATATATAATATACAGTGCATATTATTTATTTACTACATTATAGTCCATAACGCGATTCGGAGGTTTGCGACGAAGAGTAACGCAATTCAAAAATTTACGAAAAAGATTACAACACTAACCAAATGCGTAAAATAGGGTTTAAATTAATGTGTATCCCTTTAAATATGCGAATACGATCCTGATGGTACCACATTTTTAGTTGATAAAACAAGTTCAAGAGCTATTTACGTGTTTACGTAGTTTGCTTAACCCCCCTGCGCAGAGAGCCGAGTATACTCGTCCAAACCGCACGTCATTTTTGTATACATTTTGTATCAGAAATTTAAATATTTACTTTGTTGGGACATCTACAACCTCTCAAATTGAAGCTAAATAGTATCTATAAAAAATACCTTTCTAAAAAGTAAAATCTTGGCAAGTATAAGTTTCGTTATTACCCACAATATAAATTAAAAGAAATACGCTACAATTAAAATAGTAAACATAAACTAATATTCTATTTTTAAAATATTTCTATTTTTTCGAGAATAGTAAGAATACATTTCCGTCTCTGGAAAAGTTGTGAAATCTATAAAAAATACCTTTCTAAAAAGTAAAATCTTGGCAAGTATAAGTTTCATTATTACCCACAATATAAATTAAAAGAAATATGTTATTTTCAAAATAAGACGTTCAATTATGAATTTCATGAATACGCTACAATTAAAATAGTAAACTTAAACTAATATTCTATTTAAAAAATAATGTAGTTTAAAATATTTCCATTTTTTACTAATTCTGATAATCTCAAATGAACGCTAAAGAAATTAATGAAATCGATTAATAAATTGGCAAGTATTGTATTTTTATTTGTATATCAATTTCCTTCTTCTATTAATTAGTATGAAGTATACAAATTATTTAAAAAATATTATAGTTTGAAATATTTCTATTTTTTACTAATTCCGATAATCTTAAATAAACGCTAAAGAAATTAATTAAATCGATTAATAAATTGGCAAGTATTATATTTTTATTTGTAACTCAATGTCATTTTTTTATGAATTAGTAAAAAGTATAAAAATGAATAATACCTTTCAAATTTAATATTGTAAGACATTAAATTTGACATAAATACATGTTGATAAGAAATAGGTCAAAAAGTCGAACCTCAAACACTGATCTATAATACTCTCGCTACATTACACTCGCGTTACATGTAGTGCGCATATGGAAATTCATTTCTATTATAGGTAAGCTAACTGATACTTTTTGAAATCAAGCCAATATAATATTACGGACAAACAGTTTATACCTTATCTAGGGCTCTGACTTGCTGCCATCGTTAATTGCTACGAACCTTAGGTAACTCGAGCACTGTTCGAGGTTATTTTTCCCAAACTCGAGCAATGTTCCAGGTTTAACTGTAGTTCAATATAAAATATAGTGCATTGACGGTCTCTTTAATTTCGACATATAACTATGAACATACTTGACGGACCCGTCGTCTCGAAGTTTACGGTGTTCGTAGAACAGAAGGTAATATTTCAAAGTAAAAGAAGTTAGCAAAATCATAGATTTTTTTTTGAGGGCAAAGCCATCTAAGACACACCCGACTGGGTCCGCACAGCCGGATAGTGTGGGGTTAGTTGAGGATGCACCCACCGCGTGTATAATATAGGACGAAAAATAACATAAACAAAAACGCGAGAAAACTACACGGTCTTTAAGTTTACTATTTTAATTGTAGCGTATTCATGAAATTCATAATTGAACGTCTTATTTTGAAAATAACATATTTCTTTTAATTTATATTGTGGGTAATAATGAAACTTATACTTGCCAAGATTTTACTTTTTAGAAAGGTATTTTTTATAGATTTCACAACTTTTCCAGAGACGGAAATGTATTCTTACTATTCTCGAAAAAATAGAAATATTTTAAAAATAGAATATTAGTTTATGTTTACTATTTTAATTGTAGCGTATTTCTTTTAATTTATATTGTGGGTAATAACGAAACTTATACTTGCCAAGATTTTACTTTTTAGAAAGTTATGTGTTACTTTCAAATAAATAAATGTTTGTGTATGGGTAACTTGAAAGTTTCATTGACTCCATTTTCTTTTAAACTACTTGAAGTAATCTTTTGTAATTTTACCTAAACCATTACATAGCCCTATTTGATTATGAAAATTCACTTAAAATAAATTTAAAAAAAATTCCTTTGAAAGAACCTTATAATATTCTCATGTTTTATTCAGATATCAAGTCAACGCTGAGTGAAAAGAGTCTTTTTAATGTAATTATAAACCTGAGCTTGCAAACATTTGATTAATTATAGTTTTATAATTTCATTAAAATGACCCTTCTGAGCCAGCGTTGACTTTATATCTGGATAGAACATGAGTATATTATGTGTTACTTTCAAATCAATAAATGTTTGTGTATGGGTAACTTGAAAGTTTCATTGACTCCATTTTCTTTTAAACTACTTGAAATAATCTTTTGCAATTTTACCTAAACCATTACATAGCCCTATATGATTATGAAAATTCACTTAAAATAAATTTAAAAAAAATTCCTTTGAAAGAACCTTATAATATTCTCATGTTATATTCAGATATCAAGTCAACACTGAGTGAAAAGAGTCTTTTTAATGTAATTATAAACCTGAGCTTGCAAACATTTGATTAATTATAGTTTTATAATTTCATTAAAATGACCATTCTGAGCCATCGTTGACTTTATATCAGGATCAGGATAAAACATGAGTATATTATGTGTTACTCTCCAATAAATAAATATTTGTGTATGGGTAATTTGAAAGTTTGATTGACTCCATTTTCTTTTAAATTACTTGAAATAATCTTTTGCAATTTTACCTAAACCATTACATAGCCCTATATGATTATGAAAATTCACTTAAAATAAATTTAAAAAAAATTCCTTTGAAAGAACCTTATAATATTCTCATGTTATATTCAGATATCAAGTCAACACTGAGTGAAAAGAGTCTTTTTAATGTAATTATAAACCTGAGCTTGCAAACATTTGATTAATTATAGTTTTATAATTTCATTAAAATGACCATTCTGAGCCATCGTTGACTTTATATCTGGATAAAACATGAGTATATTATGTGTTACTCTCAAATAAATAAATATTTGTGTATGGGTAATTTGAAAGTTTGATTGACTCCATTTTCTTTTAAATTACTTTAAATAATCTTTTGCAATTTTACCTAAACCATTACATAGCCCTATTTGATTATGAAAATTCACTTAAAATAAATAAAAAAAAAATTCCTTTGAAAGAACCTTATAATATTCTCATGTTTTATTCAGATATCAAGTCAACGCTGAGTGAAAAGAGTCTTTTTAATGTAATTATAAACCTGAGCTTGCAAACATTTGATTAATTATAGTTTTATAATTTCATTAAAATGACCCTTCTGAGCCAGCGTTGACTTTATATCTGGATAGAACATGAGTATATTATGTGTTACTTTCAAATAAATAAATGTTTGTGTATGGGTAACTTGAAAGTTTCATTGACTCCATTTTCTTTTAAACTACTTGAAGTAATCTTTTGCAATTTTACCTAAACCATTATGTAGCCCTATTTGATTATGAAAATTCACTTAAAAAACTTACCATGTAAAACTGCAGCCTTTTCCAACTTCACTTGGGATTGCAATAATTTTATTCCATATGACCGTCTTGCCACTTTTTCGGACGTACGATATTTTTCGAAATCGTTGTACAGAGATTTCATCATGTAATAAAAACAAATCACGTAAAAACAACCCGTTTTATTTTAATAATACAAATGACATAAACGCGTCCTTCATCCTTCAACATTTGATTTTGATAATAGGTTAGAAGATTTTGTGGTTGTCGTCTGCACTGTCTGCAGGCACTATATATATATATATATATATATATATATATATATATATATATGGTCTGTATGTGTGTATATGTGTATTATACATATGATATGTGTATATTATATACATATGAGTAGAGATAACGGAAGTCACATATATATGATTAGAGAAAACGGAAATGCGGAGAACAAAATGAAAAGAAAAAATTTGAGCAAATATATTATGGTTTATGCGCCCTTCGGCTTCGTATCGTACCGTGGGTACTTATGCGTGCCAGCGGGCGCTGCCGCGCCCCTTGATAGATATTATTTAGAAAATGTTACGAATTTGCAGAAAATATTGTTGCAGACTTACATTCGATCTAGTCCATATACACGAAAATAAACTTCTGCGCAGGAGGGTTAATTTGGGTTCCTGAATTGGGTTAGTCTTTGCCGCGAAAGTTGAATCGCGATCTTCTTCGTCTTAAACTTTGAAACGAATTTTTCTTCGTATTGGACGTCGACTTATTGTTAATATCGACCGGAATCGTAAAAAATAATCGTTTTCGATTAAATAGTGGAAAAAGTTTTTTAATTATTACAATCTTCTACAAAATTTAATTATTTGTAAGAAAAGAGACGCAGATTTAGCTTACTGCAGACTTGACAGAATGCTATGCTTTTGTTTTGAATTTTTTGCCATATTCTGGGATTGTCTCTGTCGACAGACTTCCGTAAGACTTTCTGAGCCACACTTTTATGAGACTGGTCCCTCACAGAGGAACCTTTATGCGATGATAAAAAAAAGTTATGCTAAAATCATTATAGAAACATGTTTTAGGACATTAGAATCAAAACAACCAATTTTTAGAAAATGTGCCTGCGTGCATGTGTGTGCATGCGTGCGTGTGTGTGTGTGTATGTTAGTGTGTAAGTATGTGGGCATCGATATATCGAGTAATCTGCGGTAAAATTTAATATTCCTGAACTCATTTTGTTTATTCTTTTTACGCGAAAGGGGCACAAGAACAATTTCTTAATTTTTTCGGATTTGTTTCGGTTCTTTGTTTTTTAGGTTTTAGTTTTTCGTTTTTTTTTGGTACATTAGAAGTAGTATCATCAATCCAGTAAAATTGTATTTGACAGAACATAAAATGACTTAACTCTTTCGGTCCGAAATTTTTGATACGGTAATTTCGTTTGTTTGTCATAAACAAGAACGTGTCGTTTTTAAATAATGTTATATATCGAATATTTATGACTGAAATTTATTAAAAGAAATTGCTTTGATCAGTAACATGGAGTACAATGTTCAGTAAATTATTTGATTCATTCTATTTTTCTCTTGCAGAGAAAAAAATTATTTTTTACAAAAAAAATTATATATATTGGCAAACGATTACTTAAGTAAAACGGCTAAGTTCTTTGCCGAGATCATAAGGACTTTTATTTTTCGAAATATTAAGCTTGTAATTTATTAAAGAAAAATTGAAATGCTTTTTTTTCGGGTGTTACACTGCTTATTATTTTCATGTTTTGACAAAGATTTAAAATCAAAGAGTATTTGCAAGGTTCATTGAATCATACTGCTTTCTCACAGAGAAAACTTTGTAGCGATGATTTTTTCGAAAACCAAGATTTTTATGAATTCGATGTTTTTCAGGTCACTAAATCACAATCTGTAAGTATCAAAATGTGTGTCTGTATGTATGGGTGTGTATATGTGTCTGTGTGTGTGTACATGTGTGTGGGTGTGTACGTGTGTGTGTGGGTGTGTGCGCATTTGTGTGTGTGGGCGTGTGCGCATTTGTGTGTGTGTGAGTGTGTGTATGTACTCGTAAGTATACGAGTGTATGTGCTTGTTTGTGCATGTGTGTGTTTGTGTGAGTATGTGTGTGTGTGTGTGTGTGTGTGAGTGTGTGTGTTGTGTATGTGATTGTATATGTCTGTATGTGTTTATGTGTGTGTGTGGTTGTGTGTATGTGTGATTGTTGTGTGTGAGTGTGTATGTTTGTGTGTGCGTGTACAAGTGTGTGTGTATGTGAACGTGCATATGAGTGTGTGTGTTTGTGTATGGGTTTGTGTGTGTGTGTGTTTGTGTAGGTATGTGTATGTGTGTTTATGTGAGTGTGTGTGAGTATGTGTGAGTAAGTGTGTGTATGTTTGTGTGTGTGAGTGTTTGTGTGTGTGTATGCATGTATATGTGTTATGCGTGTATGTGAGTGTGCGCATGCATATTACTTATATCTAGAAAATGGCGCGGTCATTTCTATTTTTTATTGTATTTCATAATTAGTTATTTATCGACTATGGTTTTTGACAAACATATTTTATATGTATAACGTTTCTTCGTAAGCAAATTTTATAAATGCATAGAGTTTAAAGCATGAAAATAATCGTAAATTCAATTTTGCATAAATACGAACCTTGCTTATGCTTGCGTAGAAAACTGTATAAAAATAGAAAATGTGTGGAAAATTTTAAGTAAATTGTCTCAAAATTGTTCAATATAACTTATATAAAATGACTTTTATCATACAACAAAAAATAACTGGTTAAGTGTAAAGGTCTAAATACTTCTAAGGTGATATGAAAAACTGTAATTAAAATAAAATAAATATTGAATTTAAGTCGAAAAAATGTTGTTGAATCACTTTTTGAAAAAACAACAAATGATACATAAGCACATCTTTTTTGAGCTATTAATTTTACAAAAAGATATAACAAAATTGATTTTTTAAAACAAAAAGTTTCATATTCGAACAATTAATTTAGTTTGAGGAAGCTAAGTGCCAATTAATTGGCTGTGGTTTCTTTTTATTTCAAATGAGCTATATTTAAAACTATGTGGACAAAATACAAGAAGGACATTCTTACATAGTGTATATCAGCGTCCCTTACGAATACTAGCACATTTCAGATTTATCGAAAATAGTAGTTTTTATCAGTTTTATCTCCATACGAAAAGTACCAATTTTTAATATCTGATACGAAAACTATTATTATCTCAGAGGATCTAGGAGAGTGTTAGTATTAATCAGAAAATCTATAAAATGATAGTTTTTAATAAGAGGTCTCTGAAAAGAAGGTGTTTTTGAGAAATCTGAAATGTGCTAGTCTTCGTAAGGGACATCGCTATCATATATATGTTAACAGACATATGAAGGCATCGATTCTAAAACGTCCTTAGCGCTCGGCTCGGGTTGCCGCTATATACAAATTGACGTCATGGTGACCAATTTTTAAATTTGCGGAAAGGAATTTTTAAAAATAGCATCGTATAGAAGATAAAAAATGGCAACATTTTATATATATACTTTGTTTGTACAATGTTTAGTATTTGAAAAAAGAAAAATAAAAACGGCAAAATTTTAAATCTTATTTGCACCACGTTTTTTAAACTTAACTCGCTGCAGCTCCGACAAATATGAACGGATCTTGCTCATTTTTTGAATAATCTCGTAAAATAGTCTAGCGCTGCTGATAAACTCATAGATAGTCAAATATTAAATATTTTTCTTTCAACAATTTAATTGCAAACCAGTGAGTTACCTTTTATATGGTTAAGTATAATCAACGAAAAAAAGTATCGATGGAAGTTTAAGACTCAGTGAACTTTCAACGAGACATTTTTCGTTAATATTTGAAGAAGTTTCTCAGAAAATTACAGATCAATTTGATGAAAAGTGGCAAAGATAGAGCGATTTTGCCAAACTTGCACGCTCCGCGCGAACATTAGCGGGTCTGCGCGATACATGACGCTCGCAGCGTATGTCAGTCATGTAATGCCGTTTACTTGAAGATTTGCTGTCCTTTTTTTTAAAAAATACATACTTAATCAAATCATACTATTTAATACTGTCGATTTATAGTGTAGAAGTTAAGAAAAATAAGTATCTGATGAAACAATAAGAAATTAAATAAACAAAGCAAAGGCAAAATCAAACGGCAGTTATTCATAAAGTTGTTGAATTTTTAAATCTTTGTACGAAAGTTTTAGAAATTATTGTTAATTCTAAATGTTATATACACTAGATAATAAATGGTTATAATAAAGCGTTCAAATGAAATTCACACACATTAAAAAGAATATTGCAGCGTAAATGAATTGAATAGTAAATTACAATCTTTAAAAATATTAATTTCTGGGAAACATATAAATTTCACAGATTTTTGACACTGTTCAGTAAATTAGAAACTTCAAATAACTAATACTTATATTTATTTATATTTCTACATTAAGATTTATTTACAATTTAGTCGCAATACATACAACGCGTTTCAAAAACATATTACTTTTTTTTCCTTTTATTGTTTTTGTTTTGTTTTCTTTTTTATTAATTTTTAATTCTAATTTTTGCTTTTGTTCGTCGCTTACTTTTCTTCTTTTTGTTGAGACAACTTCCGTTTTTCGAACTTTTTTGTTACCATGTTCTTCTTTCACATTCTTTGTTTTACTGACAACAGTTTTAATAGAAGTTGTTTTTAAAAATTTTTCACCAAAATGTTGCCCATTAGTAGTACAAAATTGCAATAAATGTTTAAAATCCTTTTCTTTTTCTTTCGTTATGCCTACCTTTTTAGCTAATGATACTGTCGATGTGTCGATTCTTTTCTTACAATCATATTTTCTAATATTGTATTCTGTACTTGAAAATCTCCACTGCGCCAAAATTTATGAAACATACTTTTTTGCCATTCATGATCTACTTTTAAAAAACACTTTTTAGGACAACAATTTTTGATTTCTGTGAACGTCTTTTCAAGCACTTTTTTCCCACTAACTGATTCATATTCTAATCCCTATATAACAGACGTTTGGAAATCATCATTTTATATATATACGTATTAATGAAAAAATTTATTTTACAAAATTGATTACAGCTTCATTTTAAATGATTTGAAAATAGTGCATTTTGACACGGGTGTGGAAGTTGATTAACGCATGGGATGCATAAGTAATTAAAATAATTAACCTCAAATTGTTTATTTACATAATATTTCACAACAGCATAAAAATTTAAAGAGTTCTTCGATTTAATTAATTTCGAGTTTTATATACATGTCATTCAATCATATTTGCAACAGAAATTCTTTTTTATAACACGTCTTACGATATTTTACTTACCTTATTTTTACAACTTTTATTAATAGTTTTTTTCCATGCATGCTCATTTCTAATTCTTTTACGTCCTATATTGATCGACATTATGCTTATAATTTATTTAGCAAGTAAAACGTTTTTTAAAAAGATTAAAGAAATTAACAAGTTTGTGAATAAATGCAGCTTGTAAACGAACAAGAAAATCAGTGTGATTTCAATGCGAAACGAGTTCGACTTTGTTTTGTTTATTTCAGGATAACTTTTATCATGTTTCTTAAATTATTTCTTATTCTATGACTGACATACACTGAGCGTCATGTATCGCGCAGACCCGCTAATGTTCGCACGCATCGTGCAAGTTTGGCAAAATCGCTCTATCTTTGCCACTTTTCATCCAATTCATCTGAAATTTTCTGAGAAACTTCTTCAAATGTTAACAAACAAATGTCTCGTTGAAAGTTAGTTGAGTCTTAAACTTCCCTCGATACTTTTTTTCGTTGAACATACTTAACCATATAAAAGGTAGCTCACTGGTTTGCAATTAAATTGTAGAATGAAAAATATTTAATATTTAACTATCTATGAGTTTATTAGCAGCGCTAGACTATTTTACGAGTCTATGCAAAAAATAAGCAAGATCCGTTCATATTTGTCGGAGCTGCAGCGAGCTAAGTTTAAAAAACGTGGTGCAAATAAGATTTAAAATTTTGCCGTTTTTATTTTTTTTTCAAATACTAAACATTGTACAAACAAAGTATATATATATATAAAAAGTTGCCATTTTTTATTCTTTTCACGATACTATTTTTTAAAATTCATTTCCGTAAAATTGCAAATTTTGGTCACCATGGCGTCAATTTTGATATAACGGCAGCCGGGCCGAGCGCTAAGGACGTTTTAGAATCGATGCCTTCATAGAAGTCAGAAAGTATTACAGTAGTGGGTAAAAGTTTAGAGTCCCCAAATATCTTATTTTTAAATACATATATTTTATTTTGTGTTTTAAAACCTATAAATTTGATAGAAAAAATCATAAAGTAATTTCATAAAAACAAATGAAAGTAAATTTTATTCTTTTTAAAAAGCCACCAATAGTACATTGTGCAACTAGGGGGGGAAATTGGCTGTTTTTAAGCAAGGATAATGATTAAGTACGAGTGGAAGTCTCGGGCGCCAATTGCACACGTGTACAAATCATCATCCGAGTCTAAAAAAGTCATTCCACCCCTGTTACATACCGTATTTTTTGTAATTAGAGCATGAATTGGCACGTTTTTTATGCATGTAAGGCGGATAGGGAATTAGGAATTTTGAGTCGTCCATCATACCAATGAAAATAACGAGAATAAATTATATGCAAATTCAACATTTTTTAAATTTAAAATTTTTTTTTAAATTTTCTAAATTTAGAAAAAAACTGATTTTTTACTTTTCTACCCGCTACGCGAAAACGATCAAAATTCTCAATTTTCATGCCTTTTTCATGCACGTGTTATAAAAAAATATTTTTAAAATTAACTTACAAAAAAGTTACGAGCGAATGAACAAAGCTTGAAAATTAGATTCTAAATTTACATTGATTCGAATATGACAAATTTCCAACTCTGTTACAATAGCCAGGAATGTTTATTAAAGTTAATTAAAAAAAATATATTTTGATCGTTTTTTAAACTGAATAAAACTTGCTTTCATTTGCTTTTTTTAAAAATGATTTTACAATTTTTTCTTTCAAAGTTATAGGTTTTAAAACCCAAATACAATGTTTGTATTAAAATTTAAACATATTTGGGGGCTCTAAACATTTGGCCACTACTGTATAGTTCTGTTACGAATAATTCTGAGTAATGCGTTCGTGATACAATTATTTAAACAATTTAAACACCTAACTGGAGTGAAAATGTGAACTGTTTGATGTTTAATATGATTAAGATTCACATAGTAGACAGATTTTTAAATAGGATGCAATATAGGGCCATTACTTAAGCGTTCAGCATTATTGGAGGTTTTAAGTTTTTAAGCGCGCATACCAGTAGCAGCAGAAGCAGTAGCAGTAGAGCTTCGGCGGCAGGGTGATAATCGAGAGTTCCGTGCTTTAAACGATAATGGCCCAAGTACACGTGGCAGCTGAGCATCGAGGGCGAAAGCGCGGCTTCCTATATGGTGGACAACTGCGTGGTAACTGAATTACGCTGGAACATTGCGTTTACCGCCTCTGTGATGTGATTTTACGGGAAACGTAATGCGCGTATAGCGAAGGCCGCAGCCGCCGTCGCCTATCGCTATTGCAGCTTATACTGCGCCTCCGTATAGGTGCACACTAGCCGTGCAAGCAACGAGCCGGTGCCGTTGTTGTACCGTGTGTCGTGTGCACCTCCTCGAACGTAGCTGCCGACGCTCATTTGCCACATAAATCGCAGTCGGAGAGAGGCTGTCACGGCGAAACACTCTTTAGAGCTTCGCACCCTCCCGCGGCGGCTTGCAGGGCTGCTCTTCTGTGTCTATCTTTTACGAGAGACCGAGAGCGATGTTTCGGCATTAGCGCGCGCCCGGCTACCTACTCGGCTGCCTCTCTGCCAAAATCGAATATTCATCTTTGTCGCTATCTCACCGCCTCGCTTATTAAGACGAACTTTTGAATTTCATATTTTATGCCGTCGCTGTAGCATTGCTTCCTAAACTACTGCTGCAGTGATTTATACATTTTATCTCAAAATAATTCTTTAAAAATATGTATAATTAAACATGCGATTATATAGTTATTTATAATATATAATAATATAATATATGGTATAATATATAATAATATAATATATGGTATAATATATAATAATATAATATATGGTATAATATATAATAATATAATATATGGTATAATATATAATAATATAATATATGGTATAATATATAATAATATAATATATAGTATAATATATAATAATATAATATATAGTATAATATATATGTATTTAAAAATAGTTTAAACAATAAAATTTTGGCAAGTATAAGTTCCAATCTTACCCACCATATAAATTAAAAGAAATATGTTATTACCAAAATAAGTTGCTAAATTATGAATTTCATGAATAAGCTCGAATTAAAATAGTAAAATAAAACTAATATTCTATTTAAAAAACATTATAGTATAAAATATTTCTATTTTTTCTAATTCCGACAATCTCAAATAAACGTTAAAGCAATTAATGAAGTCGATTAATAAAAATCCTTGTTTTAATTAATAATACCTTTCAAATTTAATATTGCCAGACATTAAATATGACATAAATAAATGTTGATAAGAAATAGGTCATACAGTCGAACCTCGATCGAACACGGATTTATAATAGTCTCGCTACATTACACTCGCGTTACATCCAGTGCACATATGGTAATTTCTCTTGTAGATAAGCTAACTGATATCTTTTGCAATCAAGCCAATATAATATTAGGGACACAGTTTGTACCTTATTAACGGCTCTGACTTGCTACCGCCGCACAGTGGACAGTTTTGCTTTCGTATTTGTTATAAATCGCGTAACTTTGGATGGAAATTAGATATCGAAATGATTCTTTCTTGGACAGAAAGCTAAGGATTTAGGAAATACAGGATAATATGATTAAAATATGAAAAAAACTATTTTTTTAATATGTAATTAGAGACGAAGCTCTAATATAACGTTGATCCTCGGAGTATTTTTTAACGATGGTGAGGTAGATATTTTTTTTAACATATCAACGTCAAAGAAGATGTTTTTTATGTGTTTGGAAGATATTCTAAAGATATTGATCTAATTAACAAAGTTAAGAACAAAAAATAAATTGCAAATTAAAACCATATATTCAAAATGGATCCGATCACCATATATAAGGACACACTTGATGTGAATCATCGGTAGACTTATATGATATGAAAAATTCTTACTGAACATAGTTCTGAAAACATATCTTTTCTAAATTTATGAAGTAAAAATGGCGGACCCAATATGGCGGCTATCTACCTAATCTGACCCATCTAATAACCGCAAAACCAATAAAATTGACTTAAGAATATAGATAACGAGGTTTACATGGTCGCTGTCTACGAATCTTACATTAGGATTTCGGAATTCAGAATGGCGGGCCTAATATGGCGGCCATCTACCTAATGTGACCCATCTAATAGCCGCAAAACCATTAAAGTTGACTTAAGAATATAGAGAATGGAGTTTTCATGAGTAGGTATACAATGAGAGTTCTAGCTCCCCTCACGACCTTTCGACGCACCTGTACAGGTGAGAAGCTCTGTGATTGGTGAAGCCGGACAGGTGAGAATGCGTAGGTGAGCAAGCGTAGGTCAGATGGACATCAGCACCCTTCCCATTACTTGAATGTTTAATTGACATTTATAGGTAAGAAAGCTACTCTTCTATGCATGCAAATGGGGGTATAGTATAATGAGTGCATGTGTACGCATGTACGAACCCGCGCGCTCGATGCTCGTCGAAGTTTCGCGCGGACGAATGACATCATGCTCTTGCGCCGACAATCGTTCGGGTGTCAAGTTGCATTCGGCGCACTTTAAACAGACGGACAAAACATCTCGCGATACGAATGCTTTCATGAATGCAGTCGAATATTCGAAGGAATATCGAGATGTAAGATGTACCTGGAAATCTCTGGAAGCTTCTCAACGACGACGATGACCGACCTTCGATGTATCTGTGGATGAGCCCGACCGCTATATACGAATGTTATTGTGTTTCAGCAGGCAAACGCAAGGTGTGATATCGGGAATTGGGGAGCGCTTATTAAAAATATCTACTTTACTGATTAAGACTTACTTTAGATATTTATATTTATATTTGGGATATATACTTAATACGAATATTCAATATAATCGAATAAAGCAAAGAAATTCCAAGAATTTTGAAATTATAGTGAATATCAAAAAGATCTTTAATTTTTAAAATTTCTAAAATGAATACTCCTATGTCGTAGATGTATATATATATATATATATATATATATATATATATATATATATCATACATGTATACGTGAGTAACAGCCTCGAAATCATCAAATCTGATATCTGCGAGTATATCTATATAGCTCTATTAAATAAAGATGCTTTTCATTTGATTAAATTATTAAAGTAAATATAAAGCTTTAAATAAGTATTTTATAGTATACATGGGTAGGTATAAGAGAAGTGAGGAATAATGGGTTGTATAAATAAGCTAAAAATTAAAATTTTTTTTCAAGTTTATTTAATAATTTAAGTCTTTTTACAAGCATATGAGTAATAAGTTTACCATCACACCTGCTCCAGGTAGGAATCACTCTGATTGGCTGCGACTACCCTCTATGTCATATATGAATTGTAACAGTAGACCTTAACTTTTGTTTAAGCGAGAATGTGTAATGAAGAAGTGAACATATAATACATACACTAAGATACGAGGGTAGTTCAATAAGTCTTTAGAATGACCAACAGATGGCGCGCGAATCGCTCCAAATCATCTGTTTTCAGTCAGCACCACTCCCGACAAGATATATGGTGCAGTCACAGTCCACATCTTCTGAGTTTACGTGTTTTTATAACCAATTGAAAAAAAAAAAAATTGCTTGTTAAGAAAAATGGAAAAAAACGAGTTCAGAGCGGTAATTAAACATTTTCATTTAAAGGGTTTAACTCCATATGAGATAAAAAATGAATTGGACTCAGTTCATGGCACATCTGCCCCTGCCTTAGCAACGGTTTATAACTGGGTAAATGAATTTAAGCGTGGTCGTACATCAATAAGTGACGAACCACGTTCAGGAAGGCCCGTAGAAGCAACTACTCCCGAAATCATCAATAAAATCCACGATATGGTGTTGAAGGATAGAAGATTAAAAGTGCGTGAGTTAGCTGAGGCCACAAGGATATCTATAGGTGCAGTTGTTTCAATTCTACATGAAAAATTAGGCATGAAAAAGCTATCGGCAAGATGGGTGCCGCGTTTGCTCTCAGCTGAGAATAAACGCAATAGAGTGGTCGCCTCTGAGGCTCTTTTGGCGCGCTTAAGTCGGAATCCTGAGGAATTTTTTCGTCGATTTGTGACTGTGGATGAAACATGGATACACCACTACACTCCTGAGACAAAGGAACAATCCAAACAGTGGATTTCCACAGGCGAACCAGCTCCAAAGAAGGCAAAGACCGTAAAGTCAGCTGGTAAGGTTATGGCTACAGTTTTTTGGGATGCACGTGGAATTATACTTATTGACTACTTGGAAAAGGGTAAAACAATTACTGGTGAGTATTATGCATCATTATTAGAGCAGCTGAAAGAAGAAATTAAAAAAAAACGACCACATTTGGCGAGAAAAAAAATTCTCTTTCATCACGACAACGCCCGAGTTCACACATGCTTCGTTTCAATGGCTAAAATTGAAGAACTAAAATTCGAATTGGTCGAACACCCACCGTATTCACCAGATTTAGCCCCCAGTGACTTTTTCTTATTTCCAAACTTGAAAAAATGGCTCGGTGGACAGAGATTTACGGACAACGAAGACGTCATTGCCTCTGTAAGTGCTTATTTTGAGGAACTTCCGAAAACGCATTTTTCTGAAGGATTAAAAAAACTTAAAAAGCGATTGACCAAGTGTATAGAGCTCCAAGGAGATTATGTTGAAAAATAAAAAAAAATTTACCCAAAAAAAATTGTTTTTATACTTTATTCTAAAGACTTATTGAACTACCCTCGTACAATACAGCAGAATCTGATATTGCGCGAGTATATCTATATTGGGCTTCAGTCAAATAGAATACGACGTGTATGTGTGTGTGTATATATATATATATATATATATATATATATATATATATATATATATACGCAAGACTCGAACATTTAACGTATGTTTATGAACCAATAGTTCCGAATTCAGTGAATCCAAATCGAACGTTTATCTTTATAGACGATTCAAGTTTTCTTATAATTGCTGCGAGGACGTATACTAATGTAGGTAGTCCAAGACAAATACCTCTAAGTATCTGAAAGTCTCTCTAGACACGTGTATCCTGCAGACAGCTGGTGTATATGCAGATTATCTAGTATAAATGGATCGAGTGATACATCATGAATTACCGAATATTCATTTCATTCTGGCCTCTACTCTTATACAGAGACAGTATATCAATATATCATTCTGGATTGGTATTTCGAATGCTGACTTATTCTTAATTCAGAGTTGACAATACAATATGTACAAATTTTTAAATATCCCCAGCTAATCTCAAGGTCATCAGTCATGGTGTACAGGAAGATTGCGAGCAATGCTTTATCACATAAATAAAAATAGCCAGATGTCATCAATTTCACAGTATGACGTCACACATTGACGTGTCAGGTACATTCAAACTCCGTACAATTCTCTATAATGATCTTTAACATCACATATTACAGAAATTTGATTTATCGTTTGATATGTTGGAAGTGCAGAATATTTTAAGATATACTTTATCTGTAACGTAATTATTTTAGAAATTTCACCTTTGAAATAAACAGTTTTTTCAGTAAATGGGTTATTGTTAGAAGTTTTACATATTTTTGACAGGAATATTTAACCGTATTTAATTATGGAAGCTTAGGAGTGGAGCCTTGTGATTTGGGTATCAAATAAATGAAAGAAAGCATATTTTATAATAAAAATATATTTTATTTAAACTTTCAATTTTACACCATTTGCTAATAAAATTTTTAGCTATCAGTTGAGATAATATATCAGATTGTCTATCTATTGCAATCTTAATACAAAAGAATAATTATGTGCTCAATATACAATTCCATTTTTACAAAGCTTATTGATAATCAAACTTATCTCACTGCTGTTGCTGAAATTCCCCATCCTTTGCTGAGTTACAAGTACTCGAAGTCGATCGACTAATATGTTAGGACGTTACAGTCATCATCAAGTTCATTAGGAATCCATGCAGTATTTTTTCTGCTAATTTTTCTTGGGATCCAATCTTCTTCAATGGTAAAAGGTCTCTTATATTGACGTTGAAGTCCCAATTCTACAGCGGATGCCTTCATTAACGGAGCAATAGATTTACCAAACTTTTTGCTTTTCTCAATGTGAACGGATTCATCGTTGCTGTAATGTTTTCTATGAGCACTCGATTTATCAATAATATCTTGATAAGGAACAGATTCATCGTCATTTTCTTCACTATCAGCTGTTGGAAATGAGGAGCCTTAATTACACAAGGTTTCATCATCTTGAATTGTAAAAGACTCACTCAATTCATAAGTCTTTTCTGACTCATCAGACCCATTAGAATTCTCTAACTTATCAGATCCGTAACTCTTTACAAACTTACTAAACTCATCAGATTCAGATATCTTGTTGAACTTATTGAACTCATCAAATTCAGATATCTTGTCAATTGTATTAGACTCACCTGATTCAGATGCACTGGGTTCATGAGATTCATAAACTTCATTTGACTTATAAGATTTATCGAGCATATTGAATGTATAAGCCTTTTCATCAGGAACAAATTTCTCAATCTTCTGATGTTGTTTTATCTCTGTATTATTTACAAGTTTTTGTACTGGATCAATATTTGGTTTAAAAGTTTCATCTAACATTCTCTTAGTGTATAAAGCATCATTTTGTTTCGACTTGCACTTTCGACTAATAGCCTTCTTTGTCTTTTCAACTTTATTAAGAACATCTTTCTCTGGCAGGAGCACCTTGCTTTGCTGATCAGTAGACTGACTCTTTACATTTCTGACTTGAAGTCCATTTATAGAATGTTTGTTGAGTATTGGAGCTATAAAATCATAAAATTTCTTGCTCTTCAGTTTACGAATTGATTCGGCTTCACAGTAACGTTTTTTATGAGCACTTGAAGCTTCAATGATACCATAATAATTTTCTATATCATGAGAACTTATACGTTTTTTATTAGGCTTCTTTCTAAAGAGCAATTCTAATAAACTTTTTGTTAATGGATAACTTGCCTGATTCAATTTGACGAAAGAAGTATCAAACTGAATCGATGAGTTGACAATCATAAGTGTATTTCCTTGCTTATAAACTCCATATATGTTATCAAGATATCTTATACAATTTTCATTTAAATTTATCAAATATTTATTTAGATATAAAAGAATCTCTTGATCAGCATCGGTATTGTCATAATTCTGAGTATTTAAACTCTCTGCTATAGAGCTGGCTATCATAGGTTTTATTTATTGCGCTTGTGCAGTCATGACTGAACCATTTGAAGTCTCATCACCACTTTGCTTAAAAAATCTGCATTTAGATTTGATAGCTTCTTGAATATCATGCTGTTGCTGAAAAGTTGCCATGTTAATGCTTCAATGGTTCACAGTGAAATGCTGATACGGGTAAACAATAACTAATATTTATACAAATTATACCATAGAGTAGTAATTTTATATCCTGCAGTAACACCTTCTGTATCGTAGAGTAGAACTGTGTATGTTATAGAATCACATATTTATGTTACGATGTAGCTATATTATGTAATAGAGTAACTCATTCATGTCATAATATAACAGTTTCATGTTATACAATGACAGTTGTAAATATTGTATATATCATTAACTTAGGTATAGAGGACATGTTGAAACTCCACTGATTAGAGACTAACACATTTTATCTTAAAATATTCTGCACTTCCAACATCTCAATCGATAAAGCAAATTCCTGTAATATGTGATGTTAAAGATCATAATAGAGAATTGTGCGGAGTTTGAATGTACCTGACCTACGTTAATGTGTGACGTCATACTGTGAAATTGATGCCATCTGGCTATTTTTATTTATGTGATAAAGCATTGGTCGCGATCTCCCTATACACCACGACTGAATCAACTCTGAATTAAGAATAAGTCAGCATTCGAAATACCCATCCAGAATTCTATATAGATATACTGTCTCTGTATAAGAGTAGAGGCCAGAATAAAATGAATATTCGGTAATTCATGATGTATCACTCGATCCATTTATAGTAGATAACCTGCATATACACCAGCTATCTGCAGCATCGACGTTAAGAAGCTTCCAGAGATTTCCAGGCCCGCACACACGCACACACGTACACACCTACACATGTCTAAATGTACCTCTTACAGTTTGATATTCCTTCGAGTATTCGACTGCATTCGTGAAAGCATTCGTATCGCGAGATGTTTCGTCCGTCTATTTAAAGTGCACCGAATGCAACTTGACACCCCGAACGATTGTCGGCTCAAGAGCATGATGTCATTCGTCCGCGCGAAACTTCGACGAGCATCGAGCGCGCGGGTTCGTGCATGCGTACACATGCACGCATTCTACTACACCCCCATTTTCATGCATAGGAGAGTAGCTTTCTTACCTATAAAAGTCTATTGAAAATTCAAGTAATGGGAAGGGTGCTGATGTCCACCTAACCTACGCTTGCTCACCTACGCATGTGAATTGAGTGGGGCGGGGATTATTCTCACCTGTCCGGCTTCACCAATCACAGAGCTTCTCACCTGTACAGGTGAGTCGAAAGTGGAGTAGTGGGGAGAGCTAGAACTCTCATTGTATACCTACTTTCATGGTCGCTGATTCCGAATCTTGCATCAGGATTTCGGAATATAAAATGGCGGACCCAATTTGGCGGCCATCTACCTAACCTGACCCATAAAATAGCCGCAAAACCATTCAAATTGACTTAATAATATAGAGAACGGGGTTTTCATGGTCGCCGATTACGAAACTTGTATCAGGATTTCGGAATTTAAAGTAGCGGGCCAAATATGGCGGCCATCTACCTAACCTGACCCATCAAATAGCCGCAAAACCATTAAAATTGACTTAAGAATATAGAGAACGGGGTTTTCATGGTCGCTGATTACGAATCTTGCATCAGAATTTCGGAATTTAAAATAGCGGTCCCAATATGGCGGCCATCTACCTAACCTACCCCATCTAATAACTGCAAAACCATTGAAATTGACTTTACTATATAGAGAACGGAGTTTTCATGGTCGCTGATTACCAATCTTGCATCAGTATTTCGGAATTCAAAATGGTGGACCCAATTTGGCGACCATCTACCAGACCTAACCCATCTTATAACTACAAAACAAAACAAAAGTATAAATAAGTGGATTTTCGTGGTCGCTTATTACGAATCTTGAATCAGAATTCCAGAAATCAAAATGGAGGACTTAATATGGTATCTATCTACCCGACATGACCCTTCTTATAGCCGAAAACCATTGCAATTAACTTTAGGGTATAGGTAACGGGGATTTAGTTGTGGCTGATATGTATACGCTTAAATCTCAGGATCTATTTAACCGATTTCATCCGTCAATAGCTCATTTCTTTTGTTTTTGCTATACGATAGGGGAAGAAATCACATTTTTTGTTTCGGTGATGTGTTTTCCGTTTACAGCCATTTTTCGATTTTTAATTATCAGTTTTTTATGTTTTCAATTTTCTTTAAATAAATGTATTAATGTATATTGACATTTTAATCATAAACTAGTTAGGAAGAAGCTAAGTGCCAAATAATTAACAGCGTTTTTTTTTTAATTTTCAATAGAATTTAACTATATTTTTCTCATACATATATAAACCATATTTTTAGACTTAAAAAATTCGATGTATTTTTTAGGTTCAAAAATGATCGTCAGACATACTAGGAGATGTATATGCACTTTTGAATGAAAAAAAAGCTGTTTCCATTATTTTTTTGTTATTCATCCGAAAGATCAAATTCTTTTTTTTTTTTTTTATATTTTAAGATTTAAATTGGACATAGTTCATTGAAAATAAGCTCGTCTGACCTTAAGGAGGTTCAGGGGTTATAAATCTACCAATTTATTTTCATTTGTCTTTCTATTTTGTTAAAACTTGTTACTATCAATCATTGTATATTTTATACTAGTATACCACATGCATATAAAAAAAATTTTGAACCAACAGTTGTAATGTTGCAAACACAATTATTGTCACCCCTATTGAAATAATTAATGTACCTAAATGTACATAAACGTGAAAAAATCTATAAATTTGTACGACTATGTACAAAAGTGTATATTTGTGTTATAATTGGAACAAGAAAATGGTGATCGCATCGGCATTCTGTGACACATTTTTGTACATTTTTCTACACTTTTGTACGTTTATGTAAATTTTTATACGAAAAATTCTGCTCACTCAGAAGCATCAAGATAGACTTCAGTAATGCCAAATAATCAAAAATATTTTTTTATAAGTGCCACTGTTTCTTAAGTAACTGAAAGTTTCATTTCTTTACATGTGAATTGATTTACATGGTCCTGGCCACCTATTGGCGGTAAAGTCAAGCTGTATTTATTTTCGAAAATGTACATAAATGTATAAAAGTGTACAAAAGTGTATATATCTGTGATTAAAACTGTTCCAATTATAACAGAAATATACAATTATATACACTTTTGTATATTCATATACGTTTATATTCATTTGGTCGATCTGTCAAACAACATTTAAAGAACAAAATGAGACCCCGATCATTAAAATTGGATGGAAAATAAAAAAGTTTTTGTTCTTTTACTGATTTTTTTGTTAATTGACAATAATTGTGTTTGCAACATTACAATTGTTGATTAAAAATCTTTTTTATGTACGTGAGGTATACTAGTATCAGATATAAAATGCATTCCTATTGAGCTAAAATTTATTCAAAATAACTCCAAAAAGCAAAAAGAATCCTAAAAGTGCCATCTTTGATCCACTGTATTCCGAAAATACTGGGTCAAGAAAATCTGAAATAATTCACAGACACTTATAAGATCATATAAAGATGAAGTCACTTATAAGACCATATAAAGATAAAAAAAATTGGTTGGAGAAAAAAAAAATTTTGCCTTCGATTTCACACAGAATATATATTGCTGGTTTTCTTATAAAGAGTTACAGTTTTTACTTTATATCATACAACAAGATTTAAGTGAAACCCAGTTAAAAAAGACGCTACATGAAATTCAACGTCTTGTTTTGCAGTTTCTAAAGCATTTTTTTAAATCACACCAAATAATACATATTTATGCTTAAGAGTATCTTGGTAAGTTGCGAAAATTTTATTTTAATGAATTCTCTACCATTTCTTCGACTTAGAGTATTCGAATATGGTAATGCCACGCATAATTTTCTGTAAAAATACTAACTATTAAGTAAAAAGAATCAGTAATATAGAATTATTAATTTTGTCAGATATTTAAATTATGTTTTTCATACTTATACTAATAAAAACGGAAATACCAGAGTCTGATATTATTGTTATATTATGTAATATATAAATTATTAATGGCGCTCTAACGTTTTTTTTAACATTCTACGCACGTAATTACTTAATTATCCACTTTTACTCCATCATAAAGTACTTAAGTTTGTATACTTTTTCAATAAACAAAATTCTATCTCCAGCGATTGGCCATTTCGACGACAACTTCACACGTGAAATTGCCTAATAACTTATACAGTTCTAAACGTACATTTTTCGTTGCTATACAAAATTCAATAGATTTTGAAACGGGAATTTATTTCAGTAAAACGTACTGAAAATATATTTAATCACAATAATACGTATTGTGATTATATTTTACTTTATCGCATTTCTCAGTGAACTGTAAGTAATAATTTGTACAGATAATTTTTAAGCAATGTATATTATGATAACAAAATAAAAAATTACGTCTGAGCGAAAGTGCATTAAATTTGGCAATCAAGTGATTTTTTATAAAATTACAGTATAATCGTTATGTTTTTAAAAAAATAATATTCATTTTTGTGACTATTTAGTACTGTAGAATTTTTCTTTAATTTGTTACATGTTTCAAAAGTTTCTTCTTGTGCAAATCTCGTGAATTACTTTCAAAAATATTTAAATGAAATGATTTTAATATCATACAAGTATAGTGAATTTCAGTAATTTTATATTATCAATGTTTTTAAAATGAAGAGTTTACGTCCAAAGTTTCTTTGCGAATTATGTAAATCTTATATATATTTACTGAATAAAACGAAAAAACTATCGGTATACGACATCCACTTAAAGGGGGAGTCTGCTTTTCCGGCTTCAAAAAATCGATTTTTTTTGTCTTAAATCTATTCCAAAACTATCCAAGAATATGTCTTAAAAATTTCAGAGGCCAATTCGACATATTTCCGAAGCTAGAGCAGTTTTAGTGGCCGAGCATCGAGCAGGTGCGAATGATGTATTCTTGATGTATTCTATTATTCGACTATACTCGTACATACCTGAAAAGGTCCAACCGTCCTTTGAAACATTATTTGGAGTTTCTAGAAGGTCTGTGTTGTATAGTAGTAGGGAGAACGGTATATAATATAACGGTATACTATAGCTCTCGGCATCGGCTTCTACACTGCTGTTTGTAGCGTCAGCTTTCAGTTCCACTTTTGATTTTGCCGAGTACACATCAAAATGTCAAGCTACCCGAAAGGTCATCGATCTAAAAGACAGCGTGCTGCGGAACCGCCAAAGCGGAAATTTCACGGCAATCGTTTTACAAGTGTTTCATCGGACGACGGAGACTTACACACGAGCCGCAGTGAGCAGGATTTAACGACAGCAAGCAGCGATGATGTTATTATTCATTCTGCGCACTGCTACCGCATTATTGAATTTATATCTGTGTTTCTCACCATTTCGGAAATCGCAATTTGCAGATCATGCAAGCAAACATTAACGTTTGCAGAATGCGGTATTCGAGGCCTCGGATTTAAAATTATTGTCCAGTGTATGTGTGGTCGACGCGAAATCCAGTCAGGACTATTGATAAATACCGGCTACGAAATAAACAGACGAACTGTTTTTGCTGAGGCTTCTTGGTATCGGACGAGATTCTGCGGCCTTATGGATATGTCTGCAGGTTTTGCAAAATCTACTTACCAACAAATCGTTGAGCATTTGCACGCAGCGTCGAAGACAATGTTCAAGAGCACCTGCGAAAAAGCCGTCAAGGAAGAAAAACAAAAAAACGTTGAACATGAAAGACCTGGGAATAATTTGAAGGTTTCGGGCGATGGATCGTGGAAAAAGCGCGGTTATACTTCCTTGTACGGTGTAACAACGCTCATCGGATACTACAGTGGCAAAGTAATCGATCTCATTGTAAAAAGTGGATATTGTCATTCGTATGCCATAAGTAAAAATACTTTGGACGAAGACGCATTTGAGGAGTGGTATGAGAATCATAAAGACTCATGCTCCTCAAATCATGCAGGTTCGGCAGGGAAAATGGAGGTGAATTCCATAATGGAGATGTTTTCGAGATCCGTCGAGAAATTCGGAGTTATGTACACTAATTGTATCGGCGATGGCGACTTCAAAATTTTTACTGGAATCTTAAATAGCAATCCTTACGGGGACGAGTGCACAGTGACTAAAAATGAGTGTGTTGGACACGTGCAAAAGCGTATGGGTACTCGTTTACGTAATAAAAGAAAAACCGAGAAACTCGGAGGAAAGACGCGACTAACGGAGAGTGTAATCAAGAAATTGACGATATACTACGGTCTGGAAATTCGTCGAAATATTGATTCAGTGAAAGGTATGAAGAAAGCTATTATAGCAACATAGACCACTACTGTTCCACGGATGAAAATCGTCGGCATGAAAATTGTCCAGAAGGCGCCGAGAGTTGGTGCGAATGGTGCAAGGCTCAAGCAGCGAATAATCTTGCATCTTACAAACATCCGGCGAGATTAATCGATGAAACCGTGGAGAAGCACATTCGTCCAATTTATGAAGAGCTCTCTAATGACGATTTAATGTGGCGGTGCTTAGGCGGCCACACTCAAAATTCCAACGAATCGTTCAATTCGATTGTGTGGCGCCTAAGTCCGAAACATTTGAATTCCGGCTATAAAATCGTCGAAATTGCAGCATATATGGCTGCAGGCATTTTTAACGAGGGCTACTCTGCTGTACTTTCCGCCATGCAGCTCCTCAATATCACCATCGGGCAGCAGTGCAAAAATTTTGCTGACGCCGTCGATGCTGAGCGCATAACGCGGGAGAACCGGCGCGCATCATTTTCTAGCAAGAAGGCTCGTACAGCCCGAAGATTGGAAACCCTCAGCCAAAACGAGTTTTTTGAAGAAGAGGAAGGACTAATGTATGGCCCAGGGATGGCTGATTAACCTCTAATTACTGTAAGTATCCAAAAACTTATATTTTTTTGGACCGAAAACTTTAAAGCGTGTTTTCTCGAGTTTTCATTTTTGCGATTTTTAGAAAACGGTGCCGGTGATAGCAAAAAGAATATACGTCCGATCGAAAAAAAATCAATGTGATCTAGCTTCAGTATTAAATTATGTTCTATTTGAACTAAAAAAGTTGGAGAAAAGTATTATTTAAACTACTTTTTTTGCAAATTAAAGTGAGTTTTTTTTTCAAATAAGTGCATTTTTTTTTCAAACTTTGAAAACATTTGGAATTTGACAACTTCTTCGGTATTTTTTTAATTCATATAGAAAAGAAATTTATAAAAATTTAAAAAAATTAGTCTCGACTGTTTCAGACGCATTGCACGACCTCCATCACCGGCATCGATTAAAAAGTGCAGACTCCAGGCGCTCCGGCAAAATGGTCAGAACTTGAAGAAATTTTAATATTTTTTAATAACAAAAATTGTTTTTTTAAAGCTAAAATATAGTACATTATGTTCTCAAAATTTCGTTTACCGCAATCATTTCCTTCCCTTTCAAAAAAATCGCTGAAAGAACACTTTCTATTCGGCTCCTAAAGCAGACTCCCCCCTTAAGGACACTTATAAGGTTAAATTATAAAAATAATAACTTATGTAGGTATATATAGATATTATACATAATTATAATATATAGGTATTATAAATAATTATAATATATAGATATTATAAATAATTATAATATATAGATATTATAAATATGGGAATTTCTCCGGAACCTTTGACACTTGATAAGAAAAATTGACTAAAATAATTTAGCAAGTACATTTATAATTTCCCAAATCTGAATTATTGAATAATTTTAAAATTCCTTTATATTCATGTACACATTTTTAAAAATTGCCCTATATGTTTTAATTGCTTGGTAAGTAATAGTATATTACGATACATGTGACCTAAGTGGCCCATAATTGCACGGCGCGTAGTTAGCGCCCGAGCGTAGCGAGGGCGATACCGTCGCGCCGTGCAATTATGGACACTTAGGTCACGAGTATCGTATACTATTTTGTAGCACGAGTGACATAAACCCGCCACCGACATCGGGGAGGGTGTATGGTGCGGGGGTGGGCCGGGGGGGTTTCGGGGGGGCGAAGCCCCCCCGCATAAAAAATAATAAAAATATAATCCAAAAAACATAAAAAATAAATTAAAGAAATTAAAAATCGTATAAACAAATTATTATTTAACCAAAATTCATTAGTTAATTAATAATCAATGTCAACTTTTATACATTGTTTGAATAGAACCTTATATAAATAAGATATTTTGTTTTTTGAAAAGATAATAAATGTTTATTATTACCAGTTAATTAGAATATATTTATTTACCCTAATTGAAATTTTTTAAATTAAATTTTAATAAATTTCTAATATTAATCATGAAAAAAATTAATACTGAATTTTAAATTGAATTTCAGATTGAATATTCAAAATACGCACCAAATTGTCATATACAATCAGTTGAACTAACCTCTAAATTTGAAGCATTATTTTAAGGATTTATAATTATTCTCTGATTCTTGACATGCGTATTTACCAGCTTTACTACTTCTTTTTTCTATTATTATGAACGAAAACGTTTATTTTGAGTGTTTTTAGTTTTTATTATAGGATAGTAGGGATCTGTGGCCTATGTGAATTCATTATTACACTGTGTAATAAAGCGCCACTTAGGTCACGGATAAGCGTGACCTAAGTGCGGGTTTAGGTCACACAGTGCTATAAAAAAATTTAGAGGTTATGGAATGCCGTAGTCATATAATTTGTTTACAGTTTATCTATTATATTAAAAAAAGGTTGTTTGTTTTATATCCGCCAATTCTAATAATCCGTATTTTTTTTCAGTAAATAGATACGAAATATTGAAGTTACGAAAGACATTTAGAATTCAGACATACTTCAAATGAGTAATACAATTATTTACAATGTGAATCTTTACATTTTTCAGACTCAAATAGAAACTATAATATACATACTTAAAGATATATGGGCATTGAATAATCAAAAAAGCCTTTTTAAATTGATTTGAATTACTTTAGTCAAATTTATTTAAATAAAGTTTAATAGGTTATATAGACGTCTATGTAGACAGAATATGTAGTAAAATGATCTGGTATGATGATGATGATGATGATGATGATGATTACATGTATTTAAGACGTTAAAGATCTTTATTTTCATAATATTGTACACAAATTATTTATATTCTTATTTAAATTTCAATATATCAATGTAATTTTTATTCAAAAGGAAATACATTTACTATCCGAAATAAAGTATTTTCACAAAAAATTCCTTTTTCTTTCAAAACTAAGTACGAGGGCTGTCCCAAAAGTATCCGACCTACCTCGATTTCTCGGCGCTTGATTTATTCTTCGTCATCCGGGGGGTGGCATCCTTCAAAGTAGTCCCCATTTGATTGAACAAGACGCTCATATTGATGTTTCCACTTATTAAAGCACTCTTGAAAGTCAGACTTCGGAATCGCCTTTAGTGCATTCGTCGCATTAGATTCAACAGTCTGTTTATTGTCGAATCGATGTCCTTTAAGCGGCATTTTCAATCGAGGAAACAGCCAAAAGTCGCAGGGAGCTATATCAGGACTGTATGGAGGCTGGCGGAGCTGCGCAATACTGTGTTTCAATAAATACTGCTACACAAGGTTTGATGCGTGCGCTGGAGCATTGTCGTGATGAAGAAGCCAGTCACCGGTTTCCCAAAGTTGCGGTCGTTTTCTCCTGATTGTATTACGTAATCTTTTTAAAACTTCAACGTAGTACTCTTTATTGATTGTCTGGCCTGTAGGGGCATATTTGTGGTGTACAACGCCCTCATAATCGAAAGAAACAATCAACATTGACTTGATGTTGCTTCGACTTTGACGAGCTTTTTTCGGCCGAGGCTCAGATGGAAGCTTCCACTGCGAAGATTGTTGTTTTGTTTCAGGATCATAACCATAAACCCATGACTCATCACCAGTAATAACCTTTTTAAGAAAGTTTTCATCACTATTAATCATTTCCAAATTGTCCTGAGCGATTTCTAATCGAAGGTTTTTTTGCTGGTCTGAGAGCAGTATCGGGATTTTGCACACACACGAGTCATTCTCAAATTCTCGGTTAAAATTCGCAAAACAGTACTTTTTGGTATTCTAAGTTCATCTTCCAGTTCTCTCACAGTCAAACGACGATCTTGTTCAACTGCGACACGCGCACGCTCGACATTATCCGACGATGTTCCCGTCGGAGGTCGACCAGAACGAGGATCACTGTCAACAGATGTGCGGCCACTTTTGAACCGCTTATACCACTCTTTTATTTGTGTTTTGTCCATACACTCATCTTTAAAGGCCTTTTGCAACATTTCAATAGTTTCCGCACAACTTTTACCGAGATTAAAGCAAAATTTTATGCAAATTCGCTGTTCGGTTCGTTCTGCCATTTTTAGCAATAAGCAAATTGCGATGAACGCAAAAAAGTCGTTGTAAACAAAAAAACGTTGCACGGGAACTAAGGCGTTTCATCGGTATCTCAGGCTATTGACGAGAAGGTTAGGAGTTGCTGGTGCCGTTCGTACCCTCCAGAGGTCGCCTGAGTCTCTCCGCGCGAAGATATGAACGTAGGTCAGATACTTTTGGGACAGACCTCATACATTCATTTTTGCCTTTCTAATTGTTGCAACACTGTATATGAAAGATTATTTTGTCCTCGTTATCTTAATATATTTACTAACAAGTATTTATAGTTACAAGCTTGAAGAAATATAGTAATCACTGAATAATAGATGTTTCAGATTATCGCATTTACTGTAATATTTCTGAAAATGGAATAACTTGTTTTAGAAGTAAATCACTCAATTTTTTTCTTTTTTAAACATGTAGGGAATACAATTATTGAGATGTAAAATGCTATAAAACTGTTTTTATTATACAGAGTTTTACAAATGAATAAACGAAAACAAAAAGCAAATATAAGTCCAGGAGTCCGCCCATCAAAAGTTGCAAAAATTAGTAAAAATTCTGGGCGTAAATCAGTGAAAATTAATAATACATCAAGATCTACAAAATATCGACGTGCTCTTGAAATCATAAAGAATAATAATCATTATCTAGAGACGATTCAAATGATGATGATACGAAGCGATGATGATACTAGTTTAAATGTGTCACCAAGACAGAATAAAGCTTGTGGCCTAGCATTTTATCTGGAAGGAGATTATTCAAAAGAATCGTATAAATTGTTAGTCTCAGACAGCCGTTCGAGGCAATCTAAAATATATCATGATTATAGAATTCTTGATGAAGCTAAGAAAGAATATAAGCCTAATAATTATAGCATATCAGAAGTTAAAGTGTGTGTTCCTCAGCAAGATATGCTGAATAAAACAGCTGAGCGATTATGCGAAACCGTAGCGTTAAGCTGGAAAGAAGATCATCTTCTTAAGATGGGTAATTTTGCTTAAAAATTAACGGGTATTTATGAGCTAATTTTTAATTTCCTTTTGAATGAGCTTGAAATGAGTTTGATAGAGTTATCGATAATTTTCATTCAAATTAACATACTTACAAGAATCAAACACAAATTAATAAGAGATTAACCCTGGTAGAATTTGAACATTTTCGTTGGTGAACATGTCAATCAAATAGAAGCACTTTTATTCATAATTAATATTTAAATTTAATTAAAGATTATTGAAACTATGATTATATGTTAAAGTGTGTACAATGTAACATGTTCGCATGCATATATATTTCTTTTTGTAGACAAAAATGAAATAAACACAGTGTGACGATTTAACTTTAAAATTTCATCAACAGTTGGCCAATCGATGGTGAATATTTCTACCAGGAAATGTATCTTGAGAATAGCTAATAGAAAACAAATAAACTTAAATCTGTAAAACAGTGTTCTTGCACGTATACAATCATATTGTGATTTTTCTGCATACTATTTTTACAATGATAGTTCGATCACTAATGATTCGAATCTTAAGATTTATGCCAATCATATCAAAGATAAAAAGTTTTTCGAATTAATCTTCAATATTCGTAAAAGAGTTAAATACTTTTTGTTTCCATTTTACTGTTTTTGCTCAAATGATATCAATATTAACGTAAAGTATATTAATTTCACGGACTCTATTTAAATAAAAGATTAGTCAATTGTATGTACGAAAATTGAATTGTTATTTATTTTAATTATTACCACCATCAGTACTAATAAGATTATTTCTGCCATTATCCTATTCGTACTCTGTCACAATAGACTTTGACAGCTCATTGGGGTATGTAAACCCGCAAAAAAGTATAAAGATGAAGTTAATGCAAATTATTATCCGCACGTATCACTATTTGTGAGCAATCTTTTAATTATAAAATTAGAAAATGAAGAACAAAATGAAATCCAATGGATAAATCCAACTCCAAAATCCAACTAGCATTTGGGAAAGAAAAGGATTCGTCGATAAAGCGAGAGTTTAATAGACTTATTGATCAAATTATCAAGCGTACCGGGCACAGGTTTACAATGTCGAATGGTAAAAAAGTAAGAGTTAGATATATCGTTACACGAGCCCTATTTGATGGAAAGTGCACCAACACAATTGTCGATAATTCTACCACAATTCGATGTCCAATGTGCAACAGAACGAGTAACGAATTTAATAATTTGGAGAATAATTTTGATCCAAAGGAGGAAAATCTCCAGTATGGATTCGGATTGTTGCACTGCGAGATCAAATGTTTTGAATACCTTCTCAATGTTTCATACAAAAAGAATCAGAAAAGTTAAACAAATCGGCTGAAGTAAAACGTACTTTATAATCTTTATTTATCAAAACCATCTAAAATAATAAATTTCATACGTTTAACATAATATTTTTAACCTAATAATAATTGTAGAGTCTATCGAAGAGCATCAAAAGATTGTGCAGCTAGAGTTACGTAAAAAATTAGTCGTAAGAGCTGATCAGGTAATTCCAGGCCGTGGAACAAAAAATACGGGTAATCTTGCTGGAAAATGTTTTCAAGAGCCCCGCGTTTTTACTCAAGCCTTAGGGGTTGATCCGAAATTGGTTATAAACATAGCAAATATTTTAGCTGTCCATAAATGCAAACGAAGTTTAGATCTCGATAAACTTGAAAAGTTTTGTTTTGGACGAATAAAATGAATTACGAAATCTACCCTTGGTCGTGATCGCACAGTTCATAAACTTCTATGGCATGGTTGCGAAATAGCTAGTAAATTTCATATGCATATGCTATAGTACTCTGAAGACTCCTGTATCCGTATATTACTATATTATATATTATTGGCATTTATGTGTACCTTTTTTAACGAAAAAACCGCCAATGAAGAACCGTACTTAGCTTACACAAATATTTATTAAAAGCTTCTTTGCTTTCTCAAAGAGAGATTCTGAAAAGTAGATTTTGAGAATTTTGTAATGGAAATGTGCTTTGAATAAAGTAGTGCTGGAATTAACTTATTGAATACGTATACTTAACGAATAAGTTTCAGAAATTCCAGAGTTAATAAATCTTAAACTAATAATTTTTATTTTTTACAATTTTTAAAATAAATAATATGTTATTATTTCGCAAAAGTGACATCAAAGGTATTATTAGATACATCAAACGAAAGGAAATTACGCAGAGTTTATGGAAACGTACATATATCTGACAACTTTAAGGAATAAGAATGTAAAAAATAATTTGTTTTATTTTTACAATTTCTTAATATAAATAATTTGTTATTATTTCGCAAAAATAACTGTAGTTATTATTAGATACGTCAATTCCAAGAAAACTACGATAAGTTTATGAAAACATACATATTTTTGACAAGTTTAACGTTCAAAATGACCAATTTCTATTTTTACACTTTTTTAAATAAATAATTAGTTATGCTTTTACAAAAATAACTTCAAAGTTATTGTTAGATACATCAATCGAAAGAAAATTATGCATAGTTCATGAAAACTTACATATTACAAGTTTAACGTATAAAAAGACAAAAGTAAATATCTTAGATTTTAATAATTTATTAAATTTTATAATTTGTTATTATATTACAAAAGCATCTTCAAAGTAATTATTACACATATCAATCGAAAGGAAATTACGCACTATTTGTGAAAACGTCCCTTTTCTTTGTCAAATTTGACGTAAAGTGACAAAAAAATTTGGTGTTTTAAAGTTTTTTAAAATTATTAATTACTTACTATTTCACGAAAATAACGTTAAATTTATAGTTAAATACACAAATTGAAAGGAAATTACACATAGTTTATGAAGACGTACATATTTTTTACAAGTTCCACGAAAAGGATAAAAAAATTTTTTTCGATTTTAAAAGTTCTTTCAAAATTGTAATTTTTAACAAAAATGAAGTTAATATTATCCTTTTAGTTCCAAATTTTAATCAGTTCTAAATTCAAGCTTGTGTAATATATCCGTAAAATTTCAGCGCGTTACAGTATTCCGTTGAAGAGTTATCGTGGACACAAAATTTGGTTTCGCACATACATACATGCATACATAAGTACATTTTTTAAAATCCCATTATTCTGACTCAGGAACCGTAAAAACATCGATATTCATCAAAATCTTTGATTTGATAATTTTCACCGTTACAAAACTTTCTCTTTGAGAAAGCAAAAACAGAGAAATATTGAAACGTAAACGCATCGTCCAATTCACCGAAAATTTTACAGAAAAATTGTCTACAACCTAACCATAATCATGTACATCCACACACATCCCTATATACACACGCACATTACCAATACTTTGTTTTCATTTTACTGGCGTTGAGTCCCACTTAAGTACCGGATTTGTCACCATTCTAACATATATTTGCCGTATAAGACTTATATTATTTTGTTCCCTATTGTTAAGATGCACCTACACCTTACTCACTGGTTTTCTACTTGAGTTGCAATAATTATATGCATCACAACTGGTCCTTCAGTTTAATGAGTGATCTGTACCACGGTGAAACCCGCGGTGTTAATATTAGCACAATAACATTTTGAAATAAAGTCAGAGATGCCCAGCCAGGAATAGAACCTCGGTTCCCCACGTGGAAAGCCGAGCTCCAATCGACAAAAAGACAGCGACTCTCTGCGCTATCACAATCACTCACGAATACGCACATGCGTAGGCTTACTAAAACACGCTAAAATATTAAAACACTCGCACGCACTTACTAAAACATATTAACAGGTTAACACTAACATGTTAATAAATACATACGCACACACACTGGGATACGAACATTACTACACACACTCACCCACTTATACAAACACAAACGCACTTCATTACACATTCTACCACACATACTGACGCATTAACATACGCACATAGCCGCACTTCCGCGCGCCTACTACCATGTACACGGATACATGTAAATGACACGCATACGTATAGAACCACACGCATGCGTGCATGCGCTACCATATACACTGACATATCATGACACACACTCATCCCTGCGCACATAATTACACACACCCACGAACTTACTATCATGCACTAACACATTAACACACAGATGCCCTCACTTATTAACATACAATAACAAATGGACACATACATATTAACAAACACACGTACACTAACACATTAATGCACTCATACATTAACAAACACACTACCACACAGGCATCCACTCATTAACACATGCACGAAAACACACACACGCAACACACGAACTACCATGAAAACTCACATACGTACAACCCAACACACTATATATACGAGGGTAGTTCAATAAGTCTTTAGAATAAAGTATAAAAACAATTTTTTTTGGGTAAATTTTTTTTTATTTTTCAACATAATCTCCTTGGAGCTCTATACACTTGGTCAATCGCTTTTTAAGTTTTTTTAATCCTTCAGAAAAGTGCGTTTTCGGAAGTTCCTCAAAATAAGCACTTACAGAGGCAATGACGTCTTCGTTGTCCGTAAATCTCTGTCCACCGAGCCATTTTTTCAAGTTTGGAAATAAGAAAAAGTCACTGGGGGCTAAATCTGGTGAATACGGTGGGTGTTCGACCAATTTTAGTTCTTCAATTTTAGCCATTAAAATGAAGCATGTGTGAACTCGGGCGTTGTCGTGATGAAAGAGAATTTTTTTTCTCGCCAAATGTGGTCGTTTTTTTTTAATTTCTTCTTTCAGCTGCTCTAATAATGATGCATAATACTCACCAGTAATTGTTTTACCCTTTTCCAAGTAGTCAATAAGTATAATTCCACGTGCATCCCAAAAAACTGTAGCCATAACCTTACCAGCTGACTTTACGGTCTTTGCCTTCTTTGGAGCTGGTTCGCCTTTGGAAATCCACTGTTTGGATTGTTCCTTTGTCTCAGGAGTGTAGTGGTGTATCCATGTTTCATCCACAGTCACAAATCAACGAAAAAATTCCTCAGGATTCCGACTTATGCGCGTCAAAAGAGCCTCAGAGGCGACCACTCTATTGCGTTTATTCGCAGCTGAGAGCAAACGCGGCACCCATCTTGCCGATAGCTTTTTCATGCCTAATTTTTCATGTAGAATTGAAACAACTGCACCTATAGATATCCTTGTGGCCTCAGCTAACTCAAGCACTTTTAATCTTCTATCCTTCAACACCATATCGTGGATTTTATTGATGATTTCGGGAGTAGTTGCTTCTACGGGCCTTCCTGAACGTGGTTCGTCACTTATTGATGTACGACCACGCTTAAATTCATTTACCCAGTTATAAACCGTTGCTAAGGCAGGGGCAGATGTGCCATGAACTGAGTCCAATTCATTTTTTATCTCATATGGAGTTAAACCCTTTAAATGAAAATGTTTAATTACCGCTCTGAACTCGTTTTTTTCCATTTTTCTTAACAAGCAATTTTTTTTTTTCAATTGGTTATAAAAATACGTAAACTCAGAAGATGTGGACTGTGACTGCACCATATATCTTGTCGGGAGTGGTGCTGACTGAAAACAGATGATTTGGAGCGATTCGCGCGCCATCTGTTGGTCATTCTAAAGACTTATTGAACTACCCTCTATTAACACACATACGTACATATCCACACACACGAGTGCATACACTACTGGCATAACATACACACTCACACCACCACACGCACCCACTAACTCACTAAGCCATTAACCCTTTCACAAATTATTTTCCGAATTTAGGGGCATTCTTATAAAAAATCCATTGTTAATGAAACAATTTATCAAAAATAAAATATTTTTCATAATGAAGTATGTTCTCCGGACTACAGTGCAACTATGTTTATCAAAAAATTTCATATAGATGGCACACAAACTTCATAAATGCAATATATTTTTTACGTACCAAATGTGCCATTGGCTACAGTGGGAGTGAAAGGGTTAACAAAGACATACTACCAGAAAAATGCATTTCTTAATACTACGCACACTGACACATTGAGACATACACGCACGCAGTCACTCACGTATTAATAGCACGTATATCTCCACATATATGCACACGCACACACACATATGCACAAAAGATCGCACACGGACCCTTATTCACACACACACACACACACACGCATGCACGCGCACACGCACACACACATCCATGCACACACACACAGACACACCCTCGTATCGAATTATTTGTTATGAAAAATACGATATCTGCAAAATGATTTTATAGATACTTTGTTAAGGAACGCGCTCGACAAGATAGTCATATACATCGTTTATTGGACACTTTTAACCGGGCATATACTTATTAGATCCATTAGTTTCGATAATACATATAGAAAAACGAAAGAAGGAACACAAGTCTCGGCCTCTTTCCCCTGAAGTAAAATATTATCTTGATAAAAGGTCATGGATCTGAAAGTATTAGATCTCGATCTAAATCTACGGCTACCCGTAAAATTATCTTAAAGTTCTTTTTAATCCTAATTTTTTTATATCTATCTAGTGAAATAAACGAAGTTTATTAGCAATAATGGTGCATAACTATATCATAAAAAGTTTAATAGACATACAAAATAGTGAAAATATAGTGAACTAAGGAACAGCGATACTGAAGAAAATGATTGAGTGAATCAAACAATATTTTCATGGACATGTAAAATATAAATGGTCTATATTTCAATAATGTGCAGGGCAATACCTTACGAAAATACATGGACCTAATGTTAAAAATCACAAAACGTTTTCTTTAAATATTTATAACTAAAATATGTCAAAAGCTGATGCTGAATGAATGAATATTCTTATAAATGCTTATGGATCTTTTATAAGAAAACCAGCAATATATGTTTTATAAGGTACTATGTAAGCTGATATTTTATTATATTAGATGAGCCCGTTTTTCTAAATATATATATAACTATACTATATATATATATTTTTTTTTTTTTAACTATATACATTTAAATTCTCTGTGAACTAAAGGACAACAAAAATTTTTCTCTAACAAATTTTAGCATGTTTATAGGGTTCTTATAAGTGTCTGTGAATTTTTTCAATTTTTTTTGACCGAGTGTTTTCCGTATACAGTGGGTCAAAGATGGTAATTTTAGCATTTTTGCATTTTGAAGCTGTTTTGAATAAATTTTAACTCAATAGGAAAGTATTTTCTGAACTTAAAAAAAAACATTTTTAAGGTCACATGAGCTTATTTTTAATGAATTATGTCCAATTTAAATCTTATAATATGAAAAAATAAAAGTTTGATCATCTGGATCATTAATAGAAAAATCATGAAGATAGCTTTGTTTAAATACAAAAGTGCCTGTACATCTCCTAGTATGTCAGTCGATCATTTTTGGACCTAAATAATACATCAGATTTTTTAAGTCTAAAGATAAGTCCTTTATGAGGTTGAAAAAATATATTTATATTCTATTGAAAATCCAAAAAAAACGCTGGCAATTCTTTGGCACTTAGCTTCCTCCTAACTAGTTTACTGTTAAAATGTAAAGTGAAACTGTATACATTAATAAAATTATTTTTTAAATTGAAAATATAGGTATATTTATGCCCCTTACAATGCATTTTTGCTGAATTAATTATATGGACGATGTAATTAAAAAACGCAAAAAACTAATAATTGAAAATCGAAAAATTGACATAAAACAAAAGACATCACCGAAACGAAAAATATATTTTCTTCCCCCTTCGTGTAGCAAAAACAAAAAGAAAAGAAGCCATTGATGGGTGAAATCGGTGAAGTAGATCCTGAGATATAGGCGTATACATATCAGCTACCACCAAGACCCCGTTACCTATACTCTAAAGTTAATTGCAATGGTTTTGCGGCTATATTCGTAATAAGCGACCACGAAAACCCCCTTACCTATACGTTTAAGTCAATTAAAATTGTTTTGTGGTTATAAGATGGGTTAGATCGGGTCGATGGCCGCCATATTGGGTCCGACATTTTAAATTCCGAAATTCTGATGTAAGATTCGTAATCAGCGACTATGAAAACCCCATTCTCTATATTCTTAAGTCAATTTTAATGGTTTTGCCGCTATTAGATGGGTTAGGTTATGTAAATGACCGCCATATTGGGTCCGTCATTCTGAATTCCGAAATACTTATGTAAGATTCGTAATCAGCGACCATGAAAACCCCGTTCTCTATATTCTTAAGTATTTGGTCCGACATTCTGAATTCCGAAATTCTGATGCAAGATTCGTAATCAGCGACCATGAAAACCCCGTTCTCTATATTCTTACGTCGATTTTAATGGTTTTGCGGCTATTAGATGGGTCAGGTTACGTAGATGGCCGCCATATTTGGCGCGCTATTTTAAATTCCGAACTTCTGATGCAAGATTCGTAATCGGAGACCATGAAAACTCCGTTCTCTATATTCTTAAGTTAACTTTAATGGTTTTGCGGCTATTATATTGATGTAAGCGGGGTGCTCGAGGTGGCGCTGCGAGCGTTCTAAGGCCGGCGATGCACTGGGAAGATCCCTGCTGTACATCCTTCCCGCTCTCTAAGCAGGGAAAGGGGAAGAGAAAGGAGCGCTGGTAGGCACGCTAGAAAGGAGCCCTCACTAATGTGGGCCGCTCTGAGTGAGGTCGCTGGATGGCGCTGGTTTGCTCAACCTATCCAAGACCTTATGGCTGTGAATTAAGTGCTTATTGAGATTTCCGGAGTAGACGATTATGTCATCCAAGTAAACTAGGTGGGCGTTATTGCGAGAATATACGGAGAGACGAGTAGAGATAGATAGATAGATAGATATAATATTTATTTGTAAATATTTACAAAAACTTTTGCACACAATTTTACATTTTAATGTCACAAGTTATCAGTTGCTTAAAATTACACATCACGTCTTTACTTAAGGGAGTACTACCGTTACGTCGTGTTTCAAGCGAGTGTTAAGTCGCATTTGACGTCGGCAGTATTTTGATTTGGCAACATCGCATCGGCGTCGGAGTGGGGTTTATATATATATATATATATATATATATACAGCTGTTAGCGCTTCAGGAGTTGTATGCGAATCTGCTTGTTTGTTTACTCCAGTATTATTGTCCACCGCAGAATGCAAAATGAAGTTAAATACTTATTTTGTAAAAAACAAGAGAGTGGCGAAAAAAGTGTCCCTGAAACGAAAGCAACAAGCAGATATAGCGAAAAAACTGAAGGGAGTCGGTGGACGTTTTCAAAGTCCTAACCTAAAAGTGAACAGTACTGCTGTGCCTGTGTCTTCTGTGAATTCTTCCTCAAGAGTCTGCATAGCAGTTTAAACAGTTGCTGATGCATCTACCTGTGGAGGTAATGTTGTAGATAATCATGCTGGCGTATGTGCTGATTCTCACTCTGATGGTGCACAAATCCATGCAGCTAATGATGTTGATGATGATGTCACTCACTCTGACTCTCACTCAGATAGTGCACAAAGCCATGCAGCTAACAATGTTTGTATGTATGCTGGAGATAATGAAGCTACTTCGACAACTGGTACCAATTTGCTCGTTCCCTCTGGCACTGAAGATGAAGATAGCTTGGCTGAAAGTACGCTCATTTCTACTGACTCCGTTAATGAAGCTACTGTGACAACTGATGTTGGTATAGCCTCTACTACTACTACTACCAATGTTTCTGAAGGTTTTGCTATTGAAGGTCGTAGGCTTGTTCATTTGAAAACACTTGCCAGACAAATGTTTTGCCATAAATGTAAGTCAAAATTGTTTTTGGGAGATGTAACATCAGAGAAACGCTTTGGACTAGCATCAGTCTTGTATATAAAGTGCCAACAATGCCATGTGAACACAGGTGTAAGTACAGATGAAAAGCACAAAACTCCAAATGGAAGATTTCACTACAATGTGAATTCCGAAATTGTATTAGGTACGTAACTTTCTATAAATATAAAAATATTTTGATAATCCAAAATAAGAACGCATCTATTAACATATTTTCAGGTGTTTTGAATGGAGGTATGGGTAATACCCACTTAAATAAAGTTCTCACATCAGGGAAAGTTCCGGAGTTCAATTGGAAATCCTTCAAGACCCATGAACAAGAATTAACAAAGGTTGTGGAATGTTACACAGAAGAAAGTTGTATGGCTGCTGTAAGAGAAGAGAGATGTCTTACGATAAAAAATGTTGACTCGATGAAGAAATTGCTGTGAGTTAGGATTATGTACGATATTCTACATAAAGTAGCTTATCATCGATGAATGATTTCTTATGAGTATTGATTTTTATTCAATTTGATATTTGTGAGTACGTAAACCACTTATTGAGTGCAAGAATAAAATTTGATAAAATTATTCATCGATGAATAATTTCAGGTTATTTGATCAGTCAGTATCAAATAGTATCCTAGAAGTCAAAAATTGGTATACGTATTCACACAAATCTTATTTGGAATGAAAATTAGGTATTTGATAATGTCATTCATCGATGAATACTTTTAGACTGAAATAAGATATTTTGAAATATGTGAATATACATTGAAAATATGAATTGTATTATTTTATAATTTTATTTTATATTCTGATGAAATTGTCAAAACATGATTTTTTTTAAATTGATTGTATTATTTTATAATTTTATTGTATACTCTGATGAAATTGTCAAACCATGATTTTTTGAAAGTGTTTATATTATGTATTTCCAATGAATTGAAATTAAATTGTATTTACAGATCAATTATACAAAAATATAAATACTCATTCATTACGAAATTTCCATTTTTTCATTTTCAGACCTTCCCACTTACAAACCGACTTCATTTTTCCTGATGCGAATGAAATGGATGTACGAAATAAAAATATATCTGAGAGTATGACGGTTCGAATAGCTGCTTCCTTTGATATGGGGTGGTTTACAAGGGGTACTAGCAGAAGCTATGACAGCTTGTCAGGCACTGGTGCTCTTATAGGCTATTTTAGTAAAAAAGTAATCTCATATGTTGTACTAAATCGCAAATGCAGGATGTGTGATGCTGGGCATTCAAGTGAGAGCCATGATTGCAGATTGAATTTTGTAGGAAGTGCTAAGGCGATGGAACCTAAAGCTGCCGTTCTGTTAACGAAAGATAATCCTATTTTAATTGCTTGTAAATTACAAATTGGAATTATAATAGCCGATAATGATAGTAGCGCGATTGCTTCAGTAAGAAGTGCTTCTAATCACGAAGTGGTGAAGCAATCGGACAAAAACCACACCAGTAAAGGAGTGGTCAATGAGCTCTACAAAATAAAGAAAAGGTTCAAAGAACTAACCAGTAATGCTATCAACTATTTGCAAAAGAATTTTAATTATTGTATAACACAAAACGTAGGCGATAGCATAGCGATGGCCAAAGCAATCGAAAATATCCCGTACCATTGTTTCAACATACATGATAATTGCGGTAAATGGTGTAATTACCATAAAAACCCCGAGACATATAAGCATTCAGTTATCGGAAAGGGTTTCAAAGATGAGCAGCTTTTTTGAAGCTCTAAAGTTTATATTTAATAATTTAGCGAATAAGACTGATAATTTTGTTGCTGCGGCATCGAGCAATCCTAACGAAAGTCTCAACTCAATGATTGTGAGCAAAGCACCAAAGACGCGGCAATATGGTACATCCTCTTCTGGCAGTTTTAAAGTAGCTTGTGCCGTCAGCAAAAAAAAATAAAGGCGAAAAATTTTGTCACAGATGTTAGTGCTGAATTCCAATTATCTGCAACACTGTGAACTTTAACTGGAGTTAAATAAAAATAACTCGCCCTTTAAAATTTCTTGAAAATTTAGAATTTATATTATTAATATATTATTTAGAAAAAAAAATTAAAATCATTTATGGAGCCGTTTTTGAAAAATGTCATTTTTTATGTACACATTATCGAAAGTTATGTTATTTACTAAAATTAATTGACACTATGATTTATAAAGGTAAGTAAAAAGATAAAATTTATTAAAAACCACTTTTACAATGAATAAGATCAAATTTATATATACTGTTGATCTACCTTGAGTTTTTTATCATAATCGTCTGAAAAATTATTTTTTTATGGTTTTATTAACTTAAATGAACTAGTTTAAAATAAACATGAATTTTTATAAATATTTTATAAATTTTATAATATAAATATTATAAGTAATATATTTATTACTTTAATAGTACATTTAAATTACAATAAAATAATTAGTACAAGCATCAGAACAAGTAATTGCACAATTAAATAAAAAATAAAAAATAATCTTAAATTAAATATGTAAACTGTTATATGCACAAACAGCCTGTAACAATTTTCTGGGAAAGTCTGGATGACTTTTCGAAACTTTGTTTTTCTCCCACATAGACTGAAAATCGAAATGCACTGATTCCATTGCCTGTTCACTGAAAAATCCAAGACCCATTTGATTTTTTTCACAAAATTGTTCGATGTGAAAAAATATAGCATGGATTTTAGGAGTGATGCTGATATCTAAGTCTACGCAACTTTTTTTGAAGGCTGCTATGCAATCTATGTAATTTGAATGAAGTTCATTACCAAAGCAAGCAGTAACAACTTTTTTTAAATCGTCAAAAACTCGCACGTACTTCAGCAAACCTAATTTTTTACCCTGGCGTAAAATATCAATGTTGTCTAATAATCTTTTGCAAGAATTTCCCTTAAATGATGGGCTACCATGCGTTATTTCACGCTGAGCATAACATGCTTTTGCCCATTCCAAAGATTCATGTTCAAATTCTTTAAGCATATGCGAAAAAATTGTATTAACGGCACCGAGCAGTAAGTGTAATTCTGGAGGTGGAATTATTTCAAGAAAAATTTTATCTTCGTCTCCATCGATAAAAAATAGTGGTGGATTGATGCAATTATAAAAATCTTTCGCGCGTTCTTTCAATCCCCCTGATTTCTGCCAATTATTGTAATTTTATAAAGTATTTTTAATAGATCTATCGTTGCCACAAACGTCGAGTTCACTCTTTTTTGCATAGCACCACGTAGAAGGATAGACAGAACTATGCGTCATAATACCTACTAAAATGTTTGCTAACTTTAAATCAGTTGCAATAGTTCATTCTAAAGAACTGACATTCAAAATAGACCATAATTGTGACACATTAGTGTAGTTCTCTTGAGAACATGGAGCTACCGCTAATAAAAATAATTTTTTTACGCCAGAATCTTTGAACCGTTTTGTATCAATTCCTTCTTCATACGAGGAACGTTTACTCTCACGTTTTGCATGAGCAATCGATTGAATTGAAAGGCATACCAATAAAAATCCACCTCCTCCATCTATGCCTAATTTCAAATGAGCATCTGGTACCTGTCGCTCTTCTTTAACGTACTTAATAAAGTCAGGAAGGTCATTGCAATAAACTACAAATTCTGCATCATCGGAAGTTTTTTTAGCCTTCATATTTACAAAGCTAAATTCTTTATAACAAAAAAAAATTGTCAACCGAGTGAGCTTTAGCTGCAAGCTTTGATGTTAATCCAGTTTCGATCACTTTTCTATTTTTAGCACTCATACGTATAACTGAAGCAATTCCTTTTACTTTACGGTTACTTAGATTGAGATCGATTTTCATTTTTGAAAAATCATCTAGTGTCAGTAATGGTTTGTTAAAAAAATGTTCTTTTTCGTTTTTACCTACTCTGACATGAAGAGGTCGACCGTGCGATTGAGAAAGTAGCGAATCGGAAGCTTGGTCATTCTAATTTTCAGTAAGCTTATTCTTTTATTGTGGCTGTAATGACTTGATTCTGCGACTTTGAAGGACACGATGATAGACATTCGGAAATATTTGCAACTTGAGAAGCTAAATTACACTTATGAGTTATCCCTTTGGCGATAATAGAAAAACAAGAACTGCAGCGGTTCTCAACAGCTTTTAGATCTATTTCGATAAAATTCATATGAAATAAAAATAATAGTGCTAAAAATTTGACAATTATTATTCTATAATTTTTTAAACCTACCAGTATCTCTTTTCTGTAGAGTATTTCCGAAAAATCTAGCAGGAATGCTTCTTGCTATTTCACAAACTTTACAATCCCATTTCAAGTTATCCCGTAATCTCGTAATTCTCTTTTGCAAGTAAAATATAGATAAATTCTTATCGCCATTTTTCATATAATAAACGTTTCTCTTACATGTACCGCATAGAGCTGCAGGCAAACAATCGTCATCGACGTAATCTTCAAATAGATTTTTAAGAACATCTTTTAATTTACCCTGAATAGCAAACATTTCTTTTGCTTTTCGAAAACATAATAAGCAAACTTTGAGACGATTTTCATCGTATGTAAACGCGTGGTCTTTCGGCATCACGAAATATAAACTATAGAGTACTACTTTTACGTTTTAAGGTTATAAACAAACTGATGGATAGGCAATTTAAAAACAACTGAAAATCATTTTGATGTACTATAGTGAAAGATCTAACATACATAGAGAACTTAAACTACTGCTTGAAAATACATAGAAAACACGTAACGTGCGAAGTTAAAATAAAAACATTTGAATGATCGAAAAATTTTTTGTTTATAGCAACTTACTTTATTTAACTTAAGGGGGTAACACCGTGTGACGCGCCTTTTTTCAACGTTTATTTATGAATTTTTTGGGGTATAAAATAAAATGCGATCTTTCTCAAATTTTTATATGTTTTTATTGATGTTTACTAGACAAAAAAAATATTTTTTTTTATAATATTTATGAGGTTTTATTTTGGTTTTGCCCACCTGAAGTAGATTCCTCGTTTTGGAGGCGATGGTCGGGGGGGGGGGGGGAGCACTCAGGCTTCTGTGATCATCTGAAATCAAAAAAACACATAGATTATTGTTTGCTAGATGTCTCGCTATTACGCTAACCTTTAATATGCATATATTTTTCATAAAATAGAAAATGGCGGACTTTTAAGCAAAACATTTTTTTTTTGGGTTTTTTTGGCCAAAATTGTTTAAAAAAATTAATTTATTGTTAAAAATTTTAATGTTTCAGAGGTTAGCGTAATAGTCTTGTATGTTAAGAATAACTGGTAAAAATTTCAGCACGATCGGTTGAATAGTTTTTTGTGAGTGCTTCCCCCGCGACCAACAAAAAGTGGTTTCGAGAAATACGCGTTTAAAGTTTTGATAACAGATTTCTCGTAAAAAAATCAAACTTACCCTAATTGGCTATGCCTGGTCCATAGAGTAGTCCTTCAATTTCATCAAAGTTTTCATCTGCAGCAGCCCCGAGAGCCCTCCGTAGAGTTCTAGCCTCTTTTGAGTTGATTTCAGCGTTTTTGTTCGCTTTTAAAATGCGTGCATTGTCGACAACGTTGGAGTAATCCCTTGCTGTTTGGCCAATTGTTACTCCCATTGTCTCCATTATTTTCAGCACAGGTAGAAAACCTTCATTGAAGATACAGGCAGCCTGGCCAACGCCGAGTAATCGCATGACGAAAGTAAACCGTCGATTTATTTCGTACGCGTTTTTGATCATCGGGCAAGAATCAATAAGATAATCTCGACAAGAGCATTCTACACTCAATTTGAATCCTAGTCCTCTTGGTGAATTCATAAGAAATTTTATGGCACTGTCACATTCTTTACACTTCACAATATTTTCTAATACACCAAACACTAAATTGAAACAAATAAAAACGTACTTGAAAGACGGATCATGAGACACTTCAAAAGCATCGTTATGTTCGATTTTTGTAACAGATATACTGACAAATGTAGTATCTTCTTCCGCGGTAAATTGATTACCGTGAAAAGATCTTTTTTTGCCTCCTTTATTTAGATGCCGACTGTCTCTATTGCCGCGTCGGTCCATTTTCAAACTTGATGTTCTGATTATGATTACTTATAATATGTACACCTGCGTAGATATATAAAAATAAAGACAGAAGGGACAAGAGAGTGGGGGCGGCCGGAGCAACTGCTGTCGACGAGCATTGCTGTTTGGAGCGTTACAATATACCTGCGGCGCGCTCGCTTCTTTTGGCTATATATTTAAAAGTATTTTGAATTTCAATCTGAAATTTGCACACAATATTTTCAACATATTTTACTTGCGAAATATGTCAAAAACCCAACATCGATTTTTTGAAGTCGACACACGGTGTTACCCCCTTAAATATCAAGCAAGATAAAAGTTATAGAATTTAAATAAATTTTGTTTCACTTTGCTAACTATTTTACCTTTAAACTAATTGATATTTTAATGCTGCTGATGTAAAAAGTGATATTTCTTGAAAACGGCTCTACAAATGATTTTAATTTTTTTTTCAAAATAATATATCAACAATATAGATTTTCAATTTTCCAGAAATTTTAACGGGCGAGATATTTTCATTTAACTCCAGTTAAAGCTCGCCGTGGTAAGTAACTTTAAAATGAAATACTGTGAAAGGGTTGATTCGCACAACAAGAGAAGGTGTCGGAAATCAGTATTACCATCGTCGAAATTACGGCGCAATTTACTAAAGAAATGTAAGATGGACTTGAGAAAAAAAAATGAAGGGACTGAGGGAACCACGTATGAAAGTAATGTAGGATTGCTTGGCCCTTTGAATGAGCAAATTCACATTCCTAAAATCGATGACAGTAAAGAACCTGCTTTTGTTTTATTTGATTTAGAAACTGGCGATTTTAGTATAAAAGCTGATGTCTTACAAGTCGCAGCAAAGTGCAATGAATTCGAGTTTTCTGTATACATAAAGCCTAGTCAAAAAATTTCAGAACAAGCAAGTTCAGTGCATGGCATACGATTGATTGATGGTGTTTTGGAATTGCATGGGAATCGAATAACTGCCGTCTCTTTCTCAGAGGCCATGCTAGCATTCTTTGAGTTTCTATGTTTTCAGGGACGGAAGTGTATAATAACAGCACATAACTGCGTTTTCGATTACCCAAGAATAATGAGAGCTATTGAAAATGTATTTATGACGGAATATTTCAAAAGTATTATCGAACGGTTTTGTGATACATTACCTATAACAAGAAAAATTACGGGTAAAACAAAAAAAAGGAACCAACAAATTGGAAAATTTAGCTACCGATTTGGACATTGATAATGCTAATGCGCACAACGCTATTGCCGATGTGAAAATATTGGACCAGATTTTATTAAAATTAAATATATCTAATGATGTATTGAAGGAAAATTACATTACTTGGTCTGAGGCACAAAATAAAATTAGTTTTTCAAAAAAATTGCCAGAGGCTCTAAAAAATTTTAAAATCTAAAAGATTACACTTCAATTGACATGAGGAAAAAAATGGTAATGGCAAATATTACGTATGAAATGATTGTACAGGAGTATAAGAAAAACAAATATGAAGGATTACAAAATTTATTAGGAATAGATGAAAAAAATATTGTCAAAGTGACAAAAAATAAAATAGTTTTACAAAAATTGTTTGATTTTTTAGAAAAATCTATTGAGTAAAATTAAAACGTTCCTATAATAATCAGTATTTACTAGAGCGATAAATTCGTACTTGTAAGAATATTATATTTCGACTGTTACTATCACGTTCATATTCGTATTTATAGAAAAATTTAACATTCAATGTTATAATCATCCACATTTTATAATACATTAATATAATTTATTATTTTTTGCGTTTTTATTACCCTCACAATTAAAACTAATATTCTTGCTCTTACTGTCCAACGAGTACGTGACATTTTGAATAGACCGCGTAACCTAACCTACAGTGCAACGTGGCCACATCGCATAAATGAGTAACTCGCTTGCTATACGATTTTGTTTTCTTTTGTTTATTACTACGCTTACATGCTCCAAATCTTCGTTTTTAAGGACTCAAATTATTCGTTAGGTTTCCAACTACTAATCTGCAAAGTTTGAGCACCCGGCAACCTCTTGGGCAGCATGATCCAGGATCTCCACTCCCTCGTCTACACTATCAGGGTGTATCTGGATGTAGATCTGAAGGTCGTCTGTGTATAGTATATGTTTAACACGTCGCTGGTCGTCCTTTTTGAATTCTTTATTAAGCTCAAGAAACAGTTATTTTATGTTGTTTATGTATAGACAGAAAAGCAAGGGCCCTAACAGGGACCCCTAGGGCACTCCAAGGTTTGTTGACAACCAAGGTGACTTGGTATCAGAGCGTTCCATAACAGCTTGCTTTCTACCCAAAATGTATAATTTAATTCAAATTAATGCATGCCTGGAAAACCCTAGAGCTCGCAGCTTTGCTAAGAGCTTAGCTGTCGAGATCGTGTCAAAAGCCTTGCTGTAGTCAAACAGTAACAGTAAAGTCACAAATCTCTTGTCAATTCCTTTCCTCACATCTTCCGTCAGTTTTAGTAAAGCAGTCTGCGTCGAGTTGTTCTTCTTGTAGCCGGACTGAATAGGGTCAAGTTGTTTGGTTTCAGCCATGTACTTTAGAATCTGGTCATGAGCAATTTTTTCCAGGACCTTAGAAAGAAAGCACAGTAGTGCAATAGGACGAAAGTCCGACGTCGACGATGGTGTAGTACACTTGCCTAACGGCACCACTCTTGCTTTCTTCCATAGGTCTAGGAATACACCAGTTTCCAGGAAAGAATTGAACAAGTTCACTACATGTTGCTCAATGACCGACAATGACTTTGCTACCACACTCTGCGGGATGTCATCCTCGCGCTTCGCTTGCGAGGAGAAATGCGCGACCACAAGTATAACATCCGCCAGCCCAATAGGTTCAAATTTAAAACCCTCATCACTGGCTGATGTACTAAGTTCTCAATTTCGGTACTATCCTCATCAGTTGATATTGAAACTCCCGCAAAGTGGGTATTAAGTTCCTACGCCGTGAACCCATGCTAACCTCCCCTGGATTTAGGTAGGAGATCCAGATTGCTCAATTCCATCCAGATATCACTCTGCTGTTTGCCTAGCAGCTTTCATTGGTAATATGATATCCTGACCTGTTCGGTTATCGATAAAGATTTGTTGCGCAATTCTATGAACTCACTATGAAATTGCTCATTACCAGTTCTCTTGTACCGTCTATAAGTTGCGTCTCGTTCTTTATTTAACTGATTAATTTCATCATTTATCGAGGGTGGACTGCCTATGCGAGGCGTAACTCGTTTTAATGGTGCTAACGCTGTATTTAAGTCAATGTGATGTTAGTTAAAGACTGACCAATCATAATCTGACAAAAGGGACTGCAATTCTAAAGGATCTATTCCTTTGTAGTCCCTATATGTAAAGGGATGATTAAACAGACTAGCAGCTTGAACGTTTATGGCCAAGTTAATGATGTGGTTGCTTGGCCAGGTTGGTGCAAAGTTATTGTAAATTACTACTGTGTCGTTAATGTCCACTAGTATGGTGTCAAGCCATGTGGGCGACGTGTCGGTGTGATGAGTCGCTCCGTGCTGGACGATTTGAAGTGACAGTTCAGCTGCAAGCTTGCGAACAAACTTTGCATCATCACCATCGGCCAACAAATCTGCATTCAAACCACCCATTATAATCTTGTGACTGTAAGAGTCACAATATTCTCTCAACTTGTCGACAAGATCCGAATGTTTTATAAATGCAATGGCAGGGAGCCTGTAAATGACCGCGACGAAGACTGGCTCCATTTCTCCATACTGTATCTCGCAAATAATATACTCTGACATTTTCGTTTTGTCCTGTCCATCAGTGTTTGATACAGCTAGTGTTCTAACCCTGTATCCATCGCGGACATACAGTGCAACTCCCCCTCCATGTACATTTCTATCCTGCCGCACATGTGAGTAACCGTCTATATGAATGAGATCGCTAGCTTTCTCATCATCCAGCCACGTTTCAGCTACTCAGAATAGGTGATAGGAGTTCTTGCAAAGAAGTTGACGGATTTGTTCAATGCAATGTCTGATAGAATTTGCATTGAAAAACCCGCTCTCCTGTTCACTCCCCCGTCCATCTCACGAGCAGAGTTTTTACCTAGTCAATCCGATTTAGTATTATTATTTGAGTGAATGTTGCTGTCATTACTATTAATAACATCGTTAATATTATTATTAAAGTTATTGTTGTTATTGTTACTATTACTACTGTTGCCGTAATTACTGTTGTGTTTGCTAAGTTCTGTACTTAGCGATGCTTGGTTGCAGTTTGTTTTATAAAGATTAGCTATTGTTGACAAATCGGACGCAGAGGTGAAAATGTGAACTTTCTCTCTCTCTCTCTCTCTCATTCGAACGAGGAATTTGCCGTGTCTGTGCCATACGAACTTAAATCCGAGACTTTTAGCTATTAACTTGAGGCTCTTAAGCTCGGTATAAGCTGAAACACTCAAGACTTCATTAATAAAGATATTCGTGTGGAACAAGTTTTTAGACATATCCTCGCTCAATCGAGAGAGATCAATATCGGTGGTGTTAAATCGTGTGAATGTAGTTTTTGCCTGCATAATTTCCTTAGCTAATCTATTGCTCGCGAGACGGACAATTAAAGGTGTTGGTCTAATGGACTTTCTAGCATTCGTACATGTTTTTTCACTCATTCCTTTGTCTTCAACATCCTCTCCTAGGGGTTGTAGGACCTCGTCGTGTGCCCTTCGGGGACGGTGGAGAGGCCTAATTCGGATGTCTTGGGGGCTAAAGCTCTGCCCCACGGGGAGCGGAAAGCTGGGGGACGGGCCCCCTCCTGATCCGCCGGACCCTATAAACGGGTAATTGCGTCGGAGGGTGGGGGACTGAGTATCCTGACGGTCGGGGCTGCGTGGGCGCGGGTGGGCGGGGATCGTTAAGTCGATCTCGGTCGATCCGGGTCTGCTAGGTCCTAGCCTAGGCAGGGTTGAACCTCGCTTGGGTTCTCTCGGTGTGTCAGGGCCCTCTAAACCCCTTGGGTGGGGGCGGGGCACCACCTTAGCCCCGGCCCGGTGGATTTAGGGAAGCCCAGCGGACTTCGAGTGACAAAGAAACAACCCTCCAACCTGAGCTAGGTGAGGCCTGATTGGGGTATACTCACCACCGCGCGTACTCTGGCGGAAGACGCGCGGGTTACACACAAGCAAACTGCACAACACGTAGTACACAAACGCACAGCGGAACATCCTGCGCTTGGTGTCCGGTGCAGCGCGGCTCTCGGATGGGTGTCCATTCGGATCCGACAGAGGGTAAAGCTTAAGAACTGGGGACGACACTCCCAGGCTGCCGGATAGTACAGGGGCCCGGTGATATCTAGCCCATTGATCTGGCTGCCCCATCAACCGGCGAAAATCTCCCCGGGTGCAGTAGTGCTGAATGGCGACCAGATAGGGCCATGCTGTGCTGGGGGGAGGGGGGCTCTGCCGAGGCCACTGCCGGGCGCGGCGGGCACCTGGATGAGAACACGGGCTGCACCACCGGCTACTGAGCGACAGCCTGACCTCCGACTACAATACACTTTGCATTTCCCTCCGCCACCACCCACCCTAATGAAATGAATAAAAATAATAGTAACGATGAAAATGTGTCACAACAGATCGGGCTCCCTAGCCTAAATCAAAAACATAGCGATGGCGATACCGTTCGGGCGACCGGCCTGATTCGGTAGTTGAATCGATAGAAGAGGGCTCAGGCTGCCAATACCGGAATCGCTATTCCCGAATCCATCAAGGATGCACCAGGCTCAAAGCAGGTAAATAGGAAGAACAAAAAGAAAAAGAAACAGTCGGGTTCGGATTGGAGGAAACGGCGCTGAGACACCGGCAGAGGCTTGGTGACTACTTCCGAGCCCATGGCTGTTGACACTACTCCGAACAAAAGACCTCACTCGGACAGCTCAACTCCGAGGAGTGTTAAGCAGGCAAATAAGGAGGAGCCGAAGGTACCTCTGAACTACAGTAGGGCGACGACCAACGATATGAAGATGGCCGTCATCCCTGCAGAGTATCCAGAGGTACTGATAGACAAGGCGCAAGTTGGAAGCATAGTGGCGGCCCTGGAAAACGCCATTGACGAGTTTCAGGGAGACGCTGTTCCTCTGTTCAGGGATAACTGGCTGCTGAGAGGCGCGCAAGTTTTTCACTATAACGGACCGGCAGACAAAGAATGGCTCTGTCAGAATGTGCCAAAGTGGGAACCTTGGCAGGGGGCTCGACTCGAAGTTTTCGAGGCGAGTAAACTGCTCAGGTTGTCAAAGGCTACGATTTTAGTCCCCGGAAATCACAACTCCGAGGTCATAATGAAACGTCTGGCAAAACAAAATCCTGACCTTAAAGTGGCTACATGGAAGGTCTACAGCACCAAGTTAGTCGAGGAAGCTAGTAAGAAAACGACGGAGACCGCGGTAAACGTTCTCCTAGAGGAGTCAGAGGTACCAGCTCTGAAGAGACTCGACTTTAGGCCTTTCTGCGGAGCGGCTCGAGCACATTGCTCGACGTGGTCGACCAAAGATAATAAGAAACAGGTGGAACCTCCGGAGGTAAGGGAGGAGATCCTAGAGGTGGACCGGACACTTGGGGAAATGGGAAGACCTTCTGCTTCCAATGAATAAGGGGGGCTTAAGGGGCGCGAGGCGTGGGAGAGATACAGGTTCGGTCAATCTGACACGATCCATTATCTCTTTCACGCAGATTAACTTGCATCACTGCAAAAACGCATCGGCGATTTTGGTTAAGCGTATGGCGGAGGTGCACGTAGGTATAGCACTAATCCAAGAACCTTGGATTAGTAAGGGCAGAATTGCAGGATTAGGGGGCGGCGGTTTGCTTTTCCGTGGAAGCGAGGGTCACCCTAGAACCTGCATCTTAGTAAACGGTATGAAATGTGAGCCCTGGCTGAGGTTCTGCGGGAAGGACCTCACAACGGTTGTAATCAAAGTAAAGTGGAAAAATGGCATCGAAAGGGAGATAGTAGTAGGCGCTGCCTACTTCCCATACGACTCTGAAGCGGGACCACCTCCCGAAAAAGTAAAGGACCTCATTTCAGTGTGCGAACAGGAAAAGAACAACCTACTTCTAGGCTGTGATGCCAATGCGCACCACATAGTCTGGGGTAGTTCGGATTGTAACAAAAGGGGAGAAACTCTCCTGGAATACTTAGCGGGCACGGAACTAGACATGGTCAACAGGGGTCGAGAACCGACCTTTAGAAATGCAGCTCGTCAAGAGGTGATTGACATCACTCTGGTCTCCAGGAGATTGGACAGGCTAGTCTCAGGCTGGAGAGTCTCTGATGAGGTCTCTATATCGGATCACAGCCATATTCGCTTCGAAATTAGAGAGATTCAGGAGGAACGAAGTCAATGGAGAAACCCTAGGCGAACGAACTGGGAAGGTTATGTAAGTGATTTGTTAGTAAATCTGACGACTCTCACAGATAACTATACCTCGACAGAGGTTATCGACAAAAATTGCGAGCTTATACAAGACGCAATTATTGGGGCCTACGAGAAGAATTGTTGCCTTCGCGACGAGACTTCACTCAATCAGACGGCCTGGTGGAATCCAGAACTGGAGGCTACGCGAAAGCGAGTTAGGAAGCTGTATAACAGATCAAAGAGAACAAAGAGCCACAAAGACCTGATGGCCTTTAGATTCGCTCAAAGAGAATATAAAGAAGAAATAGCGTTGTCAAGACGAGAAGGGTGGAAGAAGCACTGTGAGCAAATGAACACTTGTTCGGAAACGGCCAAACTGTGTCGTATCCTGGCTCAAGGGAACAGGAACCACTCGGGTTCCATTAGGCTCCCGTCAGGGCAGTGGGCGGCGAGCGGAGACGAAGCTCTGGACTCCTTGCACTGGGCCCACTTCCCGGAATGGAGATCGGACCAGCCAGACGTGACCGATACTGGAGTCCTTGATTCACTGAACGCTCAGCGATCCGTGGCTGATAGGATAATACAGAGCGAAAAAATTAGATGGGGCACTGCAGGGTAGGCCATCATCTTTTTAACATGGGGCTGCAACGGGTTGATTTGTGCAGATGGTGTGATCAGGAGAAGGAGACCTCGACCCACCTGCTCTGTTATTGCTCGGCTTGGGCAATAACTAGATGGAGGTGGCTTGAACTCCCCTTCATTAAACCAGAAGACTTGGGAACAATGAAGCTTTCATTGATCTGCAGGTTTATAGGCATAATTAGAAGTAGAATGGAGGGTGGGACCTAAAACCAAGGGGGATAAGCACAATGGGGATGGCCTGAGTGCTGGATCGGCATGTCCCCGAAAGAGGCCGCCAGTCTACCCCGTCTCTCTTACGAATACGAATTGTCTTCAACATCTGTTTTGGAGGTTCGACATCTCATCGCAGGGGGAGCAAGTGGCCTAGCGTTAATAATTTCATCTTTGAGAAGAGAAGGCAGAACAGTACAGAAAACGATGTAAGCAACGTCTATTGGATCAGCCTTTGCTTTACAGCAGTCGACTATTACAGAGACTATTAGTTTAGCGCTCTCTTCACTGCTACTGCATCCCCTCCTCTCTTGGCTATTACTGCTTCCTCCAGAGGCAGATGTTCAACCTCGTCTCGACGCGGGCTCATTAACTGAGTCTAAAACAATATCTAAGTCGTTAATATTATCTCGACGTCCCTGCGGTCTACGTAAATGAGCCCGCGTTCGATTCCGTCCAGAGAGAGGTACGCAAGGCTTTTCAGAGCCCAGCGAGTCAATCTCTGAAACCGCCGGAGGGTTATTATTTACTGTTTGCTTATAATCTATTTTATTCTCTAGATTTAGCAATCTCTCGGTTAATTCTTTGTTCTTATTTTCTAGTAAGGCCTGCCTTCTTTGAAACTCATCCAGTAAAGAGTTCTGATCAGACAGTTTTCTTTCCATGACTTTCAAGTTCAACTTTAATAACCTTACTTTTCTTATTACCCCGGCACTGATTTTAAAAAAGAGAGATTTTTATTAAACTCAGCCGTCATGGAAGAAACCTTAGCTGTGATAACCGAAATATTGCTTGTACAATTTTCAATTTTGGAAATTTTTAACCTGCTATCCTCTGTGCTGATATCAACGTACTGCGAGTTTTCCTGTTCGTCATCGCCCACACGGCAAGAAAAGTTTCAATAAAAGATTTAGTGAAATGTTTCAGTGGAAGTTTGCTGCTAGGTTGCAAAAACCTTCCATAAACTTTCTAAAAGGTTGCGTGAAAAGTTTCCGTGAAACGATGCAGAAAGGTTACCTAAAGGTTACAAAGAAAATTTCAGTAATCAAAATATAAAAGGTTTCTCGAATGGTTCCAACAACATTGCTGAAACCTTTCAACGAAACTTCCGCGAACCATTTAAGAAACCTTTCACGAAAGGTGGCTGCAAGATTTTTGGAAAACTTCGTGAAATGTTAGAAAACCAGTCTACAGAAGGTTACTCGAATGGTTCCGACAACATTGCTGAAAGCTATCAACGAATCTTGCGCGAACCACTTAAGAAACCGTTTACGAAAGATGACTACACGATTTCTAAAAAGCTTCGTGAAATGTTACAATACCAGTCAACGGAAGGTTTCGCGAATGGTTCCGACAACAATGCTGAAACCTTTCGACGAAACATGCGCGAACCATTTGAGAATCTTTTACGAAGGGTGGCTTCAAGATTTCTGAAAAGCTTCGTGAAATCTGACAAAAGTGTACCACTTTTTCCAGTCGTCATCACCAGGTCCGCGCAGCAGATTGCCGAGATCTAGCGAGTCGCACAAAGGATATTTATTACATTGTAAATATTAAACTTAAACGAAACCTTAAGCTTATACTTGAGCTTAAACCCAGTTAAACTTAATCACAATCCAAACCCCCGCTGAGGGGGGGGGGGGTTCAATGATGATATGCAACTTTCAATCCTTATCTGCTGTTGAAGACGATGGCTATGGTGGTTAAAGCGTTATTACTGCGACTTCTCGGCCAGGGTTCAACTCCAATGCTTGGATTTTTTTTATTTTTGTTACAAACAAGGTTATTAATACGTAAAATAAATCACATTTTTTTAGCCAATTTTGTTTTAAACTTTCAAAGATATTTTTGTAATTTATGCAAGATACCTTCCACGAAAAGTTGCTGCAAGATTTCAAAGAAGCTTCGTAAAATTTTATAGAACCAGTTAACGGAAGGTTTTTCAAAAGATTTCGACAACATTGATTCAACCTTTGGACGAAACTTGCGCTAATCTTTCAAGAAAGCTTTCACAAAAGATTATCGCAATAATCCGCAACGCTTTCTGAAAGCTTACGCAAGCAGTCAATGGATAGTTTCTAGAAACATTACGGCAACATTGTTTTAAGCTTTCAATGAAACTTCCGCGATCCATTCAAGAAACGTTCAACGAAAGGTTCATGCAAGATTTCTGAAATGCTTCGTCAAATCTTACAAAACGAGTTAACGGAAGATTTCTCGAATGGTTCCGAGAACATTGTTGAAACCTTTCAACGAAACTTCGGCGAAACATTTAAGAAACCTTTCACGAAAGGTGGCTGTAAGATTTTTGGAAAGCTTCGTGAAATCTTACAAAACCTGTCAACGGAAGGTTTCGCGAATGGTTCCGACAACAATGCTGAAACCTTCCTACGAAACATGCGCAAACTATTTAAGAAACCTTGTACGAAAGGTAGCTGCAAGATTTAAAAATGCTTCGTGTAATGTTAGAAAACTAGTCAACGGAAGGTTTTGCGAATGGTTCCGACTACATTGTTGAAACCTTTCAATGAAACTTGCACGAACCACTTAAGAAACCTTTTACGAAAGGTGGCTACACGATTTCTAAAAAGCTTTCTGAAATGTTACAAAACTAGTCTACAGAAGGTTTCGCGAATGGTTCCGACAACAATTCTGAAACCTTTCGACGAAACATGCGCGAACCAATTGAGAAATCTTTCACGAAAGGTGGTTGCAAGATTGTTGAAAAACTTCGTGAAATCTTACAAAACCAGTCATCGGAAGGTTTCGCGAATGGTTCCGACAACAATGCTGAAACTTTTTAACGAAACTTGCACGAACCACTTAAGAAATCTTTTACGAAAGGTGGCTGCACGATTTCTAAAACGCTTTGTAACATTAATATAGGAATGATTTTTTATGTAAGCAACTAAATCTTATATCTGTATAAATACACATCACGTGAGATATTTTCTAATGTAAAATTTGAATAGATATACCACTAAATATATAGACGTATTTTAAACTTAGTAAATAAATACTATTTACAACAAATAATGTAAAAATTGAGAGATGCGGAGCGACGCGAATCATCGAATTTTGAAGTCTGGAACCGACCTGAGCCGCCCGATAGGTGGCGCTAAAACTTGCGAAATTTTATCTACGGTGTAACTGTAAAAGTCGCCGCTTCCATTGCCGGTCTGCCGCCCCTTTCTTTATGGCCTTATACTCATATTTCACGCTGTTATTTATGACCGCATGCTCTCTTATTGGACTCTTCGATGATTTACTGGATTTCTTCAATACATTATATTAACAGTCATCATCGACCTCTAAGGCTGAGTGCTGTGAATACGGTAAGAATATTTTTAATTTATTTTGAAGCTTTTGTGGTGTTTTATTGTATAAATGTTGTTGAAATTGTTGCGCTTATTGTCTACTCTAAACACCTAGGTTTCTTTCTATATTGTACTCACGAGTCGCGAATTTTTGTCTAGCTAATTTTTTCTTGACAGCTAAACATCCCTTTTTGTAAATTATATGTATCTATATGTGTGTGTGTGTGTGTGTGTGTGTATATATATATATATATATATATATATATATATATATATATATATATATATATATATATATATATATATATATGTGTATGTTTCACACACAATCTGCCTGCTGTATAGTCACATTCCAGTCAATTTTGCTGTTACTGCGTACGTTATCTAAAATATTTAATATTTTTTTCAAATTTGTAGCCGAATATCTCCAGTTGTTAGCGGTTATCCGACTATCCCCAGTAGTTAATAGTTTCCGGTGCCTTATATTTCTACAAAGATCTCTCCTTGGAATAGAAGCTCTGCTGTAAGTAAACTAATATACTTTTACGGCCTTGAGTTTTTTAAATTGTTATACTTCCACAATTTATCAAATTAGTTATACTTCCAATTTTCTCTCTTAAATCTTTCTCTATTATCTCTGCTAACGTTTATTCTCCTCCATGGTATTCAGAAAGTTTTCTTAGTCGTTTCTTCCTATTTATATTTCATATTGCTCTTATATGTTTCATTGAATGTCTTATTGCATGTGTACAAATTTCAAAGTTGTAATGTTTCATTGTATTTTCAGCTTCCAGCTATAGAAGTAGTTATATATAATAGTATATACAGTAGCAGTTGTAAATATATAGTAGTACAGACAATTGGAATACATATAGTCCAGTATATATCCTCCAGTATATATCATTTGAATAGCTCTGCTGTAAGTATAACGGATTTTTTTACTTGTGTTTTTAAAATTTTACCCTTGTTTTCAATTTACTTTCTTAAAGTGGCTCTGGTCAAATTTAATGTAATAGTTGAGACATACAGGTTCTCTGATGAACTAGTTCATCGAAAAGTACTGTTTGGACAGAAAATGATCCCTGCGCATACTACATTATTGGATTTTTATAAATTTTCCAAGATATATCCTTGAAAACATTTTGAAACATTAGAAGCTGTATTTAAAAAGTTTTTTTTTTTTTCGTAAAACAATCTGTTCGGGTTATTTAAGTCTTTGGGGGGGGGGGGGGGACTTGAATTGCGCGCCGTATTTAATAGCTCGGAATCGGCTCTTGTCATCGAGCGCGCTTGCCCGGCTCGACGCGTCGGCTACGCGCGGCGGCCTCGCGGTGTGGTTGGCGATACGCAGGCGGTTTGCTGCCGGCACCGTTCGGTCGTTCTCGCGGGCTGCTCGTGTCATCAGACGCACCTTGCCGGATTGGCGGGCCGACTTCGCTCGGGGGCCTCGCGGCGTGGACAGTGATTCGCGGTATCGAGTCGTGTATAGCGCGTTCTCGCCGTGTAATTCTCCCGTTTGGCTATTTATATAGGTGCGCGCGTTGTAATATAGGTTAAGCCGCTTGCGTTATTCTATGCTTAAGTTTACTTTTTCTTGCTACACTAAGTACGTAGTTTATTGATTTTCTTGGGCGCGATTCTTGTTCTAAAGCTAGTTTATCATGGCTCCTATAGCATTGAGAAAACTGGTGGCTCTACAGGACTCACGTCAGGTAGAGATCCAGGGTCTGCACAAACGCTTACTCGATAAGCCGCATGCTTCGCTCAATAAGAAAATAATTCAGGCGCGCATCGACGCCTTGAAGGAGATTTGGGTTGAAGCTCGTAAGACTCATTCTGAGATTACCGTAAGAGAGGATGCGGAAACGGATCAGTACGTCACCGAGGATGGATTTGGCAAGCTGCAGGCAGCGTATGAGAGTGCTCTTGACGAGGTCTTAACGTTGCAATCGCAGTTCGAGGTCGCAGATGAGTCTACAATTTCAGGCGAACCTCTCAACTCTACGGTGTTTGGGTTTGATTCTCGTGTCGCGCAGGCTGTGGGAGTCGGAGCTTAGTACTAAAGATCAGCTACTCATTGAAGCAGGTACTGGCCAGGATACTACTAGCTCTTCGTACCCTTCTGCTACGTTCCACGATTTGGTCGATTTTCTCGAGAGGAGAATTCAGACTCTTGGCATGATTAGTTCTGAGCGATGTGGGGAAAAAAGGTCGGCTACTCCTCTTAAGTCGGTTCATCCTCGCAGGAATTTTCATGTGAGCTCTTCTCGTACAGCGAAACCAGGTTCCATGAATTGCGCACTCTGTACTGGCCCGCATGCTCTCATGAGATGCAATCGGTTCAAGGAGAAATCTGTCCAGGAACGTCGAGAGGAAGTTAGGCGCCTGCAGCTCTGCTTTAACTGTCTGGGTCGGCACCGAGCGAACTCTTGTTCTTCTTCAGGTCGTTGTTCTACAGGTCAAGGCAAACATCACACTCTTATTCATTTCCAGGAGGCAGGAAACTCGCAAGGTTCTGCGTCAGCATCCAAAGCATCCAAGGGCAGCCACTGGACTCCAGGTACCAGATCAGCGGTGGTGGGTCTGCATGCGGCTAGATCTCCGAGGAAGGAAGACTCTCCTTGCCACAGCTCGAGTGTTGGTAGTAGGTCCAAAGGGCAAGGGCACATGTGTGTGGGCGCTTTTAGATCAAGGTTCGGAAGCTTCATTTATATCTGAATCCATTGTGCAGTTACTTGGACTGCCTAAGCGACGTACACACGTGCCACTGTCTGGTCTTGGGGCATGCGCTGCCGGAATTGCTCATTCGATCACTCAGATCACTCTTCGTTCGGCGGTTGATGCAGGATTTCAGAAGCAGAAAATTAGTTCTTCCTAAACTCACTTCGCGTCTTCCTTCCCACGAACGTCCCGAAGATCGATCTTATTCTAGGCGGAGATATCTACGGTCAGTTGCTTCTTTCTGGGGTGAAAAAATCCACGACTTCGCGGCTTGTTGCTCAGAACACAGTCCTCGGTTGGATTGTCTCCGGACCGGTGGATGCAGAAGGATCACGGCGGGCGGATGGTTCTGCGATTGATTCTCCAGTTCAGGCGCTCCACTGCAGGGATGATTTAGATCAGGTGTTGCATCGATTTTGGGTACTTGAGGAAGTTTCAGCGCCAAGTGACAGGTTGAAGCCGGAGGATGCAAGGTGCGAGAGCTTGTTTCGGGAGACGCATGGCCGTGACTCGCAGGGTCGGTATGAGGTGAAGCTCCCTTTGAAGCCAGATCCCCCTTCCGTCGCTGCGGAGACCCGTCGCATCGCACTGGGATCGCTTTCTCGTCTGCATCGTCGGCTTTCTCGTGATCGAAGCTTACCCAAGCGTACGTTGAATTCATGGAAACTTATGAGAGGTTATGTCACATGTCGCGGGTTCCTTAGTCGGAGATCAATCGGTTTGATGCTTGGTATTTGCCTCATCATGCCGTGGTGCAGGAGGACGCATCAAAGAGGAAGCTACGGGTTGTGTTCGACACCTCTCGTCGTACGCGAGACGGACATTCGTTGAATGCTTCTTTGTTCACAGGGGCTCCGTTGCAGATTGATCTCTCCGTGATTCTGTTGAACTGGCGTAGGTATCGATTCGCTTTCACTGCTGATATAGTCAAGATGTTTCGACAGATTCGGGTGAGGCCGGAAGATCAGGACTACCGGAAGATCGTCTGGGCGCCCGATGCATCTGAACCAGTTGATTTTCGCCTGACTACGGTCACGTATGGGACGGCTTGTGCTCCTTATTTAGCAATTCGCACTCTCTCGCAGTTAGTTGAGGATGAAGGGAATAGGTTTCCGCTCGGGGCTCGTTGTCTTCAGTCAGAAACGTATGTCGATGACACATTTGCAGGAGCGGATGATTTGTCGACTGCAATCCGGAAGAGGGTCGAGCTTACCGAGCTCTTAGCTTCTGCTGGGATCGAGTTGGACAAGTGGGCTGCAAATCATCCGGAATTGCTGCCAGACTCGATCTGTACGGCAGATCACTGAGAAGCAGATCGATGAGGATGAGTCAGTTAAGGCTCTAGGGGTACAGTGGGTCCCATCGCAAGATGCGTTTCAGTTCAATGCGTCTAGTGTTGAGAATTTGGCTGCTGCTCAAACAAAAAGGTCCGTCCTCTCTAATAATGCTCGTTTATTCGATCCGTTAGGTTGGATTGCCCCAGTCTCGATCACGGCCAAGATCTTGATGCAAGATATATGGATCTTGAAGTGCGAATGGGACTCATCACTGCCAGCTGAGATCCGTGAGCGCTGGTATGATTATTGCAAGAGTTTATCTGCATTGCCTTCTCTGTCCATCGAACGTTGGCTAGGGGGTACAGCTGCTTGTTCTTATCAGATACATGGATTTGCCGATGCTTCCTCTCGAGCTTATGCTGCAATGGTATATCTGCGAATTGATGAGGGTAATGGAAATTGCCGAGTGTGGTTATTGTCGGCAAAATCCAAGGTAGCTCCCGTGAAAACGGTGAGCATTCCCAATTTGGAGTTGTGTGGCGCTGCTCTTCTCGCAAATCTCATCCTGCATGTGACTAGTTTGGATTTTCTACGAGGTCATCCAATTTTTACCTGGTCTGATAGTCAGATCGTGCTTATGTGGCTTCGTAAGCACCCGTGCTATTGGAAGACCTTTGTAGCCAATCGAGTATCCTTGATACAAACTACGTTGCCGTCGGCCACGTGGGCTCACGTTCCGACGAAGGAGAATCCGGCGGACTTGGCTACGCGAGGGGTTCATCCGGGACAGTTGGCTGATAGCGCTCTCTGGTGGCAGGGTCCGGCGTGGCTATCCATGCCTCCGGCAAAGTGGCCTCGGCCGGCTGACCCAATCAGAGCTCATCACGCTCGTCCACGTTTTGACAAAGCCGAGATATTGGCACGGTTTTCCTCCTTGACAGCACTTGTTCGCTTCGTAGCTTTCTGCAGACGTCCTCTTGTCCGTTTGCGGACCAAGAGAAGGTTGACGGAAGACGATTCGCCGCAATTCTTGACCACTTCTGAGCTATCTGAAGCTCGGGTAACGGTTATTCGTTTAGCTAAAGCAGGATTCTTTGCAGTAGAGATTAAGCTGCTGTCATCGGGGAAGAGATTGTCGAAGGGTAATCGGCTCAGCAGCTTAAATCCTTTCGTGAGCAAGGTGGATGGACTCTTGCGTGTGGGAGGTCGATTGGCTCATTCTAATCTCTCCTTTGACCAGAAGCATCCCCCGATTTTGCCGCAGCACTCTGACCTTAGTCTGTTGTTCGTGCGGCACGCTCATCATCAGTGTCTTCACGGTGGTCCCACTTTAACATCGAGGATTTTAATGCCTCAGGTGTGGATCCTAGGTAGAAATCGACTAGTTAAATCAACAATTCGCGGATGCATGCCTTGTCAACGTGCTAAGCCTCACTCAGCTCAATAACTTATGGGTGAGCTCCCCGCTGATCGAGTGACAAAGGGTCGAGGGAATCGGTCATATAAGGAATATATCGCTTTGTTCGTCTGCTTCGCTACTCGAGCTATTCATCTAGAGCTCGTTAGCGACTTAACTTAAGCGTCGTTCGTTTGTGCGTAGCGTCGTTTCGTAGGGAGACGAGACATTTTCCGTAATCTCTACAGCGACAACGCCACAAACTTCCAGGGAGCGGATAAGAAACTCTAGGGTATGTTCCATCGTGCCTCCGAGTTTTACAAGAAGGTTGTCTCTCTTCTTGCGAACGATGGAACTGATTGGACGTTCATCCTTCCCAGTGCGCCGCATTACGATGGTTTATGGGAAGCAGGGGTAAAGTCCGTGAAGCACCACTTGAGGAGAGTTGTCGGTGAACACACCCTCACTTTCGAGGAGTTATCCACAGTCCTCGTGGAGATCGAGGCCTACCTTAACTCTCGTTCTTTAGGGGCCTTAAGTTCTGACCTCAACGACTTGCGGGCGCTTAATCCCTCGCATTTCCTTAATGAAGGAGCTTCGGTTTTGCTTCCGGACGCTGACCTGCCCGAATTGCCAGAAAATCGGCTGAACCGGTTCCAGCTACTCCAGCGTATCCGTAACAACTTCTGGAAGCGCTGGTCAGGAAGCAAGAGCGGGAAAAGTGGACGGACCCTTGCGAGAACTTCGCGGTAGGTCAGCTCGTATTGGTGAAGGATAATCGGTACCTTCCATCAAAATGGCCATTGGTAAGGGTCACTGAGGTGCAACCTGGCCCGGATGGTCTGGTGCGAGTGGTTACCATCAAGACTGCCTCTTCTTCCCTTCGACGACACATTGCTCGTCTGTGCCCTTTAGTGTTGGATGCTAAGGAAAACTGAGCCGGTTTTCTCCTTTCTCCAAGGTTCTGGTTCGTCCGTCGGACGAAGGCGGGCGGAATGTTCGGGTTATTTAAGTCTTTGGGGGGGATTTGAATTGCGCGCCGTAGCTCGGCAACCGCTGCGTATTACAATCGGCCGAGTAGTTGCGCGTGCCGCCGCTTTTCGGCCGAGCGGATGCGAGCGCCGCGAGAGCAGAAGTTCTCGCGCGCCTTATGCACGTGTGCGGCAGTTCCGTTTTCTCTCCCGCAGAAACCGGTCGACTTTTTCTGGCGTGATTCCAGGCAGCGCATCGGACCCGATACGGGATTGTTGAATATATTGTACGAGAAGCTCGGCACGTACGTCCTTATCAGGACGGTTGACTTCTCCCTTCATTAATTGTCTGCGTCGGGTGTGTGTGTGCGTAAATCGAGGTGTGTGTGTGTATGTGTATTCGGTGCGAATGACGATTGGGAAGGTCCGGCCACGTGCGAGCTCCCTCGACGTGCCTACTTCCACCCGGCGATCACCTACGCGGCAGGGCCAAAGGGTCTGCCCGTGGTCCAGGTACTGTTCCCTCGAGACGTCGAGGCTCCCTGCGACCAAGAAGGTGTATCCCAACCACGTGCAGCCAGGACATTACGTCGCGCAGTCCACGTTTCTTCCGTCTAGTATTTAAGGTAAGAGAGCTCTCTTGCGCGCGTTAATGGTACCTCGCAGCGTTAGGGTATTTGCGCTTGTCACCTTCTCTCTCTCCCTTCTTTTTTGTTCCCATCTTAGAATCTCTTTTTGTTATGTATAATTTCCTCTTTATTAAATAAATTATTCGCTTGCCCCGGCTTTTCTCTCTGCCTCGTGGGAGTTTTTACGCCGATGCAAGTTGTCTTATTTTCCCGCGAAAAATTGTGTATTTATTTATCTACCCAGCCTTTCCTCACTCATTCATTCATATATATATACATCTATTCTTTTTAATTATTAGCATTTTTTTCACATTCTTAGCTTTAGTTAGCGAGTTATAAGGTTTAACAGAAATCATGATTTGGAGTTATACAGGGTATACAGGGTGAGAGAAAAAGAATTGGGACCTTAATATCTTTTAAACTAATGAGTTTCATAAACTGCAAAAAGAACTTAGCCGAAGTAATCAAAATATCTATATTTTACGTAGTTCCAGAAATATGACGGTATACGTACATACATTCATACACACACACACCCATCCATACGGACATTTTCTAAAAACACATGATTCGAACTCCAAACACCTCAAAATATGTTTTTATAAAGTTTTAGCGAAATTCAAAATTTTACTATTACTAACCTTCCTCTAGGAGGAAGCAAAAATTTAGCTCTATTAATGAATTAAAAAAGAGTTTACAATATGAGAAAAATATTTCAAAATTTAAGAATCAGTAAATATTTCTTCACAAAATGTTCCTGAAATTATTTAAAAGTATTACAAAATCGTTTAAAATATTGATGCACATTTTTCAAGATATAAATTAAAAAATAAAATAAATATATTTTAAAGCATTGTTAAAATATCTTAGAAATATTTATTAAATATTGAAAAACATTTTTCGACACTCCGTGCACAAACCTCGGTTTTGCACAGGCTCAACAAAATTAAAAAAATATAACAAATGTGAACAGACATTAAAATTTGAAAAATATAACATGTGTTCAAAACAATACCTTATTATCTATGGAAATATGTACCCACCAAAAATATAAGTACTTTATGCAGCTAAAATAAATATTTTGTAAGGGATTTTTTTGAAAATAATTAAAGAATCTGTAAGCTTCAAGAAAACTCCATACTAACAAGGGGGAACCGAGCTCTGCGGTACATGGATCCTGTCCAGACTTTTTGATGGTACTTCTACCATCAAAAAAATGAGCTCTGTAGAGTATTACAATTCCATGGGGCTTCTATTTTAGCATTGAATTCTTGATACACCGTTTAAGAACTATTTATGTACCTTAAGTACATCAGGTATCATAAGAGAAGGATATATACGTATATTCTTGCTCATAATATTAATCCTTAAATATTTTTGAAATGTTTAACATCGTACAAATAAATTAAATTTTAAATAAATCATTAAAAATACTGTAATATCCGTATGTCATATAATTATTATGCTACAATTATCAACTACATCTTTCAACAAATAATATTTTGACTAAAGATAAACATTCAGATGACAAATAAACAGTTTTGTATTAGGGACTATAAAAATATTAAAGAAATATAAACATTATGCGAATAAAAAGCTTTATACATATAACCGCCAATTGATCCTATGTCGCTTTTATTATTTCATATAACTCTCAGCATTTGCACTACTCTAACAATGCTTTTTCAAACTGTAAAGTTATTATTCAACAATAAACAAACACTAATATAAAATATATATAAAATATTAGTGTTTGTTTATTGTTGAATAATAACTTTACAGTTTGAAAAAGCATTGTTAGAGTAGTGCAAGTGCTGAGAGTTATATGAAATAATAAAAGCGACATAGGATCAATTGGCGGTTATATGTATAAAGCTTTTTATTCGCATAATGTTTATATTTCTTTAATATTTTTATAGTCCCTAATACAAAACTGTTTATTTGTCATCTGAATGTTTATCTTTAGTCAAAATATTATTTGTTGAAAGATGTAGTTGATAATTGTAGCATAATAATTATATGACATACGGATATTACAGTATTTTTAATGATTTTTTAAAAATTGAATTTGTTTGTACGATGTTAAACACTTAAAAAATATTAATTTATTAATATTATGAACAAGAATAAACATATATATCCTTCTCTTATGATACCTGATGTACTTAAGGTACATAAATAGTTCTTAAACGGTGTATCAAGAATTCAATGCTAAAATAGTGAAATTATTAAAAATAGCTTATTTTGCTAAACTTTAATATTCCACAACTTAGCTTAGAAGCCCCATGGGATTGTAATACTGTACAGAGCTAATTTTTTTTATGGTAGAAACACCCTCAAAAAGTCTGGATAGGATCCGTGTTCCGGAGAGCTCGGTCTCCCCTTGTAAGTGTGCAGGAAATATTGTGGAAACGTTACTAAAAACGTGTCAGAAACCTTCCAATCGAAGCTTTCAGAAAACTGTTACGTAAACTTGCAGGAAATATTGCGGAAACGTTACTAAAACATTCGAGAAACCATCCAGTGAAAGGTTTTTGAAAGGTTTAAAAATATATTTTGGAAACCTTTTGCAAGGAAGTTTTTAACGGACATAAAAACGTTACTGTTACCTTTTAGCGAAAGTTTTTTCAAAGGTTTTTAGAAAACTCGGTGATAAGCTTGAACGAAATATTACATGATGGATATTAGAAACGTAGCGAAAACCTTTGAGTGAAAGATTACTTAAAGCTTTCAAAAAACTTTTCTACAAGTTTGCATAAAATGGTCTTCAAAATTTTCAGAAAAATGTTTTGGAAACCTTCCCTGAAACCTTTCGCAAGGAAAGTTGTCGCGGACAGAAAAGCGTTACAGCAACCTTTTAGCGAAAGGTTTCTGAAAGGTTTTGGATAACTCGGTGATAAGCTTGCAGGAAATATTGTGGGACCTCTATGAAGAACATTGCAGAAAGCTTTTAGTAAAAGATTACTGAACTTTTTGGGAAAACTTTGCTGCAAGCTTGCACGAAATATTTTTCAAAACTTTCAAAAAAACTTTTTGGAAACATTTTCTGAAACCTTTCGCAAGGAAAGTTGTCGCAGATAGAAAAGCGTTACAGCAACCTTTCAGCGAAAGGTTTCTGAAAGGTTTTGGATAACTCGGTGATAAGCTTGCAGGAAATATTGTGGGACCTCTATGAAGAACATTGCATAAACCTTTCATTAAAAGATTACTGAACGCTTTGGGAAAACTTTGCTGCAAGCTTGCACGAAATATTTTTCAAAACTTTTCGTAAAACGTTTTGGAAACATTTCCTGAAACCTTTCGCAAGGAAAGTTGTCCCGGACAAAAAAGCGTCACTGCAACCTTACATTAAAAGGTTGCTGCAAGGTTGGAAACTTTCACTGAAATCTTGCAGGAACCTTGCAGAAACCTTCCATGCCCTGTGGGCGGCTATGATGGTTTTCCGCATGCTGGCTTTGCGTGGACAGCGCCTTTAGGTCCGCAACCTGCTGATGTGACGTAGTCTGCTGCCCCTGCTCGTCCGCAGTCCGTCGTACTCCTAGGATAGACAGAGTAGAGGTGTGCAGCGGAAGATGCTCCGTAGTCCGCTGCGCCTGCTCGCCTGCAGCCCGTCGTACTCCTGAGTTGGACGAAATAGTGGCGTGTTTAAATAGTTGCGCGTAACTACTTTGCTCATTATCAAGTGTGCCGTTTCCACTCGTCTCTTTCTGGTAAAGCGAAGCAGCGCTGTTATTTGCATCTGCGCTGGTGTTGGTACCGGAGAGAGTCCTTGTGGAAGTGGGAGCTGCCCGTGTATGCGCCGCGCTTGCAATTTTCTGCTTATTAGCAGACAGAGCGGTGGGGACATGCACACTTATTGTACGGCGTGACGTCACATCTTGTGTGTGTGCCGACTTGCTCGCACGCTTCACTGGCGTTGCTTTCCCGCTTCTATTGGTGCAAGTTTTGCACATATAAAATTTTTCCACTGCCTTGTTTTGCAAGATCATGCATTTAACGTGACATGACTTGCTACATTTAACGCAGCGGTACTTGTATGACTTGCCTTTATTGGGAAGCAAACCACATTCAGCACAGCTTTTAGTACTGGCTTCCATAGCGCAACGCTCTCGCTGAGACACGTCGTCTCGCTTGCCGCGGTGTTAATATTCACACGTACCTGTCGCTCTTGTGACTCGGGGCATGCGCAGGACCTGTTTATACTGGCGTGCGGAAGATGTTAATCGCCTAACCTCATATTCGAAGCACCGGTTAAGTTGGTTAATTATTCTACAAGCACAATGCACCTGATATTGAAAACTGCAATTGTCCTGGCTTGCAGAACGGTGACTTCACTAGTCCTGTTCCTGCTGCGGCAGAAAAACAGCACAAAGCGAGAGCGAGATAGGATGTATGTCTATAGTACGAGAGCGTGCACACGAGAGAGCACCGGATCGGAAGGATGCGATCCATGGCTTGCTCGCACTGTGTTCGGCCTTCTGCCCGCCGAGGTAGAGATCCGTTTGTGTCGGTTGGGTTCTATCCCTTCGTATCCCTTTGATTCTAAATGCCTGATAAGCAGTGAATGCCTGCTGAGTCGCCGCTGTAACTCGGCTTAGTAGAAGTAGCACAGCTTGTGCTCTGCTCGGAGTGCGCTCTTCGTGTTCTATAACATACGAGGAGGAGATGGTATCTGAAACACCGATCTAAATGGGGTGCTGAAAACCACCGATTAGTTGGAAGGGAATGAAATAATCATGCAAGGCAATTATTATCTAAATAATTATCTAACATTCCGTATCTAAAAACCGACTCTTTATTCCGTGTATTGAGTTTCTGCATGATTTGCCTAAGCACCGGCTTATTTTTCACACGGAAGTCCGATTGGGGGGGGGAGGGGGGTGAAGATGCTTTGGCGCTGCTGCCGGGCTCCCTTTATGCATTCGAGTCCGCTACTTCTCTGCAGGGAGGCGTGCTGCGGTGACGTGCAATGCATGGCGGGTTGCGCGTTGGCAGGGGCCTGTCGCGAGAAAGCCTACGGGTGGGTGATAACAAGATGGGTCAAGTTATGTAGATGGCCGCCATATTAGGTCCGCCATTTTTACTTCATAATTTTGTAACAGATATGTTTTCAGAATTAATTTTTGTATGAATTTTTCATATTATATTAGTCTACCGATGATTCACATCAGATAAGTCTTTGTATATTGTGATCGGATCCATTTTCAATATGTGGTTTTAGGTTATAATTTATTTTTTATTGTTAACTTTGTTAATTAGACCAATATCTTTAGAACTATCTTCAAAACACATAAATAACATCTTTTTGACGTTGATATGTTAAGAAAACTAATTTTTTTCATAGTTTAATCATTTTTAGGTTAAACTTTCATAATGGATTATCACTTTTTGTAACTTTTGCATATTTATCCTATTTTGCCTAAATCCTTAGCTTTTTTCTCAAAAAAGAATCAGTTGGATATCTAATTTCCATCCACGATTTTGAACAAAAAGAAAGTAAAACAACCCACTGTGCGCCGTTAACTGCTACAAATCTAGCAGTGTTCAAGGTTCAACTGTAGTTCAATATAAAATATAATGCATTGACTGTCTCTTTAATTTCGACATATAACTATGAACATACTTGATGGACCCGTCGTCTCCAAGTTTAAGGTGTATGTAGAATAGAAGGTAATATTTATGAGTAAAACAAGTCAGCATAATAACATACTTTTTTTAATTTATCTTGTGGGTAATAATGAAACCTACACTTGCCGAAATATTACTTTTTGGATAGGTATTTTTTATAGAGATTTCACAAATTTCCCAGAAACTGGCAATTTAATCTTACTATTCTTGTTTCTTGGTTGTATTTAATTAATAAAATTCCGAATTAAATGAAATACGTATTCTTAAATTTATTAAATGTTTTGCAGTATTACTTGTAATTTTTTAAATATTTAAAAGTTATTTATAGCTATAGACTTAAAATTAGGTATACAATGTTACTAAGTTCAATTATTATTAACCGTCCATGTCCCAAGCAAATAAGTAATTGTTAAAAATTTATGTAAAATTCAGGGATCATGTTGAGCCTTGGAATTCGGATATGTAATATAAATTTAAAATTTTTTTTTTCTTTTCTCAGCTTCTTTGTGGTTAAAATAGGTTAGTCCCCCATTACGATATCGGAAATGGCCAACTTTGATCTAATGTATAGATTTAGTATTTTTCATAACTTCAAGTTTATCACATGAAATTAAAAAACGAAAATAGTACATTGTGCAACAAGTGCGTGACACAGGTAATTTTCGAACGAGTAGGAAGTTTGTCGCCCGAGCGAAGCGCATTGCACATAATATTTTTTTAAACGAGTGTGAGGAGTTCGAGTAGTATATTATTAGCTCAAATAGGTACCTGTACAGGCTACGTCCTTCCTAAATCTTGATATACGAAAAAAGAGCAAAATAAATTTGTATGAGCATTGCAGGGGGCAGGGTCATGCGCTGGGTGGGAAGCAGGGGCGCCGAACGGGGTCCAGGGGCGGAGACTCTGGTGCGCAGGGGGTGAAACCCCCGCCGGGGGGTTGTTGGGGCGAAGCGCTCCCCAGCAATCAAATTGCTTATACATCATTAAAAAGAAAAAATTTTAAATATAAAAAATATGAATTTAAAATAAATTTATTAATTTTGTTAGATTTTTTCTAAATTTATCTATTTCAATTTTTTAAGTTTTCTAATTATGTTAGATTTTTTCTAAATTTATCCTTTGCGATTTAAGTTTTCTAAATATGTTAAAAATTTTCTAATCTTTTGAAAATATTCCAACTTTTTCAAAATTTTCCAATTTTTTCAAAATATTCCAATTTTTTCAGATTTCCGATTTTTTCAAAATTTTCCAATTTTTTCAAAATTTTCCAAATTTTTCAAAATTTTCCAATTTTTTCAAAATTTTCCAATTTTTTCAAAATTTTCCACTTTTTTCAAAATTTTCAATTTTTTTCAAAATTTGTACATTTTTTCCAAAAATTTCCAATATTTTCGAAATTTGTACATTTCTGCAAAATTTGTACAATTTTTAAAAATTTTCCAATTTTTTAAAAATTTTCCAATTTTTTCAAAATTTTCCAATTTTTTAAAAATTTTCCAATTTTTAAAAATTTTCCACTTTTTTCAAAATTTTCCAATTTTTTCGAAATTTGTACATTTTTTCAAAATTTTCCAATTTTTTCAAAATTTTCCACTTGTTTCAAAATTTTCCAATTTTTTCACAATTTTCCGATTTTTTCAAAATTTTCCAATTTTTTCACAATTTTCCAATTTTTTCAAAATTTTCCAATTTTTTCACAATTTTCCGATTTTTCCAAAATTTTCCAATTTTTCCCAAAAATTTCCAATTTTTTCGAAATTTGTACATTTCTTCAAAATTTGTACATTTTTTCAAAATTTTCCACTTTTTTCAAAATTTTTCAATTTTTCCAAAATTATCCAATTTTTTCCAAAAATTTCCAGTTTTTTCGTAATTTGTACATTTTTTCAAAATTTTCCAATTTTTTAAAAATTTTCCAATTTTTTAAAAATTTTTCAATTTTTTAAAAATTTTCAAATTTTTTAAAAATTTTCCAATTTTTTAAAAATTTTCCAATTTTTTCAGATTTCTAATTTTTTCAAATTATTCCAACTTTTTCAAAATTTTCCAACTTTTTCAAAATTTTCCAATTTTTTCAAAATATTCCAATTTTGTCAAAGATTTCCAATTTTTTCAAAATTTTCCAGTTTTTTCAAAATTTTTCAATTTTTTCAAAGATTTCCAATTTTTTCAAAATATTCCACTTTTTTCAAAATTTTCCACTTTTTTCAAAATTTTCCAATTTTTTCACAATTTTCCGATTTTTTCAAAATTTTCCAATTTTTTCCAAAAATTTCCACTTTTTTCGAAATTTGTACATTTCTGCAAAATTTGTAGTTTTTAATAATTTTCCAATTTTTAAAAATTTTCCAATTTTTTCAAAATTTTCCACTTTTTCCAAAATTTCCAATTTTTTCAAAATTTTCCACTTTTTCCAAAATTTTCCAAGTTTTTCAAAATTTTCCGGTTTTTTCGAAATTTGTACATTTTTTCAAATTTTCCAATTTTTCAAAATATTCCAATTTATTCAGATTTCTAATTTTTTCAAAATATTCCAACTTTTTCAAAATTTTCCAATTTTTTCAAAATATTCCAATTTTTTCAAAGATTTCCAATTTTTTCAAAATTTGTACATTTTTTCAAATCTGTACATTTTTTCCAAATTTTCCAATTTTTTCAAAATTTTCACTTTTTTCAAAATTTTTCAATTTTTTCAAATTTTCCAATTTTTTCAAAATTTTCCACTTTTTCCAAAATTTTCCAAGTTTTTCAAAATTTTCCGGTTTTTTCAGATTTCTAATTTTTTCAAAATATTCCAACTTTTTCAAAATTTCCAATTTTTTCAAAATATTCCAATTTTTTCAAAGATTTCCAATTTTTTCAAAATTTGTACATTTTTTCAAAATCTGTACATTTTTTCCAAATTTTCCAATTTTTTCAAAAATTTTCACTTTTTTCAAAATTTTTCAATTTTTTT